>JACYFF010031955.1:54670285-54682527 GCA_017589665.1 Selenicereus undatus
ATATATGTAAACATTACAGATTAACAGTTATGTTTTTCAATATTTCGAAAACGTTATTTGATTATCGACTAATAATAATTAACCAAAGTAAATGGATAATCGGTACAACATATTTGAGTGTGTGTGTGTGGGGGGGGGGGGGGGTTCATGAATGTAGGGATGCAATATGTGATAGAGAAGCAATAGACGAATTTACAGATGCAATACTAATATGATTTCATCATTCACAAACTGTGAGATCCTGCTCTCTAATTTATAAGCACTTTGTTCAAATTCACGCAAGATTATGATTATGTGCGTTCAATTTGTTGCAAAATTATGGGCCAAGATTATGATTATATGTGTTCAATGCTGGCTACTTATTAGCATACTTTCCTATGCCTAGTTTTAATATGAATTCATGCTTGGCTGCCATCAAACTTTCATGGAGCACAACTGCATAGCAATTAAAAACTTGGCATGCAAGGTGGCCCGATGTTTAGCATAACGGTAGCAGACAACAGAGCATCCACACAATCTACATATGATAGATACAGCTATCTAAAGCTTAACGAACTTGAGAAGTAGCTCTATACAGAGGAGATTATTTAATAAACACACCCAAATTAAGTAGGCATAGGAAAGTACGGTAACAAGTAGCCAACATTGAGGTTTACAATTTAACAATTTGAAAACAATATGATGGCTTTGAATTGTGTTACGTTAAAATTGTTACTGCAAGTGCATGGCGTAACTGCAGCTAGCAACCGGCAAATACGGGTCGTATCCATAGGGAACTTTCTTTCAATTACTTGAACTAGTCAATCTACTCAATCTAGGCAAAGCAATTTCAGAGCGTTGACTAATAATTAACGAATAGAAAATCAGAATATTAAAACACCTAGGTTGGAATTAATAGCACAGTTACAACGATGAATCAATCATTAACCCCAACAAATAGATCTCAGAATTGCATTACGAGTGGATAGATTGCCAATTGAGTCCATCTCCCTCCTTTCTCAAGGGTTGAATACTAATCCTAGAACCACAGCCACCTATTTTCATAGGGCTAAAAGTTAAAGGATTACAAGATCTACAATCTCTAATCCCAACTAGAACCTCAATTATTTTCATATCAAAATCCTAGTTGTCTACTAAGTCACGCTACGTAAAAGTTTTGTCTCTCAAGGCTCACCTAAACCCGAATAATAATGGATGAACGCTCTTTCGAGCAACTCATCGAACACATGGTGGGCAAAGTGGAAATCATAAACACAAAACATGAGGTTCGGGGCTAAATCATGATCCAACTATATAATTGGCATTAATCCCAACCTAAGTTGGGAGATTAGCCACACATCATCTCAAAAGCAACAATGACAAATCTCAATTCACTAAACATGATTCAACCAAAACCTTAAAATAACAATGAAGAGGAGAAAGTGAATCAAGAAACAAACTTGAATTAATCGTTGTGTGGAAGTAGAACAATCTTCAATTGCAATGAATTCAGTCCAAAAGGCATTCAAGAAAATCTCCTAACAAAACCCTAGAAGTCGCATAAGAAGAGTGCGCAACTTCGGCCTTCGTTGCACGGCTATGCCCTCTTCTTCCTAGCTCACCTTCGACCTCTATTCTCCTTGTAATCCGTCCTTAAAGTTCCCCTTTATGTCAAAACCCAAAGATTTCTCCTTGAAGCAAGATAAATCACTTTATAAGCACATTTGAACCAAAGGAAGCGGATTTGACCCCTTTCCATCTAGATTTATCATAAGAACATTGAGAAACGGGGGTCAAATAAGAGCTAAAATAGGGTGAAAACAGAGGTTTATCACTCCCTCATGCTTATCTCTTGCTTGTCCCCAAGCAAGACTAGCTCATGAAACACCAAAGAGGGAGATATATGAACCTCAAGTCACGCTCCTCCTCAGGCAAGGGACGATCAATCAATAAATTAGGCTCAATCACGCATTAAAGATGGCCAAGTCAAGGTGTGAAACATTCTCAATAAAACATAAACACTAACATCCATAAGTTCTCTTGCCCAAATGCGACACATCAAGTGCCCTAATATCAAAGCACATAGTAGGACAGGACCTTCCTTAATAAATGGTGAATAAGTAGGAGTGGTAGAACCTCAGTTTAGGACAGAGTGGAACATTTCTCTCAATGTGTTTAGAATATGAAACAGGGGTGCGCTCAATACTCTATCCAATCAAGCAAACTACCATAAGCTTGGTAGAGTTCTCGATTCTCCACCACTTAATGCAAAGTGCAGTACGCCAATCATGAGGACTTATAAAGAGGATATAATGGAGCCAGTGGTTAAGGGTGAGAAGTGGAGTAAATTTGGGAAGAGAAGACCTAATAGTCAAAAGACTAGGGAGCAAAAATACTTCTACAACTATGAAAACAACAACTTCATAGTTTACACCACAATTGAAAGTTGAGCAACAACCCCACAGAAACCTCGAAGAAGGAATTAAACAATCTTATTGCCACAGCCCCACGCCAATCACTTTATTCTTAACTTCTCTATTTCTTTCTTTTTCTTTTTCTTCTTGTTCTTTTTCTTGCTCTCTTTCATTTTTTTTCTTTTTTTTTCTATTTCTTGTTTTCTTTGAGAAGCAAAAACAAGATGCATGTGAATGGCATGGAAAATACAAAATCAAATCACAATTCCCCCTAAATGAACCACCAATAAGGTACCCAAGGTGCACCAACCTCCAAAGCACACCCAACTCAAAATGGAAGTGTTACTCCACTAGATCTTGACAAGGGTATAGGAAATATGAATAGGCCAAGTGTGCAGCGGATGGGATGAAAAAACAAACACAGGGATAGGGCACAATGGGCTAGCAAAAGGGGTAGTACACATCAATGGGTGGCTTTTTGGCTCATGTGGCTATATGGAACAAAAATGCCTCAATCATATCAACATATGCAAAATGCTAAATGTGATTTCAAAGAGAATATGATCAAGTTCTAAAGATGCAATCATGGATGAGTCACACATGAAAGGAAGTATGAGACTATATACAATGAATAGTCATTAGGCTCAAGGTCTCCCAGATAAGTCTACCACAGTCAAGCAACTTATTTCAAGATATGTCCTACTTATTAAGGTCAATCAAGTTAAACCACATGAATCTCAAGGGCAATTAGCATGCAAAAAAGGGCAAGGAAAACTACAGATGACAATGTCAAATGCATTTTCACAAAACTCACACTATAATAGACCACACTTCAACACATAACTCAACATGATAGAACAATCATCACCCATTGTATTCTTTTCATAAGAGGGGGTTTTTACAAACTTTCAGGCAACTTTTTTATTCAGAAGGCTCTAAATCTAACTAAGAAAGCAGTAAACATATAAAGGATAATGAACAGGAGGGTAAGAAGTAGTACCTGGAAAACTTATGAATGCCCAGCTCGATTACTTCTCCTTTTGAGATGCAAAATCTAACCTATATACTCTAAACTACATGCTCTGCTAAACGAAAAAGGTAAAGACAACCTAGTAAAACTACATGACGTCATATCTATATGATGCAAATGCAAGTGATGTCATTCAATCCTATTAGGAAAAAACAAAGTTTTAATATTTATAAACCCCAAGTGCAAGGTGTATCGTAGAGTACTTGGGGTGTCGTCCGCAGGGAGTTGTGTCTTCACCTATCAAAGTTCACCCAAGCGTATCAATCTAGGCAAAATCGAAGGTGAAGAGAAGTAAAACTAAACTACTAAAAGAAATAAGACTTAAATTGCAATTAAACCTAAGGTAGACTAACTAATCAATTCAAACCCTCACCCTCCCAAGTTATGCATGCTAGTAATTCAAGGATGATCGGTTGCCCAATTAGAGTCCACCTAAGCCCTCTCTCAAGGGTCAATAGGCCAGTCTAAATGTTCTAACCACCTATTTTCATGGGATTATGTCAAGTAGACCACAAGATAAACAACCTTTGACCTAGCTAGCGACCGAAACTATTTTCATATCCCAATCCCAACTATTCACTCTACCCACACTAGACAATCAATCTCACCTCTCAGCATAAGTTAATTGTCCCAAAACAAGAATGAAAACTCTTTCGAGCATTTCATCGAACACTTGGTGGGCGTGAGATAAAACCTTAGATTTTAGCATAAACAAGAGGGGCAAAAGTCTAAACAAAGATCAATTAGCCATTAAGAGGCTAATCACAATCAAAAGATTACCAACTATAATCACTAAACATCACAAAAGATTGTAAACTAAAACGTGAATATAAGTATACAAAATAGTGAGAGGAAGAGAAGAGAAAACTAATGCTTGATTTAGTTGAAGATCGAATCCACATGCTTGAAATCAAAATTAACCTTCTAATCTAACCTAATTTATTCACCCCCTAATGGGGTTTGGGAGTGGGAGGAGGAAACCTAGATCGCCCCCTCAAAAACCTAGAAAAAAATCCCCCATTCAATAGATGCCCGAAGGTGCTTTTATTGTGAAAACTGGGAGATGGCACGGTTGTGCCACCTGGCATGGGGTGCCTATGCCACCATGGCACGATCGTGCCACCTGGTATGAGGCCCCTATGCCAAATTTATGGTTCGGCAGAAACTTTCCCCATTGCTTATCTCTTGGTTCCCAGGGCTTCTTAGATCTCTATTCTTCCTTGTAATTCATTCCAAAGCTGTCCTTTCTATCAAAACCAAGAGATATCTCCTGGAATTAAGACAAATAACTTTATAAGCACAATTGAATCAAAAGAAGTAAATTTGACCATTTCTCGTCTATATTTGACATAAAAACAATGAGAAATAGGGATCAAATGAGAGCTAAAATGAGGTAAAATAGGAGTTCATCAAATCCATGCCCTAAAGTCTACAATTCCATCCAAAGAGCTATAAGCTCAACCCTCTATACTTAAGACTTTCATTGTACTCATTGGAAAGGGCAATTAAAAAGACTAAGGGTAGGGGAGGACCAATAACACTTAAGGGAATAGGGGAGAGTGGGGGAAGAGTGACACTCGTTTGTTTTTTTTGTTTTTTTTAAAAGCAATGAAATACTTGGGTTGCCTCCCAAGAAGCACTAGTTTAAGGTCCTTAGCTTGACCCTTACCTTCTAATGGTAGACGATAATGGCACAGGAGGTGTATTAGTAGAGGTATGGAATTGTGCAGTAGGATCCACTACCTCCCCAGTGCAAATAGAAGTGATCATAAAGCTGGTGGGGATTGGCAGAGGAACATTAGACATAATTGTAGGCAGCATATAAGGTCCCCTGTCTCCATCAAACACTTTAATATTACAAATAACTACTGGAGGGTTAGCATGCTTAGGGACCACAGGGGGTGGGGTGTTGACAGGCACTAAAGATGTTGTGGGTGGAGGAAAACAGAAATCCAATATCTCCCCACACACCTGAAAAGATAGGGCACCCATCTATACGTCGACCACCGCCCTAGTAGTAGCTAGAAACGTCTTCCCGAAATGATAAGCACCTAGGAGTGCTCATCCATATCCAGGATAATAAAATCGTAGTGGATGATGAACTTACCTACCAGAACAGGAGCATCCTCCAGAATGCCCGCAGGTTGCTTGATGGAGCGATCTGCGAGTTGAATGGTTAGACTAGTGGGTTGCAGGTCCTGTAACTAAAACCTCCTATAAAGGGAGAGAGGCATCAGGCTCATGCTAACTCCCAGGTCACAAAGAGCTCCCTCAGTCTGCAGATCCCCTTAAGCGGTGACTGGCTCTGCAAAACTACGATGCACCTCTCCAATAGGGACCACTGATCCTCCCTCAGGCTCGCCTTTCTTAAAAATTTTAGATGAGCTGGTGCTGCTTTGAGAGCCTCCAAGAAAGGGGTATTTCCATAGACCAACCTCAAAATATCTAGGAATTGTGCGAATCTGGGCTCAAGCTAAGAGAGCTTGGTCTAGGCTAACCTATGAAGGTAGGGTATAGGTGGCTGATAGGGACGAGCTAGAGGTGGAAGATTAACCTTCCCATTAGAGCTAAGACTCCCTTCTTCCTTCTGCTCATTAGTTGCTACAGAATCAAGAACTGAAACTGTCCCTGGGAGAACCATCATAGGGCTCTCTTCTAGCCCTTCACCCACTCCCAAAAAGGCTTTAATGTGGCCCATAGGATTAGTCTCTAGCTGACCCAGTAAATGTCCCTGAGGCCGGAACAAGTGGCTGACCTGCTGGGTTATCTGGATGATCTGACTGTCCATCGCCTTCTGGTGGGAGGTAATAGCATCAAACTTGGAGGTCAGCTAATTGATCGATGCACTAAGAGTTTCATTAATCTTAGTTTGAGTCGCTATGAATTGCTCCATGAGACTCTCCAAATTTGACTTGGGTTGTGGAGGTGGTGGTGGTGGAGGGGTGTAGGAGGCTCTATACTGGAACCTAGGTGGCTGTATAGCATTCTGAGGTTGAGGGTTGGGGTTCCTATAAGAGGGATTGAAATAATTCTTCTATCCCGAACTATGGGCATTGGGGCATGGATTGCTCTGCGGTGGGGGGTTGAAATTGTGCACGGCATTGGCATGCTCAATGGTAGAAGGACCATTGTAGCATTCAACCGATGTGTGCCCCTGCACACCACAAGTCTCGCATGCAGCGTAGACCCCAACTGATGAACTCGAAGAACGTCCTGGAATAGGGGAGGGACACACTCTGTTGAGCCTTTGTGGCAATGCATCCACCATGCTGGCTAGGAGTGTCACGACATCCACATCGTACTTGTCGCTGCTCCTCCTCGGGGTGACTCTCTCACTCGCCCAGTGGTAATTATTGGAAGTCGTTTCTTCCAACAAAGCCTTCGCTGCCTTAATTGACTTCCCCATGAGAGCTTCTCCTGTAGCGGCATCTAGTGAAATCTTCACTGACTACTCTACCCCATTATAGAATGTCTGGACTAGCAGCCAATCAGGAACACCATGGTGGGAGCACTGCCGTTGGAGGTCTTTGAATCTCTCCCAAGCCTCATATAGGGACTCTCCATCTCGCTAGGTGAAGGAAGTGATGTCCGTCCTCAGCTTTACAGTTTTTTCAGGTGGGAAGTATTTGCTGAGGAATGCCTTTGAAAGAGCCTCCCAAGTAGTGATCGAGTTGGCCTTCTCATTCTGCAGCCAGTCACTGGCTCTATCCTTCAGTGAGAAGGGGAAGAGCCGCAGCCTAGTCGCATCGGTGGACACCCGGTTGAGTTTGATGGTGTCACATTTCGCAAGGAACTTGTGAAGATGCGCATTCGGGTTGTCCGAGGGATGTCCATCGAACTGGTCCTGCTCCATGAACGCAATGAGCACGGGGCTAAGCTTGAAGTTGTTAGCTTCAATTGTCGGATTCACAATGGATGATGTGATGCCCCATGCTTGCGGGAGGGTGTAGTCTCGCAACATCCTTTGATCTTGCCCTGCCATATCTACTACTGCTCTCTTCCTTCTTCTCGCTTCTCCGCCTCGCTTTCGAGCTGTTGCTTCGATTTCAGGATTGAATGAGACAAGGTTCTGATTCCCTTGGCTCCTCCTGTGCATACAAAAGCAAACATTATACCCAGCGTAAATGGTATCAAGAAAAAATAAAGAATAAACTAAACCACAAAAAGAAAAACAAAGGCCTAGTTTAGAGTATGTTAACCGGCTCTAATATTGAAAGGAACAAGTTTCCCAGCAACGGTGCCAAAAAACTTGCTATACTAAAATTGTTACCGCAAGTGTACAGCGTAGCTATAGCTAGCAACCGGAAACTATGGGTCGTATCCACAGAGAACTTGGTTTCAATTACCAGAACTAGTCAATCTACTCAATCTAGGAAAAGCAATTTCAGAGGTTTGACTAATAATGAATGAATAGAAAGTCAGAATATTAGAACATCTAGGTTGGAATTAACAGCACAATTACATCGATGAATCGATTATTAACCCCAACAAATAAACCTAAGAATTTTGTTACGAGTGGATAGATTGCCAATTGAGTCTATCTTCTCCCTTTCTCAAGGTTCGAAGATTAATCCTAGAACCACAACTATCTATTTTCATGGAACTAAAAGTTAAAGGATTACAAGATCTACAATCTCTAATCCCAACTAGAACCTCAATTATTTTCATATCAAGATCCTAGTTGTCTACAAAGTCACGCTAGGTAAAGGTTTCATCTCTTAATGCTTCCCTAAGCCCTAATAATAACAGATGAATGCTCTTTCGAGCAATTCATCTAACACATGGTGGGCAAAGTAGAAATCATAAACACAAAACATGGGGTTCGGGGCTCAAGCATGATCTAACTACATAATTGGCGTTAATCCCAACCTAAGTTGGGAGATTAGCCACACATAATCTCAAAAGCAACAATCAGAAATCCCAATTCACTAAACATGATTCAACCAAAACCCTAAAATAACAATGAAGAGGAGAAAGAGAATTAATTAATCGTCGTGTCGAAGTAGAACAATCTTCAATTGCAATGAATTCAGTCCAAAAGGCATTCAAGAAAATCTCCTAACAAAACCCTAGAAGTCGCCTAAGAAGAGTGCTCTGAAAGGATAAACCTGAACTATCCTAGAAATTGCCCGAAAAATCACTTAAATTACGCGACAGCGGGCCACTACACGATCGTGCTTCGATGCACAACCACCACGCACGACCGTGCGTATGGTTGTGCCGCCCGTGCGCAGCTTTGGCCTTCGTTGCATGGCTGTGCCTGCCCTGTTGCACGGCCGTGCCCTCTTCTTCCTAGCTCGCCTTCGTTCCCGAGGCTTCGTACGACCTCTATTCTCCTTGTAATCCGTCCTTAAAGTTCCCCTTTCTGTAAAAACCCGAAGATTTCTCCTGAAAGTAAGATAAACCACTTTATAAGCACATTTAAACCAAAGGAAGTGGACTTGACCCTTTTCCATCTTGATTTATCATAAGAACATTGAGAAACGGGGGTCAAATAAGAGTTAAAATAGGGTCAAAACAGAGGTTTATGAAATTGACTTTCATAATGAAGGTCGATGATATGGGTAGGTAAGTAGTTATTTCTATGGCAATTTTGACCAAAATAAAAAGTTCAATGACAGTTTTGCCCATTCGGTATGGATTAGTTTGTTGCTATGTTTTATTTGTTGTATATATGTGGAAGTTCCTTTTATTTGTTGCCCCTTTTACAAGACTTCTATCTTTTGATAGATTGAACACTTTGATATAAGAGTATTGGAGGATTATAGAATTGACATACTTCAATTGATCATGTTATGTCTAGATGCTCCTTCCTTCATTCAGTTTCTGGCTTATTTTTAATCATTTCTAAGTCTTCACCGATTTCATGCTTTTTCGCTTCACATCAAATTCTTTGAGTTTTAATTGAACTATAAGATGCAATCTGATTTAATGTCCAAAATTACGATGACATCCTATCTCGATTCACATTTCTTGCTTATCTTTTTCTCTATTTTTAGGGCTCGAAATTATTATTTTGTTGGTTCTTGGTTTTTGTATCCGAATGCTACGTCTTATTGGATGAACTTGAATCATTTCAAGTTCTTAATCTGGTCTTGGATTGTTTTGGTGAATCTATTGGTCGACGTGCTGACATGATCTACGTTTCCAATTGTAAAGTGATTGTGAATTCCACTATAGCTTGGGATGGCTTTACTCATATATGGTCATGAGGTGGCTATATATTGGTTTCTTTGTATGTAAGATCTTTGTAAACACACTCCCCACTTTCAAAGGGAAAAAAATATAAAATTCAGCTCTATCAAATATTTCCAAAATTCTGATCAGAAAAATATTAGAAACATGATACATTTAATTTTAAATTCATTAATGTTAAATTGATCCGTACATTACACGACTCTGTATTAATTAGTGTTAACGGACCAATTAATGTGATTAAATGTAGACTACTTATTCTTCCAATAAAAATAGGATTAGTCCTTACATAAGAACGTGCTGATATATCTGGGTGTGACATTGATGGGCTTGTACACTAAAGCCCATAACTTTTTTGTTAGTTAGGCTTAAACAAATGCGAGTTCTACAATGATACTAGATCATTGTACCAAGGATTAAAAATAATTTCTCTGTTACCTTGACACCTAATCTACTATAGTGTACCAATAACAATCGCTAGCGTCTCATAGCTACCATTGCCTGCTACCAGCATCGCCACTAATACCACCAATCCACCATTACTACCATCGATATATCATATCATAACGTAAGTTGTGATATTTACACATTAATAATAATATCTGGGTAGGTGAAATATGTAAATTTTTTAATAATATTTTTATGTATAAATGTGGACCCAAAGCTCTCTAGACAAAGCCACTTATTCTCACACCATCTTCTTTTGGTGTCGAAGCCTAACGATCTCTGATTCTCCATAGCCGTAGCCTAATGCCTACTTTCTTGAGCATCAAGCAACCAAGTTTTTAACGCTAGCTGCCATACACAGGATCGAATCTCCTCCTTTGTTCTTCTGGAAATCTTGTCTATCCCACTGCCGTAATATTTTGGCCTTGAGGATCTTGTCGCCTTTTCTAAAACCTCAGCACCCATCACCGCAATTTGGCAACTCTTGCTTCATGATGAAGGCCTAACCCATTCGACGATGGTGTCTCCACTGCTCCTCAAAACTTAGTGGTGTCATTTCTTGGTCCGAAAGTTAACGTGTCCTCTCTTGCCACGGTAGTCAGCACTAACCATCCTGGCCCAATGCCGATTATCTGTAGTCCTTTCCCTGGGCTACTGCTCTCATAGCTAGCTCTTTAGAAGTTAGGTCAAGTAATCACTCCATTTCCCTTGATTAGATGCTTGCAAGACTTCAAAATCCGCAATTTAATCTTTCAAGCCTAATTTCATTCCTGTCTACTACTTTGGTCCTAGGTTTCCCGCATCCATCAACATCACCAACATTGTTCCAGTGTCGCATATGAAAAGTGACGATTATCTCAACTGGAGAACATGCCTCGCCGTCTTCGTAATTTCATAGAATCTGCTTGGTTAGGTCAACGGATCTCTATTGCTGCTGTTGTACACTACTCTGAACTCAGTAGGCCGCCAAGTGTGTAATCCACTCTTTTCTAATGGTTGCTCGCATATCAAATTTTTCAATCATGCTTGGTTGCTATAATTTCTACTAATTTGGTTGATCATGTGATTTAAAGTATCAAATTTTGGGTCGTTGCCACTACCAGCACTTCCATTACTTATTCTTGCAACGATGATGCTAAATAATAATAGTTCATCAACTGAAGCACAACACACAACTAGCAGAGTGGTCGACGAAATATTTGGTGAGGTGGTTGCAACACTCATGGTAGCGAAGGTGGGTTTGGCCGTGGCAATAATGGAGGTCGAGACAACCCACAATGGGGACAACCACAACAATCTTTTGGGGAACAAAGTTCATCAAGTATATCTTCTATTCATAGTCCTCGTGTTGGTTTAGTTGCTTTTGTCTAATTTTGTTTCATCTTCATGTTTTACCACAAATGTATGGGCTAATGCATCCCCGATTCCAAATTTGCGTGCCTAATGTGTTTTGGCCTAGGTCATATTGCTCCTTATTGTCCTCATTATGTCCTTGTTGTCCTCATTATTCCTGTTGCGGTATATTCCTCCTCTACTACTTAGGGTTGAATGCTTTTGCCGCAATCCACTCGGGTGAAGCTAAAGAGATGCATAAATATATTGAAACTCAGTTTAAATTAATTATAGGCTAAGTGAGATACCATCTCATATTTGGTTAAACAAATGATTCTTTTTGCTTCCTTTTTTTCACCTTTTCAATTGAACTCCTCTACGATATTTTGTTCTTGGTACAAAAAGTGAATCGTGGTTCTTACGCCCTTTTTTTCTTGGTACAAAAAGTGAATCGTGGTTCTTACGCCCTTTTTTTCTTGGTACAAAAAGTGAATCGAGGTTCTTAGGCCCTATTATCTTCAATTCTCCGTCTGGAATAAGGGTTTTGGAAGACAATATAATGAGACTATTGAACAATAATACTTATAACTTTGAACTTGGACAGCCGTAAACCCCTTCTATTTAGTATTTACTATATATATACCAACATCGAGTTTGAAAGTGTTTTGACTTGATCTAATGCAATAGTTTCATAATGGTATGCACTTTGCATATGTATAGAATGTAAGAATTTTTGAGTATATAAGATTGCATATGTTTAATATGCACTTGAATTGTCAAGTCAAGACACCTTCAAACTTAGTTTATATATATATATATATATATATATATATATATATATATAT
>JACYFF010031955.1:54738142-54753578 GCA_017589665.1 Selenicereus undatus
TAGTAGGGGTTCTTGGGAATGATAAAACTGCAAAGATACATGGTAAAATGAAAACGAAAGAATAGATTAAGACGCAGGCAAACCTAGGTGACTCTTATCAGAATGGCAGCCCCTCAGTCCACTTGAAATGCCTTTTCCCACACTCAGCAACTATAGTGACAACATCTCTGACCATGCCTTGATGGTCTCTCATATCTCAATCCAATCAACCATTGTAAATTACAATTGCAATAGCTAGATATACATCTCTCTCTCTCTCTCTCTCTCTCTCTCTCTCTCTCTCTCTCTATCTCTCACACACACACACACACACACACAACTACTAGCATATTTCAGCACCCAATCTAACGAATTTCGCACCGACTGATCCACACCTTGCATATGCTAGATACCCCTATACCATAGAGCATTTGTTGTTGTGCAAGAGCTGGAAATGAAGATGTGGTCCTGCGACTCACACACTGTTTAACAGAATACACAGTCTGGTTCACAATCAACCCTCATGCCAATGACTCTCGAGTCAGTAACCTTTTGTGAATCATTAGTTGAAGAATGAAAGACTATTTAGGCACCTCGAGTTCAATGCATAACCAAAAGATACCATCTTAATAATGGGGGATTATACCTTAGAAAATCATACCTAGGCTTGGTGTAATAGACACCACTTCCATAACTACTCTGAACTTGTATCAAAACCACCTCTCATCTTGTCTGGAGCTTGAAGAATCTATCTCCAATATCAATTCCCTTTGGCTATGGATTGGCATTGCCAGGTATTTGTCGTTTTTAAGTAATAATGTTGGAGCCATTTGATCCACTAATAATTTGCTTGTTGTGCAATATGCCATACCAACTTAGTAATTAAGGCAATAGTCCATTTCTCAGCATCTCTTGTTCCCTCCCCCCTCCTCCCCCTCTTTCTTGACAGGCATATTAATTGCCATGTTGTGACTGTATATCATTCCTTGCACTATGGGTGCACTTCTGTTATGATCCAAGCCAAAATTCCATAGAAATTTCCAGCATCTCTGACTGACAATTGCTAAGATCACTATAGGTAGCACAAACATTTGACTCCAATATGAGGATAAGCCAAGCAAAACCGTGTTCACTAATTGGACCTTGCCTGCATAAGACAATGTTCTCATTGGCTAATCTTGGCCACAATTCTTTTTACCAACAAATTATAATCCTGAGTATTAGATAATCTCTAGATAGTGGCCCTGAGGTATCTATAGGTAAGTTACCCTTTTGAAACCTAGTAACTATTTTGTTACTCTTTTATCAATCCCAACACACATTTAACATTTTTTTTTATGGATTGCACCATTTTGATTTAATGTGATTGTGTCTATGTGATGACTATGATATTTGGTCTAGGTGTGTTGTTACAACATGGTTGCAGAAAAGAAAGCCTCAGGACAAAAAAGGATGGAAGTCGAAATGCCTTGGTTGTAAAATGGTTGTTGCCCGTTTGTGTCACCCTTCAGGTTTGGTTTTCAATTACTCTTCATTTTTTATTGCTTGTAGTGTTTCAAGATCTACTTTTGTTTTTATTTTTTCACTCTTTGTTATATAGGTTTATATTTGGGCAAATCCTATTTCACATGCATGGCGTATCACAAAACCGTCGAGTCTATTATGAAGGTTGAATGTGACACTATTCCAAGAAGCTTGTCAAGGATCAAGTTGAATGGGAAAAAAAAAAACGGCTGATAGAGAAGGTGAAAAAGTGCTTTGGCTTAGACTACTTTGAAAAACATACCCACATGTGGTTATTTGATGAGAAGAATGATGATAGGCCCATTGGGATGGGTGAGGACTTCATGAAATTCTTTAGGTATTTATTTGAAATGTATCTTCTATGACTTATCTATTTTTGTTTTTTGAATTCCTACTTATACTTTAGAGTAATGTTGTATACTTCTCTTTTTTTGTTTTTCTAAAAAAAATGAAACACTCATAAATTCTTCTATCCAAATATTAATCACAACATATATTAGAACTGTTTCCAAGTTATTATGAATTTGTGTTAAAGCAACACTCCAAATTGTAGCAAGGATCATAATAGTGAGTCCCTGAAGCCAACTTCAATAAAATTGAAACTTGAGGAATAGTTGTTGAACACTTGCTATTATTCCTTAATATTGACGTTTAAGAAATAGATGTAGAATACTTCAAGCTATTAAATTTTGGTGCATACTTTGAACTTCTTGTTTTGGTTTTGGCAGGCCCATATTTAAAGGTCTCAGATATCTTCATCATGTGTTTTACATCATGACAATTTACAATAAGGGTTTGCAATTTCTAAGAATGTGGTGAAATTTATCAATCTTGTGAAACAGCTATTGGACAAATCTTATAGTATTTGAAAAACCCTAGCTAATTTGGGAGATATTCTATTTAGTGTGTTTCAGAAATTCAAGTTACCACACACTCCTATTTTTCAGTTGGCGTTTTTCTACCATTTTTAGTGGTTACCGAAGTGTGATGATGACGCATCTCTATAGTTAGTACCTAATAATGCTTATTTTCAATTATTTTATTTGTCTATTTTTTTTTGTCATTCTCATTTTTAGGGATATGTGCTTCTTTATGCTCAACAATCCAGTGGTAATAACGGTGGAAGAGATCCACCGTTATGTGGATTGGACATGGAGATGAGTGACAAAAACACAAGATAGGCCACAATCAGAATCCGAAATATTTTTTTTTACAAATGTCAAACTTGGTGAACTCCAGAAGCATTTTTATGATGCCATTAGAGAAGATGATCTTCAACGCTATATAGATAGTTTCAAAATCATAGATTCAAGCAATTAGTTTGACCCTTTCTTTGAGGATCTCTACAAGGGTTGCCATCCAATGTCTTTGACTAGCTTAAGAGAATGTTAAGCAAGGATCTGTATAGTTGTTAAACAGTTGCTATAATTCCTTAATATTGACATTAAAAAGCTTGATTCTTAGATGCTATTATGATTCTTGCTATAGGGACACACTGTTATGACCCTTGCTACGGTTTGGAGTGTTGCTTAAACACAAATTCATAATGACTTGGAAGCAGTTCTAACATACGTTGTGATTGATATTTGGATAGAAGAATTTATGAGTGTTTCATTTTTTTTACATAAATAAAAAAAGAGAAGTATAAATTTTATTCTAAAGTATAAGTGGGAATTCAAAAAACAAAAATAGATAACTCATAGAAGATACATTTTAAATGAATACCTAAAGAACTTCATGAAGTCCTCACGCATCCCAATGGGCTGCTCATCAGTCTTCTCATCAAATAATCAAATGCGGGTATGTTTTTTGAATTAGTCCAAGGCAAAGCGCTTTCCACTTTCTTTATCAGCCATTTTTCTTTCTCATTCAACTTGATCCTTGATAAGATTCTTGAAATAGCATCGCATTCAACCTTTATGATAGAGTCGACGGTTTTGTGACATGTCATTCATGTGAAATAGGATTTGCTCAATTGTAAATCTATACAACAAAAAATTTAAAAATAAAACAAAAGTAGAACCTAACACACTAGAAGCAATAAAAAAATGAAGAGTAATTAAAAACCAAACTTAAATGCTGACACAAATGGGCAGTAACCATTTTAAACCAAGGCATTTGGATTTCTGTCCTTTTTGTCCCGGGGCTTTCTTTTTTGCCGCCATGTTACAACAACTAACCTAAACCAAATATTGTAGTCATTACATAGACACAATCACATTAAATCGAAACGGTGCAATCCATTAAAAAAAAATGTTGAATGTGTGTTGGGATTGATACAAGAGTAACATAATTGTTACTAGGTTTCAAAAGGGTAACTTACCTTTCAGGTACCTTAGGGCCCCTATCTAGAGATTATCTAATTACAATTATAGTTTTGTAGATCCTATTAAATAAGAGGCATAGTTGAAAATTTTAACTATTTAGCTTTTCACAATTAAAATTTTATTGTTAAATCTATTATATATTAACTAATATATTTTAGTTAGTATATTATTTATAAAATAATTAAATTATTTTACTTGATAGAAATGCTTTTTGAATGAAATGGTTGTTGAACATTGAGATAAGGTTGTATTAGAAATATCAACCATACTACTATAGGTGAAATGTTTATTCTCTAAAGAGATTATTTCAGTGAATGTCAACCCGGACTATTGAACTGTTTGTTCCTTATTATGAATGTTTTAAGTCTATCTTATAAGGAGTTGATATACGAATGTTGGTTTTCTTAAATATGTTGTAATCATAAAGTGCTAAAAAGAAATTCTTACTTGATTTTTAGATTTGTTAAAAAAAGAAAATTAGAAGACTATAGATGTCCACGTGAAGCATGGGTTTAATGTTAGTTGCAAATAAAATAGAATACAACAGCACCACCTAAATTACAAAGAATAGGGGCTCAAACATATAGTTGATGTTGGACTTTGAAGATGATAACAATGTAATTATCAAAGATAAGAACCACAGAAATGGAGAAGCTAAGAAGAAGCATAAAACCAAAAACCTAAAACACTTCACGATCGCGCTCGAGAAAATCCTAAAATGAAATAAGAACTCACCGTACAAGATCGGAAGGTTGAGCAGAAAACCGTAAGCGGTTGAAATAAAAAATGGACACCGACTATCCCCAGTGGATACTCTGGGTTGGTTGCAGTTTAGAGAGAAAGAGAGATATGGATGAGAAAGAGACCAAGACCGCAATGCGGATGATATTAGAACATAAAATGTTGAAATCTTCATAAAGTCATCTGCTCATCTCCCTAGAGGGGGCGAGATGGTAGTGTCTTTATTGTCATTGTTCAAGTTCTTTAAAAAGATAGTTGTTCAATTTTTCCCACAGTAGGAATATCCAATTATGATCCTATTTGGCAAACAATTATTAAATGTTAATTGTTAGTTGTTTTTACTAGCTGTTTGTTGTTAACTATTTCAATCCACTATTTTTGAAAACGTGTTTGGTAAAATTAATTATTTCTAAAAATTATATCTGATAAAATTTCATTTATGCCCATATCTTTTATTTACCACCAAAGATGAATTGTTTTAATTAGTTGGTCACTTATTTCTTTTTTAATATGAATCAAATTTACTCATATAATCCCATTTTATTACTAGTTATTACATCTTCTTATTGATTTATACGTGACATATTTTTGTAATCTAATTTTATTTTCAATCTAAATTAAAAATTATATGATGTTTAAGGCTTATAACACAACCTTGTTTTATTATTCACTTAGAAAATTTTCTCTTTGTTATTAGTTTAACTTTCTTTCAATATCAATTGATTTTTTTAAGGGGCGATAAATAAAGAATTAAAATTTGCATTTCATTTAACATTACTATATAAAATTAGCAATATTTTTAATCAACCATTAAAATAAATTATGAAGGTATGAGTACTATGGATCATTTTTTAATTTAAATTTGAAGAAACCAGTAAAAACTTAAAAGAGAGTGTAAGAAATATATGGATGTTGTTTATGGTATTTAAATAATAGCACTTTAGTCTTTTCAATTAAAAGCGCCAAGACCAACCTCAAAAAGTCACAAATATTAGCTTTCTGAAAAATAACTTTTTGGGGTGAAAAAGTCATTCCAAAAAACCACTCACCAAACAATCCAAATAGCTATTTGACTTAGTCAACAGCCAAAACCACTCCAACAAGTCATTTTGGACAAAAAGCCATCTACCAAACACCCCCACTAAAATTTATAAATTTTTAAATGAGATGACCTTGCTTAAAATAATTATTGACATACAATGGTTTTTTTTTTTGCGATAAATATTGACATACATAGTAAAAATGTTGTAAAGATTTTGGAGTAATTAATAAGAATTTTGTAATTTTTTATTTGGGGTTACTATGAAGTTATTTAGGACTGATTTTATATAAGTCAACCCAAAATATAACTCAGTTGTTATCCTAATTGTCAAAATCATTCCAAAATATTTATTTTTAATGTTACACAAGGTTACCATTATATTACATAAGGTGTTTTGTCTATTTTTAAAACTCTACTACTGTAATGCCTCAATTATGAGAGTATTAATCATATTTAATCTCATACTTTAAAATGAGTGGAAGCTTAAGTTACAAAGGTGAGAAAAACTTTTGGGCACCCTGGAACCGAATTAAAACTAATCAAACGCTCCAGTTCTAGTTCCATTTTTGAAAAATGAGGAGTTTGCTTGACTGGTTGTGGTTCTAGTTCACAAAAAAAGAAAAGGTAATGGGAATCAAGTTTCAATTAAATTAGAAAGGTAAGGCTTACTTATTTACTAGTTTCTCTTAGTTTCTTTATTTATTTTATGATCATTACTATTATCGTTGTTGTTATTACTACTACTATTACCTATATATGCCTATAAATGGCATTTGTATTATTTTTCATATCCCAATGATGAGAATGTTATCCCAGCTATGCATTTAAGGACCCAACAAAGTGAAAGAGTCTAATTTAGGAAGCGAGAGTACGATTAAGAGGGAGCATGTGAGTGCACAAGCGCAATGGACCTGGGAATAGGCCAATTCACCTACAAGGAACTTGGCTGGGTTCCTACTTTTTTTCCATCCCAAGTCTGAGTCAAATTTGATTAATTATAGTCCTAATTCGTGGTTGATTAGCCTGCCTCACCTAGTTAAGTCAGACACCTAGTTAAATTAGCAAACTTATTAAGTCTAAAAAGTAATAAAATTTGGAGTTGGTCTCCTTTTCGTAGGCTGAGTCAATCTAATTTTCTACTATAAAGGGGGGTTGCCCCCAAGGGTTGAGGGCATCGGTTTTTCAAATCGAAAAATTAAGAGCGACTAGACACGAGAGATTGTCATTGTGAGAATTGAGGGATTTTAAGGAGTGCCTACAACTTTGAGGACTTAAATCCCAATCCATTTATTCAACATTAAGGATCGATCACTTTCTTAGGTTCCCCACGTAAATTAGGTGGGTTTTCCTGAGGGCAAAATTCTATCTTTCTCATATCCTTTCTACTTAATCTCTTGTTATTTTTGGTTTCATAATCAATAAAGATGTAATCTTTAGATAGTCCCTACTCACCGTAATTTATTTACTTTACTTTTGTTCTTGTTGGAATAAAGGATGTATCTCTTGCATGATTTAATGTGATTTATACTATGCTGCATGATTTTGTGGTAATGTAATTATAATTTAGATTTTTCCATATTGAACAATAGAGGTCATTGCATCACCATACCATCGTCCTCGAATCTAGATCCTCGATTCGAGATTGAGGAGTCAATATGGTCCCCTTACTAGGGATTCTTCGGGGACCTTTCAAAAACCTTTTGAAGCAAAATCAATTGGACTCATCGGTGTCCCTTTGGTTATCCCTGTCTGTACGATTTGCTTCGAAAAGTGATATAGTTTGTAAGTGTTCCAAAAACTCATTGGCGATTCTACTAATTATATAATTTTTTTTATCTTTTCATTCTTTTTTATTTTTTCAACTTTTTATTTCAGTAGAACAATTCTAATCCAAGACAGTGAAGTTGTTTGGACCATGAACTGGGCTCTAATAAGGCTGACTACCCTATTCTTGAAATAAGCAAAAATCACTGCTATATATCAGGATTAGGCAACTAGGCATGATTTTGGCCTTGGCTGGGTTCCTGGATTAGGATCTGGCCTAGTTCCCTGATCCAATCTTGCAAATCTGCTAGTTTTGAGGAAAAATAAAAATAATAATTAACAGTTAGTTTTAAAAATAAATAAAAAATAAAACACGCAGCAAAACTGAAGTCAGACCATTCGTGGGAATCGTACCCTCGGGGAGAAGGATCCTTACATCGATGACTTAACTTGGTGGATTTTCTGTAACAATCGTGGGGGGTTTTTTCCAGTTGGAGCTAACTAACTCAATTAACGATTTTATTAACCATAGTTTTATTATATTAGTTAAATTAAGTTAATATTTGTGTGTTTATTAAAGTCAATAATTTTATAAAGCCGAGTCTTAAAATTTTGTGACTTATTATGTGAACGTAAAATAAGAAATAGTCGAGAGTTAAACTTAGCGAGATTAGCAAAATCCATCGAGCTAACAAATACTAGAACTTGTGAGCTTATTTATTGGGCCCAAATATTTCATGATCTTGGATTAGTAGAGAAGAGAGACAAAAAAAGGGAAAAGGGGCAAATTAAACACATTCCAACATTTTTCCCCTGGTCTAAAATCATGACACTAGGCTACCCCCTCCTTAAAACTGCAAATGTCCAACCTTTTCCCTCTTCATCTCTCACTAATTTCTCCACCATTACCCATCGATTGACTAGAGAAAGAGAGTGAAGCAGTGAGTGAAAGTGAGAGCGTGAGAAAGGGACCTCAAACAACAATAACAACAATGCACAAGAAGAGAAGAAAAACCGGGCAAAAGTAGGTCTGGGACAGAGGATTCGCGACCAGTAGCAGGGTTGCAGAAACAAGACTCGACCTTACCTTGAAATCACCCATTTGTCCTAGTAATCGGGTCCTCTAGCTTTGAATAAGTGGGTGATTCTTAATTCCCAAAAGTATTAGTTAAATTTCAAGAATTTCTAATTTAGCCATGAGTACTTAGTTCTATTATTGAGTTTAAATTCTGATAAATTGAGAGTTTATGGGAAGAAGGTGGGTTGATTGAGTTGATTGAGATTAATTGGGTTGAAATTAAGATGATTTTGAGGTTGTTGTGTGGGTGGTGCTGTGAAGAGGAAGTTCAGGCTTGGTTCTTAAACTAACAAATTTTATGCAGTTTTATTTATTGTAATCGTATCTCTGATTTCATTGAATTAGCTAGTGTTATTTTCTGGTGTCATTGTTTATGCCTAAATTGTGGTGATGTTGTTGTTGCTCTCAATTCATGCTTGCCTTGTTTTGCCTAGGAGGTAAGTGGGAACAAGAGAGTTAGTTAAACAGTTCAGTGAATCGATTCAGCATAGAATCGGATTTGTGAACCGAGCAATAGCTTGCTCCTGTTTTGCCTTGTTCTAGCTACAACCTGCTTGCCTGTTTTGCTGTGACTAGAGCCATGGTCGTAGTTGCAACTTGAACTAAGAACTTTTAGTAGATTTACTGAACCGTTCATCTGAACCGTTCTTCGGAACCATCGAGTTGGTTGAATCTTTGTTCATGTTTTATACCGTTACCTTTTTGAATTAATGATGTGACGTGTAAAGGTTGCGATCATGTTTTAAGGTTCATTTCCTATAAGCTTTTGGTGAATTTAGCAAACCTAGAAGTATATGGATGATTTGTAGAACCAAACTGCTGTGTTCTTTTAAGTGAAATTAATAATGAGTGATTTGCAAACTTATGGCTTCTGTAACGAGTTTTAATAGCTTTTATTTGAAATTGGATGGTCACTTGGCCAATAACTTGTTTACCAATTTTTCCTTGCTGAGCTGTACATTGTTATGCTTTTTAGAAGGTGACTTTTGTCGTTATTAAGGCTTCGTTAGCCTTCTTAAAAATGGTTACATTGTCATCGTGATATAACGGGAATTTGGATGTTAAGTGTGTTTAAAAATAAATTGCATTTGGTATATTTCGGGCTAGGAGAATAGTGGTAACATAAACGATTTGGTCTCGGGAGTAGACCTTAGGATCCTGATTGAAGCAAGAATCCTAGTTATCACTATCTTGACGAGGATAGGAGTCTGTTGATTTTAGGAGGCCTTGAGGGTACAAAAAGTCATGAATTGTGTCACTCACCTAATGAGAGCACTAACATGTGAATGCAATAGCCTGGAAGTGATTGTGGTACCCACTATGAGTTAAAAGTTTCCTCAATTCTAATTTATGTCAAGGCAACAATTTGGAAAGTTCATGAACTACTTAAATCGGGTTCTTATTGATTTATAAATGTTATTTTGTAAAGAGGAAGACATTTATAATGAATTCACTTGCTTGGATATAGTGTCATACCCTTTCTATGTGTTATTTTTGTTTCTTACTAAGTGAACTCAAGTGGCAGCTTGATATGGAATACTTTGATGCTAAGTGTGTAACCGGAAGTCAAATAGCCTACCAAACTCAATGATTAAGATGAATTGAAGGATGATTTGATTTTGGGACTTGTATCACTAATATATTAGTAATAAATGCAATTTCTGTGTGTTTGCTACTTATTGGTATTGTATACAACTGTTTTGTTTTCTTGGGGTTGAGAATTATTCGCTGAGCGTTTGGTAACTCATCCCTTCTTCATTTCTCTTTTGCCTAGATTCTTCAAAAAATAGGTAGAAGTCCTCAGTTCACGTAAATCAAGTCAGAACCTCCCGTTTTGCTTTGAAAAAGGAGTCATATGTATGTATACCTAGATTCGTGAGTTTAATGACGTAATGTGATGTATTCGTAAGTTCCTGAGTTTGTGTAAGCTAATTACAGTTGTTCATATATTGCATATTGATGAATGATCACTTTGGATGGCCATGTCACTCAACCATCTAGTGGGATGCTCATCTTCTAGAGGCTCAGTGAATAGTTTCGAGATGTAAACCTCGCTGCTCCGGATGTGTATTTCGGGCATGTGGCGTGTAAAAGTTGATCTCTAACATGTAGTCATTGGGCTTATTAGATTTGACCTTCATGTTTTCTATATTATAGTTGTCTAATGTAAGGCTATAAGGCTAAGGCATGGTCGATTTTTAGACAAAACTCTGTCCGTTTTGTTCAAAAAATTTAGAGATTGCTAATACCTCTAGCCTTGGGGGGCTAGGGGTGTTATATTTTCTTTAAGTGGGTGAGATTTGAAGTTCAATATGGGTATATATTTTAATTACACTTGCATTAGGCATCTTGCATTGAAAGGTACTGCCTTAACCGGGATCACGAGACCTCTAGGTGGTAACCTTGCTACTGCCCCTTGAGAGATCACCAGGTTAATTTGGTGGGTCCACTAGAATCTACTGAGCATGCATTGTTACATCCACTTGTGACATGCTTTCTTGGTTTACATGACTTAGGGAAACAGCCGAAACATTCCAATCTTGTCATGCATTCCATAGATGATGTACATAGCATTTAGCTCCCGAGATAACTGTTCTAAACCTGAGCTAAAACCCTTGTAACTTACAACCTTGCCTTAGGATAGAACTCATATGCATGCTTGGATGTGTTATTGTATGGATTAACTTTTTAGCCTGTGGGTCTATGCATTGGTGCTTGATGGTCTTAAGAGATCCTAGGTTAGGAAGGGTGTAACTTAGTGGTTAGGGCGATGGACTAAGTCGACTTCAAGGCCAATTAAGCTCTAGGGATCTCGACCTTGAACCTGACTAGGCTCTAACCCTAGTATAGGGAATAAAAGTCCTAAAAGGAGACTCAGCCACGCTTGAATGAGCATGACTAGGTTTTAGAAAAAGAAAAGAAAATAGAGTTTGCATCTCGATAAAAGTCTATGGCTGTTTTAGAAAATCTGGCTAGGATGATTGTCGGTTTGGAACTAGGAAAACGGAGTAAGAGTTAGCCTCTTAGACAAATTCGGAACCCGATCGGTGTCATAAGAGGAGTCTGTCTATGTCTAAGGATGATAAAGGTGATGAGTCAGGAAGCCTGTCTTGAGGGCCTAATAAGGAACCCAACTGGCTTCCTTAGTGTTTGACCACCTTGGATTATCTCTAAATCTAGTAAAATAAAAAAAGGAGAAAGGCATCAGGATGCCAGTTTTGGAGTCCAACATGGAACCTAGCCGGCACCCTATAATATGGTCCATCTCAGTCTGTTTCAGTTTGAGTCAGCATACAGTCTGCATACTAGGCTCTCGGTCTTAGGATTTTCATAGTTCATAAGTCAACATATTCTGACTCCTTATTTCTTAGAAAAAGTTACTTGGATAAGATAATCCTGAGCACTTTCCCTTATTTATCAGGATAGGGAAGACTAAGAAAGTATACGAGCAGAGTGTAACAACTAGGAGACTTCTACTGATGCAATAGTCAAAGGAAACTCCACCAGTCAGGTCAAGGTCAAGGTCTAAATCAAGGAAAAATCATACACCTATTCCAATGGCAGGAAATAACAACATCGCTCAACTCATGAAGTTGAACAAAAATATGAAAGCCAAATTGGAGGAGAACAATAAGAAGATGGAGGCAATGGCTGCTATGCTTCAAAACCTTGCTAAGGAATCCTAAGCAAAAAATAGTAAGCAACCTCCTCCATTGGAAGACGTAAGCGATGAGGGAAAGGAAAATAGAGAATAAGAAGGAAAAGGAGCTAGAGAAGAACATGCCTCAAGCTTATCCTCGTATAGATCACATAGAACAGTTGGTTAATAAATCATCCATGTTTACAATTATTTTAATGATTATGTGGGATTCCAAAAGGAAAGTTGCCGCTAAAATTCACTATGTCTGACATCAAATTTCATGGAACAGAAAATCCACATCATCACATAACGAACTTTGGTAGTGCAACGACTCTGAAGGGGATAGACGAGGACATCTTCCATCTCATATTTCCTTGGACCTTTAAAAAGGATGTTTTTAGATGTTTCAATATTATAGACCCATGAAAGGTCGCGAATTGCGATAATTTGTGTAGGGAACTCTTTTGCTAGTATTCATATAACACTAACCTCCTAATCACACTCAGAGATCTAAAGTTACTTAAGCAAGAAGAAAACTGAGGGTTCACTAACTACTTAGTTAAATGGAGGGTAAACTAGAGGTGTTCATGGTTCGGGTACCTGAACCAAAAGAGATTATAGTTTGGGTACCCAAAATTTTGATTCGGATGGACAACAAACCGTATCCGAACCAAAAATAATCGGGTACCCGATAATTTCGATTCAGGCTTTTGGTTATCCAATAACCCAATTTTTGTGAACCTTCTCTTTTTGCCAAGCAATTTTGTTGCATGTTATCCAAACTTTTTTGTCCCCCTTTTTTTACAATTGTTGTAATTTCCTTAAAAGGTCAACTTCTTGTTTATGCCCTAAACCACATGCATACCTAATTACCCATTGTTGTTTATGCCCTAAAACCAAAATACCATACAACATCATCACATAACAATCAAATTTCAATTACTTCACACCTCCAAATGCTCATTGATATCTTACCTTAGCATCATACCATGCTCACTGTCCAAACGATTAGAACTCAAGCAATCCAAATCCAAAATACTAATATGCTAAACGTCCCAATCAAGCAATACAACACATGAAAGTAATTACCTCTTCGAGGATTGGGGAAGGTTTTAGGGGAGAGGAAATAAATTACAAACAAATTTCTTGGGAAAAGGGCAACAAATTACATTCATGCAACATATTCACACAATAGATAGACATTTCGAATCTTTGAGACAAATTGCTCTTGGCTCGCAAGTCGTCTACTATAGTCTCATCAATAATAATAGTTGAGGGCTCCTTGGTTAATGTGTTCATGTCTACAATTTAAATACAACAAACTTGGGTAGGATGTAGAATTATAAAATAATTAACTAAACAGTGACTAAAAGTTATATTAAATGAATTTAAAAGAACACTAACCTTCTTCAAATACTTCCCAGTCAAGTTCTCTTTTATGACAGGCTCATGAGAAGTGCGTAGCCAATCTTGTGCACATATAAGAGCTTCTATCATTTTACGAGTTAATGAAGCGTGGAAAGGTCAAGTACACGTCCATCAGTGGTAAAGGTGGACTCGAAAGCAATCGTAGAAACGAGAATGGTAAGCACATCTCTAGCCATCTTAGCAAGAATAGGGTATCTTTTTTTTTTAGTCTTTCCACCACATTAAGAGATCAAAAGATGGATCATTATGAGATTCATATGCATCACCTAAATACTTACCCAACTGACTTTTTCCTTCACAACTTTCCAAATTTCCACTTTCTCTCATAATCATTTGACTTATTATTTCTCCAAAATCTAATACTTCTTCATTGTCAATTCCCATTGGTTTTGTGAACTTGTCATCAACACTACAAGAAGAAGTACCATGATCCATTTTTTTTGCTTTAGTTTTGGAAAAAGCATAGAAATCAACCAAGTTGCGCAAAGCCACTCCAATTTTTGAACTTAACAAGGCGACATTTTCAGAATCATATGAAGATCTAATAAGCCATTCAATATATTTCTTCCTGTACCTTGGATCAAGAGCCACGACAATGAACAATAAAACATTGATGTTATTAACATTAGATCAATATTTGTCATGTTCTTCACTTCATTTTTTCGACAATCCTCATGAGTAAGAAAATAAGATATGGTCCACCCTATGGCATATATATGAGGAACATAGGAATTATCAGTCACATAATGTGACCCCGACAATTCAATGTGGCATCATAGAAGATTTTAAGAAATGGCAAAAAAGTACCGATTTTCTTCTAATCCTCCTCAATAGGTACACCACCTAACTTTTCAAGCTCTTTAATGCAAGCAACATCTTTAGAATGCAAATTTTGAAATGCCTTCTTGAACATTACAATAGTTTTAAGCATCAAGATGGTGGAATTCCACCTTGATTCAACATTCAAGCAAACAAGACTCTTACTTTGTATCATTTCCTCTTCCACACATTCTTTAAACTTTTGAAGCCTAGAAGGAGAAGACCTCACATACTTTATAGCACCACGAATTTTCACAGTGGACACATCAAGATCTTTTAAACCATCTTTGACTATCAAATTAAAGATATGAGCTGCACATCTCATTTGCAAATAATTACCACCCAGGACACTACCATTCCAATGATTGATTCTTCTTCGGAGATATTAAATAGCAAGGTCATTAGAGTTAGCATTATCAACAGTTATGGTCATAACATTCTTGATACCCCAACTAATTAAGCATTTTTCAATAGGCCTACCAATAAGTTGCCCATTATGACCGCCAATAGGACAAAAGTTAATGATTCTCTTATTCATGGTCCAATTGTCATTAATAAAATAGGCTGTAAGACACATGTAGCTTAAAATTTGACCAGATGTCCAAGTATCTATGGTGAGGCAAACTCTTGATATCAAGTTACCAATAAGTTGAAGTGTAAAGCTTAACTTGGTTGTGTAATGAAGACGATAAAATGGTGGTTGTTTGAGCTAGTGATATTGCTAACTTAGAGTTAATATGGGTTAGTAACATAAATCAATTAAAGGGTTGGCTAGGAAAGTGATGTAGCTTGAGGGATGAAGAACAGAGAGAAAGTACGGTTTTAAATTAAATTGGAAAGGATTTGGGGTTAAGGTTACATTCGGACCAAGGTTGCAGATATTTTTCGAAATTAAAGTTAAGGGATAAACATGTTAAGAGTGCCCTTTAGATTGTACCCAAACTCAAGCTCATATCGTCACTAAACCACGTCATGACTAATTTGCGTAGTCCATGATCGTGACTAATAACGATAAACATAACTATAGTAATAATAATAATAATAATAATAATAATAATAATAATAATAATAATAATAATAATAATAATAATAAT
>JACYFF010031955.1:54753588-54772768 GCA_017589665.1 Selenicereus undatus
TATTATTATTATTATTATTATTATTATTATTATTATTATTATTATTACAATAATAATAATGATAATAATGATCTCAATAATTTATAATGACGTTAATTACTTATAGCGCAACGGAATATCGATAGTAATGAGCTTTTAATAATTATTCAAAGAGGGATGATGATAATGTCATTATTAACAAGCACACGACAAGTCATCCCCATTACACTTTTATAACACTCATTAAACGAACATTAGCAGTATGAAGGAGAGGGATGAAAACAAATATAAAACAAAACCAAGTTAGGTTAACAACAATTGTAATACTAATAATTAAAAGAGAGTTCAAGGGATTTAAATTATTCATTAAGTCAAGAAATTTAATAAAATTTCTTAATCTTGCACTAATAAAAAAAAAATTAGATATTTGGAGCAAAAGTGAGTCCACCACTGTTGCTTTAAGCTACCAACAAACAGTTTTCATTAAAACAGAGATGAACTTTCAAAAACCAGGTATGTACATTGCCTGTGCTCTTCGAAAACTCATATGTTTCTCAAACTATGCAAAATCAATATAATATTTATATAATGAATAATTTTATACAAGGTTTTGTCACCTAAGCATATGGCTCCATCAATTATTAATCATCAACGCTTATGCCCTTCAATTTACCTATGCAGCTGCAACTCAGGCTTTTCGATCGACCTGAAGGTGTACACCTATCTCAAGATCGCTTTAGACGTAAACAGGGGTCCACTTTCAGAAAATAATCGAAAAATCAACTTTACTTACACATTCTCTCCCTCCTGTTTGTAAAACAAAATGTTTTGAAATACGAGCGCCTAGCTAATTAAACACAAAGCTTATTTTACTACATAGGGAATTACGTGCTGAGCTTCGGCTCATATTTCGGATGTTGTTGTGCTTTCTGTTTTAGGTAAGGGATCAGTTAACAATCCTCATGCTGACAAACCAGAGAATAACAAGAAGTGAAATAGAGTTGCAATTCCTTTTGCTGAGGATTCTCTAGCCAAATGCTCACAGTGATTTATCGGCTAGAGCCCCTAAAACCTGTTGATTGTATATTCTTTTGGACATTGTGTTCATTAATATTTAATAGTTATACACTGAATTATCAAGTGTACCATGAGTTAACAAGTTGTCAAATGTATGTTTATTTCCAATATTGGTGAATCGGGTGATGATGTGGGTGGCATAGTGTTACAGTAGTTCAGGTAGCCTTGTTATGTTACGAAATGGCGATAATGTCTCCAATCAAAAGACTTCCACTGCAAACCAATAGCAAACAAGTAATTAAGATAGATTAATCAGGCATTAGGGATTGGGGGTATTATAGTTGTGGTATCAGAGCCAGGTTAGAAAATCACTGTGAGCATCGGACGCTTGAGGGTTAGGATGTGCGGTTTTCAGAGAATGATATAGGTAAATTGTGTTTTTCCTTAGGGGAGATCTATATATGAATATGACTTATTCTTCCTTCCTATTATTTTCATGTTTAGATGGATCATCTGGGAGAACCTATGGACCCGTACACTATTCATAGGGAACCGAAGACTTTGGTAGCAGCTCACATTTCCAACCTGCACACGGCCATGGTGGCCTACATACAGGATCCTCTTTCTAAGTTCTATGAGGTGCTAATTCACACTTGCAGACTTTATGGACTTTGACCCTTGCCGTCTCGTGGTATGAGTTTAGGCTGCGGTATGAGGACTTCAGGGTTGCAGGAGATCCGGGGGCTGATTGGGAGCGGCTTCATACCTTGGAGGCCTGGACTATGATCATTAGGGAGTTATTGCTTTGGGAGAAGTAAGAGTTGAGAGGTATTTCTTATGAGTTTCTTCCATGTATTTACGCTGCTCTCGATATGCATCCACTGATTATTCCACCCCCGCCTCCACAGGCCTAAGGACCACCACCCCCACAACCTCCCGCTCAGCTGCCACCTGCTTCTCCACCATAGGTTGGCTCGGGAGATGCTGCTCAGTCATCAGAGGGTTCAGGTGCCTCTATTGAAGTTCATGTGGTCGTGGATGTGCCGAGTTCCCCAAAGATGATAAAGGTGAGTTCAAATGAGGGGAAGATGGAGTCGGACAAGGATGAGGTGGACCAGGAGGAGGAGGAGAGCGAGCATGTGCCACAGGAGCTACTAGAGGAGGATCTAGAGGATTATAAGAGTGATTCTGACGATGAGGATGCCGAGATGTTAGATGGTGGTAGCGACTCGGGAGAGGAGGACGATGATTCCTCCTACCCCGATTATGATCGCTCTTAGTATCGTTTGGCGTGACCCTACTCTTTGTTTTGTGTTAGGCTTGATTTTGGTTATTTTTGTGCCATACAGTTGGTGTAGTGTGATATTCTTTTGTGCATTGCATGTATATATGATGTAAATAGGTGGACTAACCTAACTAACTGTGATGATGTGGTCCACCTTTTCTTTCTGGGTTTGGGGTAGATTTGACTAGGCAGATGACTCTAATTTTATGTAGAGTACATCGAGATAGTTAAGTGCGCCATATTCAGCCAGGTTTTATCCCCTTTTAATTCATTCTAAGATAATAGAGCATGCATGCAATGCTCTTAACAGTAATAAAGAGATTAATGGCTAGCAAACCACTATAACATACTGTCAGTTAGCAGAATCTACACAGCCTCATACACATGAGCACATTTCACAACCTCACAAATTTTCCACAATTCGACTCCCTCCTCATGGCACCGTCAATAATTGTCCTTAAAAATCAACTCAATTTCATCTCCAAATCATTCCAAATAGCCATATAATCTGTTTATACCCCCTTCTAACTCTCACATAATCATATTCATTCTTAAAATTGAACTAGCTCCCTCAGCAAACCATCATCAAATTAATTCAATCAATGAACCATATTGGGTGGGCTCGGCATTGTGAAACCTTGGCTCCATATTGGATTCAATCAATTCAATCAACCAACCTAAGAACAAACCATAAACAAATCAGTTCAATAAATGGAATGGTAAAACCTTACAAAATTATTAGTAGATTAGGAACTTGAGAACACCCACCATGGCTCCAAGCAAAGGAACCCAATCTAGGGTTTGCTTTGGGTTGGGTCGTCATGGTTCGGTTCGCTCTCTTTCTGTTGATGAGGTACCTGACGACCTACCACTAGACTGGTACTGTCGCACTACGAAAACATCCGCCGAGCTACCGAAACGACGACCAACTCTCTGCTGCTCTAATCCCTTGTGGCTTCGTCTCCTTTGCTTGGTGGTTGTTGCGCGAGTGTGAAACAAGTAGCAATGGTTGAACCGGCACCACCTGTCACCCTCTTTTCTCTCTCCTCTCTCTTCTGCGATGGTTGGAGGCCTAAAGAAACCCCCCCCCCCCGTTTTTGTCTGCTGAGCAAAGAAGGGAAATTGATTCCCTTTCCCCATTTTATCCCTTTTCCTTTTCTTTCCTCTTCCACCTATTAAACTAGAAATAAGTTTTGATCTAAATAATCTACCTCAATTGATCTCGAGCGCAAGTATCCTAATCCAGCTTGTCAACCTCGCGTAATTACGCATCGGCCTAATTTTTAGCGAACCCACAAATTTCGCGTAATTGTGTAATACATCCGGAGAAATTACAAATTGGTTCATATAAATGTTTACTCTCAATTAGCATGTAAAAATTAGTCTAGCATAGCTAATTCCATAAAACCTAGTTAATGAAAATATTAATCTAAACAGTGAGCCCAAATTAAAAATCCTAGGCTATTATAAGACATGCTCTCATTTCCTTTATGAATAGTATGTCGGTTACAGCCAAGTCAAGATGTCAGTGGAAGACGTGGAAAACACCACCTTTATCACTCCATGGGGTGCTTACTATTATACTGTGATACTGTTCGGTTAAAAAAGACTGGAGCCACCTACCAAAGAATGCCTTTTACTATAGACTTGGTGCACATAGAAGCATAAATGTACATGGATTACATGATCATAAAATCCAAGCAAAGGGACAGGCATGTTCCGACTCTTAGAAAGTTCTTCAACTAGACTAAGAAAATACAACATGCGTTTGGACCCATAAAAGTGTGTATGTAGAGCCACTTTAGGAAAGTTGCTTGGGTACATTGTTAGCCTTTAGGAATTGAGGTCGACCCTTCAAAAATCAAGGCAAAAAGGAAACTCCGCCACTTAGGACAGAGAAGGAGATAAGGTAATTCCTAGGTCATCTACAGTCCATCAATCGCTTCATATCAAAGCTAACAATAGTGTGTAAGCCCATCTTTAAGAAATTGAAGAAAGGGATAAAGCCCGGATGAGGTCAATAGTGTCAGGAAGCATCTGATAAGAACAATAGTACTTGTCTAATCCACTAGTGTTAGTACCCCTACAACCTCTCATTCCCCTTATTCTATATCTCACAAGAACAACTACCGCCATAGAAGTGATGCTAGTCCATAAAATAGAAAGGGAAGGAAGGGCCATCTATTACGTAAGTAAAAAGTTCCTTGATTATAAACCAGTTACATGGCCTTAGAAAAAATTGCCCTGGCCTTAGTATGAGCAACTAAGAAGCTTGGACATTACGTGTTAATCTATATAGCGCATGTGACAACACTAATAGACCCTGTAAGATATTTTCCAAACAACCCATAATGAGTGGCAAAGTAGCTTGATGGATAGTAATGTTGTCGGAGTTTGATCCACATTACTTTCCACATAAGCCCATTAAAGAAAGGGACGTGTTCGACTTCTCGACAAATTTACCAACCGAAGGTCAAAGGGAGGAGCCTTTTGATTTCCTTAGTGAGGAAGTCATCCAGGTAGAAGAAGATGTGTGAACAATGTACTTCGTTGGGGTCTCAAATCAAAAAGGATTTGGGGTAGGCATCCGCTTGGTATCTCCGGAAGGGGCACAATGGCACATACCCCTATTTCAGTTAATTTAGAATTTGAGGTTACTAACAATGTAGCAGAGTGTAAAGCACGTATCCTTAGGTTACAAGTTGTTGTTGAGGTAGGAGTCAAAATGCTACGAGTATACGAGGACCCCAATTTGATAGTTAACCAAATATCACAAAATTGGAAGGTAAGAAGCGAAACCTTAGCACCGTACCAAGCCCACTTAGTAGACCTTACCAAGAATTTCACCCATATCACATACACCTATCTCCCTCTGGAGGATAACCAATTGCAAATGCCTTGGCCAAATTAGCTTCAATGATTAACATCCCTAGTGGCATCCATTCAATGTCGTTGACAATAAAAGGAGGAATAAACCAGCTCATAGTTATATCATTGAAGTATGTAGTTCATTACTTTATTTACCAGTACTTAACGACGAAAGAATATCCACCAGGATCTTGCTTAAAAGCACAGCGAGAATTAAGGTTGTTGGACTCATAATATTTTGATGATAAAGGAAAATTATACAAGAAAACATATATGGGTATAAATCGACTATGTGTAAAGCAAGATGAAGCTTTTAAGAGATCATGAAAGAGGTTCATAGTGGGGAATGTGGGCCACATATGAGTGGTAGAATGCTAGCTAAGAAGGTCCAAAGAATAGGATATTTTAGGTTCAAAATGTAGGCAGATTGCTATGCATATGCAAGAAGGTGTCACGAATAGCAAGTATATGCTAATTTGCAACATCAGGCCCCCTCCTTCCTTTCAACAGTAACTTCCCCATGGCCACTTTTAGTCTAGGGAATCAACATCATTACGAAACTTACACCAAAAGGGGGTGGGAGGCATCAATATGTGCTTGTAGCAATCAACTACTTTACAAAATGGGTAGAAGCGACCTCTTATGGAAAAATCACTTTAAAGCATGTGGCTAAATTCCTTCTCAATAACATATCCAAATATGGATACCACAAATGAATAAGTGATAAATGGAGCCATTAAAAAAATAAGCAACCTTAAAAAGTATAAGATTCAGCATCATAAGTGATCTCCCTACCGTCCTAACGAAAATGAAGCGATCGAGGCAGCTAACAAAAAGGTCCAAAGGATAATTGAAAAGATGGTTGAGAACTATAAAGATTGGCCCGATAAACTCCCATTTTCCCTATGGGGGTATAGGACATCAATTCGTACTTCCACATAAGCAACTCCATACTCGTTGGCATATGGAATGGAAGTAGTACTCCCAATAAAAATAGTAATACCCTTACTCAGGGTAATTGTCAAAAGCCAAACATCGAAGTCGAAATGGGCAAAGACCTGATATAAAGCGTTAGTAATGTTAGATGAGAGGAGGTTAAGGGCATTACACAGCGTCCAGATCTACCAAGTGGCAATTCCAAGAGCTTTTAACAAGAAAGTTAAGCTAAGGGACCTCCAGGAAGGTGCATTGGTCTTGAAAGAGATAAGGGCCCCAATACAAATCCAAGAGGAAAATTTAAACCCAATTAGTTAGGCCCATACATCATAAAAAACGATCTCGCCTAGAAGAGTGTGAAGGTTGTGAATATGAATGAAAAGGAATATACTTGCTATACCAACCTTAATTAATTGAAGAAGTATTATGCCAAAAAGGCCCATAACAAGCTTTTAATTGGAGCCATAATAGGTTCACAAGGCCCATCCTATGCCTATAAAAAAACAGATACAATAAATAAATAGGTGATTAATGAACTACAAAAGTCTGATTCCATACTTCAAATATGTAGGAAGCCTTAATGGTCCGGCCTAAGCACCTATTATTTGCAAAAAAAATGAAGAGAGATAGAAAGAAAAGGAAGACCAAATAAATTAGCAAGACCCAACACAGAAATCCAAATGGGGCCAGTCATCAGCACAACTAGCTGGTTTTCTTGAGGAAACTGGACCGATTCCCATTAAATTTAGGCTAGGCCTCCTTTCATGGCAAACTGGGTCAGTCTCTAAGCGAAAAAGGTTATGCAACTAAGAGCAATGTAAGTAATTAAGGACTTTTGATGGTGATAAGAGCAAATTAATACTTTTATTACCATCCAAAATTTTAAGAGCATACAACTTGAAATGAAAGTCCTAATAGCATACTACTATGAGAAAGCACTAATCTTTATTTCAAATAATAAATATATGATAGGCAAAGCTAAAAATTCCTAGTCCTTCCTTAACTTCTTGTCCTTCATAACCGGGGGGTGGTCTTTGCGGGGTAAGATCCTTAGCTCTTTTCTTCCCATTTTGAGACGAGTCATTCTCATCCGTTTCTTTATTAGTGGCATTCACCTTAGCATAAAGAGCCTTTCTTGCCTCAACGTCATGTTCAGTCATCCACTTCAAACAATGCCTAAAGATGTGGAGAGAGCACGGGGCAGACGACATCACAATGGTAGGAGGAGAAAGCCAATAGTCCACCCAAGACTTGATGTAAGAAGGGTCATTCTTGCAGGTCCTGGGGATAATGCAATCTAGTGCAAGGATGCATTGCCTATAACCAAATTGCCTCATTACCCGATCTGGAAACTAATAAGTTCCAGTAAAGAAGCCAAAGAGACGAATATGGGGCAAACGTCTCTTCGTTGGTCACAAATTGCTATATGCACCACCACCGAACGACTCAACAGAGGGGAGGATCCTTCTCCAAGAAACTAATTCACCTTGCCATAGACTAGTTCTTAAACAGTCTCTTCCTTTGGTAGAATTGTAAGACTAGTCACGTGTCCACATTCCTTGGAATTTCCATAAGTCTCAGGTGTTCCAGCAGCCAAATCTACACACCAATAGAATTGAAAAAATCAACAAAGCCCAAAGTAGACATCGACCAGGTTTCCAGCTTAAAAAAAAAGAAAGAAGCAACACAAAACCAAAACATAAAGCAAGAAGAAACAGCGGTGAAAATCAATTGGGCTCCTAGGCTCAACAAACTTGAAAAGTACCCACAGCAGCAGTGGCCTACCTGAGAAAAACTGATATTGGTGATGGTGGATGCAATCCCGATACAAGATAGTTCAGCAACAACAAGTGGCATAGGTGTTTGGTCACGATGCACTACCTCTACTGCACTCAACAGCATTACAGGCCCTCTATTTGCAGAAGTAGCCACAAATAGGAAGGCCACAAAGAGACAAAAGAGGGTAAGGGTTCAAATGTTCTTTTGAAGATAAGGAAGTGAGGCCATAAAGTCTACTTCATCCCTGAAGAGTATGGTAGCCACATCCTCCGTACTTAGACCTAGGACTCGGCCATGTAGAAAAGAAAAGTCCAAAAGGATACAAGGCAAAACGGGAGAGCAATAAAGGGGAAAGCTAATAATAGTGCTAAATTCCTCTACTAATGGACATAATTCACGCTTCCCAAAGTGGAAGACATGCAATTTAGAATCCCAAAAGGTGGCAGCAGCTCTAAGAAATTTTTAGAAAAAAAACTTATCCTGGTGTAGGCTAAGAAACCCATTCAAGTATAGACTCTTAAGGTTATGCTTCTCTGCAACATCAATAGAAAGGATCCAGGAAGTTAGGATATTTTCAAACGACATTATGGTTATTTTAAGCTCATGAGATCTCACTACAAATATATGAAAATTCAAAGAATATGCAACCTAAGTTTATAGTCGTAGAAAACTGATACAAGTCCAAGTAGAATTCGACCAACTTCTTCCCTAACAAATTGGTTGCGTCCTTGCTTGTGCTAGGTCAATAACCGAGTCCAATTTGGACTTGGTAGAATACCAAGTCCAAGTGGGACTTAGTAGAATGCCCAGTAAGGAGCCCGATTGATACACAGGCAGGCTGTTGTTGGTCCCTTCTTTCATTTTCTCCATTATTTTCCTTTTACCTTGCAAACTTTGACTGATTGTAATTTAGAAGTCATTCAATAAAATTTTTGAATTATTACTCAGGACTAAAATGCTCTTAAAATACTTATTATGTCCTTTTCCTTTTGTGTCTTATTTATTTTTGGGAGGAATAGGGGCTGGTGTGCATTAGAGTCATAGTAGACTTGCATAAAATTTGCATTGCATAAAAAGTGAAATTACATTTCAAAGTCATAGGAAAAGCATCATACATAGACTTAATAAATTACCTCTACTGACCATCTTGAAACCCATTGCTACTTCCACAAAAGAAGTAGTTAACATAACCCGAAGCATATCCAGAATCAATTGAGCCACGACTGGTGCCCACATCTGCTTGAGGATTGCCCCTAGGAGCCTAAGAATGACTTGGAATATCATCATGCACCACTCTAGAATAAGAATCACTGTATAAGATACGAGTCCCATAGGGTTCCATCAAGGAACTGGACAGAACATAAGGATCTACAGGTTTGTAAATCTGTAGTAATTCCGCCTCTAACAAAGACTCCAGATGTGGGCTCCTTCTCATGTAAGAGAATACTTAGGGAGCCTTAATAGAAGAACGCATTTTGGAAAAGAAGGCACAAGACCTCCATAGCCGAGCATCTTCAGGTCCCTATGGCATAAACTAAGAAGAGTTGACAAAAAGGAATAGTGTAATGGCACGAAGCTAACCATGTTAATTACTTCAATTAATTTCAATTCAACGAAGTTAACCTCTGCCTTTCAATTCAACGTTTGAAATACTTATGTGATCATAGGTTGAGATAAAAAAAAGTGACCTCAAAATAACATCTAGTAGTGCTTTGTATGGAATCATTCAACACTTATAAATAAATATAAATTAGAATATTTATAAAAATGGTTAAAAGTTTTATTATTTTTTCATGAATGATATTAATTAGGAATGCTTTATATAAATTTCTTATCAATGATTTATAAATAAATAATAATGTGAATAAATCAATAAAAGAGAATACAAAAGTATATATATTAATCAATATTGGTGAGGGTCATAATTTTCTAGCTAACTTATGAAATTAATAAAAATAAAATGAGAGTAAAATGAGTGAATTAAATAAAATAAATGAAGTTAGAAGTGTAACAAAAGGCCCAAGTGAGAGCCCAAATTCATTAGCAAAGAGGGGAATGATAGCTAAGATTTTGGGATAAAAAGGAAAAGAAAAATAAAAATAAAATAAGAAAACAAAAAATTTCTGGGAATAATCCAATTAAAGACCCAATCTAATTTCCTCCTCCTTCTCCACTCCTCTGTATGCATAGTAACCCCCGCCCCCCTCCCCAGTTCTATCGACTTCAATTTGCTGCCTAGCTACATCATGCCGCCATCAATGATGCACCACTGCTAGCTGCCGGTCGGAGCTTTGCTAGCACCACCGGCCATGCAGACTGCAAAACTTGCCCTCTCTTTCCCTTGCTTTGTTGTTGTACTACGCCACCGTCATTTGCTATCTGCCATTTGTTAGTATTGCCAACGCCGCCAACCCACTATGCGACCTTCTCCTACTCCTTTTGCCTTTCACTTGTGGGTGATTGCAAGGTGATGTCCAAGTTCCTCTCCCATTACTTTCATCATGTTCTTCCTTAAATTAGTTTAAAATTATATTCCTTAAACATTGGATGAATGTTGTTGGTGTAAATTGAAGCTTATAATAATAAATTTTAGTGTTGAAATGTATGGGTGTTTGTGGGTATTCAGGAAGGAGGTAAGTTTTGAGTATGGGTTGTGAAATTGAGATTTGAGTTTATTTTGATGAAATTTAAAGGGTTTTGGTTATGTTTAATGAAATTAAAGATGAGTATATGTGTGGTACATTCTTGCCATTGAAGGTTTGAGAATGATGAGGAAGGACTTGAGGATGGGAAGATGGGAGAAAGAAGGAAAAGGGTTATTTTGGGGGCTTTGGAATAAACTCATTTGACATGAATTTTGGAGATTGAATTATATTTCACGGGGTAAATTGATTGGATTAGTAAGTATAAGTAATATTGAAACTTGATTTTTGGTATTTAATGAAGTCAAGAGGATGATGGGTTATGATTTGTGTCAATAATAAAACTAAATATTACACTACTCAAGTAAATAATTTAAGACTATGTCAAGTTTTATGTTGAGTGAGTACCCTCCTAATTCAACTCTGGGAATGTATGACATACTCAAAATGAACCTAAAGCCATGAATCATGTCTGTGTAAGCTAATTTCTTTTGTTAATGAATGATTAGATTATAAAGGCTAGGAATCAAAATAATATTAATAACAATACTAGCACTACTAAAATAGCAATGGCAAGAATAATAATATTTATGATACTAGCAATAACATTAGTAAAAATAAAAATACTAGTTATAGTAACAAGAATAAGCAAAAAGGGGACCTAATGAAACTAAGTTAATAATTGACAACGGAAATAAGATGTAATTGCGAGTTCAGTTAAGTAATGATGGGAGTGTTAGTGGTCAAGAAAAGTACAAAGCAAAATTATGAATCATTTTGATGGGGATCAGTCCCAAGTGTTGCTCATGGTTCAAGAAGTTTGAAAGACATACCAAGGATTCGAAACAAGCCTTGACATCCTCAACAGTTTGCTGCTGGGGTCATCCTACATTTAGCCCATGTTTCTGACTATGGTTGCCTAGCTGCTTGGTGACTTAAGTCCAATATTTTAGTCTTTTCATAAACTCTGGATGTTAGCTGTCTAATAAATCAATTTTTAGCCTTATTGGATATCATTTGCCCATCCAAAGCCCTTTTTTAAAGTCAAACTATCCAGATTGCTGTTTTGGGACAATTTTAGCCGAGTTTTGGGAATCCGCTTTCCCTAACCTAGAGCCCACCTAGCAACCTGAAAATTTGAAATTTGGATCCCTTCTTGAATTGCATTTAATGATGAGAAAAGAAATCAAGGGTAAAAACCCAAAAAGGAGGCCAAAAGTGAGAGAAACTTCTAAAGGTGCTTTCCGAGTAGCAATCAACACCACCTCTCTTGTTCTGAGTATACCTCGCAAATGGCTAAGCTAGAAAGGTTCCAGAAGTTGTCATATGAAAGGCCACTTTCTAAGCTTTCTAACAAGGTATGTTGGAGCCATTCAGGCAAGTAGAAAAGGAGATCTAGTTGTTCAAAGTTCATACTATAAAACTATCAGAACTGGCAGAAACTGTCATTATCACATTTTGTACTTTCATTTCTTTTTGTGTTTGCTTTTGTCTTTTGGCGTTGGTTTTGGCTTGAAGCTTTTGTAATATGATTTTTGAGGCTTTCCATTATATGAGAGGCCTCTAGAATTGTATGAAGGCCGCTTGAACAGTTTCATACTCTCTCTTAAATTCCTAGTTGCTTTAGCTTGGGTTGGCTAGCTCAAGTGGTGTTTTACTAGGTTTCTTTTCTTGCTTTTGGTGGTGATTAATTTTTGTATCCTTAAGCATAAAAGAAATAGCACATCTCCCTCAGTAGGTGGTGTCATTGGCGTATCCTAGATAAGTGAGTTGCTTTTATCTTGTTGAACCGGTTTTGAGGCGTTGTGTTCTTTAAGGTTTTGCTTGTTTGTTTTTTAGTTTCTCTACTCCACCTTCGCACTTTCCTTGATTTTCCTAGGCTAGATACATCACATTTACCTAGATTGTAATAATAAAAGCTATTTAAACTATACTGATAATGAAAGATTAGAGGCGAGGCCATTTCTTCGCTCGTCAAATCGTAAACAAATATTTTACAAGAGAGAGGCAGAGATTATAAATCCATGTATGTTTACTGCCTGTACTTTTCGAAAATTCACATATTTTTACACATATCAATATCTTAATATATGCAGTTATTCAATGGATCATTTTTAAGCATTGTTTTGCCACATAATTAAGTGCACCCATAAGCTATCAATTACTAGGGTTACGCCCTTCAGGTCACCTACGTGGCATCATGTCAGGCTACCTAAGTATCCTAGCAGGTATATGCCTATTCAATGATCATATTGTACATACGAGCTCATCCGTTGGGTTCTACTTTCAGATAATAACTAGTAACACTTTTAATATCATTCTCTCTCTTCTTGATTTCAAATTAAAATGAATTGAAATATGCGAGCTCACTGAAAAATGAATTTCTATCTTTGTAGTATAACAGTAAATGTGTTGAGCTTCAGCTCATTATTCAAATATTTTTGTGTTTTGTGTTTTTAGGTATACAAATTGTGAAGTCCTTAATTGACGACATGAGAGATATGAGGAAATAGGCAATGAAATCTAGGCCAACTCACAGTGACACTTTGTAAAGTTAAAGGTCAACAAAATGTAAGCTTTATGGGTTGCGAGTCTTTCAACTGAAGGTATAACGTGTGCATCGAGTAGTTTTCATATAAGCTAAAGTGTGTTTAACTATTATGTTAAGCCAATAATTATGTTTTATTCTCTCTACAATGGTGGTAATGCCTTAACCCTTATTCTTCCTCCCTAATGACGACTATTGTCTAATTAGTTAAGATTAATTATGTGATTAAGGGTTGGGACGTTACAAATAGTATACAAAGTCAGCTTAAAGAGAGGATCACACCTCATCTATTTGAGGATGATGACAAGTGAAACGGTTTACGAGCGCCTACCTCATAGAGTGGAAGTGATGAACTATTAGCCTAGACTGTTGGTGATTATAATGAATAGAAGAAAATAGTTATAGGTTTCAGTTCAGCTATCGCAAACAAGGTAAGCAATACACTTACCCAGTAAAAATGGGAGGAACAAGAGTTCTGGGCACCCTGATTTGGAAACCAATGGAGCATTCACATAAGTGGCTTCTTCCCCTTCTCCAGACACATGGACTTTTAAGCTTGGTATATGAGCATTAGCGGGTATCACCTGCAAACCAAGAATTGCAAGCATTAGCATCATGAAAGGCTGAATAAAAGGGAAGAAAGCAAGGAAGAAAATACACTAAACAGGTCATAAGGCATTGAAGATGAGTTGCATAATTTCCATGGTGGTCCACCTAGTCCATGAAATGAATACCCGACTTCATCTCTGCCATATCTTCTAGAGTAGGAGCTATCACATAGAACATGGACCAAGGTGGATCCAGGGGAACAAATGAAGCCCACTAGTTGACAACTTAGGCAATAACCCACTCACCCAAGTACTAGACTAAACTAAAAGGTCCTTTAATAAGGACTCGCCACTTAGTATAGAATTAGGCAGCTTCAACTTCACGAGTCGCAACATGATTCTCTAATGAACGAAAAATAACCTGCAAAAGAGGAGATCAAAAGAATAAAATCCTACCGCTAAGTCATTTTTTAAAGGAAAGTAGCGTTATAGTTTCCACAGCATTAATGGCTGCACGAAGATGCTAAAGATCCCTCAACTGGAATTATCTCTAAATTTGGTTCTCTTTAGTCCATGAGCCGATTGTAGGGAAGCTTGTGGGTGCCTGTGACCTCGATAAAAAAGCTGGGAAGCATTCATAAAATCAAAGTTGCAAAGTAAAAAAGCTAGTGTTAAATGTTATCAAGTATAAAAGGAAGTAAAAGAGGGAAAAATTTGTTACCTCAATAACTCTCATAAATGCCCAAGGGGTATACTTGTGTGTTGTTCCCCACGAGTGCATTCAGTTTTCCGTACACCTTGGTCTATTTCATAGATAAGGGTGGAATAGACAGGAACTCCCTAGTTCAAGCTTCTTACTCTGTACAAGATAACCAAATTAACCAAGTAATGAAAATGATAATGGTTACCAAGTTTACCGAAGATAGTCATGTCGAGAAGAAAAGAAAGAATGATGCAAAAATGTTTATCAGGGGAATGTTAAGCCCACCGTTCGTCATCATGTATCAAATTTCTAAGAATACGATAAGAGAAATTGTGTTCATGAGGAATAGACTCCATGATCATACCAAAACGGTGCAAGAGTTGGTTGCGGCAGGTGTAGAACTTCTCCTGGAATGCTAACAACTCCCTTGTAAATCCGAGACCTATTAGCAAGGAAAAATCAAAAGAAGTAATAGTCATTTGACCAAAAGGGGAGGTCAAACGTATTGGTGGTGTCCTAAAATCTCTCAACTGCACCACAAGTAACATATTGGTAAGTTGAGTAAGCTATTGCGCTTAAGGCAAAATGAAATGCACCAAACCCCACACGCTTCAACACCACTTGGGTTTGAACTCTATGACATCCAAACTCCTCTAGAAATTTCCTAGGGGCACCGACACCCCTAATTAGATCATCCTGAAAAGGAAAAAATGAAAAAAATGGCATTAGATCCACATCCGATGGAAATAAGAAAGAAAATGAAGAAGAAAGAACACTTACTGCATTTATGGTATGGATAGATGCATGATGACTAGCATCTAGTAATAGGTCACGCTCATCCCAGGCATCGACATACCTTCATCCCCTCTCAATGAAGGAGTCTTGAAGAAGCGTTACCTCTCCACAAGTGAAGGAGCCATTATTAAACTCATTTCTTTTTCAAAACACTCACATGATAAGAAATTAGAAGATGAAAGGAATTAAGAAAAGAAAGCACACCCAAATGCAAGATAGAAGAATAGTGCGATTTATGTCAAGCTAAGGGAAGCTATTTATAGAGGAGGAAGGCCAGCCAAGGAAGGTGGGAATCAGTCGTGTTCCACCTGAGGATTCTTTGCCAAAAGCATGCAGACAAAACACCTAAAAGTGAGAGAAAGCAAGCAAAAAAGGAAGAGCCAAAGCCTAGGGACCCGACTGGCATCTATACATGCAACAAGAGGGGAATCCAAGAATTCAACCATCCAATATGCATAAAAAAAGTGAAGCAAGAACCCATGCATGCAAACTTTGAAAACTTAACAAACAAGCAAGAATCCAAGGAGAAAATAGGAAGGAATAATGCTTAGAGACCTACGTAATTCCCTAAAGAAGGGACTTCACATGCATTGCCTTGTCAAAAGAGTAAAAACTAAGAAGAAAGATGGAAGAAATGCTCAAGGGGGACCTAGCCAGCTTCATAGGTGAATTATAACTACAAACACTACCTTTCCTATGCATCAGAGCAAGTTACAAATAGCAAAGCAAGAAGAGCAAGTGGCGAAAGGGGGGAACCGGTTAGTTCACCACCATATGCCAAGCAAGTGACAAGTCTAAACTTGTCAATTTATCACTCACATTATTCAAAGAGTGCATTGGCTTTAATCATAATGATGGAAGGAAAGGATCAATAGGAAAATAATGGTAAGCAGATAGGCAAGAGTCCCTAAGCGAGATTGTAAATTTAAAGATTTGCTAGACTGACAAAAAGTTCATGAATGTGGAGTCAAGGATAAATCCATCATAGATTTGCTAAATCGATAGAAGGTCTGTAATTCCATCGACAAGGAAATCCTCTAGATTTGGAAAAGCTCCGCTAATCCAGCGTAAGGAAATCTAATAGATTGATGAAGGGTCCCCTACTCCGGCGACAAGGAAATTTGCTAGACCGGTGAAAGGTATGCTAATCTGAAGAAAGGATAAAATTCATTAAGAACCTGCTGAATTCCGATAAAATGGGACACATCAGTAACATTCTGGCCCGGCACAAAGGGACATCATCAAGGCCACTGTCACCACGAAAGTTGTTGGACGCTAAATCTCATGACACTCAACATTTAGGTTTTGAGTTTACATCAGGCCACTGTCACGGTAAAAGTTAGCGAATCCTAAATCTCAGGACCCTCGGTAGTCATGTTTAGATTTCACATCATCAAGGGCACTGTCACGGTGAATGTTGGTAGGAGCCGAGTCTCAGGACCCTCAGTGGCCAGGCTCAGGTATCACATTGGCTCAACCAGACAGGCACCTACGAAAGATTGTTACTTTGATCATCACCTTACTCGGGCTTGATCAAAGTGGAGGCCAGCTATAGATACCTAAAAATGGCATTTGTATTATTTTAAATGGCCCAATGATAAGAATACTATCCCATCTATGCATTTTGGGACCCAACAAAGTGATTAGTAAAATAAAAAGTCTAATTCAGGAAGCGAGAGTCCAATTAAGAAAGTGTGTGTGAGTGAACAAGCCCAATGGGCCTGGGAATGGGCTGGTTCACCTACAAGGAACCTGATCGGATTCCTGCTTTTTCCCTATCCCGAGTCTGAGTTGGATTTGATTGATTGTAGTCCTAATTCGTGGTTGATTAGTCTGATACTCCTAGTTAAGTCAAATTCCTAGTTAAATTAGGAAACCTATTAAGATTAAGTCTAATAAGACTAGGAGTTGGTCCCCTTTTCCTAGGCTAAGATGGTCTAATTATCTACTACAAAATGGGTCGGGATTATAAGAATTGAGGGATTGTGTGGAGTCGCTACAAATTTGACAGATCAAATCTCGAGTCTCTTATTTAGTATTAAGGATCCATCTCGGTTAGGTTCCCCAGGTACATTAGGTGGGTTGTCTCAAGAGGGAAAACTCTATTTTCTCCTACCCTTTCTACTTAATATCTTTTTACTCTATCAAAAAAAAATATATATCTTTTTACTTTTGATTTCATAGTGAATAAAGATGTAATCTTTAGGTAGTCCTTGCTCGCTATAACTTATTTACGTTACTTTTGTTCTTGTTAGAATAAAGGATGCATCTTTTGCATGACTTAATATGATTTACACTTTTATACTACACAATCGTATGGTAGTATAATTAGAATTTAGATTTTCACATATTAAATAGTAGAGGTCGTCAACGATGAAGGGCAGTAATGTGATGCACCTCATTGCATCGCCAAACCATCACCTCCGACTCTAGATTCTCAGTTCTAGACTAAGGAGTCAAGATGGTCCCCATACTAGGGATTGCCCGGGGGCATTTGAAAAACCTTCTTGAAGTAAATTAATTTTTCTCATCGATGTCCATTCAATTGTCCTTATCTGTATGATTAAGTTTTCGTAAAACTCATTGACAATTATGCTAATTACTTAATTATTTTTCCATCTTTTCATTCTTTTTTATTTTTTCATGTTTTTTATTTCAGCAAAACAATTCTGATCTAAGACAGTAAAGCTATCTAGACCATGGACTAGGTCTGGCAATGTCCCAGGAACCCAACCGAATTTCTGGATCAGGTAGGCTCCCATATTCCTAGAATAGGTAGTAGTCATTTCCAAGGATCATGATTGGGCAACACGGTTGATTCTGGCTCTGGAACCCGGATGGGTTCCTGAATAGTGGCAAAGTTTTAGGAAATTCAGAGATGGGTGTTGGATTTAGAACTTGAAAGCAATCATGATTCCTTAGCAATCTTTTTGAAATATCTATACATTTAACTTTGAAATTAAACCCACAAATTGAACAAATTTGAAATTGAAATTGACAAATAAACTCACAAATTGAACAAGAAAAGCAAATTAACCCACAAATTGAAAGATTAAATAACAAATTTAAGTCAATTAAAGCATTTGAATTAAAATAAAATAATGAACTAATTTTTTGTTTAAAAAATTGTCTATTTTTTCAATTAATACTATGCTGTGATTTCCATGAAAAAGTTTGAAAAAGGATATGCCGTCCTATATGTATGAAAAAGGCTTCTTTCTTTGATCAATTACTCCTACACTATAGTATTAATTAAAGCGTAGGCGATACAAAAGCCTCTGCATCTTTTATAGAAAGAATTGCTTCTATATACATGAAAAAAATCACAACTAATTGCTTCAATTCGATAACTAGTTTTTTTTATAAAAAAAAATATTGATGTGATTTTCAATGACTAGTTCAAACAAATTGCTAAAATGTTTATTACAAAAAAGGTTACACATACTTCAAAGTAATTGCTGAAAAATTATAGGTAACTAATTAAAGCATTTTAATTTTTTTAAGAAAGAAAAGCATTTAAAAAACAAATAACAATGAAAATGTGTAGGACAAGGCTTGAACCCACGACCTCTTAAAACCAAAGCACTAAGCAAACAAACTCAAACCACTAAACTAGTGCATTTTCAGGTAATGATTTGTCAATAGTTTTATTTATATTAAACTTCTAGCTTTTGTTTATTTGTCCTTTTCCCTTTGGAAGGGGCGTCGGTTGACTCCACTGCACCCACATTGGCTCTGTCCCTGTTCCTGAATCAGAATATGGGTTGGTTCCCTGATCTAATGCTACAAATTTTCTATTTTTCAAAACAATAATAAAATAATAATTAACCATTAGTTTTAAAAATAAATAAAAGCTAAAACACAAAAAAAAATGGAAATCAAACCATTCGTGGGAGACTCACACCCTCGAAGAGGTGGATCCTTACTCTAACATCGCTAGGAACCCTCCTCTTTAATTAATAGATTTCATTGAATAAGAAATACGAAATTTAAGTACTTAAATAATAAGCAAATTCATCACACACACACACACACACACACACACACACACACACACACATATACATATATATATATATA
>JACYFF010031955.1:54792768-54812945 GCA_017589665.1 Selenicereus undatus
ATCAATTCACCCAAAATTTTCACGTAAATGAACTCGAATTGTAAAGTAGGGCCCAAAATTAATTCTCCTAATCGAGATGATTAAATGAGATAAATCAATGTGAAAAATTAATAACATGGCTTAATTAAATAAATAAACATGATATAAGGTCAGGCTATTATAGTCTCCCCCCCTTAAAGAATTCATCCTCGAAACTTATGAACTTTGCCAAAACATGCAAGTTTATCTTCAATAGATGTGCTTGCATTTTATCCTCGGTTTACCTAATTGGATTCTGAGGAGGTATGATTTCCCAACGTACTTTGATTAATGGTATTGCTTAATGTGTAGCTACTTATTCCTGTGATCTACTATCTGAACTGTGTGTTGTTCAAACGCGAGACCCTCAGTGACCGCAGTGGGTCTAGTTAAGAGAGTATGGTCAGGATTTGAAATGTACTGCCTGAGTTATAAGGTAAGAAACACATTATGCAAGTGTTTGAGTTATATAGGTAGACCTAGTCATCAAACTATGGGATTGAAGGTGTCTGTATATTGTATAACTGCTTAATCCTATGTTTTAGGAGCAGATCCAGATACTTCTCACACACTAGCTTCAATGAACACAATTACTTGGGTTCAAAATTGATATTCTCTTCGAAAGCAAATGACCTTATTACTAGTGAGGAGGTGCTCACTACTAGTTCATCACCTTATCCACTAATGGAAACTATTGTATATCCTAATAAGTACTCTGGTACTATCATGAGTTATAAAACACGCTAAGTATGTGTCCAGGTTCAACAGGTAGGTGCAGTCAACAAGCTAAAAGATCTAACCTTTCAATGAATCATAAGGCCTAATGTAACTAGTCCCTAATTGTGCTTGGATAGTTGGTCTTTTACTACTTTTGACTAGAAAAGCCTTTTGAAACACTATGTAACCCATCTGAGGCTTTGGTTGTTTCCTTGTTTTGCCAGCACAACTCTGTTGTCGACTTTGTATCACCTTAACATGTATGTGAATTTTTTTCCCTTAATGCTTGCTTGGGTTAGCTTTGACCTTATACTTAATGTTTCTTCTAGCTTAGTCAAATATAAATAGACAGTGCTTGAGACTATGCCCTTTTCAAAAAGTTATCATTTGATATTCTTAATGCATCACACGATCTCCCCTTATCAGACTGCTCAAGGATCTGCTCCCGGTTGATAATGGGTGATGAAATGACCGTGATTAAGGACGAGAGCGATGGGATTGTTAACCAAGCGAATCATTGCATAAACAAGAAATGAACACTGAGACTAGAAAAGGCTAATAAAGGAGAGATTATCATGGGCTGGTCAGAATAAAGATAACCATGACAGTATCCAGAATTTTGAACCATAATAATTGAAGAATCATGGTTTATAAATATTGATTATAAAGGATCCAATACATAGTTACCTAAGAAGATAGATGGCCTGGTTACCTTCTAGTTTAACTGATGATTTAAAAACAGGATGGCCACCTAGGGAGTTCCAATAGGTTGACTTTCTAGATACCATTGATAGGATAAATGCAATCGAGGGAGTGCCCAAACAAAATACAATAAAGAGAGAAATAGATTAGATAAATAAGGTACAATGGATAAATAAATAGCTTCAACAAGAAAGGTCGAATGAATAGATAAATGGATTAAACAGGGTGCAGTGGGAGCATGCCTTTGCTCATATGGAGCCAAATCAAGTACGGCAATAAGATTAAATAATGATTACTGAAGTTTACTTATGAGGATATAAGATATACGTGTAAGAATTGTAAGTGCAATAAATAGATCAATATATTGAATCGGCAAAGTGCAATGGATAGATCAATAGATTAGACGAGCAAAGTACCAATGGATAAGTAAATAGATTGAACAAGTGACATTAGAAAAATGCCTTTGCTCATGTGAAACCAATTCAAGTCTAGCAATAAGATTGAACAGAAAAGCTGGAGTTTATTTATGAGCATGTACAATATATGTGTAGGAGTTGAAGTTCAAAATAAGGAGAATAAGGAGATTATGACAATCGCAATCACCCATAACAATGAGAGTTAAATTACGTTATAAATTTAGAACAAGTTATACAAGCTTATCATTATGAATAAATGAGATGTAAGGTCGATGTGTGAATCGACTCTCAATGAAAAAAACTAGAACTCATGATCATGAAATAAAGATGGTGAAGGTTTAGAGCACTGGAATGTTGACAACCATATAAGGTCGAACAAAAATGTATTGCACATTTAACAATGGATTTGCAAAGACATGGAAGATCATGGTAATAGGAAATATCGAGTTACAATGTAAGGGAGATTAAACAATATGGGACAGTATCAAGTTTCCAAGATGAGATAAGTAAACAATTACAAGAATTACTATAAAAGGGCATTCTTGCAAAAGATAAACTGTGGTTGCATGGTTTAGGTGTGATATCCGAACCTCAAATCATTCCTGAAAAAGACTTCGATTGTTGGTAGTTAATCCCATAAATCATTTATTCAAGGTATAGGGAACTTGTGTTTTTACAGTGATCTTGCTCAACTCTCTATATGTTGTACACAACCATAAGGTTCTACTTTCATTCTTCACAAAAATAAAACTCGGGCTTTCCATGGTGACACACTTGGTTAAATAACTCCCTTCTTTAACAACTCATCAAAATCTTTAGTTCTTTGAACTCTGCTGGGCGTCATATGATAGGGGCTTTGAAAATGGATTGAGCACATTCAACTAGCTTGATCTAAAAATCAATGTTTCTTGGGGGAAAATAGTCCTGAAAGTCCTCATATGAAACATCTCTAAATTCACAAACTGTAATTATGGATATGTATATACCGAGTGTGGTTGGATATCACTAATATTCAATGCATTACTGACACGATAACTCTCTTGCTTGCACAGTATAATTAGGGCGGAAATAGGGTTTTTCTTCCCTCGGTCCATATAAACACACGTCTAATCTTTCCTCATTCCTCAAGCTAACCTTAAGATCTTCACAACTCATCCTCTATAAGTACACTATCAGTTCATCCCCATAATGATAACAAGGTACGCCAATCAAACTAGATTGAATGCCCATTGAATATGGTTCCGGCAATACTAATAAAGGCATATTTATAAAAGGTAATACATTCAACTGCCTACTGGTCTCAGTAAATTCAAAAGACAGGGGGACAATCTATAGTGTAAAGTGTTATAACCACACCATGGACTCTTACAAATATATTTCTTTATTGGTTGTAAAGGACTGGCATGTAAGCTGCATGAATGAAAGGACGAAGATTCGTAACGAAAGAGGTAGGAAATGTAAATGACCTGCATGTACAAGATATGCGATTTATTCATGATGGTTATGATAGTAAAGTAAATGAACGATGTTATGAAGTTGAGAGGGAGTATTAAGTACTAAAGGTGAAGAAATCTAACATATTACCAAAGAGGCATTTGAAAGCCATACGGTACTCGTAGGAAAGTAAAATGATGAATATGAGGGTCAACACCACCAGAAGGGAAATTTTATTCATCTGGTGTTTGAAAGGCCAATACGTCAAGATGAATGAGTCAGTCTTATGTCTGAACATGATGGCATCAACATCCATCAATAACACATTCTGCAGTAAATGAAAGTCTTGGGTAAGCATATAAACCTCGAAATTGCTGGAAGATAAAAATAGCACAATTCGGTGTTCATCATCAATAAGATAGGTTGTACTAGTAAAGAAAGTAAAGAAAGGACTGCCAAAATAACTTGAGTAATGACATGCAGTCACGACCATAGAGTAGTATGCCAACACAACGTTACGGTGCTATAGGAACACGAAGAATATGGATCAGTTTAATTGCTTAAAGGACGCTCAATGACTAGGTCTAAAGCAACCGAAGGCTTTGCAAGCAATAAATGAATAGTGCCCAAAAAGAAGCAAGGAGTTGAAGTAGGTGACAATAAAAATATGAACAGAGTAATGACTGAACTGTAAGTAGAGTAGGTCAAATGTGCTTAGGAAGAAGTGCAAATCACGTAGTAACACACACTAATGGTCATTATAGGCTCCACTATGGAAACAGAGAATTAAATGATTATGATTGTTAGGATTTGAATTGCCTATAAGAAAGGTTGCTCAGATGTGTTTAAAGGACTCCCCACATACCACATACGAGATTTTTTTTTTCATAAACACTCCGCTACAAATCAAGAGAGTGTTAGTGGCAAAGAAATGATGCCTCTGAAAAATTCAAGCTTAATCTTACTCGTAGCACCCATATAATGCCAAGTAGCACACCATAAGCTACTAATTATTATCACCAGAAATAAGCTCTCATTGTAATCTTCATTTCATACTGGTTCACGTCAAAGATATTGCGTCACAAGGCATTTCCTCATATAAAGGTTTACATCTAGCTTGACACTGTATTAATCCCTTAAGAAGTTGCAAATGGCATCCTCACATCAGGTTTCAACAATCACTGTACCCAAGATCAGGTATATTAACACACCTCAATAAAACTCTCAAATCCTACGGCCAAACAGATAGAGTTTCACCTAAAATCTGACTAAAATTCGGCTTAAAGCCTTAAAATAAGTGCATGAAATGAAAAGAAACACTTTAATAGCTCAACGGCCACACGTCGGAGTTCATAACTCAACAGGTCACACTCCCGGAGTGAACGATTGCAAAAATTTAAACAAATGAGAGAAATGAAACATACAATACAACTCCCAGATAAATGAAAGCATGCCTCAATAGCAGGTCACCAAAATTGTTCCACACTCCCCTATGCTAATGCTTAAATCTCAGGATATTACCAAATGATTGAATCACCCAAATGGAAATGGTTTGTCCTTATATGCCCATACATATGAACTTATAGTCAATAGCTCATTTAATTGGTCCAACATAACTCATACACACTTTAATAGCTAATTCATAAACAACTTGATAGCTCACAGTGGCCCTTCAAACCTTATCTCTAATACCAAATCTGTAGCCCCCCTTAATTATGCATGTTTCACTATTTGCAATAATTATTTTGATTCCCTCAATTACAACTGATAAACCCAATGATCGAGGCGTTACCACCGTCCCAAAAGTACAAGGCTTGCTGCAAGTGTGCTAGAGATAACATAGTCAGGCATAACTTCAACCAAACTCATTAACCAACATAAGGTATATATACTACAGTAAAGCAATTCACCACAAAGCTTACACTTCCATACACTGAAGAATACAAAATACGGCTGCAAAGTATGCATGGTCTATATCACTGTTGATTCATCCAAGTTTTCCTTGCTTACTTATTTTTTTTGGTTGACTCCCTAGCATGCTTTTCGGCTGACTCGCAAGCAGGACGACAATTCACTGAGCGTTTGCCTAAAACAAAACAAGAAAATATTTCGAACTGTGAGCCGAAGCTCGGTATATGCATTCCTGTATTGTTAAATGATCACTGCATAAATTGGTTGGGCGCCCACTTTACAATTCATTTTAAGTTAAAGCATTGAATAAGATGAATGTAAAATTGCACTGCCAGTTATTATCTGACAGTGAACCCCTTGTAACTGTTACGATCTATGGATAGGTGTACACCTGCCAAGCTGATCGGGACTTGGCCTTAAGCCGCGTGGGTAACTGAAGGATTACGCCCCGTAACTGGTAACTGATGGGGTCACTGTTTATGTGATAAATAATTGATTAAACTGATTCATTGATGTACTTATCAAAACATTATAATTGTGACAAACACGTGCTGATTTCTAAAGATATAAACAATGAACGTACCTGAAACCTTTAAAATGCAATCTCACCTGATAATATTTATGCACACTGGGAAACGATAGACAAGGCCGCCATTTCTATTTAACAAATATAATTGTAGGTATATGTAATTAGTAAATAACGTTGACTTTAATAATTTGTGATTGTAATAGAAATTCATTAAAAGGCATCCATAACTCAGATAACTCAATAGAAGATAAGTTCTGCCCATATGATTTGAAAACTAAATGAATTAGGTAATTTAACTCAAAGCAAAATAATGTTGGCGTAAAATTGATCAAGGTAGAATAATTGAGATCATAAAAGAAAGACTTTGATGGGTATAATTGATCATGAGTTTTTGATATTTCTAAGATGGATAACAGAGGTTTGAATGTAATTGGAATGGGGGTAGGTTCAGAATAACTTCAAACACACTGGCGTGGACCAACAAATACTGATCTTGAGTTATCAATGTCAGCACTTCTTCAATTTCGCAGCACATACCATACAACTTAGTTTTTCAAACCAAATAAGCCTTTCAGCGCAATCAAAATTGATACCGATTCAAGGTCCACCTTAGAAAATTCATAACTTTCATCCATGACCTCCAATTGAGCTATAGAACCCCAATATGAAAAGATCAAAAAGTCCCACAACACTTTCATTTGGAACACCAAACATGACTCCCACTATAGGGCTCTCAAAATTGGACTAGAACACAAGTGTGTTAGTTTTGATCTAACTTGCGCAACTATGGTAAAGCAGCCATAACGTTTTCCAAAGACCTCAGATTAAGGCGATTCCAAAGGCATATGAAATCTAACACACGGAACTATCTACCCACAAAAAATCATAATTTTTCAATGGGCTAATAATTACCAGTTTAATCACAAAGAGTTCCCTGTTTTTTGAAATTTTCCACCCTTCAATGTCAAGGCTTTCTCCTTTCTTTTCGCACAATCCCCCTCCACAATCGCACCTTAAATTATGTAACAAGGCTTTTTTCCTTCCCATCACCATACAAAACCATCACATGCAATGTCACTTCAAAATCATGTGCATCAAAGATCATTTTTCAATCAAATATACACTAATAACATGCTTGCCATCAAAGGAAGGTTAAACCCTTGCATAATCAACAAAACCCTAACTTTTGACCAGCTTCCACTTCATCCAAGATCACCAAGAACATCCTCATAACATTATTAGAGATTAAACCCACTAAATCAAATGCAAGAATCCAAGAAAAACAAACTTCCCGCTTAAAGCTTACATGATTATGAATAACCCTAACCTTAACATGCTCAACTCCACCATGCTCAGCATCAAACTAACTCTTATTTATTATCAAAACATCATGATCAACAATCAAAAACAACAAAATAAGAATCAAAATTAAGATAAAAATCAAAACCAACAAGATCAAGATTAAGATTATTCACTTCAAGCTTGATAAAAGTAGAGATGGAGGTGCTGTTTGTGGTTTTGATGATGGAGGATGGTAGCTAGTGATACTAGGGTGTCGAGGGGAGTCGGAGGCAGCCCAAAGCTGGCCGAAAACTGGTCGAAAAACACCAGAATCAGTTGGGGGAGAGGGCTAGCCTGGTTAGAGAGAGAAAGGAGAGAGACGATGGTTTTGAGTTTTGGTTGTATTTTTTTGACTTGTCCAACAACTTGGCTGAGTTTTTATCTTGAAAAGTGATTTTTAGCTAACATTGGTTAAGCTTAATCATAGTAATTAGTTAGGTTAAGAAAGCAAACATGTTGGGCTTCAAATTGGGCCGAAGACAGTTGGATTTGGGAAGAAAACGCTTCGCAACGATGATGTTTTTGCGTACTCAAGATTAAATTTTTGTAATGTTATAGAAAATAGAATAAATTACTCAGATTAAACTTGTTAGGGCCTACTATCAATTATTCCAAAGTTTTTGTTAATAACTAAATAAATAAATAAAACCCAAATTTCCACGTAAGGGCCCAAATAAATTTTTTCCACCAGGATGATTAAATGCAATAAATAAGTTTGGAAAAATCATTTACATGAGGTAATTAAATAAAAAAACATAATTTAGGGTTGGGCTATTACAGTCCAAAATTATTTGGGCTGCAATTCGGGCCCAAATGAATTGGGCCAAAGTTAATGAATTTGAGCCAAACTTTTTGCATGCTCAAAAATTGAATTTTTGTGACATTATGAAAATGACTTAACACCTAATCATATTTACCAGGGATTAATATCAATTCACCCAAAATTTTCACGTAAATGAACTCGAATTGTAAAGTGGGTCCCAAAATGAATTCGACTATACGGGATGATTAAATGAGATAAATCAATGTGAAAAATTGATAACATGGCTCAATTAAATAAATAAACATGATTTAGGGTCGGGCTATTACAGCCTTCCCCCCTTAAAGAATTTGTCCTCGAACTTATGAACTTTGCCAAAACATGCAAGTTTATCTTCAATGGATGTGCTTCCATCTTATCCTTGGTTTACCTAACTGGATTCTGAGGAGGTATGATTTGCCAATGTACCTTGATTAATGGTATCTGCTTAATGCGTAGCTACTTATTCCTGTGATCTACTATCTGAACTGGGTGCTCTTCAAATGCGAGACCCTCAGTGACCGCAATGGGTCTAGTTAAGATAGCATGGTCAGGATCTGAAATGTACTGCCTGAGTTATAAGGTAAGAAACATGTTATGCAAGTGTTTGAGTTATATAGGTAGACCTAGTCAACAAACTATGGGATTAAAGGTGTCTGTATATTGTATAACTGCTTAATCCCATGTTTCAATAGCAGATGCGGATACTTCTCACACACTGGCTTCAATGAACGCAATTACTTGGGTTCAAAATTGATATTCTCTTCGAAAGAAAAAAACCTTATTACTAGTGAGGAGGTGTTCACTACTAGTTCATCACCTTATCCACTAATGGAAACTATTGTATATCCTGATAAGTACTCTGGTACTGTCATGAGTAATAAAACACGTTAAGTACGTGTCCAGGTTCAACAGGTAGGTGCAGTCAACAAGGTAAATGATCTAACCTTTCATTGAATCATAAGGCCTAATGTAACTAGTCCCTAATTGTCCTTGGATAGTTGGTATTTTACTACTTTTGACTAGAAAAGCCTTTCGAAATACTATATAACCCATATGAGGCTTTGGTTGTTTCCTTGTTTTGCCAGCACAAGTCTATTGTCGACTTTGTATCACCTTAACATGTATGTGAGTTTTCCTCTCTTAATGCTTGCTTGGGTTAGCTTTGACCTTATACCTAATGTTTCTTCTAGCTTACTCAAATATAAATGGACGGTGCTTGAGACTATGCCCTTATCAAAAAGTTATCATTTGATATTCTTAATGCATCTCATAATCTCCCCTTATCAGACTACTCAAGGATTTGCCCCCGGTTGATAATGGGTGATGAAGTGACCGTGATTAAGGACGAGAGTGATGGGATTGTTAACCAAGCGAATCAGTGCATAAAAAAGAAATGATCACTGAGATTAGAAAAGGCTAATAAAGGAGAGATTATCATGGGGTGGTTAGAATAAAGATAACCATAAGTGTATCCAGAATTCTGAACCATAATACCACAAGAATCATGGTTTATAAATATTGATTATAAAGGATCCAATACATAGTTACCCAAGAAGATAGATGGCTCGGTTACCTTCTAGTATAGCCGATGATTTAAAAACAAGATGGCCAGCTAGGGAGTTCCAACAGGGTGACTTTCCAGATACCATTGACAGGATAAATGCAATCGAGGGAGTGGCCAAACAAAATACAATAAATAAAGAAATAGATTAGATAAACAAGTTACAATGGATAAATAAATAGCTTCAACAAGCAAGGTCGAATGAATAGATAAATGGATTGAACAGGATGCAGTGGGAACATGCCTTTGCTCATATTGAGCCAAATCAAGTACGATAATAAGATTGAATAATGATTACTCAAATTTACTTATGAGGATATAAGATATACATGTGAGAATTGTAAGTGCAATAAATAGATCAAAAGATTGAATCGGTAAAGTGCAATGGATAGATCAATAGATTGGACGAGCAAAGTACCAATGGATAAGTAAATAGATTGAACAAGTGACATTAGAAACGTGCCTTTGCTCATGTGAAACCAATTCAAGTCCAGCAATAAGATTGAACAGAAAAGCTGGAGTTTATTTATGAGCATGTAAGATATATGTGTGGGAGTTGAAGTTCAAAATAGGGAGAATAAGGAGATTATGACAATTGTAATCACCCATAGCAGTGAGAGTTTAATTACGTTATAAATTCAGAACAAGTTATACAAGCTTATCATTATGAATAAATGAGATGTAAGGTAGTTGTGTGAATTGGCTGTCAACAAAATAAACTAGAACGCATGATCATGAAATAAAGATGGTGAAGGTCGAGAGCACTGGAATGTTGACAACCATATAAGGTCGAACAAAAATGTATTGCACATTTAACAATGGATTTGCAAAGACATGGAAGATCATGCTAATAGGAAATATCTGGTTGCAACGCAAGGGAGATTAAAACATATGGGACAGTAACAAGTTTCCAAGATGAGAAAAGTAAACAATTATAGGAATTACTATAAAAGGGAATTCTTGCAAAAAATAAACTGTGGTTGCATGGTTTAGGTGTGATATACGAACCTTGTTAATCCTATAAGTCTTTTATTCAAGGTATAGGGAACTTGTGTTTTTATAGTGATCTTGCTCAACTCTCTATACGCTGTACACAACCACAAGGTTCTGCTTTCATTCTTCACAAAAGTAAAACTAGGGTTTCCCATGATGACACACCTTGTTAAATAACTCCCGTCTGCAACAACTCATCATACTAAATCATTAGTTCTTTGAACTCTACTGGGGGTCATATGATAGGGGCTTTGAAAATGGATTGAGCACCTTAAACTAGCTTGATCTAAAAATCAATGTTTCTTGAGGGAAAATAGTCCTGAAAGTCCTCATACTAAACATCTCCAAATTCACAAACTGTAATTATAGATATGTATATACCGAGTGTGGTTGGATATCACTAATATTCAATGCATTACTGACATGATAACTCTCTTGCTTGCACAGTATAATTAGGGCATAAATAGGGTTTTTCTTCGCTCGGTCCATATAAACACACGTCTAGTTTCTTATTCCTCAAGCTAACCTTAAGACCTTTACAAGTCATCTTCTATAAGTACACTATCAGTTATTCCCCATAATGATAGCAAGGAATGCCAATCAAACCGGATTGAATGCCCAATGAATATGGTTTCGGCAATACTAATAGAGGCATATTTGTAAAAGGTAACAAATTCAACTGCCTACTGGTCTCAGTAAATTTAAAAGACAGGGGGACAATCTGCAGTGTAAAGTGATGTAACCACACCATGAACTCTTACAAATATATTTCTTTATTGGTTGTAAAGGAATGGCATGTAAGCTGCATAAATGAAAGGACGAAGATTCGTAATGAAAGAGGTAGGACATGTAAATGACCTGCATGTACAAGATATGCAATTTGTTCATGATGGTCATGATAGTAAAGTAAATGAACGATGTTATGAAGTTAAGAGAGAGTATTAAGTGCTGAAGGTAAAGAAATCTAACGTATTACCAAAGAGGCATTTGAAAGTCATACGGTACTCATAAGTAAGTAAAATGATGAATATGAGGCTCAACACCACCAGAAGGGAAATTTTATTCATCTGGTGTTTGAAAGGCCAATACGTCAAGATGAAGGAGTCAGTCTTATGACTGAACATGATGGCATCAACATCCATCAATAGCACATTCTGTAGTAAATGGAAGTCTTGGGTAAGCATATAAACTTCGAAACTGTTGGAAGATGGAAATAGCACAATTCGTTGTTCATCATCAATAAGATAGGTTGTACTAGTAAAGAAAGTAACGAGAGGACTACCAAAATAACTTGAGTAATGACATGCAGTCACGACCATAGAGTAGTATGCTAACACGACGTTACGGTGCTATAGAAACACGAAGAATATGGATCCATTTAATTGCTTAACGGATGCTCAATGACTGGGTCTAAAGCAACCAAAGGCTTTGCAAGCAATAAATGACTACAGCCCTAATAGAAGCAAGGAGTTAAAGCAGGTGACAGTAAAAGTATGAACAGAGTGATGACTGAACTGTAAGTACAATAGGTTAAATGTGCTTAGGAAGAACTGCAAATAATATAGTAACGCACACTAAGGGTCATTATAGGCTCCACTATGGAAACAAAGAATTAAATGATTATGATTGTTAGGATTTGAATTGCCTATAAGAAAGGTTGCTCAGATGTGTTTAAAGGACTCCCCACAGACCACATAAGAGATATTTTTTTTTATAAACACTCCGTCACAAATCAAGAGAGTGTTGGTGGCAAAGAAATGATGCCTCTGAACAATTCTAGGTTAATCTTACTCGTGCCACCCATATAACACCAAGTAGCACACCATATGTAACGGCCCGAACCTAATCTTCTTTCTAATTACATTAATTGCAAATTAATCAAATTAGGCCTCGCTTTTCAGTTCATTAAAATTTTTAATTCAGTAACTATAGCCGGAAAAAAAAAAAAAAAACATACCCAAACCCAAAACCGACATACATGAAATAAAACCAACCCAAAATAAATCAAAACCCCAAAAACTCTCACTCTCTCTCTGCTTCTCGACACCCCCTCCCCCTCTTCTCCCCTGCTTCCCGATTGCCTCTCTCTCCCCCTCCTCTGCATCGCTCGCCGGAAGGAAACCGACCGCCGACCACGCCGGTCGTGTCGGCCAGCGCCCCACCGCCACCTGCCGTCCATTCGTGCCCTGTCAAACCCCCCACAACCCGGTTCTGTTGCACGGGAACCCCCCTGCTCTGCCATGGGTTCTGCCGTCTTCGTCGCCGGGTTTGGCCCCCGTCACCCGCCGGTCGCCGTCCACCGCCACCGGTCGCCAACGCCACCACCCACTCCTCTCTGTTCTAGCCCAAAAACCAAGTTGGAAGGTGAAAGCCCTAAACCTAACTTAGTTGATTTAGTAAGTTATTGAGATTGAATTTATTGATTCAATTATGTGATTAGCATTGGTATTTGTCTATTTGAGGAATTCTGAAATTATTGGGGACATTAAGTTGGTTATGAATTGGGAAGAGGTTGACAGAGAGTAGAAAATGGGAGATTGAGGTTATGATTCAATAGTTATGTTGTTGTTTGTAGTTATTCAGGTTGAATTCAATAGTTGTTGATTATAATTCGTTCAGGTTTAATTCGAATCAATTATTAGTAATCAGGTTGAATTCGAATCATCAATAATCAGTAATCAGGTTGAATTCGAATCAATTATCAGTAATCAGGTTGAATTCGAATCAATTATCAGTGCTATGAGGAAAGTGTAGTGTGAATTGAACGATAGCATGTACATATATATGTTAGTCGTACCAATTATATAAGGGCCATTGAAGACGTTCATTTATTGTTTCAAAGCTATATTTCAAGCTTAATGTAGCCAGTTAAGCATAATACGATGAACGTTATATAATGCTTTTATATTGTTTATCGTTTGAAGCCTAATTTATTGAATCACGCCTAATTTACAGTTCATGCCTAATTATATAGTTGACAAACGACTATATAATTATAAGCCAAGGTTCATGCCTATATAATGCCTAATTACAGTTATCGATAAATTATATAATTATATAATGGCTTATATATAAGCATGTAAAGCGGGGCATGATAATGATTTTATGCCTAGTGAATCAAAATTAGTCTGCGGGCATGTTTTAACTGAATAGAATAGGTCCGAATCAAGCTAAAGAGGCCTAATTACTGATTATATGTCATTTGTCAATTGTACAGTTATCGAGTTTATGACATTTATACATAAGTTTATTTATGCTTATTAATGCTTCGTGATTATATAAAGGCTACGGTTTATAAAGTCCATTGAATATATATAATGTACATCGCTATTAAGTATACAACGTTCATTGATTATGCAGATTCAATATAAGGTATTGATTGCGATTGCAGCTTCGATATAATGTATGAACATTATTGATTATAGAACGGTCATGGATTACGCATTATATCGATTAAAATGATGTTCATCGTTATTGGTTATATAACGTTCATTAATTGCATTTTATTGACCATTGATTATATAACGTTTATTAATTACATTTCATGGATCATAGCATATAATGTTAATTGATAGTGTTCATTGATGTAATGTTTCGCTCTTATTAAATATATAATGTTCATTGATTATGCATATTATCGAATTAGGTATAGTGTTCGTCGATCATATAAGTTTATCGTTTATATATAATGCTCATTATATATATATAATGTTCATTGAGTATGCGCACTTAAAGTTCATTGCTTATATAACGCTCATTGCATATATATTGCTATATATCACGTTCATTGAATATGTCTGCTCACTTACAGTTCACTAATTTTATAACGCTCGCCGATTAGGCAAGATTATGGTATCGATTATAGGCATGATGATATTAGCCATTACCAATAGATCTTGACCATAAGGTGAATTCATAGAGTTTATGATAGACATTTTAGGGAAAGAATAGTTCTACCTTAAGTTGGAGTAGAAGTGAGGTCACATTGACTGCTTCAAGCTGTCAACAAACAAGGTACAGTAAGGGAGAGAGATTTTCCGGAGCCAAGGACGTACATCGCCTATGTTCTTCACGAACTCTATGTTCTTCCAAAACTCACAGTATTCTCAGTAATGAAAAATCAACACAAGATTCATTTAATGAATCAAGTTTTCAATGTTTTGTCACATAAACAAGTGGCCCCGCCAATTATCAAGGCTTATGCCGACCAATACACCCGCGCGCGGCGTCAGGGCTTATGCCCATCAATTATCAAGGTTTATGCCGACCAATACACCCGCGCGCGGCGTCAACTCAGGCTTCTCGATCGGCCTGGGGGGTGTGAGCACCTAAAGTACGATCGTTTCAAGATGTACATCGACCAAGGGGTTCACTTTCAGATAAGAATCAACAAATCAATATTACTTATACATTCTCATTCTCCTATTTGCAAAACAGAATCTTTTGAAATGCGGCGCCCAATCAGTTTTATTACATAGGGATGTACGTCTGAGTTTCGGCTCGAAATCGATCGACCCTACATAGACATGAGTGATCAATCGACATAGTCTATTGCCTTTATATGTTTAGCAATCGTACACAATGTATCCGTTATATAGTTCATTATTTGGCAGAAGGTGTTTATACCTTCCTTACTTTTCAGCCATCAATTACTTACTTTCTGTAACTATAATGCCATTTCTCTTGTCGTGTGCTTGTATTGAAAGATAGGTGAACTCTTCCAAAACAAAAAGAATGAACAACGATCGTAAGTTATAATTGCATCTGTTAGGGGAGGGGGCTATCCACTGTGCGATTATCGCTCATCCCATCTATTATTGTGCCTCCAGGTCTCCGCAGTTAGCCGAAGTGAAGTCATTGCGACCCTAGAAGTAAAGTGATGTGCGTGTACGTGAGTTGCAAGGTGTATTATAATGTGTTGATTGTAAATTAAGTTTTTGTGTGCTTGGTTTGCATATCATTTAGAGTCGCTCTGTATGGCCGTATGGGCCACCATCTTATCTTGGTTATCAGGGTTGTATTTTACACTGTTTATTTGGTTATCATCGAACTGCACTGGTTATTGTGCTCCGGGCGGGTGGCCCGTAGAGCTGTAAACTCCGGCGGGTGGCCGTTGAGTTGATTTTTATTATTTTTCAGTGCAGGGTAATTATTGTAAGGCTATAGGCCTGGGAAAATGGCCAAGTTTTAGGGGAAACTCTGTCCGTTTTGTTCCAGGATTTTAAGGAAATAGTAACACTCCTGATTTTAGGGTTGGGGGCCTTACAATTTGAGCCCCCATAAGTTCAGTAAATCAAGCAACCGTGTTCCATCATGGGACGACGGTAATGCCTCCAGTCAAATTTGAAGTCTTCCGTTGCTAATTTATAATAATCAGTGGTTATGTTAGAATAATCAGATATTAGCAATAGGGGGCGTTACACCATAAGCTACTAACTGTTATCACCAGACATAGGCACTCATTGTAAGCTTCATTTCATACTGGTTCACGTCAAAGATATTGCCTCACAAGGCATTTCCTCATCAAAAGGTTTACATCTAACTTGACACTGTATTAATCCCTTGAGAAGTTGCGAATGACATCCCCACATCGGGTTTGAACCATCTCTGTACCCTAGATCAGGTATATTAACACACCGCACTAAAACTCTTAAATCCTAGGGCAAAACAGACAGAGTTTCACCTAAAAACTAACTAAAATGCGGCTTAAAGCCTTAAAATAGATGCATAAAATGAAAATAAACACTTTAATAGATCAACGACCATACGTCGGAGTTCATAACTCAATGGGTCACACTCCCAGAGTGCCCGATTGCAAAAATTTAAACAAATGAGAGAAATGAAACATATAATACAACTCCCAGATAAATGAAAGCATGCCTCAATAGCAGGTCACCCAAATTGTTCCACACTCCCCTATGCTAATGCTTAAATCTCAGGATATTACCAAATGATTGAATCACCCAAATGGAAATGGTTTGTCCTTATATGGCCATACATACGAACTCATAGTCAATAGCTCATTTAACTGGTCCAATATAACTCATACACACTTTAATAGCTAATTCATAAACACTTGATAGCTCACAATGGCCCTTCAAACCTTATCTCTAATACCAAATCTGTAGCCCCCCCAATTATGCATGTTTCACTGTTTGCAATAATTATTCTGATTCCCTCAATTACAACTGATAAACTCAATGATCGAGGCGTTACCACCGTCCCAAAAGTACAAGGCTTGCTGCAAGTGTGCTAGAGATAACATAGTCAGGCATAACTTCAACCAAACTCATTAACCAACATAAGGTATATATACTACAGTAAAGCAATTCACCACAAAGCTTACACTTCCATACACTGAAGAATACAAAATACGGCTCCAAAGTATGCATGGTCTATATCACTGTTGATTCATCCAAGTTTTCCTTGCTTACTTATTTTTTTTGGTTGACTCCCTAGCATGCTTTTCGGCTGACTCGCAAGCAGGACGACAATTCATTGAGCGTTTGCCTAAAACAAAACAAGAAAATATTTCGAACTGTGAGCCGAAGCTCGGTATATGCATTCCTGTATTGTTAAATGATCACTGCATAAATTGGTTGGGCGCCCACTTTACAATTCATTTTAAGTTAAAGCATTGAATAAGATGAATGTAAAATTGCACTGCCAGTTATTATCTGACAGTGAACCCCTTGTAACTGTTACGATCTATGGATAGGTGTACACCTGCCAAGCTGATCGGGACTTGGCCTTAAGCCGCGTGGGTAACTGAAGGATTACGCCCCGTAACTGGTAACTGATGGGGTCACTGTTTATGTAATAAATAATTGATTAAACTGATTCATTGATGTACTTATCAAAACATTATAATTGTGACAAACACGTGCTGATTTCTAAAGATACAAACAATGAACGTACCTGAAACCTTTAAAATCCAATCTCACCTTATAATAGTTATGCACATTGGGAAACGATAAACTACGCCCCCATTTCTATTTAACAAATATAATTGTAGGTATATGTAATTAGTAAACAATGTTGACTTTAATAATTTGTGATTATAATAGAAATTCATTAAAAGGCATCCATAACTCAGATAACTCAATAGAAGATAAGTTCTGCCAATATGATTTGAAAGCTAAATGAATTAGGGCAATTTAACTCAAAGCAAAATAATGTTGGCATAAAATTGATCAAGGTAGAATAATTGAGATCGTAAAAGAAAGACTTTGATGAGTATAATTGATCACGGGTTTTTGATATTTCTGAGATGGATAACAAAGGTTTGAATGTAATTGGACTGGGGGTAGGTTCAGAATAACTTCAAACACACCAGCTTGGACCAACAAATACAGATCTTGATTTACCAATGTCCCCACTTCTTCAATTTCGTAGCACATACCATACAGCTTAGTTTTCCAAACCAAATAAGCTTCTCAGTGCAATCAAAATTGTTACCGATTCAAGGTCTACCTTAGAAAATTCATAACTTTCATCCATGACCTCCAATTGAGCTATAGAACCCCAATATGAAAAGATCAAAAAGTCCCGCAACACTTTCATTGAGAACACCAAACAATGATTCGCACTATAGGGCTCTTAAAATTGGACTAGAACACAAGTATGTTAGTTTTTATCTAACTTGCACAGCTATGGTAAAACAGCCATAACGTTTTGCAAAGACCTCAGATTAAGGCGATTCCAAAGGCATATGAAATATAACACACGAAACTATCTACCCACAAAAAATCATAATTTTTCAATAGGCCGATAATTACCAGTTTAATCACAAAGAGTGCCCTATTTTTTGAAATTTTCCACCCTTCACTGTCAAGGCTTTCTCCTTTCTTTTTGCACAATTCCCCATCCATAATCACACCTTAAATTATGTAACAAGGCTTTGTTCCTTCCCATCACCATACAAAACCATCACACGCAATTTCATTTCAAAATCATGTACATCAAAGATCATTTTTCAACCAAATATACACTAACAACATGCTTGCCATCGAAGGAAGGTTAAACCCTTGCATAATCAACAAAACCCCAACTTTTGACCAGCTCCCACTTCATCCAAGATCGCCAAGAACATCCTCATAACATTATTAGAGATTAAAACCACTAAATCAAATACAAGAATCCAAGAAAATCAAACTTCCTGCTTAAAGCTTACATGATTGTGAATAACCATAACCCTAACATGCTCCCAACTCAACTCCACCATGATCAACATCAAACTAACTCTTATTTGTTATCAAAACATCATGATCAACAATCAAAAACATCAAAATAAGAATTAAAACGAAGATAAAAATCAAAACCAACAACATCAAGATTAAGATTACTCACTTCAAGCATGATAAAAGTAGAGATGGAGGTGTTGTTTGTGGTTTTGATAATGGAGGATGGCAGCTGGTGATACTAGGGTGTCGGGGGGAGTCAAAGGCAGCCCAAAGCTGGCCGAAAACTGGTCGGAAAACACCAGAATCAGCTGGGGGAGAGGGCTGGCCTGGTTAGAGTAAGAAAGGAGAAAGAAGATGGGTTTGAGTTTTGGTTGTATTTTTGTGACTTGTCTAACAACTTGGATGAGTTTTTATCTTGAAAAGTGATTATTAGCTAACTATGGTTAAGCTTAATCATGGTAATTAGTTAGGATAAGAAAGCAAACATGTTGGGCTTCAAATTGGGCCGAAGACAGTTGGATTTGGGAAGAAAACACTTCGCAACGATGATGTTTTTGCGTACTCAAGTTTAAATTTTTGTAATGTTACAGAAAACAGAATAAATTACTTAGATTAAACTTGTTAGGGCCTACTATCAATTCTCCCCAAGTTTTCGTTAATAATTAAATAAATAAATAAAACCCGAATTGCCAAATAAGGGCCCAAATAAATTTTTTCCCAGCAGGATGATTAAATGCAATAAATAAATTCACCCAGAATTTTCACGTAAATGAACACGAATTGTAAAGTGGAGCCCAAAATGAATTCGCCCAATTGGGATGATTAAATGAGATAAATCAATGTGAAAAATTAATAACATGGCTTAATTGAATAAATAAACATGATGTAGGGTCGGGCTATTACAGCCTTCTCCCCTTAAAGAATTCGTCCTCGGAACTTATTAACTTTTCCAAAACATGCAAGTTTATCTTCAATAGATGTGCTTGCATCTTATGCTCGGTTTACCTAACTGGATTCTAAGGAGGTATGATTTGCCAATGTACTTTGATTAATGGTATCTGCTTAATGTGTAGCTACATATTCCTGTGATCTACTATCTGAACTGGGTGCTCTTCAAACGCGAGACCCTCAGTGATCGCAATGGGTCTAGTTAAGAGAGCATGGTCAGGATCCGAAATGTACTGCCTGAGTTATAAGATAAGAAACATGTTATGCAAGTGTTTGAGTTATATAGGTAGACCTAGTCAACAAACTCTGGGATTAAAGGTGTTTGTATATTGTATAACTGCTTAATCCCATATTTCAATAGCAGATGCTGATACCTCTCACACACTAGCTTCAATGAACGCAATTACTTGGGCTCAAAATTGATATTTTCTTCGAAAGAAAAGAACCTTATTACTAGTGAGGAGGTACTCACTACTAGTTCATCAGGCTATCCACTAATGGAAACTATTGTATATCGTGATAAGTACTCTGGTACTATCATGAGTTATAAAACACGTTAAGTATGTGTCCAGGATCAACAGGTAGGTGCAGTCAACAAGCTAAAACATCTAACCTTTCAATG
>JACYFF010031955.1:54863840-54878145 GCA_017589665.1 Selenicereus undatus
GTCCAAGATTTGTAGAGCTGCTGTGAACACCAAAGCCACCTTGTTTGTTGGGGTTGTTCTTTGCATTGCCAGAGTTCAGGAACATGCCTTACAATCAACTGTCGAGATGGCGTTCTTGACTTAATATAGAATCACCAATTAAAACCTGTTTTGAAGACTTGTTCTCACATGTAGCAAACCAGTTAATACAATAAAGATTACAAACACCAGTTAGGCCTGTTTGGAGCAACATTACTTGGACAAATTTTTACACTTGGATTTGTTATCATCAAAACTTAGATATAATAACTCAACAGATCCCTTCTTCATACACTCGGTGATGGGGGCTGTGAGGGTGCTAAACCCGTTGATGAACCTCCTATGAAATGATGCCAAGCCATGAAAGCACCTAACTTCAGTGATGGAGGTAGGAGTGGGCCATGACTTGATTGCTTCAACCTTAGCATGATCCATGGAGATACCATCCTTGGAGACAACATACCCCAAAAAGGTTGGGGTGAACAGAACTCACATTTCTCCAATTTGCCAAAGAGCATTTGAGCTCTCAAGACCTTGAATACCTCTTCTAAATGGTGTAGGTAAGCCTCTTGACTCTTGGAGTAGACTAGAATGTCATCAAAATACACCACCATGAATCTTCCAAGAAAAGGTCTCAAGACTTCATTCATCAGCCTCATAAAAGTGCTAAGGGAATTGGAGAGGCCGAAAGGCATCACTAGCCACTCATAAAGCCCACCCTTTGTCTTGAATGCCATTTTTCACTCACCCCCTTCCTTCATATGGATTTGGTGATACCCACTCCTCAAGTCAATCTTGGAGAAGATGGAAGAACTATGTAGTTCATCAAGCATGTCATCAAGCCTAGGTATGGGGTACCTATACTTGATAGTAATGTTGTTTACGACCCTACTATCCACACACATACGAAAGGTACCATCCTTCTTGGGCACTAACAAGGCCGGAGCTGAGCATGGGCTCATGTTCTCTCTTACATAACCCCTTGCCATCAATTCATCAACTTGCCTTTGAAGTTCTTTAGTTTCTTAGGGATTACACATATAGGCAGCCTTGTTGGGGAGTAGAGCACCGAAAATAAGGTCAATTTGGTGCTCAATGCCTCGGATTGGAGGGAGGTCAGGTGGTAGATCTTGTGGAAAGACATCTTGGTATTGTGAGATGAGGGGGCGGATTAGGGGGTGCAAGGGAGTCACTTCCTCACTTTTGTTGCTCTCAAGCATGAGTAAAGCTAGCATTTGCTTACCCTTTCTTAAAGATCTCTCAACCCGTGTTTCACTCAACATGAGAAGGTCTCTCTTTTTCTCACTTCGCACCCCAGGCTTAGTTTTGTGGATTTGGTTTGGAGGTAATGGGTTTAGGACTATCTTTTCCTTATTAATGGCCAAGGAGTAAGTGTTCTTGAACCCATCGTGTATGACATGTCTATCAAATTGCCAAGGCCGACCCAAAAGTATATGACATGCACTCATAGGTACCACATCACAAAGGACATTATCTCTATACTTTCTACCAATTGTGAAAGAGATGAGTGCTTGCTTAGATACCTTAATGTCGCCACCATCATTGATCCATTTGAGAGAATACGGCTTAGGATATGAAATGGTGGGAATGCCAAGCTTTTGAATGAGTGTAGTGGAGGCTACATTAGGGTAACTTCCACCATCAATGATCAAGTTGCAAACCTTGTCTTGTAAGGTGCACCGGGAGTGAAAGATCATGTCCCTTTGAGCCTTGTCATAAGGAGTGTATTGGGTGTGTAAAACCCTCCTCAATACAAGTAATTCACCTTCATCGGCCTCAAGTTGAGTCTCTTCTTTCATGTAGTTCGATTCCTCCTCATGAACGTTCTCTTGAGTCTCCATCAATAGGGCATCTACTTCCTCAACTTCTTGCATGATCATGACCCTTCGATTGGGACAATCATATTGGAACTGTCCATACCCTTGACATTTAAAGCACTTCTTGCCCTCAAGCTTCTTAGACAATTCCTTTGGTGAAGGAAAAGCCACGACCTTGCCCTTATCAACCCGTCAGGTGCCTTCGATTTTAGGTTGAATGAAGGGCTTGAATGGAGGTCTTGAACTTGCTTGCTCCTTAGGAAATGGCTTGGTGAAGATCTTTTCCTTCTTTCTCTTCTCAACCTTGAGAGCTAGCTTAAAGACATCATCCAAGGTGAAATAGGTTTGAAGCTCCACCTTCCTAGCAATAAGGGGGTTTAGCCCATTGAGAAACTGAGCCACGGTTTGCTCTTGGGGTTCATGGATGCCTCCCCTCAAAGGGAGTTGCTCAAACTCCCTCATATACTCACCCACACTCATATTGTTTTGCTTGAGTGAGAATAGCCGGTTGTAGATATCTTGCTTGTAACTTTCCGGAAGAAACCTCTTGTTCATAAGAGACTTAAGCTTCTCTCATGTCTTAATCTTCCTTTTCCCTTCTTTAGCCCTTTGCTTCTTGACAATTTCGAACCATAAGGAGGCATACCTTGTAAGTGTAAGGCTAGCAATCTTGAAACTTTTCTCATCATCATAGCCTTTAGCTTCAAAGATTCGGTCCATGGCTTGAACCCAATCAAGGTACTCATCAGGATTCAAGTTTCCATTGAACTCCGATGGCTCAACTTTGATATCTCTAAACTCATCCATGGGAGGTATTCTACCTCCCCTTCTTGGATTTCTTCCCATACTTAATCACTTGAATAGTCTTCTTCATCCCCATGATCATTCGGTTCTGGAGCTCGTTAGCCTCCTTGGAGGGCTATGAATTGTGCAGTCATTTGTTCAAGTTGCCTACTAAGTTGTCTCACACTTTGTTGTAGGCCCAAGATGGCATTATCTTGTCTCATGATATGAGCTTTTTCTAAGCTCATATCTCTTGGTACCCTTGTTGCTTGGAGAGAATTAGTGGAGGGGTTTTCTTCATTAGACATGGTGGAATTGGAAAGGAGAATATGAGAGGTTTGGGGATCGGATAAGGGAAGGCACGGTCGTGCTAGGGAAGCACGGTGTGAAAACAGGCTGGGAGAGGGGTGGCACGGTTGTGCTAGGAGGCACGGGGAGGCCGTGCTACAATTCTGGTACAAGGGGGAGTGGCACATTCATGCCTAAGCGCACGGTGTGACCGTGCCAAGTTGCTGGCTAGGTTACATGGTTTTGTGGATGGAAACTTTATGGAAGGGTTTTGGTTGGGGCTTGTGCTTGGGATATTTTGTAGGGCTCTTTGAGGAGTAAAAAAGGGATTCTTGTCAGAAGAAATCAAGTGTAGGCTACGCTTTGTGGCCTTTGACGTATGTGTTTAGCCAAGGTAGTTTGGAGAAGATCAAGCTAGAGAGAGGTATAGCCTCACCAAGATTTTCACAATGAGGGGGAAAGAAAAACTTGACAAGGATGAAACTAAGGTAACGAAATGTGATATAAACTCAAGAACACCAACCTGGATTTTCTCTAACACCAAATGGAGCATACATGGGATGGGCCAACTGAAGCAATCTTGAGTTTAGCTCCAAATTTTCCCTTAGTAATAAGATATGACTTGATTTAAAGGCTAGGCCACCAATCTAGACTAAGGATCCACCAAGAATTGTTTAAAGGCTAAGCCACCCACAATTCTATAAAGGATTTCACTCAAGACTCACGACATTTGAGAAAGGATAAAGAGAACTTAAGATTTAAAAGAGAAAGCTTGAGCTTCTTTGTATATATCCAAAATTGTGTCCTTACAAACGCGTTTTCTGGCTTTAAGTGCCTAAGCTCAGCCAAAGCAGCTCAAGAGTGAAAGAGGGGGAACAAGGGTACACTTAGGGAAGGGGGAACATCCAATCAGTCACCTGAGCTCTCTAACACATCATCACTAGCTTTGTCAACCTCATTAGGGTTAATGATACCCTTAAGTGAGGTCTCAAGCTTACAAAAGGGCCTAAGTACATTAGCATAAGCAACTTGCAGCAAAAGTACACATGGATATCCAAGAAACAACCTAGTACAAACGGCTAGGCTAGAACCGGTCAAAGGGGTGATTTGCTTGTACTTTGGTCTGGATAAAGGCAGCACAAGGGGGTGATTGTTGGGTACTTTGGGCAATTGACTTGATAAATATTTAGATCACCTTTCATGCCGTAAAGTTTCACAAAATTTGGACTTCAATAAGGTCACTTAATCAACTCCATTTCAGACTGTGCTGGAATCTGCCCAGTCCGTATAGTCTGGAAAGATCTTGTTGTTTGACCCACCAAATGAAATCCAAATGCCTTGAAACTTGTCTTATTGGAAAGCTAACATTCTAAAATTAAAGAGAGTGGCCAATAATCCCAATCATGACTGTAGCACCCATCTTCAAAAGGTGGGCAAACTAGGACTACATTTTGTCCAGAACTGGCTGAGATAGCACAACCTACAGTTTTGACCTTCCTTTATTATTGCCATGGGTGTAACTCCATTTTGATGCATAAACCCCTTAGGAGGACTCTTGGCCTTCCCAAATGATAAGAGTAGCGCACCCAAAGGGCTTAGGATGGGGTTGAAATTGGAGATCCAAATCAGTACACAGGCCAAGTCCCCTTTGATGGAGCTCGTGAGCATCAAGGAGGATGTGGGAGCTCTCTTAGACTTAATTAGGTATGAAACATGCTTCAGCTATGCTCTTCAAGTGAGGGTGCTATGTAACATGATCAAAATTGAGGTATAAAGGATTTGAAGTGACTAGTTATATCAATAAAAGTACACATTTTTTTTCGTGGAGCCCACTCTTAAGAAACCCACAGTTAAGCATACTTGTTGTGGAGAATTCTTAGGATGGGTGACCTCCTAGAAAATTTCCCCAGACAACGTGTGAACGAGGATAAAGCACCCCGAAAAGACTTATCATTGTCGACAATCATTGACACTGTTCCTAGTAATTATCTGCATCCCGGAAGGGGGATAGGACATTACACTTGTACAATGAGCTCAAGCCTGAATTTGCTCGAGTTTTCCATAACCTGAACTTTTGAGCTTTTCCATCAAACTAGATCTTAACTAGAATAAATCTACAAAAAAAAAGGAAAGCTGAAATTCGGATGAACTAAAGCAAATTTGAATAGAACTACCCTTTTATTGTTTCTCCTAAAAATTCCAAACATGGACAAGTAGTAAAATTCAGCTACTTATACTGCTGTTTACTTGCAAAATATGCTCTATTCTTCACTGCTCTCTCCCAGACACGACCTTAGGTTCTGGTGGCCAAAATAGTTTTTCCTAAACTGCCACGAATGCATAGCTAGAAGTAGTAAGAGGACAAGAGCATAGGGTCTTTTCGGCTAATTTCATGTAGCTTTAGCCTTGGTAAATTGTCTCCTCTGAGGAGTCGCTATAACAGGAGAGACTTCATGCATTAACATTTTCAAATAATTAAATATTCATGTCTAATATCCAGATTACTTTGAGGCTCTAAAGTGATTTTTCAACAAGCAAGAACCGCATCTAGAGTTGACTAAGTTGAGTATATTTCAAGTCTCAATTTATTTTCTTTTTGGTTCTTGATCTCCTATTTAATTCAAGTAAAGTTTCACAATTAGGAATTTGAAAAAAGAACTCGAAAATAGAAAGTAGGCATGATGCTTTTAAAAGTATGTTACTTATAGGTGACTGAAAACTAGGAACTATTTGTATGTCATTTTGGATAGAAATTAGCGGTCATTTTGTTTATTTGTTGTATTAGCGGATGTTTTTAACTGATGTTCAGAAGCAGATTGTATTTGTCTATGCTGTTTATACTCTTTGGACTTTTCCTCAACTAATGATTGAAAAAAGGTCCAATTTGGTGGCTTTTTTAAAATAAATTTCTATTATCACAAATTTTCTCTATTTAGAAGACCCAAATATTAGACTTTATTTAAGAAAATAAATATCAAACCACTTCAATTCCCGTTTTATTATTACCCTTTTCTTTTAACTTCTCCCAGTGGGTAGTCTTCTCAAATTTTAATCTTCCCTTATACAAAAAAGCACATATATATGAATGCACAGATGGATGGAGAATGGCCCAAATTCCTTACAGTAATTACTTCAAAACTCAAAAGGTCATTTTGGAGGGGGGGTGTTATTAGGAATAACAAAATGCAATTGAGCAACTACACCACTACCATCTTTATGTTATGTATACCCACGTAATTTGGGGAGACATACTAAAACAGAAATTACTTAAAAGTGAGGGACATCACATCAACAACACAAGATACCTGCTCCATCCTCAATTGGTATAAGAACTTTTGCACTAAAAATTTCTCAAAACTGTGATCTTTTTATGATGATATAATCTATATTTGGAAGTTCACAAAGTAAAGCCAAGTTTTCGACTGTGATCATATGTGTCTTCTTACGGCCACAACCTTTATATGCAGAGCGTAGAGTAATGGAATTGAGTTAGGGTAAAATTCAAACAGCCTTTTGGCATTGCAGGAGTAAGGCTACTAGATAAGACCATTAACTGCCATTTACTTAAGGGGGACTCCTTGTGTATGGATCTGGATCTGGATGTCCTGCTGCATTCTACCTTTTCCTTTTAGCCAACCACCGGGAGCTATGTTTTTAGGCTTGAATCAAGGCTATCCTTCAGTCTGAAGCTGCACTTTCGACAAGGAATTACGATAAGTGATGTGAGGAGGAGAGAGAAAAAGATGACCATTGTGAGCAGCATCAGCTTTCCATGCTTCGCATAGAACCTATCATGAAGGAAGACCTCATCTTGATGGTGTGACCTATTTGGAGCAATTGATGGTGGGATAATATTTTCATGCTTCATAACTTGTGGCTTTCAAGAAGTGATGACTTGTGTTTGCAAGAGGCTGTTGATTTCCTTAGCAATTAGTGCAATCCTGAGTTATATCAAAGGGGGATAAAAAAAAAGGGTGTAGGATGAGATTTGAAGACAACTTTTGTGAAAAAGATGAATTTTGTTCTCATATCTTTATCTTTTTTCTTGAAAACCCATTAGTCTGCTCCATTGAATGATCACCAGCAAAAAAAATAGAAAATAATTTGATGACTATTTTTAAAATTAAGATCATCCAAATTGTAGTAAAACATTTGATAATTGGTGGATAGTTCAAGGGTATTTAATTTAAGATTTCAAGGTTAAAATTACTATGCCCTTATCTCGAACATAACTGTTGTGCATCCTTCTCTCCCTTCGCCCTTCTTTCGCTAATTGTTATAATCATTATCATCTTCGTCTCTTTGATTTAGATTTTGCAAAGATTAGGATGATTCGTTTTTCAACCATCCTGGCCATCTTCGTTGTCATCTTTTCATTTCTATTAAGTATTGTTCTACTATTCATAGTAGAAGTCTCTCCAATTGTGAGAGTAGTTTGATTCTCCGATTGTAAGCGTTTTTTTAATCGTTGGTGCTATTTTTTATCGTGTATCCTTTTCGTATATTTTTCAAGGGATGAATTTTGATTCAAATATGGAACTATTCTTCAATGACTTTCAACACTTCAAATGGGATCTCTTTTGCCAAAAGTGTTAGCATGTGTAAATAATATCACTGATTCTGATTTTATTTTGATTTTATTTTCTCCTTGATTATGGGCCCTAGAATTATTTCCTTCTAGAATTAGGATGACTCAAATTGTATATATATTTGTCTTGTGCCATCACCTTGATACAGACAATATATAAAACTCTTTTCTTATTTATATTCACTTTCATGGTATCAAAGCATTATCATAAAAAAAAAAAAACTAAAAAAGCAAAAGTGCAAAAAGGCAAAGCAAGAGAGAGGGAGTCTTCATTTGTTCGGTGTTCCAAAAGAATCCATTTCCTCATTTCCCCTTTGTTTCTTTCCAGGCAACATCAGAGCCTCAAAGGCTTTCCAAGTCATTCTTTTTCTTACTCAAATTTGACCACCTTTTTTCCACCAAGAGTTGCTTGGATAATCACATAAATCTCTTCACCAATTTGAGGAACTTCGAACACTTTTTTCAAATTTCATATTTGAGTCAAGGATTTGAGTTTATTTGAAGGTGCCAATATTTGCTACTCTATTCTACTTCAGTCATATTCGTTGCTTCCCTTCCCTCTGTGGTTCATCATATCAGATTTGTGGACTCTCTTGCGTCTATTCACTGTTGTAAGTTTTTTTTGGGCTCACCAAGGTATAGATTGAATCCCTAATTACTTGTCTTCTGTCATAATTTACATCTGGTCTACATTGTTACTTATTTGCTTATCCTTAGCCATGGAGAAATTAGATGTTATTCATCCCATTAAGACTGTTCTAGATGGTTTGAATTATGCAATTTGGTTCCAAGAGATGTCAAGTTTCCTAAAAGGTCGAAAAACTTTGGCGTATTGTCACTGGAGATATTTCTAAGCCCACAAAACAAAAGAATGAGAATGATGAAAATTTTGTGATCGAGTTGAAGATTGGGACAGTAAGAATCATCAAATTCTTACTTAGATTCGTAAAACATCAATCCCATCGATCAAAACTCAATTTGCTCGATTTGAAACTGCTCAGGATGTGTGGGATTTATTGGCCAAATGGTATTCAACAACTGATGCTATACATCAGTATCAGCTCCATGAAAAGCTTCAAAACATGAGGCAACTGTCCGATCGATCTATCAATAAATTCTTGTCCCAAATGCAAGCTATATGAGATCAATTAGCCATGGCTGAGCCTAATTGGGAAAATACTAAAGATGTTGAAAAATATTATAAGTATCATGACAATTTACGAGTCTTGCATTTTCTAATGGACCTTGCACCTGAATACGAACCTGTTCGTGCATCATTCCTACATTGAGCTTCTTTGCCATCACTTGAAAGTGTGGTTTCTAAATTACCTGAAGAAACTCGCCTTAGCATCTTGAAGAGTCAGCCTATCAACTCAAACATGGACACAAGCACTATCTTGGCAATGGTTTCTAGTCTTGCAAAATCTGAGAAGACCTGCAACTATTGCAAGCAGCCTTGCCATGTCATATCAGAATGCATAAAGTTAAAATACATGTACAATAAGAGTTCAGGAACTCAATCTAAGGGTCAAATCCAAAATAGCTCATATAATACTAGTGGTGCAGTTACCGAGGATCCATCTCCAAATCTATCCTTAAGCAATGTCGAGTCAATTCTCATACAACTTGCTGGCAATTATACAACACATACAGTCCTAACTTCTAATGCTTCTACCTCTCCTACACTCTCAATTACTCCAGGTACTATGTATTCTCGGTTCTTTTACTCTAGTTGTTGCAACCATATGACCCCTGAACCTGCGATGTTTACATCAAACATTAAGCATGTGAACACATCTCCTGTTCATACAGCTAGTAACTCTAAATTGAATGTCAGTCATACTGGTGATATTTCGACTGCAAGTTTGACTGTATCTAATGCATTCTTGGTTCCTCAACTCACATTAAATCTTATATCTGTTGGGCAATTATGTGAACTTGGCTTTGAGCTAAAATTTTCAGATCATGGATGTACTGTACAAGATCCTCAAACGGGACAAATAATTAGGACTGGTCGTACAGTTGGTCGTTTGTTCAAACTTGTCTCTTTATTGGTGCCGCCTAAAGGTGTTGCTCGTTGTGGTGTTGTGGTATCATCGGAAATATGGCATTCTCGACTTGGTCATGTTTCTTATTCCCGTTTACGTTTTCTAGTTTCTATTGGAGTTTTGGGTCGGATGGATGTTAATAAAGTTGATTGTCAATCATGTCAATTAGCGAAATTTCATGCTTTAGCATTTAATAATAATGATTCCATCTCTCAAGCACCTTTTGATCTTGTGCATTCTGATATTTGGGGACCATCTCCTACTGCTACTATGGGTGGCTCACATTGTTTTGTGATATTTGTGGATGATGTTTCTTGATACACTTGGATCTATCTTCTCAAAAATCGATCTGAGTTGTCCCAAGTTTACTATAATTTTGCTTTTGTGGTTCGCATACAATTCTCTGCTACAATTAAGGTCTTTAGGTCCGATAATACACAAGAATACAAAGAGAAGAGCTTTTTGAATTTTCTTGCTGAGAATGGGACTATTCCCCAATATTCCTATCCTGGAACATCACAGCATAATGGTCATGTAGAGAGGAAACATTGTCATGTTCCTAAAACTGTACGTGCCCTTCTTATTTCTGCAACTTGCCCAAGATCTTTTTGGAGAGAAGCTGCTTTAACAGCGGTGTACATTATAAATTGCGTTCCTTCTCCTATAATTGAAAATAAATGTCCCTATGAACGCTTATATGGATCTCCCCCATGCTATGATCTACTTTAGGTTTTTGGATCTACTTGTTTTGTAGTGTTGCAGCCTCACGAGCGCATTAAGTTGGAGCCTCGAGCTTAGTTATGTTGTTTTCTTGGGTATGGTATTGAACACAAAGGATATCGATGTTGGGACCCAATATCTAAGAGGCTTTGAATCTCTCATCATGTTGTCTTCTGGGAGCATAAGATGTTTTCTTCACTGTTTAGCTTCCAGCTTTCAAGGACCGAATCCTCTTATTTCACATACATTGGTATCAATCTTTTTTCGGATGATGATAGTGAGCAGCTTCAAGACCTGTCATCTCATGCCTTACAAGAGGATGCTTCATCCATCGAGGCCTCTTTAGCAGACCCTCACACTGATTCTGTAGGTGCATCTTCAGAGCTGGTAGATTCAAATGATCAAAGGGTGCTGACAGATTCAAATGATGAAAGACATACTCCATTAGCAGCAGCTACTAGCTCAACTGTGTGCCATTCTTCTCAAGTAAGTCATCCACCAACATACTTACAAGATTATCAATGTCATTCTATTGTTGCTGCCATTCATGAGCCTCAAACATTTAGAGAAGCTCAAAATGATCCGAACTGGTAGCAAGCAACGCAAGATGAGCTTAAATCATTACATAAAACACAGACATGGGATATTGTGGATCTTCTAGGTGGTAAGAAGGCCATAGATTGCAAGTGGGTATATAAAATCAAGACTCAGTCTTATGGACCATTAAAAGGTACAAAGCTCGGCTGGTAGCAAAAGGTTACCGCCAAGAATATAGCATTGACTATGAAGAAACATTTGTGCCAGTGGCCCAACTTACCTCAATGAGGAGTTTATTAGCTATTACTACAGTAAAAAATCTGCAACTCTTTCAAATGGATGTCAAGAATGCCTTTCTTAATGGTGACCTTCAAGACGAGGTATACATGAAACCTCCACTTGGATATGACCACCTGCCAAATAAAGCTTGTCGTCTTCATCATGCATTGTATGGTTTAAAACAAGCTCCACAAGCTTGGTTTACCAAGTTCAGTTCCACTGTCAATCAATTTGGCTTTTGCTCTAGTCCTTATGATAATGCGCTCTTCATCCGCTCTACAACTACAGAGTACGCCATACTACTCCTTTATGTTGACAGTATGATCATTACCGGGGATGATCTCCATCGTATTCAAGATCTAAAATGTTCTCTTTGCCAGGAGTTTGAAATGAAAGACTTGGGGGCTCTTAACTACTTCCTAGGCTTAGAAATCACTTCTAACTCCCATGGGTATTTTCTGTCACAAGCAAAATATGCCAGTGACCTTATTTCACATGCTGGTTTAACAGACAACAAAATAGCTTCCTCTCTTCTTGAGGCTAATGCAAAATTCTCACCCATAGATGGTTCACCTCTAAAAGATGCTACATTATATCGACAACTAGTAGGAAGTCTTGTGTACCTCACTATGACAAGACCTGATATAACATATGTTGTTCATTTGGTAAGCCAATTTATGGCCGCTCCTCGCACCAACCATTATGTAGTTGTACTTAGGACTCTTCGCTATATCAAGGGTACCATTTCCCAAGGACTATGCTTCCTTTTCAATTCTTCATTAGAGTTGAAAGCTTACTCAGATTCGGATTGGGCTGGAGATCCTACAGATCGACGTTCTACTACTGGTTATTTTTTCTTCTTAGGTGATTCCTTAATTTCTTGGCGTAGAAGAAACGAAGTGTTGTTGCTCGTTCCAGCAATGAAGCTGAATATCGGGCTCTAGCAGATACCACTTCAGAACTAGTATGGTTGCATTGGTTACTTGGAGACTTGGGTGTAGATCAGCATAATCCAACCACACTTTTTTGTGACAATCAGAGTGTTGTCCAAATAGCTCATAACGATGTTATCAATGAGAGAACTAAGCACATAGAAGTTGACTATCATTTCATTAGACAACATCTTTTATAGAATCACTTGTCTCTTACTTCAGTCTCCTCTGGTGAATAGACAACTAACATTTTTACTAAGTCTCTCTTACCAGGACGATTTCATCATTTGGTTTCCAAATCCAATATGACTTCTATATCATATTGAGTTTGAGGGGGGATGTTACCATATGTAAATAATATCACTTATTCTGATTTTATTCTGATGTTAGCACCGAGCTCTTTATGCAAAATAATGCTACTTAATAACCAGCTTCCATTTAGGTAGAATTTTACTTTGTTGATCAGACTTATTACTATTATTTCATTAGAGTTATCTAACTAGGACTTCATCCCTCGTATAAATATCATTGTAAATAAATGACAAAATGAGTTCTTATAGCATTACCTTTTCCCAGATCCCATTACCTTGTCCACTTTTTGAACAATTAAAAAATCATTTTGTGATAATTTTTTTCTAGGTTTAAATTAATAAAAAATTATACATATGTTAGTACAACATGCTTGTACCTAGTGAATGTGTATGACTAAATTGTAGAAGGATACTATTGTTGTGTAAAGTTGCCTTTCTACATAGAATTTTTCATAATTATAAAATTATGAATAAATACTTTTTCACAACCGGAGTTAATTTCATTAGAATGTCATTTGTACTTATCGACATAGCTGATAAATTACTAAAACTTCAATCGATAATTAGGTTTAACTATTAAGAATTTGATAATTTTAGATCATATAATATATTAATTTAGGTTAAGAAAAAGAATTAAGAAGTGTTATATAATAAGATATTTATCGCCACTCAATTAAACTCACTAAGCTATAGTAAAATACCTCACAAAAGTGTTATTCATTTACTTTTTGTTATTGGTGCATATTCAACCCAACCCTTACCCCCCAGGTTACAATTATATGGAAACAAGTTTTCTATAAGATAATGTTGCTTTATCTTATATTCATAAATATTATTTAGCTAGAATTTTGTAGTAATTACTTACAGCAACAACAATAATAACTTTTAATGTTCATTTCTCAAACATAGATATCACTATGAAACATGACATGAGAAAAGAGGTGGAGGAAAGAAAAACACTCACATAATTTTAGAAAAATTTAAATCCAAAATGGTTTTGAACAAAACGCTGAATAATATATAATTACTAATTGTCTTCTATGTATAGTACCCAGAAAATTGTTTTATTTCGTGCCAAATGCTTCCTTTACTAATGTATGTGCATGTCGGTGGTACTTATTTTTGCAAATTCATCTCTCAGCTAGATTAAAAACAAGCTGACTTGGGAAGGAATCTTGTGTTTATTGAAGACGAATGAAGATGTCAAATTCCAATTAATTACCGGATGCTTATAGATGTGTGTGCAGACTTAGAACAATCTCGTGATCCCTAATTTGTTTTCTGTGACAAGGAACAAAGCCTGGACCATACAATCTTATTCAATCATTTTCATCCGTAATAAGAACTTTGGCCATGTCTAACATTCTGTCGAGGGTGACATACCATAAAATCGAAGGACTAAAATGGATGCATGTGTTTCGCTGCAGCATTATCGGTAAATTCCCATGTGCTGCACGATATGGGTACAAATTATGGAAATTTATGAAGCATACTTGGGCCCTGTTCTTTTCGTGGTTTAACGGACTCATCTCACTCCTTCCCACTTACACCCACTTCTTCTCTCCTTTCCCACATCTTTTTATACTTTTAAAAACAATACCATGTCTTCCCACTCCTACCCACTCTCACCCACTCCTTCTCACTCCTACATATGACTACTATTTTTCATATTTTGAAAACTTTTATAATTTATGTAATTGTGTGTACGAATAGTCTGATAACAATTATGAAAAGTTTTATTTATTTTTCGAATGTTATGAAAATATTTGTTAGTCATGCTGGAAATTGTAGATGACGTAATTTTTGTTATATATATTGAAAAATAATAATTTTTTTCTGCGTTGTTAAACAAAAGTTAGTTATTTGTAACTAGTAGATATTTTGGGTTTTATTCTATATATGGAAGAGATGCTTAAATATATATATATATATATATATATATATATATATATATATATATATA
>JACYFF010031955.1:54878155-54898363 GCA_017589665.1 Selenicereus undatus
TATATATATATATATATATATATATATATATATATATATATATATATTTGCGTTGGTTACAAAATATTTGTTATAGGTCATCAAAGTGTAGATGGTTGTTGCTATATATGCAGCAAATTTATTTTTCGTTCATCGTAATTTGTGATAGAAATTGCAGATTTTTTTTTTGGCATAATAAAGGAATGCGTAGATTTTTTTTGCGTTGTTTGTAATTCATGGCAAGAAGTGTAGATGTATTGTACTTGTATTTTGAGCAGATATTAAAAACCAATTTTGATTGAATAGGTACTTCCATGAATAGGTACATCCATGAATATTAATAAAGGAATTACCTATGTCTTCAAAGTGACTTTAAAAGTATACCTTCATATGATCTCAGTATTATGTACTTTCACGGAGTCTTTGACAAAGTTGTCAAAATGTACCCTAATTAATATAGATTATATATATTTTCCAAAGGCTTATAGTTAGTAAGACAGGTGTCAGTACCAAATACTTAATAAGTAGTGGACCACTTGTTAACGCACTACTAAAGCAGGGTAGCCAGCATGCGCACATCATGATTTGCCAAAAGAGCTCAGAGCTCAGCGAATGCAAGAAGCAAGCATGGATAGTGCGAATTTGGTTGGTAAGGAAAAGTGCTTTGTTGGACTTGTTCCCAGGGTGAAAATCTAAGATCTTTGCTTGCAACACGTTGATTGCCTAAGAAAGAGACTGGGCATTTATCACAGGCCGGTCGAATGAAGCAAAAGACAATAGGTTGAAGATGGGAAATAAGAGATGTTAGGAAGGCCGAAAAGGACTCAAAAGAAAGCGATCGACTGAATACTTGACACGTGAGGAGCGACGTACCTCAAGAGGTGGAGAGGCATCTGGTTCCGAGGTAGGAAGTGACTCCGCTGCTTCCACGCTTGGTGCACTGCATCATCTGACGATTTGTCATGTCTCTCTTCCTTAGGCCAAAAGACATATAAATTTTTGAATAGATGGTGAACCTTAGTCGAACTCGGAGGACTCTGCAAAGAGGATACGGGAAGAGGAAGAACACAACCTTTATCATTGCTCCCACACCCGCAAGCTTGAGGTTGGAGACTTCTGAAGTCCTTCAGAGTCAGATCTTTCAAACGTTATACTCTTAGCGAACTGAGTTTTGATCATAGCATGGAATTTCTTTCAAAAATAAGGAAAAGACTAAGAATTTTGCTTTCAGCAAATAAACTCATGTGCCTAACGAAAAAGATAAATGAAATGTAACAAAGAACACATATCCAGATATCGAATTCACTGGTGCAGGTCACCACACATCAGAGAATGGATAATATTAACAGGAAATGAACTCATCTTTATTGAATTCAAAGGTAAGGTTGGCAAGCTCATAGCTTTTTTTTTATTCAACTCAACACTCGTCCTTTCGTTTAGACAATGGGGGAAGAAGCCCTGCTTTATTCAAACAATGTAGACATTGCATATTCGTATGCCAAAGATGCTTGCTTGTGCCACAAATAATAGGGTTCATGGGATGCAGATGGGGATGCTTTTCTATATCTTGATTCTGTTCGTCACCCATAGGACCATGTTTCAAAGCTAGCTTATATACCTTACCCCCGAGGAGCCACCAAAGTAAGCAAGCTCCCTTTAGTTTAGGGCAGCAAGCCCTTTCTGTTAGTTAGTCAGGCAGCGTTAACCATTATCTTCAAGCGGGTCTTTTAGATCATGGGCTACAGCTAAAAGGGTTTAAACCGCTGAACTTTTGGCAGGCCTAAGCCCATATTGCCTCAAATTCATTGTAGCCCCATAGAATACTAGTATACAAGTAGGCCACATCGCTGTAAGCATCAGCCCCAGGCAATCTTTCTGGTGTGGGTAGTGGTTCATTGGAAACTCTTTTAGGTTCTGGCTCATCTACCTAAAGAATGGTTTAATAAACTTCATGGAAAAAGGATAGCATAAAAGAAAGAAGATATGGCTTCGCAAGAGAAGAGACACGATATGTTTGAGAAGGGATAAGGTACATAAGTCACTCATGACGCGTGTATGAGGCACGAAGTGACTTCTACGAAACAGGCTAGGCCTAGCAGTGCCTGTCTCCCTATCTCGATCAGGATATCCATGTATCTGATGTCAGCCTTTGGTTTTCACAGTGTTACCTATTGTAAATATACGTCTATTCATAACAGATAGGTTGTTCGCATCCGCTGCAGTTCATTCTGCTGGGTAACCTTTTTTTACGTAAGTCACTAACCCACAATAGGTTATAGCTATTATGCTTATTGGCCTATTTGTCTGTATTAGTTATAGTCTAACTCGATCCATGTTTTGGAGGATTCATATGGATTGGATTAATCAAAGAGAATTATACCATACATATATACAATACAATAAAACTGGATGGTCTTTTAAAAAAATGAAAAAGAATAGCATAAAGAAGATATAAGCGAAAGAAAGAGGCAAGGGAAGAGGGTATAAGCACGAAGTCACTCGACTTACTAGGAGAGGCCCTTCAACAGTTAGCCTTGTCACTAGATATAAGTGAGGAAGTTTCGTTAGCCCAATAGTTACGCTTTTGATGTTTTTAATAAATATCACACTAGAAGATTGTTACTGGTTTGAGAGGTGAATAGGTCCTCTTCTAGCGTCTTGTGACGACCTTGGGATTCCCCCGTGGGGCGACTAGGTTGTTCTCTTGAGGGAACTGGAAAGCGTCGTATATTCGCAATTGGTAACTATATTAACCGAAGGTTATTAAGAACCATGCACTGTTGGTTTGTGTCTATATTGAAGACCATTACAATCGACGGCACCTATGATTAATGACGACCTTTGTGTCGGTTAGTTCCCAGTGACAACTGTTTCAGTTATGATTTGAACAGTGCCACAGATAGGTGGCCACTAGTCTATCTATTTGATTTTTTCCCTAAAGAATAGAATGACCGGTCATTCGCATCGAGTGTTGTTAATAGCACTGAAGCGACGAATCTGTTTATTGCGTCGTTCGTTAGGCGGTACACCGTTCGTTGCTGGTCAACCGTTGGGATATTATGGCTCTTGGCCTCTGTTTGCCTTTTCGCACCATTTACTGGTGTGGTGGGCAGCGAAGCAGGTTAGACCAGGGGTCCGGTTCGATAGGTATGTAGTGCTAGGTGATGATGTTCTCATCACCGATCCACTGGTTGCTGAGTAGTACAGGTTAGCTCTTCAACAACTTGGTGTTAAGATTTCTTATCACAAGTCATTGGTGTCATCTTCAGGTGCTGCCGAGTTCGCTAAGAGGCTCTTAGTTAAGGTTATGCAGGTGGATTTATCCTCGATATCCAAGCTTTCCTTACTTGGCTTCCATCACCCTTATGGTGAAATGGAAGTTCTTCTTCAGCAAGCAGAACCACATAAGTTGTATCGTACACAAATGGTCAAGCTGCTACTCTTTCTTTACCTGGGGAGTATTGGTTTAGTTTCAAGAATACCCTTTCCCCTTGCCTTGCTAGATTACACAGTAAATCCGAGAAAGACTTGCTCGCAGTAGTGACCTTCCTTGTGTAAAGGAGAGGCTGACAAGACCAGTGTACAGGTAATCAATAGGAATGCCTTTGTTCCCTGGCGCATTGAAAAGATAGCAAATTATCTTATTCTTATATGTTAAAGGTGATCCAGGCCTCAACTGTATTTCCCCCCTCTGCTAACCTTGAGGGAAGCCTGACTTTTTGGTGCAAGTGAAGAAAAAAGTGACTGAGTCCACATCCGATAGGCATAAGCTAAGAATAAAGAGGTAACAACTAAGTACTCCTTATATATGGCAAGTAGAGGACCTCCAGTCTAACTGATCCGCCCCAAGCAGCATTCAACGCATCACGTACAGCCCCCAGAGCCACCGGTCGATTGGATACGACCTTACCCAGCAGTCTCCATGGATCTGCCTTCTTAGCAATCGCCGGGATCTCACTTATACCTACCACTGCTTTTCCAACCTCCTGCGTCAGGTTCAACCTCCGAAGTTTTGCCAAGATGGTCTCACCTTGATCTCCCTTCGTCACTAGCACTCCCTTCCCCTAATCTAATGGAAAACTTTCCCGAGAGCCGCGGCAAGATACTGAACCACAGAGCTGGCTGGCAAACATGGCTTCTTCCCAGACGGATGATCAATTCACCCAGCTCCTCATTAGTGCTTGGATTTTGTGGGGAAACCGGAATAGGATAATCCACAATGAAGAGTGCAAAAATCCTTTTGACATGGTGATCTTAATCCAACATCTCTTGGAGGAGTACAAGCTTCATATGTCCGGCCCGGCTGTACTGAAGAGAACCACATCAAGTGCAACGGCGAGCAGCCCTTCTCGTTGGCTTCCACCCCCGGATGGGTATGTCAAACTCTGGACTGACGGGGCGTTGGACACGACAGCAGGCAGGGAAGGTACGAGTTTCATCGTTCGTGACAATGCTGGTACCTTCATTGCGACGAGGGCGATCAAATTCCAAGGCTTAACAGATCCCCTGCTAATGGAAGCATTGGCGATCCGGGAGGGCGTAACTCAAGCTCTACGAAGGGATATACATCGCATTCAAATCACCTCCGACTGCAAATGGCTTACTGGTGAGATCAACAACGAAGGAAACTCCATATCCTTGGCAGCTCCTATCATTTTCGACATCAAGACGAGTCTGACTTTCTTTGAAGAGAGCTTAGTGTTGTTCGAAAGGCGACAAACCAATAATGATGCGCATGCTTGCGCTAAACATGCTTGTAAGATGCAGGGACCGTAGCTTCAAAATGCGCGTTACGGCACCCGCAACGGCTTTGACGCTAGTTGCTCAATCCGTTGCTTGTTGGGAGTTTATCTCCTTCAACTTCAAGGCAAGAAAGATTTCTATCCAAGACCAGATCTTCTATCCGTTACCTAATACCCTTTCTCCCTTTCTCCAACGTGAAAGCAAACAGTAATCTAACTACAAGGAGAGATGTTGTTGTAATACCCCCGTACTTCATATTCCGTTCAGTTGTTCGTAATGCCTTTTTGCTGTTTGGAAACCATATTTTATTAGCGATATGGGCTAAAATTATTTTCGAAGTACCTATGTGAGCGCTAATTTTATAAAGAAAAAAAAAGGATTATATTATCGATTTGGGTTTAGAAATCGGTTTACGAATTAGACTAGCGGTGTTAAGTATGAACTACCTTGGGTCGAATGAAAGAGAGTAGGGAAGGGCAATCTGGTAATTTCACGCGACCCCTTATTTCTCCTCTCCCCTGCCGCGACACCCCCCCTCCCGACATTCCCTCTCCTCTTTCTTTCTTCTTCTTCCCGTGTCCCCTATTCCTCCTCCTCTGCTTCGCTCCTCCTCCATGCACACCGGAGCAAACCACCGACCTTGAAACCCCAGCCAACCCACCTCAGCTGCCGGTCGTTACTCCACAGCGCCACTGGCCGAAAATCCGCCACGATTGGGCTGATTTCGACCGGAGCAGAACTGAACACCCAGTGAATTCGGTGCATGCAAGGTGATTTCGAACTCCTCCTTCATCTATAAATTGCATTCTTGACCTAGATTCTTCCTAATTGCGTTTAATTTCTCGGAAAACTTGAGTTAGGGTTTTGGGTTTAGTGATGTTCGAACCTCACGTGAAGGGAGCGGTTTTCTGGTTGTGTGGAGTTCAAATTCAGCTTCAACCTAGCCAATTTGCACGCAAATAGCTTGGATTCCAGGTGGGTAAACCTTTAATCCCTCCTATTTTAAGGATTTCGCATAATAATTATATGAAGCAGTTTATTGGATTGGTAGTTATAAGTATTTATGCATAATCATTATGAACTATGCTTGAGATGTGAATTCGAAGTGAGTTATATATGTTTAGCTTCGATTCAAATCAATTTTGGTGAATTATACTTGAGATGTTAATTCGAAGTGAGTTATATATGTTTAGCTTCAATTCGAATCAATTTGGGTGATCTATGCTTGAGATGTGAACTTGAAGTGAATTATATATGCTTAGCTTCGATTCGAATCAATTTGGGTGAATTATGCTAGAGATGTTAATTCGAAGTAAATTATACATGTTTAGCTTCGATTCGAATCAATTTGGGTGAATTATACTTGAGGTGTTAATTCGAAGTGAATTATATATGTTTAGCTTCGATTCGAATCAATTTGGGTGAATTATGCTAGAGATGTTAATTCGAAGTGAGTTATACATGTTTAGCTTCAATTCAAATCAATTTGGGTGAATTATGCTTGAAGTGTTAATTCGAAGTGAATTATATATGTTTAGCTTCGATTCGAATCAATTTGGGTGAATTATGCTTGAGGTGTTAATTCGAAGTGAGTTATATATGTTTAGCATCGATTTGAATCAATTGTGGTGATTTATGCTCGAGATGCTAATTCGAAGTTGTTGTATGTATTTAATTGTATGTGTGGACAAACAAATGAATTAAGCTTATTATGTTTATAAGCAACCTTATTATGTTTGTAAACAAACAAAGTCGGTTTTATGATTTAGCAAAGCTTCCAAGTTAGAAGAAGTCGTTTGTATGATTTAGCAAAACTTTCAAGTTAGAAGCAAAGTCGTTTGTGATTAGGCAACCTTATTATGCAACCTTATTATGTTTATAAAGAGCCTTTTAGTTGAAAAATGAGTCGTTTTATGATTTAGTAAACGTCTTACCTTTATAAGAAGCTTTTAAGTCAAAAGTGAGGTCGTTTTACAAGTTAATAAACGTATTACGTGTTTAAAAAGCTTTTAAGTCAAAAATGAAGTCGTTTTACAAACTAGCAAACGTTTTATGTTTATAAGAAGTTTCTTAAATTTAAAATGAAGTCATTTTGCGAGTTAGTAACCGTATTACGTTTATATGAAACTTTTAAATTGAAAACGAAGTCGTTTTACGACTTAACAAGCTTATTATGTTTTTAAGAAGTTTTGAAGCTTCAAAGGAAGTCGATTTATATATTAATAAACTTATAACATTTATAAGAAGCTTTTAAGCTTCGAACTTAGTTTGAATTAAGCATTAACTAAACACGTTATGTTTCAAACGAGTATCATTTTACGACTTAGCAAACGAATTACGTTTTTACGAAGCTTTTAAGTTAGAAACGAAATCGTTTTACTATTTAGCAAACTAATTACGTTTTTACGAAACTTTTAAGTTAGAAATGAATTCATAAACGTGTTTCACCAAGTCGTTTACACGTTAGCAATTTATTTCGATTATGAAAAGCTTTTAAACTATTCGCAAAATCGATTATGAGTTAGTAAACTTGATTTGCATCAAATTCATTCTTTCGTGTTTAAAAGGGTTGAAACGATCTTAAAAAGGGCAACTGGGGTTGTGTATTGCAAATCCTAGTTTTGAAGTACATGCTAGTAACTACCCAAGTTTTGAATCGTGAGTTAGAATACTCACCATGTTTTAAGAGGCCTTTCTTGTTGTTTGCCTAAAGCTAAAGTTGTAAGAAAATTATGTTTTCAGGTTTTAAGTTCATAAAACCTATATATGAATAAGTATAAGTATGTTTTGTCTAGTAAGTATGTATGTGTATGTAAGCATTTATGTGTATGAAGGTTATAAGCTCCTAAGATATATATATATATATATATATATATATATATATATATATATGAATAAGTATAAGTATGTATGTGTACGAATGATTATGTTTATGTCTATGTATAAGTATGTATGTGTACGAATGATTATGTTTATGTCTATGTATACGTGGAGGAGCTACTCTAGAAACTTTAAGCTTAAGTCTGAGACCCAGGGATGGTGGCTTAGTTCCCGCCTGGTATCATATATGTTATGTTATGATGGATTCAGGGATGGTGGTTTGATTCCCGCCTGAAGTCTATGTATGAAAATTATGTCTCAACATGGTATGATGCCTGTCCGGATAGGCGTATGTTGCCGCTCGAGTTTGGCCGACTCGAGATGGCAGTAACAAAGTACCTCTAACAGTCTAGTCTCCTCATTTACGTGAATAAGTTACTATGTATGTTTTTCGGTAAGTGAAACTTATGCGTAAAACCCCTTTTATGCTATGTTTCTGGGTTTACGTAACTTTATTATGTACGGTTTCTACTAAAGTTAAGCTTTTGAGTATGACTATTCCTTCACTTGGTTCATGGTTTGAATATGACGTATTATGTGTAAGCTCTTCAACTAAAATGAATTACGAAAGGTTTTCGTAAGCTAATATGTATTTTAAGTATGTTTTGGGAAAGAGGGTTTACTCAGTGAGCGGTGGTTGCTCATTCCCATTACTTTCCCCCTTTTTCCCCAGATCCACAGGTATGTGACTGATGCGTGGAGTGCCCAGAGTGGACTTGCTTGGACTGTACTGCTGTGTTTATGATATCGTTATGTAATGTCGACTATGTTTGTAAGGTTATGTAATTATTTATCTTCTTGTAAGGTTTATGAAAAATAGAAAGCTCTGTATACTACGGGCGTGTGGCCCGTAGAGTTGTGGACTCCGGCGTGTAGCCGTTGAGCTGTTGGTGATATTTAGTACCTTTTTGTATTGCAAGGGTGTAATGTAAGGCTTTAAGCCTGGGAAACGGTCAGTTTTTAGGGGAAACTCTATCCATTTCATCCCAGAATTTAGGACGAACGTTAAGCACACGTAACGCTTTCGGTCCTAGGGGTTGGGGGTGTTACAGTTGTCCATCTAGGAATTAGTGATCCAAGTATGGGCTTAAGCCCTGTCTCCATAAGGGAAGAAGAAGCCAAAACAAAGAGCTTTCTGTCAGCTTCTATTCTCTATTCCTATCCGAGTCCCTCTTTCAGGGATAAGCCACCTCTTTCATGGAACCTACCTCCAAAGAACTCCTAATTCCCCTAAGTCAATCTTTCAATCTTGAGACACTTCTCGCCTAACTCAGTGTACTTTTGAGCCTTTCACAAAGGGAATTCGCGCAACTTATGGATAGTCTCAACATTAGGCTCCGGTTTGCTCTGCCTTTGTCTAATTCCAAATAGTATCAAGTCGATTTTAGACTTCAATAAGCGGGGACTATAGTATCACAGCCAGTCCTTCATTCTATTGAATGGGTATTCCTGAATTCGTATTATGTTGATACTTTTTCCAATTTGAGTATTCTATTTATTCATGTGCATGTCTTATCCTTAAATCTCCATCAAAGAAAGTAGAAATCCTAAAGCTCATTCAGAATGTTTTCCTTATGTCTCTTTAACTGTCCAAAATCAAATCGGACCTATTGCTGAGGTTCCCTCTGAATCTTTAGGGAAGGGCAACTGCTTCACACATGAAATTCCAAGAAAAGTTTCTTCTGCTCAACCCGATGCCAAAGATTATCAAACTTCAGATGAGACAACTCCTTGAATCTGATGATGTCTCCTAATATTAACGTCGGGAGAAGAGACGCTCCTTTTCCTAACGAGTTCAAGAAAATCTTTCAACAAAGAAGAATGAATCAAACAGGCAGTCCTTAACTTGCTTTCGCTGCTTTTCGCCTAGGCGCACCGCTCACACTTCTGTAGTCAACTTATTCATAATAAAAAAAGAGAACGTTCATTCGAAGCTTTGGCTCCTAAAAAAATGCTACTGTTTCGGGTCAGTCCTATACGTAATGACAATATACTTCCCGGGATTTCTTTTTTATTTTCTTTCCCTCTGGGACTTCTTAGGCCTTATTCAACGCTTGAATGCGCATGACAAAAATTCAAGGTGGGGCAGAAAACCTTCTAACTGAGCTGAGGCCAGGAGGTAAAAGATTTATCGAATTTCGAGCTAGCTTCCAATCATGCCTTCCCAGATCAAGATTCATTCTGTGGTCCGGAAAAGATCAGCAGAACTGGCACCGGATCAATAGCAGTGTTTTGGTAATTTACTAACTACTCAGAAGCCCGAAATTCGTCGAATTCACCTCTCCCACGCCCAATTTGATCAAAGTGAAGATTCAACCTATCTTAAGAAAGAAGGAATTCATCCCAGGGAAGATGCATAATATTGTAGTGTAAGCACAAAGATTGGTCTGAAAGAGCGGGACTGTAGCTTCACAGCTTCACCCTCCTTTTATTAAAGTAGAGAATAGGAGAAGTGGGAGATGAATTCGTTTAAGTAGTTAATGCCATTAGTCTTAAATTCGTTGGAATCGCTAGTAATCACGGATCAGCATGCCTGCTTTGCAGCTATTTCGGAGTGGGGTAATTCTAAACATAATAAGAAAGAGTAAAGAAGTACTTTGTTCGAATCAACGTGTGTCACGAATGAGAGATTGGTTCTCTTTTTGCCGGGTCGCCATTTCATAAAGAGAAAAAGGCCCTATTACACTCATGGTCAGGTAAGCGCTGATGCTGCTTGACGCAACTACCACTGGAAAGCATCAAACAAGCTTCAGTTCCACGCGCTTATTCACCGAATTCACTACCTAAGCCAACTACTCACTCTCCAGCCAGATGAAATAAATTATCATAGCAAGACAACCCCACCTAGATCCCTTCTACAACCATGACACGCCTATTCCATAGCTCATAGCCTTACTCTTGGCTTGGTAGCCTCTCCAGGGAGCCTCTCTTATATATTATATGAACAAGCGAGAACTGGATATTCTCGATATGTTAGTACGACTTTCTTTCTTCTCTCAACTGGTTGACTCTGGAAAAGAAAGAAAAAGGTGTCTGGTAATCTGCACAAGGGAAGAGGCAAAGATGGGGATCAAGGCCATATGATTCAATCTGGATCTCCACAAGGCTTTAATCGCTTCAAGGGCTTTCTGACATATATGAAATGACAAGAGAGAAGGGTAAAGAGATATCTACACCACACCAACAGGGCTGAAAGAAGCAACTCAAACTCACTTATCTAAGTCGATTATCCCAGATGGTTGAGGCCTCCTTCGTTTTGATCCTCCCCTATGTTTCAAGTTCAGGGTTGAGGAATTCCAAGCCCAACAAGCTAGTCTCCTTATCAACGGAAGCAATGGAAGAGAGGAAAGAAGCATAGCGTCGCCTGCAAACAAAGATTAGAAGAAGTACATCTCTTTTTTAGTACTCCAGACCATGAAATTCGATTTTGAGAAAAGCTATTTCACTTTCAGGTTGCCTTTCTGATCGAGTGCAATCCCATCTCCAACTGAGACCACTTGACAGAAGGAGCAAGCTACAGCTCAAAGGCCGAAGCGCGTTAGCACACTTTCTGTTTTCTCACTCATATCCAGCTTATTGCTTAAAGCTGATCTATTCACACACTAGTTTTAGGTGATTCATACCTATCTAAAAGAGCTAGGTTGAGTTGCTTCCAACACCTTCAACTAAAGAATTTAGATAAAGTCTAAACAAAGATCCCTAAAGCGGCTCTTCCGCTACTTACTAATAGAAAGGGCCCCACCAACAGTGGCAACAGGGGCTATCGAATTTTGAAAAGCCATCACTCAACTTGCTGAAGTGACACTCGCAACTAAGGCGTCGATCAAAGTCTCGATGTCGGGAAAGCCAAAGTTTTGTCTTCCAGCTTCAAAACCCGATCCCGATGTGGCCTTCTTGTGCGCTTTCAAATCTTTCATCAACTTTAGGGCTCTCCCGGTCGCCCTTGGGATTCATAAATCTCTGTTTCTGCTTTTCAGGCACTACCTGTCCACAATTTCACTCATCCTATCCGCGGAATCAATCTTCGAGCCGCGGCCGAAAGAACTACCTTTCACATCCAAACTGACGCCCCTACCCTTGTCTTTCGCCTTACAATAAGTTTATTCCACATCATTGGAAATTCACTTCCCATAAGGCATTTTCACTCCCAAAACGGGAGAAAGCTACATGAGCAGATAATTCCATCTAACTCTAAATTATAGAAATATCATAAGATAAGAAAGGTAGGTCGGATCAACGCATAGAGAAATGCTATCCGACTTGAACATTCACTCGTTTATTCGCTATTCCACTTTGATATTTGTTTTCAGTTTTTTGGTGTTCAGTCTACCGAGATCAAAAAGAATGCCCGTGGCATACTTAAATTAATCCAAATATTCGACGTTCGATTCAGTGAGTGAATGAGCAGAGGTAGACTCGGCCATCTGGCTCACCTGCAAAACATTGAAACTTCCCATACGGGGTAAGCTAGCTAAGCCGGAAAGTAGGTTTATTATGAGCTTGCTTGTCGACAATTTGATCTGCGACACTTGTACCTCCCGCTTGCCAAAAAGCAATAGTCAATTTAAAAAGAACCTACCTGACTTTTTTCGCTTCCCTCAAGGCTAGCAGAGGGGCTAACCTTCGAGTAAGCAATATATAAGAATAAGAGAATTGGCGTCATTATCCATGGTTTGGGGAAAAAGGCATTCCTCTTTACTCTCAACAGCTTCTCAAAGAGCTTATGAGACTAGTGAAAGAATTTTATTGCCTTGCTTTATCCAGCTTGAACTGAGGTTCCCTCCTTCGGAACTGAAAAGGATTTATATCGGCCGATCGTCGCACCCGAAAACTAAACCGGATTCCATGGTTCATGCCACTAGCCTTTGAATCGGTTATAGCCCCAGATAGATATCCAGATAGCCCTATTGAATCATAAATGCTTTGAGTTTGCAGCATGAATTGATCGAGGTTGATTTCTCGTTCATTTGTATCCGTCTGAACCCCAGCCAATGGAGATAGCAAGGAGATAGAAGAAGTCCTCTTCTACGCGGGATCGAACTTTCAGGTTTGGCATGAAGTAAGCGTGGGAGGCATTCAAATGGCATTGAACTAAATCCGCTGCTATTGATCTACAACCTCAACATCTGTTGTGCAATATCCACTCCTATCTTGAACTGGATGACTCAACTTTCTTTCGAGAAGACAGTGAAGTTCAAGCATCATCCGAAGAAGACTTTATCTCGTCCCTTACCTGGGAAATCTCAGTGATTTGCCTCCTCTCGCCCTCGGCGAACCTCATGTAGTTTTCTTTTCTCAGTGTGGCAACTGGCCAGTGGGGCGTCTTCTCTGAATCCAGACCAAAGTGGTCTTTCCGTCAGCTCTATCTGATAAGGTAATGAACGACGTCGTCTGCACCAGCTGCATCACTCTTCATTTTATTTCTGGAACTTCATAATATGCAAGGATTGACTACTGTGAGAAGAAAGATAGTTAGAGCATAGAAAATTACTCTCCCGAATGGCAAAAGGGCCTACCTTAGCACATTCACCTGAGGAAGGAAAGGAAGCTACCTAGCCCTGTTAGCTCTTACTAAAGGAAGGGAAGATGCCGAAGCGGGTTTAGAATCAATCAATCCCATCCGCCCCAGGATGCCCCACCAGGGAATCCTAAACATACTAGAGGCAATAATAAGTCAATCAGGTTAATCCCTCTCGCCTTAACGTGAAGTCTATCAAGGAGTTTCAACCTAAAGGGCTATTCCTGATCTTTCTTGTGACAAAATCGATTCCGTTGAACTGACCTTACCTCTCGCAAGGAACTGAACTATCATATAGTTGACTCGACTCGAATTGAATGCCCCAAAACCACTTTTTCTCAGGTAACTAAATTTTCCGTGCTTGAAAAAAAGAAGTTGGACGATGACTCCACTCTTAGCCAGCGCATCGACGCATTCTCAGGAAACAAGAAAGAAAGCCATCGGTACAAGAGGCAAGACGCAGGTTAGATTAGATCTTCTTGACTGCAAAAATAAAGTCTTATAAAACCCGCTTCGTCCTCTGCTCACAGGCTTTCCTAGTCATCATACCTAGGAGTGAAGCTAAAGGAGAGTGGCCACTTTCTAGCTTACGGGTGTGCTTTCGATTCCTAATACTTCACTATAAGATAGATAAGGAGAAGAGAGAGATTAGTGTCCCAAGCTCAATTCCATAGACTTCACATTGGAGCAATGACCAGAGGATTATTAGCCAAAGTAGATAGAGTTTAGTTTCATAGGAGAAGTTCCTCTGGAGTAAAGGGAAAGGGCTTGAGGTCTGAGATGAAGATAAGGCTTGGCTTTGAAGAGACATATGAAAGAACGAGGTCTCGTAGATGACGAGATTGAGTTGTGCTTGTTCACTTGCCTTTTAAGAGGCTCTGTGCAAGAATAGAAGGTCCTCCTTCTGCCTTTGCTTTTTCTTTTTAGCAAAAAAAAATTGTCATTCATGATTTTCTTAGTCAATCCGTTCATTTTCCTCTTTCGTCCGTGTTAGTAGTGCTTTAGTCATTCCTGAACCCTTTCCTTCGTTCTCCTCTATCGAAGATGATATTGCAGTCACTCCAGTAATCACTTGGTTATCCTTCATTCTCCTTCTTCCCAAGCCTCAGGTGTGCTAAGGAATGGGTCTAAAATCCGTTCCTGTTGAACCTTCTCAACATAAGAGATCTGCCTTGTAAGTGACCATGAGCTATATGCGTACTTCTTCGAATTGGCTGCTTCCTGCTTTCAGTTACTGTCTCTTTCTTGGTTTCATAGCAATTTCTTAAGCATCCTAACATTCCTGACTTTAGGAAGAAAAGGACTATTCCTACTAAATCGAAAAGAGCAACGAATGCTGTCTCACGGGCCCGAAATAGTGAAAATCAGTGGATTAAGAATTCATTGTCGAACCGGATTTAGATTGGCGTTGCCTAGGTTGAACCATAAATCGTTGAAGAACCTATTCCGGAGTAATCGATATAATATGCAGGGCCTGTGGATCCAAAGCCTATTCCTAATCCATTTACAAACCAAAGCATCTTTGGTTTGAAAACCAATAGCATAGGTGAAGGCATAGCCCATTCCAATTCCATATCCGGATCCAATAGATAAGGGCAGCATATGTAGGGGCTTCTCTGGAAGAAGATCTCATAGAGGATCTCGAGGTTGAAGATCCATATGCATGTACGAATGAAGGTACAGATCGACGATCCAATTGATGTGGGACCCGAGGTACGAAAGTAGAGGCGTAGAGTGACGTATGTATGAAGGTGCTTATAAAAGGAAAGACCAACTAAAGGCCTGTCATAGTCTCCCCAAGTATCACAGAGGCAGAGCCTATTCTATGAGTACCTCGGGAGGGGGGATGAGGTGGACATAGCTTCTATTCCCGGATACAACCTACATAGTGATGACAAAGTTGTTCCTTTCGTTCCCGACCTTTTCTTGTCTTGACAACGAGTAAACTCGCCTTGCCATTTTGTTTTTCACAGTCGGATTGATCGACTTCTATAAATTGGCATTGCCAGCCTTGTTAGCTTTTGTATCTTTTGTATCCAGAGTTCAAAGATCAAGGTTTGGCGCTCTGACCGACCTCTTCTTCTTACGTGTTATGTGCCCGTGTGGAAAGTCCACTATGTGCTTTCTGGAAACTCTTCCTTCTGTTTTCATCGTCATCGAGCTCCTCTTCCGATTTTAGGTCGAGCTAGCTCTCAAAGTAAACCGGAACTCTAAGCAGACCCTAACTAAGCTGTACCGCATGTGGCAATCCAATCTTTTGATAACGGCTACCACATCTGCAGGAGAGAGAAATCGATTGTTGGGATTTTGACCTCGAGACCGATAGGAATAGAAGCTAAACCGGGTAGGTAAGTAGAGTTTGTATGAGTCGCACAAAATGATATGTTGAATTGGAGAATGAATGAACTGACTACCTTATGAGCCTCTTTCTAATCGCGCATGAAAAAGCTTCAGGTTATCTGATCCGTGAATGATGTCAATTGAACCTCTCTCCTTTAATCAAACCTCATTTGAATTATTACAGTTAAATATCATCCTGCTGGCAAATCGACATATGGTCACTAACAAATATTGTAAGTACTTCATACAAATTGCAGATAATTGTTTCCCATGTACTGAGAGTCTATTCTTTTAGCTTGGAAATATGGGTTGGTAAATGGGTTAAATTGGTTAAAATTAGTAGAAGTGGGTTGAAATGTATTTTTTTTTTTTGTTGAAGTGCGTTGAAGTGGATTGAATTTTTTTATTTTTTTTTTGATACGATGGATAGAAGTTGGTTAAAATAGTGGGAAGTGGGTTGAAGTTGTTTGAAGTTAATTGAAGTGGGTTCAAGTTGGTATTTTTTGTATTGAAGTGGGTTGAATTTTTTTGTTTGATGGGTAAAAGTTGGTTAAAATAGTGAAAAATGGATTGAAGTTAGTTGAAGTTGGTTGAAGTGGGTATTTTTATTGAAGTTCATAAAGTGGGTTGAAGTCGGTTGAAGTAGGTTGAAGTCGGTTAAAGTTTTTTTGTATGATGGGTAGAAGTTGGTTAAAGTAGTGGGAAGTACGTTAAAGTTGGCTGAAATTGGTATTTTTTTATTGAAGTTTGTGAAATGGGTTGATGTGAGTTAAAGTTGGTTGAGGTTGGTAAATTTGAATTTACCAACAGAAAGAACATGGCCTGAACATATGTTTATTTTTTCGTTGTTCGTATTTGGTTAGTATGTGAAAAAAATACATTCGGAATTTATTTTACGAATAACAAAAATTACAATCGAAACAATATTTCGTATTCGAGTCAACACAGAAAAGTATTTTGCAGTCTAAAAAAATTTTATCATCAGAATTGCCATCACAAATAAAAGATTACATTAAAAAACAAAATACATAACTTACATCAACACTCTTATTTTATTTAACTCCTTCCTACTCCTTCTCACTTCTTCCCACTCCTCCCCCCCCCCCCTTTTCCTACACCCACATATAACAACCCACTCCTAAGTCCTACCCACTCCCACCTACTCCTCCCCCCCCCCCCCTTCCAACTCCCTCTCATTCCACACCTACAATTTCCCAACGAAAAGAACAAGGCCTTGGTATGTTTCTGATTTTAAAAAATTTAAGTTAATTTAAAATAAAACGATAATGTCTTACTACAAGATATTACCATAAGAAACTTCTTCTCAACTTAGGTACTATGTTATCATGCATTAAATTGATAAAATTTAGTGTAACTGATATTACCTCTTACAAATTGTGTATAATTAACTTTTTATTCATAATTTTTCACAATTATAAATTATGCGTATAATATGCCTTTACGACTAGGTTGATCTGGTTAGGATATCATTTGTACTCATTTGCGTAGCGGACCAGTACGAAAGTTCTACAATTCACAATAAATTATAAGAACAGAAAATATAGTGACATTTAAATCATACAACATATCAATTTTGCCTAAAATAAGACACTCAAAGGATATCTTGTAGGAAGACATATATCACTATCCTTGATTTACAAGAGGACAAGGTTCTCAAGATTTAGTGCTTGTTTTTGGGCACGATTGGTTGTGTCTATTCATTGGGCTCCAAAACATGGTCAACTTAGTGGTAATGAGTGGGTCGAAGGTATTTCATCCTGGGGATGTAGCTAGTGAGAACTAAGGAACATGAGTGATAGAAAAGAGTTTCCTTTGGCGCCCATCATTGGTGGTGCCTCTAATCTAACCTACAAGAATTGGGTTTTGGATGTTTAATTCACTAGATGTTTAAGCATAATCTAAGCTTGAATGCAAGGACGAGGGAACCAAGGGGTGTGGATGGAGGCTCCAAGGGGCGAAAAGAGGCAAAGAGTTGGGTCCGGGTCCCTTGATCCTTTTCGTTTGTTATTGTTAGAGGATAAATCTATTCCTAGGCCTTCAACCATCAGCTCAAGTTTTGGATTGAGATGTTTCTTAAGCATGGTATTAGAGCCTTTCTAAGCAAGAGGTCTCAAGTTCAAATCTCAGAAACCCCCATATTGATTTATAGCGTAAGGTAGGGGGAGCCTTTGCAGCATCCACACTTCAAATCCAAAGGGCATTCGCGGGAGGGGGCATGTTAGAAAATAAACCTATTCCTGGGCCTTCAACCGTCAACGCTTTAAAACATCAACTTAAGTTTTTGGTTGAGATGGTTATTGAACAGTTATCTCTCTTCCGTTACGCTTTCCTTGCCCTTTTCAGGGTACCTCATGTTGTATTTATAGTGGGTATCTATCTGATTCTAGTAATTGGGGAACATTTATTCGACTATAGGATGAACATGGTATGTTCTTATTGCGGGCTTGTTTGTGGCTATTTCAGCCACCGCAGACTCGTTGACCAGTAGGAATGACAATAAAACCCGTACCCATTTAAAACCCACAAAACCCGCCCCATTTAAAACCTAAATAGGTGGTGAAAATGGGTTTTAAATGGGGTATGGGGTGGGTATTGAAAAACGGGTGTGGGTATGGATATAGCCCTCACCCGTCCCATACACGTACCCTACTCGTACTCGTTTTTATAATAAGAAAAAAAAATTATTTTCAATTAATATTTTTCTGATTTAAGTCCAATCCAAACGGTTCTAACAAAAACATAGTCAATAATGTATTTGATTTCACATGTCTAAACAATATATTCTCAAAATATCACAACTTTGCAATCTTATAATGACAAAAACATATATCGTACATGGATATGGGTTTCATATGGGTACTAATTTTCATTTTCTATGTGAACCCAAATAAAACCCGCAAACCCACAAAACCCGATGGGTATGGGAATGGGTGTGGGTTTTATTTTTTAATACCCGACGGGTACGGATATGGATATGGGTACGATTTTCGAAAATGGGTATGGGTAAGGGTATGGCTCAACCCACCCCATTGCCATCTCTATTGACCTGCAAGGAACAATGGTCATGCCATGGCTAGACTGGTGTCATCTGCAAATAAGGGAAAGATATACTACGTTAGGTTCAATGGAGCATTGTTCCGCAAGGCAACCAAGCCCAAAAAGGAAATTCCCACATATTAACCCCAAATTATGGGAATTTGTGCATCTTGTAACCTGAAGCCTGTCGGATAATTTAATTACCGAGTATTTAAATTGAGTTGGGCTTTTACTTTTAGTTGTGGGAGTTGATGTTTCCATAGAGCAATTAACATGCTTCCACGGAACTTTGCCCAAGTGGACAATAATGCCTATGACAAACGCCCAACAAATGTTTTTTAGATGTAATTAAAAACTTTAATTTTCCTTGGATTATCTAACAGTACTTTTATGTTACTCACAACTTAATGTAGCGTGGCAAACTTCGGATCTCAGTTTGACAAATCCGACAACGTAAGAAATTCATATCATTTTTTTCAATTCAAATGAATCGGGCAGCTCTAACAAGGGGCTTTGACCATTTAAAAAGAAAGAATTTTGTATCCTAAATTAAAATTCTTACGAAAAATTTGTAACCTCACCATTTTGTTTTCTAAGTCACATATGTTCAAGTATACAAGTCGATCAAAAATTTGTTGATGCTACACATGATGGGTTGCATTTAAGTCGTCAAGTGCTTGAGTTTAATAAGACTACAATTTTTTAAGATAATTATCTGGATGAGATATTTTGATTTAACACAAATGTTTATATACATTAATTTTAAACCTAATACATGTTTGTTTGAGAACAAAGTTCTTATTTTCTAAATATTATCTACATAGAAAAAAGAATAGTTGTTGTTGTTGTTGCTATTGTTGTGCTTCTTCTTCTTTTCCTCCTCCTCCTCCTCTTATTACTACTACTACTACTACTACTACTACTACTACTACTACTATTACTACTACTACTACTACTACTACTACTACTACTACTACTATTATCATCATCATCATCATCAATATTATTCACTCGAGTGAGAGAGGAAAAAAATATTAACTTTATACAATTCACCACAAATTGGTTTGCACAGAGAATCTGCCGATGCTATTTTTATTCTCTGAATTTTGGCCATGGGCATTATTGCCCTATTGTCCAAAATTCCGTGTGGAAGCAAGATAAATGCTCCATGGAATTATCATTTGTCTTTAGTTGTGAATCTTTTCATGTTGAAACTTTAATGGTCTGTTTGGACCCAAGAAAATAGCTTGGAAAGAAAACAAAATACGGAAAAATAAACTTTTTACTTGTTTGCAGTGGAGAAAAAGGGAAGGAAAAAAAGCAAGAAGGAAATTACAAAGTAGAGTTAAAAATTACAACCCAAAATATTTTCTTTCCAGAATGGTGAGGAAAAAGAGCGGAAAGTTTTGAGAGGCCAAGCCCGATTACCCCCTCTACTACAGCTTTTTCTCCTCGCAGTTGACCTTGCTCTTACTCTCTCTCTCTCCTTGTAACCCGCTCCCTTTCACTTTGTCTCCTCACAGGGGTGCTCTTACTCGCTCTCTTTGTGCTCTCACCCTCTCTCCTTGCCTCCTCTAGCTGCCAAGCTTCCTCCAACGATGCATTATTCTGATGACGCATCTCTCATCTACTAAGACACTCTCTCTCTCTCTCTCTCTCTCTCTCTCTCTCTCTCTCTCTCTCTCTCTCTC
>JACYFF010031955.1:54898463-54912915 GCA_017589665.1 Selenicereus undatus
AGATATATATATATATATATATATATATATATATATATATCTCTAATTTCGTGATTCTAGGGTTTTCTTACGGAATTTAAGTTGGGTTTAGGTGGGGAAATTTCTATGGACTTCCAAGGATTCTAGGAGTTGCTCACTATAAAACTCTCTTCGTCCTATAAGTGCTCATATACACTTTCTTCATTCTCATCCTTTGGGATTGACATATTAACTTAGCAATTAGCAACTAACAATTAGCAATTAGCAATTTGTATGATGATTTAGTTGTACTTGTGTCATATCTTTGTTGTGTTGTGATGGTCTATGATGGATGGAGGTGAGATCTCTTGATTTCTCAATTGAACTAGGTGGTTACTATCCTATAGCCCTAAATTCTTGGGGTTTCTGGGTTTGTGATAATATGTTTTTTGTTGAGATTTGGTCCATTAGGATATGACTCATGTGTTATCGTATGAAACTTTTGTTCTTCAGATGAAATACTTTTGTATGTGATGAGGGGATAAGGAAAATTGGTCATTTGTATATTAGACACTAATGGAATTTGAAGTTTTTCATGTGTCATGGCAATGATTCATGTATTGTTTATTCCGTCACATCAGTGGAGTTGTTTGCTGTCCATGGCGTCGAACAAGTTAAGGAACACTTCACCACCTCATGTGAATCGCCCCAAGTTACACATTGGCGCCTCTCTCAAGGGCTCAACCTTAAATGAATCATCCATAATGTAATAGCCCAACCCTAAATCATGTTCATTTATTTAGTTATCTCATGTTAATGATTTTTTTCATATTTATTTATTGTGTTTAATCATCTTGGTGAAAAAAAAAAAATCATTTGGGCCATCACTTTGAAATTTGGGTTTTATTTATTTATTTATTTATTTATTTATTAAAGAAAATTTCAGAAAAATTGATAGTAGGCCCTAATAATTATAATCCAAGTGACTTAGTTTATTTTTCCAGATCGTCACAAAAATTTAATTTCAAGTGACATAAAAATGTTATCGTTATGAAGTGTTTTATTCTCGAACCCAACTTATTTCAGCCCAACTTGAAGCCCAACAAGTTTGTATTCTTTAACCTAGCTAGATAGCCATGGTTGAAGCTTAACCATGGTTAGACAAAGCTATTTTTGAAGGATAAAATTCAGACATGTATTCTTGGTTTCATTCTAGCCAAGCAAACTCAAACACTCATACATCTTCTCTTCTCTCTCAATCAACCCACGGCAGCCCCCCCAGCAGCAGCTGCAGCCACTATCTCCTCCACCAGGACCTCCACCAGCCTCCACCACAACCACCACCAACCATCCCCCACACCTCACACCACATACACCTCTTATTACCAAGCATCAAAGTGAGTAATCTTGAACTTGATCTTATTAGTTTTGATTTTTATTTTAGTTTTGATTCTTGTTTTGATGTTTGTGATCATTGATCATGATGTTTTGATAAGAAATAAGATTTATTTTGGTGTTGATTATGGTGGAGTCGAGTCAGGCTAGGGTTTATGGGTGATCATGTTCATGCAAGTTTAATGTTAAAGTGTTGGATTTTGATTGTTTTATCTTTGATTTGGTCATCTTCCAACATATTGGTGTTTATGTTGATATTTTTTGTGATTTTAAATGAGTTGGAGTGAGTCCAAGTTGGCCATAAACTAGGGTTTTGGCAAGTAATGTATGGTTTGGATTAAATTAGCATTAAGCTTGGTTTATGTGCATATTTAATTGAAAAATGATCTTTATTGGATATGATTATGAAGTGAAATTGAGTGTGGTGGTTCTGTATGATGTTAGGATGGACCAAAGCTTGCTTACATGATTTTAAGGAATGGTTTGAGTTGAGGATTTGTGTGAAAAGAGAGGGAAAAGCTAAAACAGTGAGGGCTGGAAATTTCACAAAACAAGGCATACTTTGGGATTAAACTGGTAATGATCGGCCCATTGAAAAATTGTGATTTTTGGTGGGTAGATAGCTCAGTGTGTTAGCTTTCAAATGCCTTTTGAATTACCTTAATCCGAGGTCTATGGAGTGGAAAAAGTTATGGTCGTTTTACCAAAATTGTGCAGAATGAACCAAAACTGACATGCTTGTATTCTAGCCTCATTTTGGGAATCCTATTGTGGGAATCAAGCTTGGTGTTCTAAATGAAAGTTTTTTGGGACTTCTTAAGCTTTCTATATTGGGGTTTTGAGTCTCAATCAAAGATCGTAGGACTAAGTTGCAAGTCATTCATTTCATCTCTTGTTTCACTCCTATTTTTACCTTTACGAACTTATTATCTGGAATAATAAAAATAATTGCTAATTATGTGTTTCTAAAATGGCATTTTGAGCGAAAAGCAGGGCCTAATCTATCATTCCTTCAACTTTTGTGCATAATATTATTCAGTGAGCTTACATTTAAAAATTTTAGGTACGTTCATTGCCTGTATCCTTAGAAATTAGCACGTATTTATCAAAATTATAATGTTTTGGTAAGTACATCAATGAATCAGTTTAATTCTTGATTTATCACATAATAAGTGAGCCCACCAGTTATCAGTTATAGGGTTTTGCCCTTCAGTTACCTGCGCGGCTTCAAGCTAGGTCCCCCGATCGACCTGATAGATGTGTACCTATCACAAATCATAACTGCTACCAGGTGTTCACTATCAGATAATAATTAGTAATGCAGTTTTATATTCATCTCATTCCCTATTTTTAAATTAAAATGAATTGCAATGTGGGCCCAATCAGTTTTTTTTTCAATGATCATTTAACAATACAGGCATGTACTGAGCTTCGGCTCACAGTTTGAAATGTTTTTATGTTTTGTTTTAGGAAAAGGCTCAGTGAATCGCCCTCAGGCTTACATGCCTACTGGAGAAGGCAAATGAGAGCGACAGTCTAAAAGGAACAATGGAGTGATAGTGTTGTAATATTTTGAGCACTGTATTGTGAAATACTTTGATGTTAAGTTGTATACTCTACAAGAGTTACTGTATTTTGGTGAAAGCCCTAGATTAGTTGAATGTTTTGATGTTAGAACCTATACATATATATATATATATATATATATATATATATATATATATATATACGTAGTTTTATGGGATTGTGATGTTATGAATGCCTTTTGATATTAAATATTGATTATTATGGCCAAGTTTATCATGTACAAGTAAATCCTTGTCCTTGTCCGACGGCGGTAATGCATGATCATTTGGGTTATTATTACTAATTGGATAAACTAATGAAAGGAACGCAAAAAGTGAACTATGTACATTTAGGGGCGTTAAAGATTTGGTATCAGAGCTAGGTTGAGATTTTCTTTGTGGAATGTGGAGTTTAGAAATAAGAGGGTGAGAATGGTTGGTAGTGAGGGTCATTGTATACTGCTAGAGTGATATTAGAAGTGTAGTACAGATATTAGAAATTCAGGTTGCTTACATTTGCATGTTCCTTAATTATGGTTATGTATGCCTCTCATATATGTGTTTTTCTTTGCTAGATGGACACTTATGGCACTAACATGATGTCGGGTGCATCTATGGCTGCTCACATCGCGCTGTTGCATGCTAGTATAGAGGCTCATGCACAAGGCCCTTTCTCTGAGTTTCACAGTGTTACGGTCTATGCACATGGACTGCTCTAGTCCTTAGCGACAATTGATCTGTGGGTAGAATTCAGACTTCGTTATCATCATTTCATGATAACGGGGAACCTAGACTGGGACGGACCCAGGTTCTAGGTCCAGGGGGCTTGGGCTACCATCACTTCAGAGTTGTTGTTGAGGAAGGAGTTTGAACAGAGGGGCTCACTATGGAGACTCTTCAGCAGGCCTTTCCGTTACATCAGGCACATCCCCCGCCTGCAGCCCCAGCACCAGCACGGGGATCACCATCCCTACCCGCACTAGGTACCCCACTGTTGCCCGACAGCCTTGGGGAGGTTTATATGGTGGTAGACCTCCCTGATATACTAGAGATAGTGGTGGTTAGTTCTGAGGATGAGGGCCATCCAGAGGAGGAGGATGACCCTGAGGAGGATCAGGACATTGATGAGGAGGTGCTAGAGCAAAAATGGGATCAGGAGATTGACGAGATGATAGTGGAGCAATAGGTTGAGTAGGAGGTTGGTGATGTTGAGTCAAAGGCATCGACTAACAGCTTCGATTCAGGCGAAGAGCCAGATGATGAGTCTGACTTAGATTACGATCCATCTAGAGATCGTTAGGTGGTTCTAAGGGTTGGTGTCAGTAGACTTCTTTTGTTTGAGCCCTATTTGTATATAGCATGGTCGGTTTAGATGGATGTATTTTCTGTAGTATATGACATTGTATATAGTCAGTTAGATCATCTCCGATCGTGATGACATGGTTCGTTTCTCTTTTTGGTCATGCGATAGATCTAGTGTCTTAGGGCTAGTTAGTGTTTGCAGTTGAGGTAGGAATCAAAACTGACTTTGCCTAGTCAATTAGATGTGATATGCTTCGCTGATCATGTATATAAATAGGCAAGTATGTCTGTAAATAAGCAATTATAAAATGATATAATGAAGCTTTGGGTTTTGTTTCAATAATCTTTGAGTTATATTAAATGCATTTGTTGGGCATGCTTATCTTATATGTTTAGGTATTCCAGTGATTAAATTGTTTCGTTTAATGTATGATCAGAATGCCTGAATCAGTGCACAATAATGCGGAGGTTCATATAGAAGAAATCTCATATCATGACCAGGGATCGGGTGATCAAGCTTCCTATATGTGCCACCAAATTTTGGCCAAATGCCACCAATTCCTTCTGAGTTAGCTAACAACATTGGGGACCCGAACTAATGGCCGGCCTTAGTAGCTGAACTGATGAAGCGGATTCCCCAAGTACTGAAACCCCTCCTAAAGAGGATAAATTAGCATATAGGGTAGCACAACGCAATCCTAAAGTGTATGTTGGAAATTAAAATCCAGTAGTATTAGAGGAATAGGTAAGGAGAATGGAGAAAATCTTTACGGTGGTAGAAGTGCCAGAAGAAAAGAAAGTAAATACTGGGGCGTATTATTTGACTGGTGAAGCTGATATTTAGTAGAACACCGTTAAAGATAAGTTCGTAGGGCCTACATTCACTTGGAGTAAATTCCTAGGTGAGTTGATGGAAAAATTTTACCCAGTGGTGGTCCAAAGACAAAAGGAGAAAGAGTTTATGGAGCTAAAGATGAGTGGCAACATGACTGTGATGCAGTATGCCAGTAAGTTCACATAATTATCCAGGTTTGTCCCTGAATTTGTGTCATCTGAAAGGTTGAAGATGAGAAGGTTTGAAGAGGGTTTGGCCTTCTACATTCGAAACTCGTTATCTAGGCAACTAATCTTGACTTACCAGGAGCTATATGAGCGAGCCGCTGAAGTAGAGCGAGTGAAGTCAGAGCTAAGGGCCTTGAACCCGATTAACCAAAAGAGGAAGGGAATTGAGCGATGAACACCGAGTGAGAGTGTGAACCAGAAGAAATCTTTTCTCATTCCTCCCAGGAGTAGTCCTGCGGGCTCGGCAAAGCCCTGTGGGAAATGTGGAAGAACAAATCACACCACCCCTGAATGTCGAGTAGGAACCAACAAGTGCATGTGGTGCGGAAGCCCTGAACATCTTATTGCTGTATGCCCCTGAAGGTTAAAGGTTGTAGATAAGGGTCCAGCAAAACCCTTGGCCCCACCTCGCCAAGGGGCCCCACCACCAAGGCCTGCAGCAGTAGGACGGGCGTATATAATGAGCAAGAAGGAAGCTACCACCTCTGGTGCGGTAGTCATTGGAACTGTCTTTTTAAATTCAAAGTCATTTTGTGTATTATTTGATTCGAGTGCTACTCATTCATTTATATTCACCCAATCTGTCATGCAATTGAACCTAGAGGATAGGAGGACGGAAACCAATTATAAGATCAAGCTATCGAATGATTGTGTGATTGAATACCCTATCTCCTATAAAATTGTTCCCATTACATTGGTGGAACCACATTCCCTGTGGATTTGATTCAATTTGATTTGTCTGATTTTGACATCATTCTGGGAATGAATTGGTTGCACAGCTATGGAGCTAAGATTGACTGTGAGGATCTTAAGGTTATTTTGAAGGATGAAAAAGAGAGAGAAGTATTCTTCTATGGGCGGAGAGAGAGGAAAAATCATATCCCTTGATTTCTACTATGAAAGCAAGTAAGCTATTATATCAAGGGTGTATTGGATATTGGTGTTATGCTATTGACACCCAAACAAAAGAAGAGAAAGCGAAAAATATTCCTATCGTTTGTGAGTTTGAGGATGTTTTTCCTGAGGAATCACCAGGATTACCCCCGCATAGGGAAATTGATTTCGGAATTGAATTAATCCTAAGTGTACAACCTATCGCCAAAGCCTCATATCGTATGGCCCTAACAGAGCTTAAGGAATTGAAGATTCAGTTAGATGAGTTGTTGTAGAAGGGCTTTATTAGGCCAAGTGTGTCACCATGGGGTGCCCCTGTGTTATTCGTAAAGAAAAAGGATAAAACTTTAAGGTTGTGTACTGACTATTGGGAGTTGAACAAGATCACCATCAAAAATAAATATCGTTTGCCGCGAATCGATGACTTGTTTGATCAATTGCAAGGAGTAGGAGTCTTCTCTAAGATTGATTTGAGGTCATGGTACCACCAATTTAGAATTAAACTTGAAGACATTCCCAAGCCCGCGTTTAGGACTAGGTATGGTCACTATGAGTTTACAGTGATGCTATTTGGCCTCAGCAATGCTTCCACAGCCTTCATGGATCTTATGAACAGAGTCTTCATACTCTACTTAGACAAGTTTGTGGTGGTTTTCATAGATGACATTCTTATCTATTCTAAGGACAGAGATGCACATGCTGATTATTTAAGGATGGTGTTACAAACCCTGAGTGAGCATCAACTTTATGACAAATTAAAGAAGTGTGAGTTTTGGTTGGAAGAAGTGGTGCTCTTGGGACATGTAGTTGCAAAAGAAGGAATCAAAGTTGACCCCCAAAAGGTGAAGCCACTCACAGAATGGTCAAGGCCTACCAACATCACTGAGACTATATGCTTTCTGGGTTTAGCAGACAAGTAAAGCCTTGTCCTTGTTGGACGGAGATTACGCCTAATCATTTGGGTTATTATTTCTATTTGGAGAAACTAATGAAAGGAACGCAAAAAGTGAACTATGTACATTTGGGGGCGTTACACATAAGAAGAAATTTGAACCGTCCAATTGTTGAATCATCTCATATTAGGGTTGACATTGAAAATCAAGATGCAATTTTCAGACCCTGGCGAAGATTGTCTAATCTGCCAGATAATGTCGATGAAGAATCTGAGGTAATTTTGTATACGATAAGTCAATTAAAATACATGTATTATGTTTGAGTTACTATTAACATCCTACATTGCAAACTATAACGACGAATGAATTCAAGGTTTAAACCTAGCATACCACTATTGACGTAGACATAACTATTAGAAAGTTATGTGGCTTTTATTTTTTTATTTCAGTTTTTTTATGTTCAATGTACATTTATTGTACCTTATAACTGTGACAAATAATTGAGTTAGTTCAACTCTGTTAATAGCTATCATATAGTAATTGATACAAGTAGTTTTACTTCTGTTGGTGCATTTGTTATTGTGTCTATAGATAAATGAATGAAAAAAGCTTAGAAAATAGGTTGTGGCTAGCATTGTTATTTATGGTGCATGTGCAACTAGTCCAGTAGCATCCCTTGCATGTCTTAAGAGTCATGTTGATAGACCACTTATGAAGGAAGGGGATATTCATCAGCAATTTCACTTGAGTAGGCTTACACAAAAAGAGGACCAAGATTGTCGCAATGAGCTTCGTATGGGAAAGGAAGCCTTTGCTAGATTAGTTTTCATATTTCGTGATTCAAGGAGATTGAGGGATACCTATTTTAGCACAATTGAGGAATAAGTTGCCAAGCTTCTCAATATCATTAGACATAATGAGAGAAATTATTCTATAAAATTAGATTGTTGGTGCTCGAAGGAAACAGTGAGTGGCACTTTCCACAATGTCATGAAGGCCATCATTTGCTTGGAATCAATATTTTTTAAGCAACTAGATGGTTTTCAATGCCCCATGAGATTTCAAACAGTTCGAGATTCTTTCCTTATTTCAAGGTAAATGTCAAAAAATGAGTAATCGTCGTCAAATTATTACTATTATTCTAAAATAAGATTCTGATAAATTTAGGAAAAACATTTTAGCTAAGATTGTGTTGATGCGATTGATGGTTTCACTTTTTCATGTAAAACCCCAAAGTGACGTGGCTCAGACATATCAAGTACGAAAGCATATCCCACTATCAATGTTCCTCGTGGCTTGTGGGTTTGATTTGAAGTTCACTTACATGTTATCTGGTTGGGAAGGTTTCGCTTCATATTCAAGAGTTCTAAATAGTGCTTTATAGAGTACAATTGATAGGCTAGAAGTTCCTAATGGAAAGTACTATCTTGTTTGAAGGTCCCAAAAGCCAATATTGGATCACCCTAGAACGAGATGAATAGGGTAATAACTTAAAATTCAAAACTTTATATAAAACTCAATGTACTTTGAACCTGCATTACCAATGTTAGAGATGACAACCTTGAAGATTAGTCACTAATGTCAGTAATAAACAAATTTAAAGCGCATAAATAAAATGGAATAAAACGCAAGATATTTTTACATGGCCACCCTTCCAAACAGGGGTAGTCACTGCGAAGGCACTTCTTCCTTTAGGATTTAAACACCTTAACCTCTTGTTCACTTAAAAAGTACACACCAATGACATTGGGTTTACAATATGTCTACCATTCAAATCAACCTCAACTTAGGAACCTCAACTAGCACACTCACGAAGTTTTGACCTCTCAATACCTTGCTACCTAGGTAAGTTCTCCAACTTACTTGTTATAATTCCCTTTTAAATATTCAAATGAAGAACAATTACACAAGAATGATTTGTACTTGAGCTCTTGTCACGATGTAGTTCTTTCTTGTGTCCTATGATATGCTTTAGCTCTCCCTTTTAAAAATTTGAAACCTTCTTAACTATTGGAGCTATTCTTGTCAATTCTTCGATGTATTCTGTTAAGAATCCAATGTCACTGATTCAAACCTTAGTGTTTCCAAATCTAGCACTTGATTGCCATAATTAATGGATCTTGACTACTAAGAGAAGAGCTTGATTTTATCTCTAGAGGTCTTATCGTAAGCAACCGAAATACTTTACAAATGAACTCAAGATTGATTTATCACAACTTTCCAAACTTGGATCAAATAAAGTCTTTACAATATCTTGGATAATAAGCAAAGATATATTGCATCATAAAATATAATCCATCCAAACATAAATAAAGAATTATTTCAAAACATATTAGTAGCAATATATCTCAGAGAATAAACCAATATACCATATAAATCATTTTTACCAAAAGTGATTATGTTAATGCCAAAGTCAAAAATACTGACTTTAAAGTTAAATTCATGCAAAGACAAGACTCGGTGTATTGAAATTAAACTTTTGTGTTTCACTCAAAACGCCCAATATCCTCGAGTTATGACATTGAAAGAATCAATGACATTGCTACTAACATTGAGGAGTCTTCAAAACTTTAATTTGAAGATTATATAAGCATATAAGCATCCCAACCAATCACAACACAATATAGCAAGATATAGCATAGTCAAACATAACAAAGACAAAAGGGTGTCTCTAGTCACCTAGCTATGAACGCTAGAAGCTTTCAAAGCTTTTCAAGTAGCCTTTGATGATTAAGCATCAATGTCCTTGAGCCCACACTTTTTCTCCCCCTTTTTGACTTTTATCAAAAAAGGTGTTCCTACACAAATTGTTCGGCAAAAAATTTTTTGAAACTATCCAAATTGTACAGAAATATAGTAAGAAAAGATTGTTTTTTAGAGAAGAAAGAGAGAGAACATCAAGCTTGGTCATCTGTTCGGGGGCTGGTGTAGTTGACGTTCAGGTGCGTCAATATCATCTATAATGTCTTCCTCTTGACCAGCTTCAGCCTTGGCGGTCTTCAATGCCTTCTCCGGCCTAACTACATTTTCCCCAAACTTATCATTTATCACTTTCAAATTCCCTTCCTCTACCTTCAGATTCAAGATGAAGCTTTTGAGCTTAATAGCACACCCTTTTGTATTCTCACATATCCCTTTGACATTTGTCAATGTATGTTTGATCTCACCCTGACCAACCTTCGGGCTGGTGATCTCCCCCTTTATCTCCTTAAGATGTTCTTTAAACCATTTTGTCCAAGGAGAAGGGAACATCTCAAGGTAGGGTTAAGGTGGGGGATTCTCAATGTCATTGACGGAAATCTCCTACGCATGTTTACAGTGTCCAGAGGAGAGAGGCTTGAACTTTAGTAATGGATGGGATATGCAAGTTAAGGCGTTCTTCACCTTCAAGGAAAATTTTAAAGGCCTTGAATATGTGGGATATTAAGGGGTAGGATCAGGGGCAGTTTTTTGAGAAAAAGCACCACTGCCATCCATAAAAAGGAGAGAGAAACCACCTAAGAGAGGTTGGGAAAATACCAAAATTTTGATTTGAAAAGATTTTGAAAAACCACGATTTTCAAAATATGGTAACTATTAAGGCATTTAATTGATTTAAATCCCCAATCATAAGCTACTTGTCATAATTGATATGTGTGACATAAATTCAAAGTCCAAGAGCACGAATTCATTTTGGACTTTGAGATATTGTCACAATGTTTGGTACAATGTCATTGGTTTTTGCCTGGAACACTTTTATCACATTGGAATTTGAGGGATCTTCCCCCTCAATTTATACATCTATTCAACATGCCAAGTTCCCTTCGAATAAAATTGAATTGATCTTCACCAAGTGGTTTGGTGAAATATCAGCTAATTGCAAATGTGAAGGAAAAAATTCAATAACGATATTACCCTTCTCAACATAATCTCGTATGAAGTGATGCCTAACTTCAATGTGTTTGGTTCTTAAGTGCTAAATTGGATTTTTTGTGATGATTATTGAACTCATATTGTCACATCGAATAGGAACCTTTTGGAAATCAAAATCAATGTCGCATAGCTGTTATGTGATCCAGAGTATTTGAGCACAATATGCTCCTGCTCCTGTATATTTAGCTTCAGCAGTTAAAAAAGCTACTGCGCTTTGTTTCCTTAAAAGCCATCAGATCAAGAACTGTCCAAGGAATTGACAATGTCCATAGGTGCTTTTTCGATCGACCTTGTAGCCTGCATAATCTTGATTGATGAATATGCCATCTTAGCATTGTTTGATTCATAGATACGCTGTCTTGGCATTGTTTGATCTGAAGTCCTAGGAAGAAATTGATTTCTCCCACCATACTCATTTCAAACTCATTGCTCATCAAATTTAAAAACGGTGTTCTGGTTAGTGAGCAAGTTGTCCAAAGAATGAATACACTTAAATCCCTCCTTGGTTTCTTGAAATTATCCTAAACCTATTCAGGGATATTTGAAGATAGCTCATTGTCAACTTGAGGTCTCTCACAAGCATCTTATGATGTTTTTGGATGAGCTTCAATGTAATTAGGTTGTCTATGGTCATCCTGATTTAGACATTGGTTCACATTGCTAGGAGCACATTGGTGATTACTATTATCCAGGGCTCCTTCATCTTCATCATCTATATATTTACTTAGCTAAAACTCACCAAATAAAGATGAACTAGCAAGACCATCATTAGTCTCATCAAAACAATATGATGGATTCTTCAATTACCCTGGTACGTTTGTTGCAAACATGATATGCCTTACAAATAGAGGAATAACCAACAAATATATGTTCATCACTTTTAGGATCAAATTAACCTAGATTTTCCTTACCATTGTTGTGGATGAAGCACCGACTTCCAAAGGTCTCGAAATATGATACATTTGGTTTCATGCTTTTGAATAATTCATATCACATCCTTTTTAAGATTGGTCTAATAAGACATCTGTTAACTACATAATTTACATGGTTAATAGCGAAGATCATTTTTTTATATCAATGTTCTGGCCATGTCTTCCAACATCTAATTCTTCATCTCAACAACTATGTTTTACTATGGAGTCCTTGCTGCTGAAAAGTTGTATGGGATTCCATTCTTATCACAGTACTCAATGAACTTGTTTTGGTCAAATTCTCTTCCACAATCAGTCCTAATACCAACCATTGACAAGTTCTTTGATATCTACAATTTCCTGCACAACTTTATAAACTCCTTGAGAGCTTCTATTTTGTCTTCTAAAAACACCATCCACGCAAATCTAGAGTAATCATCCACTATGATAAAAATGTATGAATTACCTCATAAACTTCTAGTACGGATTGGTCCACAAAGGTCCATATGTAGTAATTCCAAGCACGTTGAGGTAGACACACTTTTCATGGGTTTGAAGGAAGCATGTACTTACTTACCTCTAACACTATGCACTACACACATGGTCTTTCTCAAACTATAAGCGGGAAACTCTCTTACTAAATCATGCTTGACTAATTTATGAAGTGTGCATGCTTGTATGTCCCAATTTACGATGTCAAAGCCACACACCATAAAGGGATGCTTTCAGACAAGGAAAATGCATAAGAGAAATATGATCAAGGTTTATGGCATAAACATTATCTAATCTACAACTATGCAATACAATGTTATTGGATCCGGCATTTTCAACAACACATTAGGATTCATCAAACCATACATGGTTGCCCTTATCAGAAAGTTGTGAAATAATCAACAATTGTATTTCAAGCCATCAATAAATAGACATTGTCAATAGAACTTGTAAGATTCTTACCAATCTTACTAATGCCAAGGATCTTACCACGACCACTATCTGCAAGGGTCACTTTATCTCTTTTTAGTGTTTGAAATGCAAAAACATTACGACATCTCTCGTCATATGTCTTGAGTACCCACTATCTAAGTACCAGTGACTGCTCTTGACTTTGAAACATACCTATAAGAACAAAAAAGTCAAAACTTTCTCCATTCTTTGGTGGTAATAATTTGGTAAGGATGACCAATGTCTTATTTCAAGGCATTGATCCTTTGGGTACCATACTTGTATGATTCTAGGGTAAGAAGTCTTTAGACCATTGAATATGTTGTGCTACTTATGAACAATATCAAGGTCGTAATAACTTGATGCCTATGATCAAAGTAGTTATGTTTCCTTTTATAAACAGTATGCCTTTGGCAATTGTGACCAAGGTTGTTTTTAGAGTCTATCCTACTTTGGAACTCCTTTTGCGATGTCTCTTTAATAAAGAAGTGCTTGTATAACCTTTTCTCATTATTGGTATTAAAACCAAGGCCTTCTTTATTAAAAGACAGAGATTTTGGATCCAAGCATTTTATCCAAATTCTCTTAACCTTTAGTAAATTTCAAGAGAGACATGTGAGAATTATCACACTTGTTTTACAAAATAGTTTTCTCATTCTCAAGGTCATTGTTCTTAGTATGTATGTTTTCACAAGATCCCTACAAGTTCTCATTTTCTTTTTTTAGGAACTTGTTTTCCTTTTTAAGGGCCCTAGTTTTAGAAATAAGATCTTGCTCATATGAACACAGTTTAATAGACCTTAAGCGAGATACTCTTTTGTAAAAATAAAGAGATATTCTAATGTTACATCTCCAAATTTATCACTTTCTCCATCTTTATCTCCGGCCATGAGACATAGATTGGTTATTTCTTCATCTTCACTTCATTTTTAAAACTATCATCGTCACTCCATGTTGCAACCATAGCTTTTTTGCCTATTGTCTTGGTCTTAAATATGGTTCTCTTATTTTTCTTTTTGATATTTGGACAATCCTTTATCATGTGACCTGGGAGTCCACAGCCATAACAAGAGCTTTGGCTACAATCCTTTTTTACATAAATTTACCTTTGGAATTTTGATCATTTCTCTTTGAGATTGATCCTATCCAAATTCCCATGAGTTCTACATGCTTTTGAAACATCCTTTTGAATCCTTTGACTATCATCTTCACCATTTTTAAATTCTTCAAGTGACATCTCAATTTCAGCAGACTTTAGTGCAAGTCCTTGTTATGGTGTGTGCTCTTCATTTTTCTTCCTGCAAGTGAATTTTATAGGTTAGAAGTTTTTTAAGAAGATCATCTAACCTGAGGGTTTTCATGTCTTGTGCTTCTTCAATGGTTGTGGCTTTAGATGCCCAATTGTTTCTTGGAAGACAATGTAGTACTATTCTCACCAGCTCTTCATTCGTGTATGTTTTCCCCAAGGACCTGAGGTTGATGATTATCTCAATAAAGCACACACACACACACACACACACACATATATATATATGTGTGTGTGTGTGTGTGTGTGTGTGTGTGTGTGTGTATACATACATATGTGTGTGTGTGTGTGTGTGTGTGTGTGTGTGTGTGT
>JACYFF010031955.1:54922915-55032234 GCA_017589665.1 Selenicereus undatus
ACATATATATATATATATATATATATATATATACATATATATATATATACACACATATATATATATTATATATATATGCATATATATATAAATATATATATGTGTACACACACATATATATATATATACACATATATATATACACATATATATACATATATATATATATATATACACACACACACATGGCTTTCTGGAGGTACAGGTCACGTGACATCTCAACTGGAGTTGAACGATTTAAGAGAAATGGTGACCAACTTTGGGGGTGAGCTTACTACGCAAACAGAAATGTATTGGCTACTTGAAGAGAGATATAAGTGATTAGAAGAGTCCAACCGAAGGATGAGCCGGCGAAGGATGAGTATGATGAGTATGAATCAGCAAATGACGACATTTTTTCAAATGCAACAAGCTTACGGTTCGAGCTGCCAACCCCCCTTCACTAACGTCCCACAACATGATGAAGAGAACCAAGATGAGGATGACAATGAAGAGTATGATGACACTCACTTCGTGATTCACCCCTCATAAATTGCTTGATTCTTTCCTCTCCATTCCTTGCTTATATCTACATATTTGTGCATTTCCATCTCTGTTTTACTCTCTTGACCATGGTTTGTTAAGTACACGTATGTTTTCAAGCATATATTGTATGAATTTGTGACGAGACATCTAAAAGTGCTCGGTTTGTATGTGATGGTTGGCTTTGTTATTGTTCGACATTTGTTGGAGGCGCTTCTAATGAAGCATCAGTATCGAGGAGGTTGTCCTCGATGTATTTTCTTACAGAAAATGAATTGTATTTGTAATTTGGGACAATTGCGTAAACAAAAATTTTATTTAAAAAAAAGGCAACACTAGCGGTGGATAGGCGACGAAATGGCCGTCGTGGGCCATTTTAAAAAAAAACCAACTCGGCTACGGAATATACATTCTGTCTCCAAGTTGTGTGCCTTCTGTTCCCGCCATCCCAACCTATCCAGGCGACGGAATTACAGAATTTCGTCGCTGACTGGATAGCGACAACCAAATATACGACAGTGATATTCTGTTGCTAATTCCATCGCTGGGTTCAAATTCCCGTCGCTAAAAGGCACTTTTCCGTCGCCGATACCGCCATTGAACAACCTTTTTATAGTGAACTGAATCATGTGTGCTTTTGTGTTATAGGATGAGTGTGAGCTAAAGGTGGATAGAAGCATCACAACCAAAAAGAAGAACTTGACTTGGTCTGACGAGATGGATCTAGTCTTGTTTAATGCATTGTTAGAACAAATGGAGAAAGGGCAGTAAATCGGCAACACATTTACCAGCACTGCTTTTATAAATGTCGCCGAGTTTGTGGGCTCCAAATTTAGGAAGTTAGGTTTTTCAATTTCAAATGTGAAGAATAGGCTTAAGACATTGAGACGCGTGTGCACGTCCTTCGTCCGATGAAGCAAAGACCAAGAAAACAAAGAATAAGGCAATACAATTTGTCAGTGAGGACTTAAGATCCCTTAGATCGGGTATGGATGTTGTAGCAATGGCTCTTGAGAAAGGAAACTTAAGAAATTAATTTGAAGAACAAATTTAGGATGAAATTACTAAGGTAATAGCTGTTTCTAGATTAAATACTACATCTTCATTACAGTACTAGAGTTTTAATATCAAATAGAACATCATTGCACATAGAAGATCCCTATATCTCTTGGTGTTAACATTGATTGAGGCTAATAGCTCTTTTTAAATTCTGATACAGTTTCTTCATGGTAGTGCCAATGTTGTATGGTTAAGATAGAACTTAATTTGACATAGAAAATCCCTAATTCTATTTGATTTTGCTGCACTTTTAGTTCCATGTGTGTACTATTTCAAAATCCTACTTCTAGATTGTGTCTCTTTTTATTCTACTCACTCTCTAAATACCAATGACATGGTCATCTTATTATTGTATAAGTCTCTTGCATGGTATCAAGCTAAGGTATAGCTCAGATTTAGGCAGCTGTCATAGTAAGTGATCATTCCCAATGTGACTTATGAGATTGAAATTGCTACTATAAAATATTGAGAGTTTAATGTATTATGAATTGAATTTCCACTCCAAGATTGCTCAAGTTGACTCTTCTAGATGCTCATATGGCTGGCTCAAACAGCAAAATTCCATGGTGGCCAATTTTCATGGGTAAGATTGACATATGCCTTATATGCTTTCTTTGAGTTCACCTTATGTGGTCCTTTATTGATGTTATCAGTTAATCCATAATCTACTTGTGTATAGTGTATACAAATGGATTAGTTCTCTACTAGCTTCCTGATAATGATGCTCTTGTTAAATGATTTTTATTATAGCTTTGATGGTGTTCATGTTTATGGGGCTCTAAGTTACTTTATGTGATCATGTTCTCTATGCATGAACTTCAAGCTAGTAATTGAAGTGGCTTCCCTTATTGTGCCAGTTATGTCATGTGGAGTGTTATTGCTATTGGGTTTTCATGTGAGACAAAAGAATCTTCAAGTAGACTAGGCTTATACAAAGTTATCGAATGTTTGTTGTTCTGGTGTTTACAAATGGACTAGTTCTCCTTGAAAATATAATGCTAATGTTAATTGATGTTATATTTATATGTTGAAGGCTTGAGCGAGATACCACAAATGAAAGTCTACCAAGCTCTTTCGGCAAATCCTAACTCAACTAGAGCGTTTCTGGCCAGCCCAATTGCTCGTCGTGAGGAATGGTTGAAATTCAAATTTGGCAATGAGTTATTGGAGTAGCTTGGTGTTTTGGAATTTTGGAGCTCTCAACTCATTGATGTTATTGGTTCTATTTATGTTGTTGCTGCTATTTTCTAATAGAACTCCAAATTTTATGAATAATTTGATTTGAAGTTGTAAATTTCTATGAATTCTTGTAAAACTTTGAGTTGTAGCAAAACCATGGAGTTTGAAGTAGAATTTTGCATTGGAAGGGGAAATTTTGAGAGGTGACCGAATTATATACCCCCCCTCCCCATTTTTGATGTTGTTGTTTTGGGAAGCTCCATTAGCATTGGCTAGCAGAGGGTGACTTTGAGATCACATTTTGATCTTAACAAGATATATTTTTCTTTGCTTCATTCATTTTCTCCAATCCAAACAAAGGAAAAGAAAGTTTGGTGGAAAGTTTTTTTTTTCCCTTGTATTTTTTCTCTAATCCAAACAAAAGAAAGAAAATTATTTTCCTCCTCATTTTTCTTCTTCTCATTTTTTTCCTTCAACCTTCTTTCCACCTCATTTTCTTAGGTCCAAACAAAGCCTAAGTGTGTTCGCCTAACATTGTTAAAATTATAATGGATTATTCTTTAGCTATGCTTTAATATCCACCCACAAAGATTGAATCCTTAACAAAATTAATAGTCATTAGTTCGTGGAAAAAAAATCCTAGAAGCACATGATATCTCATAAAGGTTTTTTTTTATTAGATCACTAAAAAGGAAATTTTTATAGCAATAAAAAGAAAGTATCGTACTGCGTGCTCTATTTTTCATTAATTAATTAAGTTTTAACTGGCCAAAAGAAAATTATGAGATTATATATAAGTTTATAACTTGGTTGAGGACATAATTAATTAAAAGATAAAAATGAAAAAGTTATATAATTGTGATTCAAAGTTCAACCCTGTATAGATCATCTAAAAAAGTGTCACTTTTTATTCTATTGAACTTGCTTGACAAAAACACTACAATCATATAGTCACCTAAAAAAGATGCTTTGTTTTATAAAAAGCATGATTGTGATACCCAAAGTCTAGTAAGTATGTCGTGGGCCCAAAAAAGTAAAAGAATAAGGATTTATCATTTAAATTGGAGTGTCGGTGGCTATTGCATTTCTTATGCTAGTCCAAACCTTACCTAAAAATTTCTAAGCTTGGGCTTGAACCCAAAGCCCTCTTGTTTTCGTGTAACGGACCAAGCTCGAAACCGACTGGATCCTATTGTCTAATATGAACCCAAACCCGACCCGAGCCCTTCCCCTAGTTTACCTTGCTTATGATCTTTCCACATTTGGCATATACCTTGTCTGATGAATATCACTTTGATTGAGATAAAAGATAAAGCATATTTTTTGAACTTTTATTCGAATTAATTCTAGTCTCATCCTTTTAGGAAACTATACAGGGGTTATCTCTGAAGTTCAAGGGACTAAAAATCACACAAAAATTATAGCATAGATATAAACTAGAAAGAGTAAGATGAGTGTTATGTTGCCAAGATTTGTGAGTTCAGACTAGCTACAATTTTATTGAGTTACCGACTAAATCAGGTGAGTCAACCCAAGGGAGACAACCAATTAACCAACCTATTCTTTTCCTCTCTCTAAGTCTTGCTTATTGTTTATTTTTATTATAATTTTACATGTTCAAAGAGGGTGTAATTGGGTTATTTAATTCAGACACCCCCCTATATTGTCCATTGTTACTTTCCATCCAATATTGTAATTTTGTTTATTGTGAATTTCTAATTTGCTGCTTGTTTCAATTTTAACAATGTTATGTTTGCTTTTTCCAGTTTAATTAGTAGAAGTCATTTGTGATAATTAGCAACTTCGAGATGCACTCGACCTTGATGTCGTACCTTCAATAATGAATCTCGATCTTTGGTCCAACCTAATGGTGTTAGTTGGTGCTTATACTAGGAATTATTTAGGGATGTTTTAAAACCTTTTTCTATCAAGCATATGCCCCTTAAGTTCTCTCCTCGATCTAAGGCCCAGTAAGAGATGTGAGTTTATAGTTATGTTTGCTTTTCCAAAAAAAAGTCACCAACGAATCTAAAAAAATTTTTTAAAATTATTTTTGGATCTAGACAAAATTGGCCATTTATTCAGGAATCAAACTTCTTGATCCAAAAGGCAAATACTGCTTCGGTAAGGAAGCCAACCAAGATTGAGGATCAGGAAACTAATCAGTCTCTTAGCTTGTCTAGATTCAATAACCTAATTTCCTAAATGTTATTCGGGCCATGAAAATGATTTGGATCCCAATCCCAAAACTCGCTCTATTCTGTTGGCCTAAAAACAAGGCTTTTGGACTAAAATAAAATAAAACTGAATCGTAGTAAGCACACCCAACCTATTCGGTCTATGTCCTTACAATGGAGTTGGGGCATACTAGGATGGTGATATTCGAAAATCAACTCCAATAAAAAACATCTTTGTTACACTCATATTCGGCATCTTGCATATAGGGGTTGCCTCTTAGGAACTAATATTGCATTTTAGGCTAAAACCATATGTTTACCGGAGGAAAATAATTGCTACTTGGTGGCACCCACTTAACATACAACTGAGCAGGTCATTATTCCTCCCCCTCGTGACACACTTTCTTTAATAATATGATATATAGGGAAGCAACTTAACATTCTAATAGTGTCGTGTGATGAAGCCATAGGGTCAAGAGAGGACTGTCATAAGCCTTTCCTAGAACTCCTTATAACATATAACCTTGGTTTAGGATAGAATTGATGTGGATAATTGAATTTCTATGTGCTTGAACTTTTATTGAAAATAAAAAATCAACCTGTGGCCAAAGAACCATGTATTCGTGTTTTAAGCCTTCTAGGATCACTCAATAAAAATCATAGTGTCGGGTCAAGGGGGGACAACGTGAGGAACTGAGTTTCAATGTCATGTCTAGCTAGGAAGACCATATATGTATGGGTTCATTTGGGTAAGTTCAATCTTGCATTAGCTTTAGGAGGGGCCCTTCAGCAAGCTCCTTAGCTTTTGGGCCCAATATGTGAATCAGCCAAGTCCTAGATTGCCATCTTGGTTAGTGTTAGTTCACATCAATTTCAGCACTAGGCCGCTTAAAAGACCATTTAATCCTTGCGTCATGGGTTGTAGGGTCATAACATAATTCCCATCGCATTTGGAATTGGTCCATAGTTTTAGGTACAACACATTAGGAAGCTCTGTGGATGGTAAGCCTTAAGGTTACAAGTTTAACATAAGATAGCATCAAGCTAATGAAAGGGGTTACTTGGGCACTAAAAGTTGCACATAATTATGCATCATTGGTTAGTCCTTTGGTGAAGAGTCTTGACAATGTGTTAGCCTCAAAAAATCCTTAACTTTGCTCCTGTTAACAAAAAAAAAAGAAAAAGTGTTTTTCTTAAGAGTCGGTTTTAGTACTTTCATTGTCAGGCAGGATATGGAGGATAGTTATGTATCAGCAACTCCCATAATCAGTTAGAGAAGTTTGAAACTACTTAGAAACTCTTTCTTTTGAAGCAAAGATAGATCTAAAGCCTGCTTCACCACATGTTGAGATTTCGGGAGAAACTAGTGAAATTAGCTAAGTTATAGAAATGTTGAAGGCTATGCACCCAAAAGAAGCACAAGAAAAGAGATGGCTACTAGCCATTACTATCTAGGACCATAGTAAAGGTCCCCCAAATAAGGATGAGGTAATACCTAAGATGCATAGCACTTATTACATTACAAGTATAAAATAGTAATAAACCTAAAATTATGAGAGGAGTCAGTCGATTATGATGAGATTCTCACTAGGAGTAATAGTGGTCACTCTCTTTCCTTATCTATATCATTGGTATAATCCCGATACTCCTTGCTCTTAGACTTAGAGTGCAGCTCTAGCTTTATCCTCTCAACAGAGTCTTGATCCACATCGGTCTTTGTAGGCACCTTCTACATAAACACCCAAATAAGGTGAGACCATTAGGCTAGCCATTAATGGATATTTATCTCATTCATCTCTGTTAATGGGGGTGTCACTGCATCAAGGATGTGTTGTTTTTACCCAATTTTCCTATAACGCCCCAAATGTACATAATTTACTATTTGCATTCTCATCAATTAACATCATCAATTAGTAGTGATATCCCAAATGATCGAGGTACTACCACCGTCCAAAAAGGACAAGGCTTGACTTAAAAATAATTAAACATAACTAAGCAAAACATCAATTCCACCACACGGCATTTGTAGAAGCAAACCATCAAACTAACGTCAACAGTAACTAACGATCTCATAATTTACACCAAAATATAATAACTCTTAGCAGAGTATATAGTTCTAACTTCAAAATATCTCACAATACAGTGCTCAAAATATTTCAGCACTAAAACACCACTATTCCTTTTAGGCATTCCCGCTCACTTATCTTCTTCAGTCCGCCTGCCAGCCGGAGGGCGATTCACTAAGCATTTCCTTAAAACAAAACATGAAAATATTTTGAACTGTGAGTCGAAGCTCAGTACATGCATTTCAGTATTGTTAACTGCACACTAAAAAATTGGTAGGGCCCGCATTGCAATTTATTTTAATTAAAAATAGGGAATGAGATTAATGTAAAACTGCATTGTCAATTATTATCTGATAATGAACCCGTAGTAATTGTTACGATCTAAAGATAGGTGTACACCTGCCAAGCCGATCGGGGGACTTGACCTGAAGCTGCGCGGGTAACTAAAGTGCAATGCCCTGTAACTGGTAACTGACGGGGTCACTAATTATGTGATAATCACTTATTAAACTGATTCATTGATGTACTTACCAAAACATTATGACTTTGATAAGTATGTGTTGATTTCTAAAGATACAGACAATGGACGTTCCTGGGACTTTTAATGAAATGTCACTGAGTATGATTACGCACAAAAGGGGAGGAAATGATAGTTTAGGCCCTAATTCTGTACAAAAATATTGTTATCGGAACATATAGTTAGCAAATGTATTTATTTTCATAGTTAATACTTCAGTAAAACAAAAGTAAGGGTGTCATAAGGGCTAAAGTAAATGACTCGTAACCTAATCTCCATATCTCCATTTGAGACATAATTTGCCAATATAGAAAGATTAAGAAGTTCTAAAAAACTTTCATTTATAGAACAAAACATGATTCCCACAATAGGGTTCCCAAAATGGGGCTAAAACACAAGTGTGCCAGTTTTGGGCTAAACTGCGCAGTTCTAGTAAAAGGGCCATAACTTTTTCCACATACCTCAGAGTGAGGCGATTCGAAAGGAATTTGAAAGCTACTCATTGATCTATCTACTCACCAAAAATCATAATTTTTGGTTGGGCCAATCATTACCAGTTTATTGACAAAGCTTGCCTTATTTTCTGTCATTTTCCAGCCCTCACTGTCATTGCTTTCTCCTCTCTTTTCACACAAATCCTCATCTAAAATCACTCCTTAAAATCATGTGATAATTTTTTGGTCCTTCCCATCATCGTACAAAGCCACCATACCCAATTTCATTTCAAAATCATATACATCAAAGACTCACTTCTCAATCAAATACACACAAATAACATGCTTGCTATTAAAGGAAAGCTAAACCTTGCATAATCATTAAAACCCTAACTTTTGCCCAACTTGCTTTCTCTTCATCTCATCCAAGATCACCAAAAACACCCTCATAAACATTATTAGAGATTAAAGCCACTAAATTAAATACAAACAATCCAAGAAACACATACTTCCAACCTTAAGCTTGCATGCACATGCATAACCGCAAATCCTAGCACGATCCAAACTCAATCAACAATTAAAAACATTAAAATAACTGTTGTTTCCATCCAAAAAAAAACATGATCAAAACTCAAATCAACATAAACAAGAATCAAAATCAAAAATCCAAAGAAAACAAGCTTAGGGTTACTCACTTTGAGCTTGAAAAAAAGTAAAGGTGGAGGTGATGTTTGGTGGTTTTGAGGATGGAGGATGGTAGCTAGTCATACTAGGGTGTCAGGGGGAGTCAGAAGCAGCCAAGGTTGGCTGAAAACTTACTGAAAAATACTACAACAGTGGCTGTAGCTGGGGTTGCGGTGGGGTTAGAGAGGGGAGGGAGAGAGATGAGGTTTGTGTCTTGGTTGTATTTTTTTAGACTAATCTACATGCTTGGCTGATTTTTTATCTTCAAAAATGACTTTTAGCTAACCATGGTTATGCTTAACCCATGGTAATTAGCTAGGTTAATATGCAAACTTGTTGGGCTTCAAATTGGGCTTAAATAAGTTGGGTTCGGGAATAAAACGCTTTATAACGATAACGTTTTTGCATAACTCAAAATTAAATTTTTGTAATGTTATAGAAAAAAAAATTACTTAGATTAAACTTGTTATGGCCTATTATTAATTCCTCCAAAGTTTTAGTTAATAATTAAATAAATAAATAAAAGCCGAATTGCCAAGTGAGGGCCGAAATGGGAAAAAAAAATTCCACCGAAATAATGAAATGTGATAAATAAATTTGAGAAAATAATTAACATCAGGTAATTAAATAAATAAACATAATGTAGGGTTGGGCTATAAAAGCCTTGCCCCTTAAAGAGTTTCGTTCTCAAAACTTATGAACTTTATCTTGTTATGCAAGATTACCTCAAATAAATGTGGGTACTTGGCTTTTATTTCTTCTTCGGCCTCCCAAGTAGCTTCTTGGGAGGTATGGTTTGTCCAAAGCACTTTGACTAAAGATATCTTCTTGTTGCGTGTCTACTTAGCACTGCGATCTAGTATTTGGATTGGACGTTCCTCATATACTAGATCCTCGGTGATTTCAATAGGTTCAGATACAATAGTGTGGTTCGGATCTGGAATATACTTCCTGAACTGAGAGATGTGAAACATGTTATGCACATGTTCTAGTTCTACCGGCAGATCCAGCCAATATGCTACGAGCTTTAACTTTTTAGTGATTTCATAAGGTCCAATATATCTTGGACTCAATTTGCCTCATAGTCCGAACCTCTTGATACCTCTGGTTGGCGAAACTTTCAAAAAAAGTTTATTGCCTACTTGAAAATCCAAAGGCCTTCTTCTTTTGTCCGCATAACTCTTTTGCCGACTCTGGGCAATCCTAATACACTCCTAAATTTTTCTTATTGTTTCAATGGTTTCCTAGATCATTTTGGGACCGATGATCAATGCCTCGTTCAAATCACTACAACACAGTGGGGTTCTACATTTTCTCCCATATAAAGCCTCAAACGGGGCCATTTTGATAGTGGACTAGTAGTTATTATTATAAGAGAACTCCAACGGTGGTAAATTGTCTTCCCACTTCCCTTGAAACTCCAATACACATGCTCTTACACATGTACTCTAGAATTGGATTCACTCTTTTAGTTTGTCCATCTGTCTTAGAGTGATAAAAGCTACTAAAGTTCAATTTGGTCCCAGAGAGTTTTTGAAGTGCTTGCCAAAAACGGGCTTGAAACCTTTGATCCTTGGCTGATACTATGTCTAAGGGGATCCCGTGCAGGCGGATTGTCTCCTTAACATATAGTTGGGCTAGTTTTTCAACTCCCCAAGTATCCCTAATTGGCAGAAAATGGGCTGACTTGGTAAGTCGATCAACTATGACCCAGATAGCATTCTTCTTCAAGGCAGAAAGGGGAAAACCCATAACGAAGTCCATTGAGATTGAATCCCACTTCCAGGTGGGAATTTCTAGGGGTCGCAGTTCACCCACAGGATGTCGATGCTCTGCTTTAACCTTCTGGTAGGTTAAACACATGTCTACGTATTCTGTAACCTCCTTCTTCATATTATTCCACCAAAAGTTTTATATTAAGCCTCTATATATCTTGGTGCCTCCTGGATGCACCGAGTAGTGAGTATTGTGAGCCTCCTCTAGGATTTGTTTCCTCAATTCCTCATTTTTGGATACACATAGGTGATTCTAGAATCGCAGGGTCCCATCCTCATGCACTACAAACCCGTAAGACTTTTCTTTCTCTAAATTTTTCTTTATACTTTGGAGTTCAAGATCACTTTCCTAGTTCACCCGAATTTCCTCCACTATGGAAGGCTGTAAAGTAAGTGCTGATAATTGGACATTTGCTTACCCATGGGACAGATTCAACTGAGTAATCACCACAGTGTTTAAGCTATGTTGCACTTTCCTACTTAGGGCATCTTCTACAACATTTGCTTTTCCAGGATAATATTAAATCTGCAAATCATAGTCTTTAAGCAACTCAAGCCAACGTTGTTGCCTCAAATTAAGCTCCTTCTGGGTGAAGATATACTTCAGACTTTTATGGTCAGTATAGATCTTGCATGGTACCCATATAAGTAATGTCTCCAAATTTTCAATGCGAAGACTACGACTACTAACTCCAGGTCATGGGTAGAGTAATTTTCTCATAAGGCTTGAGCTGTCAAGACACATGAGCTACTACTTTGTCTTCCTGCATCAGCACACACCCCAAACCGTTCTTCGAAGCATTACTATAAATGGTATACTCTTTACCCTCTATGGGTAGCGTTAGGATTGGGGTGGTAGTTAATCGTTGTCTGCACTCCTAAAAGGCTCTTTCACACTTCTCTATCCACTCAAATTTATTCACTTTCTTTAGCAGATTGGTCAGGGGTGAAGCTATTTTCAAAAAGGTCCTTAACGAGCCTTCAATAATAGCCCGCTAAACCCATAAAGCTTCTAATCTTAGTGACATTGGTAAGCCTTGACCATTCCGTGACTTCCTTCACCTTCTGGGGGTCAACTTTGATTCCTTCTTTTGTAACCACATGCCCTAAGAATACCACTTCTTCTAACCAAAATTCACACCTTCTCAGGGTTTGTAACACCATCCTCAAATGATCAGCACGTTCCTCCCTGTCTTTAGAATAGATAAGGATGTCATCTATGATTACCACTACAAACTTGTCTAGATAGGATCTGAAGACTCTGTTCATAAGATCTATGAAGGCCGCGGGAGCATTGGTGAGGCCAAACGGCATCACTGTAAACTCATAGTAACCATACCTGGTCTTAAACGCAGTTTTGGGGATATCTTCATATTTAATCGTAAGTTGATGGTACTCTGACCTCATATCAATCTTAGAGAAAACTCCTGCTCCCTGCAGTTGGTCAAACATGTCATCCATTCACAGTAAAGGGTACTTATTTTTTATGGTGATCTTGTTCAACTCCCTGTAGTCAATACATAGCCTTAAGGTTCCATCCTTTTTCTTTATGAACACTGGAGCACCCTATGGTAACACACTTGGCCTCATAAAGCCCTTCTGCAACAGCTCATCTAACTAAATCATCAGTTCCTTAAGCTCAGTTAGGGCCATACAATATGTGGCTTTGGAGATAGGTTGGGCATCAGGCATTAATTCAATTCTAAAATCAATTTCCCTCTGCAGAGTAGCCCTGGTAACTCTTCAGGAAAACATCTTCAAATTCACAAAATATAGGAATATTTTCTACTTTCTCTTCTTTTGTTTGGGTGTCAATAGCATAATACCAATATCCAATACACCCCTGACATAACAGCTTACTTGCTTTCATAGCAGAAATCAAGGGATAAGATTTTTCCTCTCTCTGCCCATAGAAACATACTTCTCTCCCTTTTTCATCCTTTAAAATAACCTTAAGATCTTCACAATCAATCTTAGCTCCATAAGTGTGCAACCAATTCATTCCCAAAATGATATCAAAATCAGACAAATCAAATTCAATCAAATCCACAGGGAAGGTGGTACCACCAATGGTAATGGGAACAAGTTTGTGGGAAATGGGACACTCATATCACAGAATCGTTGGGTAACTTGATCCTATAATTGGTTTTCGTCCTCCTACCCTCCAGGTTCAATTGCATGGCTGATCGGGTGGACATAAATGAATGAGTAGCACCTGAATCAAATAATACACAAATGAGCTTTGAATTTGAAAATAGAGTTCCACTTACTACCGTACCCGAGATGGCAGCCTCCTTCTTGCTCATTACATATGCCCGTCCTACCGCTGCTGGCCTTGGTGGTGGGGCCCCTTGGCGAGGTGGGGCTAAGGATTTTGCTGCGCCGTTATCTACAACCTTCAACCTTCGTGCGCAGGCAGCAATGAGGTGTTCAGGGCTTCCACACCACATACAGTTGTTGGTTCCTACTCGGCATTCAGGGGTGGTGTGATTTGTTCTTCCACACTTCCCATAAGGCTGTATCGAGCCTGCAGGATGGCTCTTGTGAGGAGCGGGAGAAGGTTTTCTTTGGTTCACACTCTCACTCGGTTGACTGGGTTGATTGGGTTCAAGGCTCTTAATTCTGTCTTCACTCACTCCACTTCAGCAGTAAGCTTATATAGCTCTTGGTAAGTCAAGATTGGTTGCCTAGCTAACTGATTTCGAATATAGAAGGCCAAACCCTCTTCAAACCTCATCATCTTTAACCTTTCAAATGACATAAACTCATAGACAAACCTAAATAATTCTGTGAACTTACTAGCGCACTGCATCACAGTCATGTTGCTACTCATCGTTAGCTCCATAAACTCTTTCTCCTTTTGTCTTTGGACCACAATTGGGTAAAATTTTTCCCTCAACTCACTGAGGAATTTACTCTAGGTAAATTCAGGCCCTACGAGACTATCCTTAATAGTGTTCCACCAAATATCAGCTTCACCAGTCAAATAATATGTCCTAATGTTTACTTTCGTTTCTTCTGGTACCACTACCACTGTAAAGATTTTCTCCATTCCCTGACCCATGCTTCAAACACTATTATATCATAATTTCTAACATACACTTTAGGATTGCGTCGAGCTACCCTATCTGCTAATTTTTCATCTTTAGGGTGGGTTTCAGTAGGTACTTGGGGAATCCGCTTCATCAATTCAGCTACTAAGGCCGACTAGTAGTTTGATTCCCAAATGTTGTTAGCAAACTCAAGGAAAATTGGTGGCATTTGGGCAAAATTTGGTGGCACATGATGTGAAGCTTGTTCACCCGATCCCTGGCCATGATCCGAGTTATCCTCTATATGAATCTCCGCATTGTTTTGCAATGACTCAGATATTCTGATCATACATTAAACGAAATAATTCAATCACTGAAATACCCAAACATATAAGATAAGCATGCTCAACAAATACATTTAATATGGCTCAAATATTATTCAAAACAAAACCCAAAGCTTCATTATATCATTTCATAACTGCTTATTTGCATATATAGCTGCCTGCTTATATACATGATCAACAAAATATAACACATCTAGCTGACTAAGCAAGATCAGCCCTGACTCTTACCTAAAACACTAATTGCCCCCCAGTCCCTAAGTCTGTCACATGCCCAAAAAAGAAACAGACCATGTCATCACGGTCGAAAGGATTTGACTAACTATATACAATGTTATATGCTACACAAAATGCAACTATCCAATCCGACCATACTATATATATGTCGAGTTCAAAATGCAACCTACTCAAGTCAACACCTGAAAACAAGCCTAACAATCCCTAAATGGATCATAATCTGGGTCAGACTCATCCTCCTACTCCTCGCCTGAGTCTAAGCTATTGTCCGATACCCCTAACTCCACCTCGTCAACCTCCTGATCAACCTACTGCTCTCCCACTGCCTCATCAACCTCCTGATCTATCTGCTGCTCCTCCACTATCTCATCAATGTCCTGATCCTCTTCTAGATCGTCCTTGTCCTCAAAACCCTCTATAGGCTCGTCATCATAACGAAGCACCGCGATCTTCGGTGTATCAGGAAATCCACCACCACATGAGCCTCCCCAGAACCGCCAGGCATCTGTGGAGTACTCAGTATGGGCATCGATAGTGGTCCCTGTGCTAGTGTGGATGGTACAGGAGGGGGATGTGCCTGGTGTAAAGGAAGGACGTGCTGAAGAGTCTCCACGGTAATCCCCCTCTACTCGAACTCCTCACGCAACATCAACTCTGAAGTGATAGTCACCCAAGCCCCTTGGAGCTAAAACCTAGGTCTGTCCCAACCTGGGTTCCCCGTCATCATGAAATGAAGATAACGGAGCCTGAACTCTACCCACGGATCAACCGTGGGTAAGGACCATAACAATCTGCTTGCACGAACTATGATGTTGTGAAACTCAAAGAAAAGGTCCTGCGCATGAGCTATCATGCTAGCGTACAACAGTGAAATATGAGCAGTCGTAAATGTACCAGGCATCATGTTAACTACGTAGGGATCCATCTAGCAAGGAAAATACAAATGAAGGGCATATAGAAGATAAGCAACATGCATTTCTAATATCGTAAGTCTCTAATAGTATATGATATTCCTTACTAATAACCTTTCTCACCCTCCTAAATCTAAGCTCTATACTCTGTATCCCACCATGAAAATCAAAACCTGACTGTAAATATTTGTAACACCCCAAATGTACATAATTCACTGTTTGCATTCTCATTAATTAACACCATCAATTAATAGTGATATCCCAAATGATCGGGGTGTTACCGCCGTCCAAAAATAACAAGGCTTGAATTAAAAATAACTAAACATAACTAAGCAGAACATCATTCCACCACACGGCATTTGCAATAGCAAACCATCAAACCAACATCAACAGTAACTAACGATCTCATAATTTACATCAAAATATAGTAACTCTTAGCAGAGTATATAGTTCTAACTTCAAAATATCTCACAATACAATGCTCAAAACATTTCAGCACTAAAACACCACTATTCCTTTTAGACATTCCCGCTCACTTATCTTCTTATGTCGGCCTGCCAACCGGAGGGCGATTCACGAAGCATTTCCCTAAAACAAAACATGAAAACATTTCGAACTGTGAGCCGAAGCTTAGTACATACATTTCTATATTGTTAACTGCACACTGAAAAACTGGTAGGGCTCGCATTGCAATTCATTTTAATTAAAAACAGGGAATGAGATAAATGTAAAACTGCACTGTCAATTATTATCTGATAGTGAACTCCTAATAACTATTATGATATGAAAATAGGTGTATACCTACCAAGCCGACCGGGGGACCTGGCCTGAAGCTGCATGGGTAGCTAAAGGGTAATGCCCTGTAACTGATAACTGATGGGGTCACTAATTATGTGATAAATCACTTATTAAATTGATTCATTGATGTAATTACCAAAACATTATAATTTTGATGAATACGTGCTGATTTCTAAAGATGCAGACGATGAACGTACCTAGGACTTTTAATGAAATGTCACTGAGTATGATTACACACAAAAGGGGAGGAAATGATCACAAGCGTACCAGTTTTGAGCTAACCTGCACTGTTCTAGTAAAATGGCCATAAATTTTTCCACAGTTCTCGAAGTGAGGCAATTCGAAAGGAATTTGAAAGCTAACTTACTGATCTATCTACTCAGCAAAAATCATAATTTTTGACAAGGCCGATCATTACCAGTTTATTGACAAAGCTTGCCTTATTTTTTGTCATTTTTCAGCCCTCACTGTCATTGCTTTCTCCTCTCTTTTCACACAAATCCTCATCTAAAATCACTCCTTAAAGTCGTGACAAAATTTTGGTCCTTTCCATCACCATACAAAGCCACCATACCCAATTTCACTTCAGAATCATATACATCAAAGACTCATTTCTCAATCAAATATACACAAATAACATGCTTGCTATTATAGGAAAGCTAAGCCTTGCATAATCATTAAAACCCTAACTTTTGGCCAATTTACTTCCTCTTCATCTCATCCAAGATCACCAAAAATACCCTCATAAACATTATTAGATAATAAAGCCACTAAATCAAATACAAACAATTCAAGAAACACATTCTTCCAACCTTAAGCTCGCATGCTCATGAATAACCCTAAATCCTAGCATGATCCAAACTCAATCAACAATTAAAAACATAAAAACAACTCCTGTTTCCATCCAAAAAGACATGATCAAAACTCAAATCAACATAAACAAGAATCAAAATCAAAAATCCAAAGAAAACAAGCTTAGAGTTACTCACTTTGAACTTGAAAAAAAGTAGAGATGGAGGTGAAGTTTGGTGGTTTTGAGGATAAAGGATGGTAGCTAGTGATACTAGAGTGTCAGGGGGAGTCGAAAGCAGCCAAGGTTGGCCAAAAACTTGCCGAAAAACACCAGAACAGTGGTTGTAGCTGGGCTAGCTGTGGGGTTAGAGAGGGGAGGGAGAGAGATGAGGTTTGTGTCTTGGTTGTATTCTTTTTGACTAATCTACATGATTGGCTGAGTTTTTATATTCACAAATGACTTTTAGCTAACCATGGTTAAGCTTATCTCATGGTGATTACCTAGGTTAATATGCAAACTTGTTGGGCTTCAAATTGGGCCGAAATAAGTTGGGTTCGGGAATGAAACGCTTTGTAACGATAACGTTTTTACGTAACTCAAAATTAAATTTTTGTAATATTACGGAAAATAAAATAAATTAATTAGATTAAACTTGTTAAGGCCCACTATCAATACCTCCAAATTTTTAGTTAATAATTAAATAAATAAATAAAACTCGAATTGTCAAGTGAAGGCCCAAATGAAATTATTATTTTTTTTTCCACCGAAATGATGAAATGCGATAAATAAATGTGAGAAAATTATTAACATGAGGTGATTAAATAAATAAACATAATTTAGGATTGAGCTATTACATTTTCTGAACAAACATGAGGGAAAGATGTACATGAATCTTCATAAGTTGACTAAGATCATATGCTTAGACTTGTTGCTCAGCATCCAGAAGCTCTTTATTACGCACCATGGAACCACCCACTACATTATTTCACATGCAAAGAAAGCCTTCCAACATCGTACAAGGAATGTCTGGTGAACCATCGCTTGGATTCCTCAATCCACATTAAACAAAATCATAGGCATGATAACTTCCTACGTCCCTTAGGGATCAAGTAGTTGGAATTGTTTGCGAAGCAAGCTAAATCTACAAGAAAAGGAAAAGGCAATAAGGAAAGGAATTGTGAATCACAAAGAAATAAAAAAGAGAAATGAAAAATAGGAAAAGCTTTTCGACCTGTAATAACATAGGGATCTCGCAATTGAGTACACGGTCTCATGTCCTAGTTAATTTATCCAAGTTGGAAAATTGTGTTTCATTAAGGTGATAGGTACAAGATGCTTACCTTCAATAATTTGAGGAACCAACTAGGCAATAGAGGTTAAACCATTCAAACTAATTAAGAGACAATAATTAGAATGCACAAGATTTATGCCCTTTAATGAGCATGTCGGAAATCCTGCCTTTGGTACAAAATGTTTGGCACTCCATAGAATACTAGCAAAGTTCCCGTTAGTGTCCATCTTGATTTCTTCATCTGTGAAGAACAACACCCATTGAAGGTCTTCTGCATAGTTAGTCTTTTCTTTTCAATGACGGGATGACCTTTCCCACATGGGTAGCCTAGTATTGCCCCAAACTTGTCAAAAGGTGCAAATCTCACTTCTAGCAAACTAGAACACATGAAGGTTCATCTTTTAGTACTAATGTGTCATAAAAAGAAAAGTATTGCCTAGCTTGAAGATGTACAATACAAACAAACAAACATGACCACAAGGCTCAAGCACTCTAATGTTGTTGATCCTCATAATATTAGTCCATCTATAGAAGATCTCATCAAAGGAAGTAATTGGAGTTGGGAGAGAAGAGCTCTATAAAGGATTTTTGATGAAAAGCTTGGAAGTGGTGAGGAATAGCCCTAACAACTCAGGAATTTAAAAGTCAAAGTTCCCAGGAAGAAGTCCCATAGATGGGATAGAAGCGCCTATCAGCAAGGGATAGCCACCATCGTTGGGACTCAGATCATGCCACTCAGTCAATCCACCCAAACTGATGAGATTTCGACTACTTTTCACCCAACTACATATTTTGAGATATTCTCTTGCCAAAATCAAGTTGCCATCATTCTGTACATGCTATCTTTGATTATCTTGTAATCTTGATTCAAAATAAAATCTTTTTGGTGACTCTCTTTTCCATTCCTTTTTATTTTCTTTTTTGAGTGCAGCCTTCTTTCCTTCCTCAAAGTAAATTTAAAATTTTACACAAAAACTAGGGGGGTTGTTGGACCTCCCTAATTTCTTTCTCCTAAAAGTTTTTGAACATACTATTCTATTTAAAAAAAAATCTAAATCTGCTTGGATTCTTTTGCTGGCATTAGGGCTAAAACACTCCAATTCCAAGCACAGTTTCACTAATGTATTCATGGACGAAAAGGCAACAATCAAGTACATAATAAAAACTTAAAGTCTCAAGTTAACCACACAAAAAAAATCAATAAACATCCAACATATAAATGGGGTGCCCAAATGCATCAATTTGTTTCCAAAATAACAAACATAACCCTCTCTAATCCTCATCTTTGTCTCAGGAGGTTCTTCTGTAACCTAAATCATAGGCGGCCGAGAATCACTTGACCAATTGGGGCCCACCCGATATGGACCCACCAAGTGATGAGAAGGTTGAACCTTGTACACCTACTGTAGAGGAGGCCTAACCTAAGAATGACAGAGATTCTCCAAATGCCTTGAAAAGGATTATTATCCTACTCCATGCCAAAACCTTCGTAACAACTAGGGAAGGCACTATAGGTTGTCTACACTAAGGCCTTCATGGAGAAGCCCTCTTTGCTTAACCTACTTCGAAAAGGAGCCCCTTGCTGCCAATGAGGTGATGGTTGATAGCACCATTCGAGTAAAGGAACTTGCGCTTGTTGCAATTCCATAGAAAGAACGAGCGTCAAACTTGTAGAAGAAGAAGCCTTTGTTGAGGACCTTAGAATTTTTGAAGAAGTATATATTGTAACCATTTTCCCCTACCAAGAAGGCTTCATAAAAGGTGTTGAGTTTGCGAATAGCGAGAGCCGCACCATGATGGCGGCGAGGCATTAATTCCTTAATTAAGAAACGATTAAGCCAAACAAAGACACTTTCCAAAAGAAAGAAAATAAGAAACAAAAAGGACAAGAAGAAAAATACTTACCTCCACCACATTATCACTACTACGGTAGCTACACGACCGCCTGATATGACAAATAGTGGCTTTGAGCCTATTCACCACCTATATCATCACTATACTCTATTCTTAGTTGAATTTAAAAAAACAAGAAAGTCAGAAGAACCAACTAAGTTAAAATCCAGTCTAGCAAATGAAGGGAATATACCTCTCCCAATTTAGAGGAAATGCTCTATAATTCCCAGAAGGTAGCATCCCTGACCTCTTCAAATCTCTTAGATTGCTCGGCTCTCTTAGATTGCTCAACCCCAAAGGCATCAGTATACTGGACATCAAGATCCATCACAAGGGCCTCTTTTGGGTACTACAAATTGCAAAAATGTAAATGCATTAATAAAGAAAAACTACAGAACAAGTGGTGAATTATGAAACGAAACCAACATTAGGTTCAACGAGAACCATCAGGCTAGTGTGGCCAAACTCACCATAATTTATAGCTTTCTTATATTTCTAATTCTTCCACAAAATGATTTCGTAATAACTAGACAAAAAAGATTCCTCTTTTCCATCTTGACTCGCTAAATATGACTAAAATTATCAAAACATTATCTGTAGAGAACTAGAACGGTTAAGATCATTAATTCACTCATTTCTAGTAGAGCTGGATCACTACCATAAATGTACAATGTGTTGTGGAAAAATCAAGTGTTGTTCTCACAAGGATCAGTGCAATCTACCAAGTCTTGTCCTATTGAAAATGGCATGTGAAATTGATGTTTGACGGGTTATTAAACTAAATTAACTAGCAAGATACTTGATCATAAAGAGAGAAATCTATCAATTTAAAATATCTAGGGATTTGTTTCATCTACAATAGGTTGAATGCAGAAATCAAGCATATGCCTTCTCAAGTATTGTATGATTCAAAGGTTAACAATCATATAAAATTCAAATCTTTCTTTTGAAATGAAAATAATTACTTAAACGGATCTAATTACTATTTCTCAATGTCTCTTAATTCAGCCCAAGTTAGTGATCAAGATTATCAAAATTGTGTCTTGACATTCAATTCTCTCTCAAGTGTTACTACATCAAGACTCTTCTTCCTAATTTACCTTTTAGTACTTCACCCGATTATCTAATATTATGCAAGCAACTTTCACTAAAAATTACTCATAAAGTAATAAAGCACACAATTGGATTAAAAATATTCTGAAACAAGATCAAGCATAAGTTCTTGATCCAACATCATTGTTTGACAAGCAAATTCCTACATTAGAGAAAATAACTCACTTACGATTATTTGAATAAATTCAAAAGAGTCTAAAAATACATGAATTGCACTATTCTAAAGGGAGTTTAAGAAGAAAACAGAAAGATATGGTCGTCCAATGGAGGCTCCTCTATTAACTTATTGATGTTCAAGGCCTCCAAATTGCAATTCCCCCTCTTGAGTCTTCACTTACTCCAATGGAATCATGAATGGATGAAAATGAGAGATAGAGATGATGGAATACGTATAGATGAATGTTAAACCAGTCAACCTGTGGCTTTAATATGGAAAAACTCCCATATTCTCAGCCACAAATAGGGAGCAAAACGAAGAGACACAGAAGATCCAGGCTACTGCATGCAAATCGTGGTCTCCACCATGAAGAGTCTGTGGTGGTCACTGAATCGATTTTCTCCTATGTTTCTTGGTACCACAAGCATCGGGAACTAGGGAAGCATCTGTGGTGATGAATTGGCAACTCGAAGTATCAAAAAACTGGGGTAATGCCTGGTCAGAAGGTTTTTAAACCCTGCAAAACACATTAAACACACATAACTAAGCATAAAACAGGAATAAGGGTAAACACTAATCACTAAAGCATATAATCCCCTAATAATTGCTAACAAATAAGCCCAAAATAATACACATTTTAAGCAACTTATCAAGGTGGCTATGTACTAGATGGTCTAATAATAGTAAGTGCACGTGGCAATGAATGAAAGGATAGGCACCTAAGAATTTCGAATAAGTTGAGCAATCCCCAACTCAAACTTCTACAGATTTCTTCCATAAGTGATGGAAGGGGGAACCCAAGTCTAAAATTGAGCACTTCAACATATATCGCAATGCACGTAGAAGGGATCTTTACCGGCGTCAGCGACTCTAGGTCGGACAAGCCAATACTTTGGGGGGATACTTTTTTTTTAAAAAAGATACTCATTGAATTGAAGGGAAGAGTCTAGGAACACCCTAGTAGAATGGACGGGAAAGACCAAGTGAAGGAAGTCGGGATAACTAATTTTAAAATACAAAGAAGGAGAAGATTCACACATCTTAGAAAATCTTGGTTAAAGTTTGGACTATGTAGGAAGGATTTCTCTCTCCTTTTCTCCCAAGATTGAATTAGATGAATGGGAAAATGATAGAGAGTTGGGACAATATATAGAACCAATAGAGGAGTTAAAGTGGCAGGTAATCAAACAATTGCATACGCATTAAGGACACCACACGAAAGCACTACGGTCCGGTAACCCTAGTTCTGCTTTGAGTAAGCATTTGCTCTTTTGGTGTATGCTTGAAGAAAGTTAGAGGAATGTAACAAAAGTAGGGCCATCATGATATTTTGGAAAAATATGAAGCGTTCTTGCAAGAAAAGATTTTTAGAAAACAACCCCCACGATCCTAGATGAGGACTGATAACAATTGGTTTTGGGGCTGAAAGTATCACCAATGATAAGACAAAGTCCACCCACTGATGTTACACATTTAGCACTACCTATACTAAAAGAAAATCAAATTTGTAAATTACACACAATACATCTAATATCACGCAAGTTTAGTCCTTCAGGTGATTTACACATGAACCTTTTTATGTGCCACTTCAATTATGTCAATTTTCATGCTAAATAAACTTAGTGGTAAGTGATAAATTCCAATTACATAGTTTTATACATGATATACAAAGAATAAAACAAACAAAGGATCACATCGTAGAAGAGGACAAAAGCATTAGAATGAAGATAACATTGATTAAATTAATATGTCATTATTGAACTATATGGACTTACCTCAAGCCAAGTCTAGTAGGAAGAAGCTTCCTAAACATCTTTATATTTTCAGGAGACGTTATAGGCTAGTCCAAAAATCAATGTTTTGGGATGTGTTGTAAGGGATTCCTAAAGAAAAAACTAGAGAAGAGAGGGAGAATGGAATTAGAGAGAAAGGCAGTCACTCTAATTAGGAACAAAAAAAGATATGTGTTTAATGTGTGTTAGTTGCAAACGACCTTGCCCCAAAGTTGAAGTTGATGGTGTGTTGACAGCACAAAGAAGGTGCCACTGGGTCCAAGCTATAAGCAAACACATAGGATAGAATTTCTACAATGAGTAGGCTCCACAGCATGCCATTGTGGTTCTTTGCTACGATGTTTAAATATTTACTGCATGGAAATATTATTACAAGGGAATGCATCATCCTAATTATATTTCATCTATGAGGTCTTGAGACTTAAGCACCCATGCTAACAATCTATGCCAAAACATGAAAAGCAATGTTTAGCTGTTGAAGAAAGCATAATAACACCAAGAAGAAGAACACAAACGAAGGAAAATTAAAATGAAGAGGATCAAACAGCAAATAGGCTATGTTTTAGTTTAGGATTGAATCTAGGCTTCCATCTTGGACCTCAAGGTACTTGCACACCGTTTGAAGATTTCCTACAAAACCAACTCCTAAAAGGGGAAGGGTTTTTGCTCTTCAAGGGTATCCAACGCTCAAATTAGGGGAATTCAAGAAGGGAATTATAACTAAAGCTTTAAATTGCTTGTGTGTACTTCTTCTCTTACCTTTAGGGCTTGCATGATTTGTTTATATGAGGATTGTTATGCATTCTGTTGGAGGAATTGAACTAGGATTTCATATCTTTTTAGGTATAGATTATATTCCTGGCTTTACTCATCTCAAAGACTTCCAATGTTTCCAAATATATTTAGGAGATCTTTATTAGATCTCTTACCCCTTTCACAAATCATGGATGGATAGTTAGTTGTCGAGGCATTTTAAATTAGGTTTTCGTTAAACTTATTATTTGGCTTACAACCAATGCTCAACACTGTCGACTTAGTTGATTTGATATCTCTCTTCTTTTAGGGCTTGCATTGGGCTAAGAGATTTTATCTACCTGAAACATATGCCCCGTGAGGTATATGAGATTTTAAGCTTACATGTCTCAACTTTGGCTATGCCTATCCTTTTAAAACGTTAAGAACTCCCCTCCTTAGTTTATGAGTTTTCCAGACCTTAAGGGCTTTCTTCGGGTTGGTTTTACACCCTATATTGATATGGATTTTTTTCCAAAAGATGCTCAACCAAGTTGCTTTTCGATGGATTCTTATCAACTTTTATTTGGAAATTCTCCTTAATCGGAATTCATATCTCTTATTTTGGAATTTTGAACATTTGGCTAATTTTATTTCCCTTTCTTCGAGAAATTTTTTGGCTTCTACTCAAGGCAGTATAACATACCTAACTAAGTGTATTTTCACCTTACCTCCATTTGCCCATGCCAATAATGATAACTGGTATAGTTTTTGGAGATTTTTTTTGTTGGACAATTGTCTCTTGATTATTCCCTCCAATCCAATGATGTTTTTTGTGTAATTGTTTTTCTATAAATTTAGCCTTTTAGGGCTTAATTTATTTAGGAAACTTCCAAATCCTTTCGAAACTTCTTACAAAGCATATCTTGATCTAATCCTTGCTCCAGTTTTTATTAGTTTCAACCTTTATTTAGGAGCCCTATCCCACCGTAATGTTGAACTTGACAAATTGGCAATCAACTGAAGCCACTGTTGGTCCTTTACCATTTTCTCATGTACTCTAAAGAGGTGGCTTTTTGGGACCATTACATGGGACACGGTTCTTGAGTAAGTGAGTGAAGAGAAGGGAACTCCTTTCTTAATTTGATGCCAAGTTTTGTTGACGGCTAATCTTTATGTTCTTATTGATTCAGACACTTTATATGCCCATCTTCAATAGGGTATCTAGGAGGGAGAATCGTCCTACTTAAAGAGCTGGCTTGGTGCTTACCTTTGGAGTTGAAGGCTACCTATCTTTCCTCCCCTCTGGCGAGCCCTTTTACGGGGTTTACGACCATCCTCCTTGTTAAATAATCTATTAATGGTGGTGTGCACTGCAGATGTCAACCTAGGGCTCCTTAGGGCTCAATTGGCTTTTCCACGACCTGCCTTCTTTTGAATGGTGTAGCTAGTGGCCTTCTCATAGTGTTAATTCCATGGAGTAATGAGGTAGGATGGATTACCACTTGAATTTTGAGTCACAATACATTTTAAAGGCAATTTACAAACTCATAATTCTTTAGGAAATACCTTGGTTCCTTCTTTTAACCAAATCCTTAAAGGAAAGGGGCAATCGAGGAACATAGAATTTGATTGACAAGAAGGGAGAGGCTTTTTTCTATGGACCCCCACTAATGAGGATTACTTAAAGTAATTCTAGTGCTACAGACTATAAGAACGAATCTAGGGACAGAGGTACAATCATGGTTTATGAAAAGCACAAATAGACTGTTGGCTTCCAAAGTTGTATCTATTAGAAATGAATGTATTAAAACTTTTAAGTTTTTCGGTTCCATACAAAAGATATTTTTCATGAATTCATTTTTATTTAGTGAGGCAAATACCAAGAAAGATATTTTTGGTTGGCAATTATTAGCAAAGCATTTTTATAAGAGAAACGAAAACATAGGAAACTGGTAAATTTTGTGATATCATTATTAATTATCATATTTTTGGTTCATGAATAAAAGGATTAACATTAAATAACTCGTCATGAAGAACCAAAGAAAACCATAATTGCATATGGAACTATTAAAATCAAAGCTTCAAATGAATTATTACATTTGGTTTATGGTCCTTAGGACCTACCTCATTCTGAGTAGAGCAGGGAACCAATAAGTACTTGATTCCTTTATCCCATGTGCGTTAGGGTAAGGTAAACATTAGTCCAATTAAAAGGTTTTGAGCAAGGATTTGGGTAGAATTTTGCTATTTGAAAGTGTTTTGTAAAGAGAAAGGGAGAGTGTGCCTTTAGAAAAGAGAATTTTTCCTACATGAATAGCCATAAAGAGAAATGAATGGAGTCTCCTCTAACTAAAGAGTGATGCCCCCAAAATTAGAGGTGAAAGCCTTTATATATAGTGCTAGGGAGGTAACCTCACTAAGAAGCTATAAATCAGGGACCAAATTCAAATCAATTTTATTAACCGAATTTCATGGTCAAAGATGCTTGACGAACATTTATTATGTTAAAATTTGCTAATTAGCTTGATAGTAGTAATCAAATAAATAAAATCACATAGGATTTATGAAGTGGGGAGCAAGATAGAACCCAGAGCCTACACTGGGACCCAATGGTAGTGGCTAGATCCCAAATGTAGGCTTTCGGTAGCAAAAACTTGCGACCAGTCCTTGGCGACTACCTAGACCATGTCACCATTCTTGTTTTTCTTCTTTAAGAGAGTTATTTGCAAGATTTGTATCACAAGGCAATTTGCTACCCCTCTAGATATTATTTCATTCACTCATACTCAAGGTCTTGGGTCCAAATCCACATGCTAGCAAATCACACAAATTGCAATGTTTTTATCTTTTTTTTTGTAATTATTTTCAAATTTTTTGGCTTTTCAAATGCTTTTAAAACTTTTTAATTGTTTTTTTCCTCAAGGAATATTTTATTTACGGTCTAGCTGCTGAGAATCAAAGTACAATGTTGCTTTACCTTCGATGGATTAGACAATTGTTTATCATTAGGCGATAATGTACAGGACATGCAGACATGCGATAAATCTAAGATCTCGTGGGTAGCCATTTGGTGCTTACATGAGTCCTCACTTTGGACGAGGCTATTACGGCAAAGGGAAAAATATGCTTATGTCATACAGGATGCATGGAGATGTAAGAGCGAATACAAGAGCGCTTTTAGGGTCTAAAGTCTCGCCCCAAGAGCACAAAACCTATAGGGAAAAAGTTGTTGAAAATGTTTTTGAAATATTTGGGGACTATCCTCATCTTATGAGTTAAATCCTATCGAGAAAATGGATATAAAAGATTCAGGTACTATGTCTAGCCCTAGAAGTTGAATTCATATCAAGAAAAAGTATTAAAAAGTCAAGGATTGTGCCTCACCCGAGCAATTGAAATCATATCAAGATAAAGGATTTAAAAGATTCAAGGTTTATAACTCCACCCCATGAGTTGAAATTCTACCAAGCAAAAGGTTATGAAAGAATTGGAGATTATGCCTTACTCTAAGAGTTGAAATCTTGTCAAGAAAAAAGAATTGTAAAAATTCGAGGACTTTACTCACCCAGGAGTTTAAATCCTATCAAGAAAAAGGCTATGGAAATTGAAAATATAAGATATTCAACCCTCTTAGTTTTGAAAACCATATGTAAGATTTTGGGGTCTGAGGCTCCCAAGCTATAAAAACTGATTTGGGGTGTAACGTTCCCAAGCCATTAAAAGTGATTCAAGGTCTGAAGATCCCCCATGTATTTTTTTTTTAAAAAAATTGTTTAGCATAATATAGTGAAGTCGAAGAGGGTGCTTAGCACCTTTTGCATGGTTGTACAGCCAAGTATCATGTGCTGACGTTGTTTGTGACCTAAGTGAGCAAATCATTTTGAAATAATGCCTAACCAGTAAGATTGATACTATAGCTGGGTTGTTTGCTGTAGTGACAGCACGATATGGCATACCACCAATGAGCAGCAGTATAGTTGGACACCTAGTGGCAGCCTCTAAGGCTTTCCGCTTACCACTAGGCCATTCAAGTCATAAAAGGTTGTTGCAACTACTCTCTACATTTCCCCTTCTATTTCGACTTTTCATCTCCTTAGAAATGCCATACCTAGCTTCTCCAAGCTTCAAGATTCATTTTCTCATTAATTCAAGAGGTAATTGCTCCAACCTTACTTATGTTTGCATTACTCACTTAAATCTTCGTGTTTAGAGTTGAAATTTTGAAATCCATGTGGAGATTTAAGGGTTTGCATGGTTTTATTGGGTGAAACTCCATTTTGAAGAATTTGATAGGAAAATTTGTGTGTTGAGGATGACTTTAGAGCATATATAACTTGTAAGAGTGGAACTTGAATTTAGTTTTTGCTCCTTGATTGTTTTTATAAATTTCAATTTTTGGATTAAGTTGAGTTCTTACCATTAAAAAAAATAAATTGAGGTCTTTACATGTAGTAGGAGAATCGGAACTTCACCCTTTTAGTTTGTGAATTAATTTTTGATACTTGCACGTAGACCATGGCTAGTGAGCAATCTTATGATAGGGCATTAGAGGATAAGTATGGGCTTAAGTCTTAGACCCATGGCAATTTGATTGATACCTCCAGCCAATTGTATTTAGAAAACAATCATTAGCCGTTAAATCTTAAGGGACTGATTATAGGGATTAAGAAATAACATGTTCTTATTATATAGTCTACTGACCTTTTTTATATGTAATATAATTTAAATTTTGTGTGATTCCCTGAGCCAGTAATCTTACCTCAAGAGCTCCTCAGATATCAATAGCAATTATATTCTAGTATCATTGTTTTACCAAGTTGACTAACATGTGTATGATTCAACGTCATTAGCGATCAAGATCATTTATTAGGCTTCTAGCCCTATGATGGTACATTTAATATCCATTCTTGGCCTAATGGTTTTCTTAAGATAAACCATACACATGAGGATTCTCAACAATGGGGTAGAAATTTATTACCATGAGCTTGAGTAGTGGTTCTAGTAGGCACATTAGCAAGTTAAGACTTCGTAAGATGTATACTAGATTCCAAAAGTGAGCATACTTTCCATAAGAGTAACACAAAAGGCAATGCTAAGGCTTTACCAAAATGGATATAGACATTTATCATGAGATTGACCAAAATGATTTAGGTGTATTCAAATATGATGAGCATAGAGGACAATGAAATTCGAGAACAAGAGTTAGCTTAAAATAGTCCACTGGTTCAAAATGTCAATGTAACTTGTATAGCAAGGAGTCTATAGAATCTAACAACTTTTGAGTAAAGAGATTAGAAGAGCACATGAACTACAAAGATACTTGTCTTTTAAGGGACAACGGGACCTAGGGGTTTGTGGCTAATAAATGTGGGGTAAAATCCCATGAAATTGATAAAAAAAAAAGGCAAGAATAGTAAGTTTCAATGGTGCAAATACATAAAACTAGTTCAAATTCCCTTACAATGATGGGACTTAGGGGTTTGTGGCACCACAAATAGACTAGGGAAGCACAGGGCAAGGGTTTATAGTTTAGAGTAGTCATATTGCCACTACTTTTCTTTTTTGTTTCCCCTTTTATTTTGCCACTTTTGTCTTATTGGGCAATTTTCCTTTAGTACTACATGTGAGGTTTAGTGTTTGGCTTTTTTACGGAATCAATGGCATTGTCTAGATTTTAATTTTCCTAGGCTAGACCATGGAGTTAAGCTCCATGATCATTTCCTTTCTTTGCTCAAAACAATAGCTAATCTTTTCATAGTCATGGTAGCATTTGATCTGTTCTAGGTTTGACCTTAACAAGCAACTAGTTATGCTACTTCTGTGTGTGTGTGTGCATGCACATGTGTGTGTGTGTTAAAGGTCAATTAAGCTTCAGTCATTGGACTGATGGGGCTTACCATGGTAAATTTGTCAGAATTGATGACACAATGTATTTTTTTTTTTTCTAATTTCATAGATGGTTTTAATAGTTATCAAAATTTGTTGCATTCAATCACTTTACACATCAAGGCAATTTATCAAGCAAGGTTTATGTGTAAACCCTTTTTATAACATTTTACAACAAAATTACACAAGCTTAGCCAAATCTCAATCTTCCCAATTATGCATTATATTGATAACATATTAGCAATTCTTAATGGTTTCTCAATCAACCATGTCATGTCTAGCACATAGACCATATATTTGACATGGAGTGATGAATCCTTAGGGTTTGAATCTAAGTATGATTTAAAACTTAGGTAAGTTAGTTTTATAACATCAATTAGCCTCTAGAAGCACAGAGGTCAAGTGTGTGGGCAACTATAGTAGTTTGAGCCTTTGTGCTACAGGGAAAAGGGATGGGGTGCTTGTTAATCGAGATAGTAAATCATATGGGCAATACACATGCATAAAATAAAGTTAAAGCGCTTAACCAACAACATCAAATGAATAGATACATGCAAATTTTGAATCACATTTTTTTTCCTCATGTCCTATGCTCTAACTGAAAAGTACGAACTACTATATGTCTCCTAATTTGTTTTAACTAAGTGATACTCTAAGGGTTTGTTTATGGTCAAGTTACGACACTAGGATTAAGCCTAGGGCTTTGATACCAAAATTCTAACACTATGACTTTCTATTTGATTATTTAAACAATTTAAAACCCAAATAAGAGTCTTGTGAGGTCCTCTAGATGTCACTACCATGTTTCACTACGGAAGGACACAAGGGTCATGTATTCAAATGGAACCAAAACTCAATTATAACAGGTTACAGAAGACCTTTAGAAAAATTCCATAATTTACAACAGAATTCGAGACAATGTAATTTACATTAAAAATTAGAAACAACTCCCCGTTTCATACTTTTGTTTAGAAATCAGTGGCGGGATAAGTAAGATACATTATTTTCCCCGAAAATTCACTTAGATAGCATTTAAACACAAAACAAGAATAAATGGGTATACACCTACAAAATCAGTTTGTCATCTTTTTAGACTTGTATTTTCCCAATAAAAACATGATTTTCATTTTTTTTTCTTTTTCTTTTTTCCTTCAAATAGAATGGTAATTTAAGTACTCCAAAGTATGTAGGAAGTAATTAATTTAGAAATTCGGTTCAATTCAAACATTTAAATGGCACATATAGGAAATAGGAAACTGGGCAATTGCCTAATAAATAGGAATTAGGGTCATCTTTCCAACGTTGCCTATGGTGACTAGCTGTACCCAGGAGTGATTGCGCAACTCATAATGGGAAGAGAGGAGAAAATCAAACTGGACTTTAAACAACTACCTAATAGGAAGAATAACCACCCAAAAGATACAATTCTAAAATTTTATATTTTCAAGAAAATGCCTTTATAAGGATAAAAACTCAAATGGTTTTAGGAACTAAAAGTGAAATACTTTCTCTTTCATAACAAAAGTTAAATTTTTGGCATATGATTGATCAAATTAGCGGTACTAAGATTACTTCAAGCATAAACTCTTGACAAACAAGGATATCGAGCAAGAATTAGGACAAAGTCATAATTTAAACAAACTGAGTGATCACCCAAAGCAAGAACTTCTATCATAGTTACACATGGGTACCAAAATATTCGGGTACACACATGACCTCTTTATGTGTCTATCTTTAACTGGAGCTCAACCTATATAGCAACAACTTAAGTTAGATAGACCATAATAAGTGACTACTCTCCTTAGGCCTATCCTAGAGTATCCTAGGTATCCCTTGTTCACCCCAAGTCTAGAAATTCCACATAGTTACTTGGTCAGACAAATAAGTATTTTACTCTTACTCATTGAATTTCAGATTACAAGATTTATGGGTTCAGATTGTAAGGCTTACTTGACCATTCCATAAAAAATTGCACACAACTTCATTTGTATCAAAGAGCCCATTTGTATCTTCAAGATGTGCTCTAAGAGTAATATTTCTTGGACTTTTATCAAATTCACCCTGAACTAAGTTAAACTTAGAAGTATATGCAAGGAATCTTTTTTCAGTCAAGATAGCATAGCTTTGGTATAAAGGTCTAATCTCCTTCTATTCAACTACAAATCTAGTGATTCAAAATTTGGTTGAGTACATAATTAAGATATGACATATCAAACATTCGAATACAAATTCCTTCTCAATTATCTTCAGTAATCTTTAGAAAGTTGTCTATTGTTTTTGGCTGGGCGCTGATCCAAGATGAAGGTGTTTCAGATTTGAGGAGCCAAGTTGATTTGGTATGAAATTTCAATTTATGAACTATATAACATAGAAGAACATTTTTTGGGTTTAAAGGTGCAAAATCTCACATCAGCTAGATCTGAAAAATGCTCAAAAGCTAACTCCATTCCCAGTTCTTCATCCTCAACAAGAAAGTTTCCAAGTCTTTTTTCTCTATATTTTACCAAAATTTGACATGTTAAGTGAGTTATTCCTCTTATAAAAAAGAGAAGTCGAGTGAGTTATTAAGTGACTTACCATTGTTAAATAGAATGGAAAAGTTCTTGATCTTTCAAGCGATGATGAGCTAAGAAGTTTTTGTAAGAGGAGTAGCGGAGCATCCATGTGTTTAGATGAAAAGAGAAACAGGGTTTTGGGTTTTCTTTTAACTAAAAGAGATGAGGCACGGTTTTTAATCGAATGCAGGAGCCTAAGAGAAAATAAAAGAGATTTTCCTCCCTAGGAAGGGAGATGAAGCATGGTTTTTAATCGAATGGAGGAGCGCAAGAGAAAATAAAAGAGATTTTTTCCCCTTAGGAAGGGCTTGCTGGGGGGAAGTTTCCCCTTTTCTTTTCCCTTTTTTTTTAATTCCTGGAATCTTGGTCGATTCATATATATTAATGTTCTTGATGATTTCATCTATATGTTACCTTTAGGTTAGGCCCGCTAATCCTTGTCTTCCTATCCAAGTTTTATAATAGAAAATTTAACCTACTGAACTTGACTAGAGACACAAGTGACATTTAGATGTAAACTATGGAAATTAGAAATTTCATTATTAAATTTAATGTAGGAAATTAAGAATCTCTTCATTGTTCATTCATGAAAATTTCTATTTTCTTATTTCTAAATATTTTCAGGGGTTTTGTACAACAAGCGGAGAAGAGGGAAGGAACTCATGCCTTTAACAAGACTAAACACAATGTTGATCTCTTCTAGCATGGGAAATGAGTTGGAAAATTCACTTATTATCAAGATGTCATTACCTACCTTTATAGAAGAACTATAATGTTTTATACATATAGTGGGTCCTTAAGGGTTTACACTAGCTAGATGTGAGTAGGGGTAAGCACCGTTGATGGGTACTCTGGAATCGATCGAGCAGTTCATGTTTCGGTTCTTAAAATTAGGAACCGGTCTAACTGGTTTTGGTTTTGGTTCCCAAAATAATACCGGAAACCTGGAACTGCTTAGTATAAGTTCCAGTTTTAGGTACCCAGAACCTTAACTTGGAGCTGTAGGTACCCAGAATGGTTTAAAATTATTGTAACCCTAAATTAGTAGAAATTTAAGATTGCATACCTAAGTCTTTAATGTTTGATGAGGCTCAACAAAAAATTGGTTAGAAAACCCTCAGTAGCAAGTATATTCCTCAGACCCTTACACCTCACTCTCAGCGATCTACCACTCTCCTCACTCCTATTTGTTCTCCAACCATCCACTTTCATCCTCTCTGCCCTAGATATGAATAACCTTGGCCTACTCTATTCATATACTTTTTCAATTGCTTACCACTGTGGCGTTGTTCAATCAATTGGTCGTTAAAGCACCACCCTTCTTGTCGTCAATAGTTCAGGTATCGTCCTCCTCACCATCGATAGTTCCAGTTTGGTGGTGGTAGTTCACTCGACAGTTCACTGTTGTGTTCGTCTACTTCTTCAAGGCTCCTATGTAATGCTCAATATGTTCATTTTGTTCAAATGAATCTATGTGTAGTTACATTTGGTCATGGATTCTTTGTATTTGGGAGTTCAATGGTTTAATCTGTTTAATGCTTTGCGGTTTGGTTAGTATTATAGTGGTAAGATTGAGTGTTGGTGCCTAACTGCCTTGATGTATTGTGATTTCTTAGCACCTCTTTTCGTTTTTTTTTTCGTGGGTGTTTTTCTCTGTAGGACCAATTATGTAGACTATCGTTTCTTTTGGCTTTCCTAACTTGGTTTTAAAAGGGGCTACTAAGATGTTCTCCAGATTGTATATTTTTGTGTATTCTAACATATGATATAGAATATATTACAATAAATGTTCAATGTCTAACATCATTTTGTATATGGACTTATAAAGGAAATACTGAAGGAACATGGCCAACATACCAATGTCTATAGTATTACTTTATGTCTAGAATCCAAATCTATGACCTTTTGTGCACTTAATTTGTTCATTTGATATTTTCATATTTGATTTAGTTTGTATTTGATAATGTAATTACTTTATTTCTTTTATGTAGTGCCAATTGCCAGTATGGATTGTGACTAGGTTAATATAGACATAAAGCCACAAGTGAAGACGAACTTTGTCGACAACCAAGGCTAAGAGAAAATCTGAATTGTGGAATCATTTTACTCCTGTTATGAATGCTTCTAGTAAGATAATTAAAAACAAACGTATGTATTATGATGTAGTTTTGGCACATAACACAAATAATGGCACATCATCGATGAAGAACCATCTAGGCTCATGTCCAAAGTATCCTAAATATGTTCATGAAAATCGTAGGAAAATTTATACCTATCAAGCTAGCAATAATGCTATATCTAGTCATGCACCTTGTGAGTGCGAATTTATTCCTGAAGCTATTAGACTCGCCTTAGCTAAAATGGTGATCATTGTGAAGAAACCTTTTCTATTGCTGAATGTTAAGGGTTTTGAGGGTTTTGTAGTGTTGTTATCCCTTAATTGAATGTTCCTTCACATTTCACTATTGCGAGATCTTGCAAAAAGATCTTTGCGTGCCAAATGAGATCTTACGAGGATTTAAAGGGATTAAGATTAAGAATAAAGCTTACTACTGATTGTTGGACTTGTATTCAAAATTTGAATTATCTTTGTTTGATTGTGGACTTTATTGATGATGATTGAAAATTGCTCAAAAGGATTCTAAACTCTAAGGTCATAGATACTCATAAAGGTGAAGAAGTGGGTAAAGTTGTTGAAAATGTGTTCTTGATTAGGGGATTAAGGAAAAGTTATGTACTCTTAGCTTATGGTTGACAATGCCAATGCTAATGATGTTATTGTGGGGTATTGGAAAGATAATATGTCAAGCAAGTTTTTGTTAGATGGTGAATACTTTCAAATGAGGTGTTCTACTTATGTTTTAAATTTGGTTGTGCGTGATGGTTTATCATTGATGAAAGGTTGAATTACTAAGGTTCAAAGTGCTGTGAGATATGTGAGGAACTCTCCTTCTAGAGCTCATATCATTGAGATCTGTGTTGTACATGAAAAAAATTCCTTCCCAAACTTCTATGGCTCTTGAAGTTCCTACTAGATGGAATTCTACATATCTCATGTTGGAAGTAGCATTAAAATTTCAAAGAGTTTTCGCAAGGCTAGCAAAACAAGATGCAAATTTCGTGAATGAACTCAAAGAAGTTGGATGAGTTCTTGGAAAAGATAATTGGAAAAGAGCTCGAGTGTTGTTTCAGTTCCTGAAACACTTTCATGATGCTATGAAAAGGATGTCTACAACTTCGTATTTCATTTCTAACCAATATTTTCATGAATTGTTCTTGATTTTGACTACTTTGATGGAATGGGAGCTTGATCCAAATGAATGGCTTAATGATATGGCTACCAAGATGAACATAAGTTTTTAGTTATATTATGGGGACTTTAAGAAGAAGACAAATATCATGTTATCGGTCAACATTGTCCTTGACCCTTGATCGAAGTTGAATCTTGTGAAATTTACTTTAAAACAGTTGTATCCCTATGATCTAGAAAAGATTGATGGAGTTTATTATAATGTGTTCCACAGTTTTTAGGCATTTGTATGATTTCTATGCCAAAAATTGTTTTAAAGATGCAACATTCGTGAAACCAGTTCTTCTAATGATGATGTGATTGTTATAGGTGATGTTTTAGTAGCAAAGAATAAGAATCATAATGTTTTGTTTCAAAAGGAGGACAATGACTTGTATGGGGAGAAATCTAAAATAGACGAGAATCTTAAAACTCATCTTTGTAAATTAATGGTACTTTTGATATTTCAAGTTGGTGGGGGGATAGGGATCATGAAAAGTACTTCCCTATTTTACATCATTGGAAAACGATATTCTTGCCATTTTGGTGTCTACAGTTTCAAGTGAGTCTGCATTTAGCACTTGGGGTCAAGTACTTGGCTAATGTCGTAGTTACTTACCGCTGAAGAAAGTTGAGATTTTGGTTTGTTCTCAAGATTGGTTGTGGGCCTCCTAAATATGCATTGAGTTGGGGAAGCATGGAAATATTTTCAACACTATGGAAAATGTGACTTCTTGAATATTTTTTTTATGTTGATAATTTTGGTTTGGTTTACAAACATCATATATGACATTTTGTTCCATATATGTATTTTTTGCTGATGGCAAAGGAGAAGTTACTGATTGTGAAGATGCCATGAAAGTTTAAGGGATATATTATTCTCATGTTGAATTTAGTTAATTAATTTCATGTATTTGGTGGTCAGGTTGTGTATGATTGTTGGCTAGTTAAAATTATGGACTCTAGAACATGTATTGTTAGACTTTGTTATTTCTTCCCTTTTGTTTGTAAGATATTTGCTTACTTTCACAATAACCTTTGGAACTTGTTATTGTTGGAGACTTTGCTATCGAACTATTAATTATCCCTTCCTCGAATGATTGCTAGAAAAGTGAAAGACCACTTATATTTTTTTTTTCTTTAGGTTATATAGCAGGGTACCTTGGAACTAGAATATTTGACCCAATGATTCCGATACTAATTCCCAAAATCTAGAAACCGGTCCAACTGATTCCTATTCTGATTCCCAAAAAGTGAGGAACTAATTTGACCGATTCCTGGTTTTGAGAACGGACATCCAAAATTGCTCACGCTTAGATGTGAGCAGTTAAGTGTTTAGGGGTCCTAATATTGGATGACCTTGTCCCACAAGGCCCATTTTTATATTTCCACGTGTCACGCCCTTAAGGGAGCACTGATATGGTCTTGAGAAGATATGCACCTTGCCAATGGGCCCAAGAGGGGATAATAATTGCAAAGGAAGTGACAAAGTAACCGTTTTGTCCTTGGATTGAAAATGAACAACCCTGGTAAATAGCTTAAACGTAACAAAAAGAAATTATTCATGTCGATCTGACAACTTACATCACATATTCATTCTCTAAGAGACCATGTCAGTACACCTTTTCCTTAGTCTTCTAAATCATCAAATTCCTTTTATGACTTAAGCATCATAGGAACTTCCTTAAAAAACTCTACAATTGACCCTATTTCGCAGGTTGGAGAGGATCACCACATCATCCACCCAAGACCATAGAACTACCATATGTAGGTTAGCACTGCCCTTTGTCATCGGTAAAGTTTGGTATGAAATAATTACCATTATAAGAATTTAATTGAAATATCATTGATATCATACATAAGACGCATAACTTCTTAGAAAACCAAAAAAATAATTAAATACAAAAAATTCCATTCTAGGTTAAACAAATTTCTAAGTTGCCACAAAGTATAATTTCTAGAATTTTTTTCTTAAGAAAATAACTGAATTATTCACCTCTTAAAATATGAAGATATTGAATTATTGTTTTCATAAATTTCTTGGTTGGAATAGGAGCTTTAGAGCAACGGTAAGGTTGTCTCCGTGTGACCAAAAGGTCACGGGTTCGAACCGTGGAATTAACTACTAATAAAATCAGATTAGGCTGCCTACAATTCACCCCTTAGGATGCGGCCCTTCCCCGAACTCTATATAAATGCAGAATACTTGTGCACCAAGCTGCCTTTTTATAAATTTCTTGACCACTGATAACTGTGTATTAATTGGCACATACTGAGTGTGATTTACTATATTCGATTCAGGGGCTTGTCGAGCACATAATAATTTCCGATTTGGAGCGGGCGCGTTACCCGCCATTGGCAGTGGGCCTCATGCCCTCATTTGTTGGCGTTCCTTTGCCTCTATCAAGCAATCTACACCGCAAAAGCTGTCGCATAAAAATCGGAGGTCTTGCGAATTCGGAGGAGATAGGAATTTGGAGACACCCAACCACAGAGAGAAGAGAGAGAGAGAGAAAGCAGAATGGGGACGGGGTCATCGAAGAACTCGGACAGCAGCTCCCATGGCGGCGAAGAAAGAGAGGACCAAGCAGGAGGACAACTCTATGTTTCATTGAAGATAGAGAATTACAAGTTCAGAGGTGACTTAGTCCCCCATGTTTTCGGTTCTGCTCCCATTGTTGGCTCTTGGAACTCTGCTAAAGCTGTAAGTCTTTTCTGTCTCTCCACTTAAGCTTACTGCTTAGTTGGTCCGTTCGAACTTAATCATTAGGCCTCAAATTTTTTATTTGATTTTATGATTGTTGTCAGCTTTCAATGGAGCGAGAATCCACGTCAATGTGGGAGTTGAGTTTCGTAGTTCCGCCGAATCATGGTAAATTGATCACTCTGTTTTGCTTGGAATCTTTTTTTTTTCGTGCAGCTGCGGCCTTGCGCTTCATCAATTATAGTCTTCTACAACTGAACAATTGTTTGGGGGGGGGGGGTTTGTTCTGATGCCAACTAAAGTTTTGATGTTCCAATGTTCAATTTGGTGACAAACAATAATGTAAAATTCTTTACGAATCATCAATTTTCCTAAGGGTATGCCTATGCTTGCACTACATTCCTATTAAAAGTAAAAATGACCTCATTTTCCAGAAATTCTGGATGTCAACTAGGTATAAAGTCTCTAATAGTGTGTTCAGGACGAGAGGACTAAGGGGTGTTTGGTTCATCATCTTTTTGACATGGTTATGGGAATGACATCATTAATTCCAATATTTAATTACTCAAACCTCCAGGTATGGGTTTGATCAAACCTCTCCATCCTCCCTAGTTTATAGAAACCAATACCTTTGGAATAAAAAATTTCTCATTCCATGCCTAGAACCAAACAAGCAATGTTAGGGATCAACAATCATTCTCATACCTCTTAGGTAAACCTGGAAAATAGATTATTCGGTTCGGGTACAGGTCGGGTTAAGTTTGGGCTGGGTCATGTTTCTAATTAAGTGATATTTCGGATTAGTTCGGTTTGGGTCGGATCAACTTCAAGTCAATCGATTTTTAGTCCAATAAGCTTAGCATATAAAAATAAGCAACTTTGTACAAAATATCCGATTATGTATGGTTCGGTTGGGTTCAATTTGGTTTTCGGGTTCACTTTCGGGTGATCCTATTTCATATGTCGGGTGGGTAAGGTATGGGTCGTTTGGTTCGGGTTTCGGGTCAGTTTTGCTCGGTTTACAGTCTGAGGAGCAGTTTGATTCAAAAAGTTGAAATAGATTGGAATTAGAAGTGAAACCAAGAAGGTTATAGGGGTGGTTCATGATCCCTAAATTTATTTGTTTGGCTCAACCCATAAATGAAAAAATTTATTTCCAAGCATGGGTATACATAAATATGAGGGAGGGAGATGTTTACTCAAACCCGCAGCTGAAGATTTGAGTGATAACTCAAGTATGTGATTCCAAGTCAAAAAAATAAAATGAAACATTAAGTATGAGAATTAATGATTCTATTCCCATACCTTGATGCAAAATGCTAAACTAATTGGCTAGTTGGTTTCATTCCTGATTTCATTCCCATTCCAACTGTTTGAGCCAAATGACCCCAAGTAGGGTCCAAACAATATTAGTGTATAAAACTTGTTTTTGGCCTTCCATTATCAGTACAAGCATTCAGCTTAAACTTTTAGTTGATTTGGTTCTTAAACATGGTATTAGAGTCTTATAAGCGAGATGCTTCAGGCTCAAATCTTATCAGCCCCTATATTAAATTTGGTGCAAATTAAAGGCCTTGCAACATACGCAGTTCAAGCATAACGGACATTTTTGTGACGGGATGTGTCAGAGTATATAACCTATTTCTTTTAACCATATGCTTTTTACTTTTGGTTGAGTTGGTTCTTGAACAAGTGTAAATATTTCCCTTATCCTTCTTTGGTGTACAGCTTGGATTCAAAATGTAGCCATTTGTGATGAAAACAGTTGCATTTGAATGGTTTTTAAGTTGAGCGAAATGCTGCATTAGAGTGATTTTATTATACTGCTACCAAAACCACAATCATAATTGAAACCCCATTTGAAATGCTTGGTACATAGAGATAGGAGAGTAAATAAGACTAAGGAGATTGACTCTTGGGCCTCTTTGCTCCCATTTTTAACATACAAGGATTTTGTTGAGCCTGCTCAAAGTGTTTGACTAATTGGAGCAAGAGCTGCGAGATAGTCAGCTTCTCTACTTGTCTGTATTAAAAAAAAAAAAAAGAGTCATCTGGTATGTCAGGAAGAGTAAGATGATTATCGAAAACAAAATAATTGTCATTTTATTTGAACTACATAATAAAAATAAAGGTTATATGTGTCAATCTTTTCCTACTGTTATTAACTCTTTTGCTTCCAAACATGTATAAGTCGTTCACTCCCCCTTACTCTCTCATTAAGCTTCCAAAAATAGGTAGTCTATTTGCTTTTAATTAATTTGTTTTACTCCTTACTATTATGAACCTTTAATCTTCTTCCTTGCTCTCCTCCTAAATAGATCAAGAGTCGTTACCAAAAGCCTTCAAATCTTACACCAAAAGCCTTCAAATCTTACTTTGGCCTTTGTTACTCTTTAAACACTAGATAAGTTAAAAATAAATTTGCCCATTCATATCTTGTTTACCTTATATACTCTTTGCGAGATGAGGAGGCAGCTCAACTGTTTTTGGCCTTTAGTTTTTGTTCTTTTTCCATGTTTTCTCATAGAGGTACCATTGAAATATTGAATCAGTGCTTTGTTCAAGTTTGAGGTGGGTAGGGGCCTTTGTGTGTGTGTGTATGCACGCTCATTTTTTTGGGTATTTGTGCCTAGTAAAAACAAGTATCAAAAAGAGGCAAAAAAATTTTCTTTTCACTGAAGCTTACTAGTCTGAATTTGCTCTTGTTGATAATGTAGAAACATTGGATTTCAAGTTTCTGTTGAGGCCGAAGGACACTAATGTTCCATGCGTAGTAGAGGAAGGTCCAGACAGGATACTGTCTGGGGGTAGGTTGCGAGGAGGAGCAAGGGCAGCTGTGTTTAGGTTCAAAGCTGATGATATCGTAGAGTATAAGGTGTGTATTAAAGCCGATAGAGTTTCTCCCTTTGATGTCGCAGCTAGTTGGAGAGCTTACCAGGAGAATCTCCAGCCTTCTGCTGTTCGAGGTATTCCTGATGTGAGCATCAGTTCAGTGCCTGAGACAAGCATGGAGGTACATTTTAGTTCCCCCCCCCACCCCGCCCCAACAAAAACCGAAAAAAGAAAGCCCCATCAGGTTCAAGTAGTATATAAGATATGTTGACTTTCTCAGTGATGCATGGTTGTAACTCTAATTTATCTGATATTGTTACTAATCAGGGGCTTCTTTAGTTGGTTGTATGTGAGTTGGGTTGCTAGGCATAAACAACACACCAAATCTATACTTTTGCATTTTGATAATTCTTTGCCCACAATTTTCTTTCACTCTTTTTTCAAAGGTTTCACTTTTGACTTGCCATGTGTTAAGTTTAGGACTGCATGTGACCTTTGGACATGAGATGCCACTAGAGATGGAGTTTCAGATTCCTATGTGGTCAGTTATGCAAAATTGAATTGAAGTTGAGCAGGGCAAATATGAGGGTTAAGGAATGCTGTGTGTGAAGCTTTCACTGAGGTAGTATGATAAATGATCTTTTGGCCTGGAAAAAGTCAGATTTGGGGCATAGAGAAAATGTTTGGTCGGATTTGGTGGCGGGGTGAGAAGCAGCATACACCTTACACAAGTGCTTTATTTGTGTAAGAGTTGTAATAAATGTTTAAGCAAGATAAGTTTGGAGCATCCAAGGCAAGTGTAGTCTCGATTAAGCCTTGTCTTTTTCTGTGCCTGATTTGCTTATCAAAAGATCTCTCTTTTTTCTTTTATTCTTCATTGAATTGAATTGAACATCAGGATAACCAAGGAAGTCACATTGGCTGGACTCTGGAGTGATTGTTGCACCTTTTCTTTTGGGAAATTCTTTGTGCTAACCTTCAATTTTGATCTCTCTCTCTCTTCTCCCCTCTAGTAGCAGATCGAATTGGATTGGATAAGTGCATGTAAACATAATGACTGCCTTTGTTTACAGGTTGCAATTTTCAGGCGCTGAATCGAAGAATTTTAAATATGGCAAACTAAGCAAGCCTGTCGCAGATTCACTTATTTGTGGGAATGGTTAAAATGTAAACTAAAGAAAAGTAGTCATATGGGTAAAGTTCATGCAAATTGTATTGTGGTTGAGTGAAAAATGCTATTTGAGCCCATGCTGAGACACTGAGTGTTCAATGAAATTAGTTGAAAATCATTAACTGCAGGAAATGCCAAAGAAAATGAGGAAGAAAAACAAATCAATATTAATGATCTCATGTAATGGTACACATTCTTTCAGGAAAGCAGCTGCAGAAACTATAAGATACAAGATTCGTTTTCATTGGCTAGTATCATCTTTAAGTAATTTGAGAAGCGTTTGAAGTATAAGGGAACACCTTCGATGCAGGAGAATCTTGTTCAATTCCATTTCTATTAGAGATGATTCGTTACAAGTTTTGAAATTTGTATGACATTCAGCCTTATTTTGTCTCTTCTTTTCTGGAAACAGAATGGGCCGTCAGCAAGTTTGGAGCTTGATCTTGAGCAGTATGTTATCCCATCTCCTGCAATATCTGCAAATTCAGGACTTGTTTATCCCGCCAACTTGGGTGAAAATCCAAGGTCATTGGTCTCCTCCAGATCTATCTCAGGCACCATTCCAGAGTTCTCTAGAAGTGTTGGCACATGCATTGATTGGCCTGCTGCTACTGAGGTTTTCATTTGTTTTCATATGTTATTTAGTTGTGGTTGCAGTCCTCAAAATCCATACCACTATGGCACTATCTGGAGGAAAATGTTTTTCTCTTCCAAGTTTCTGGGAGAATAAGGAGAGAAACTGTTGTATTGTTCCTGTACTCTAACTTGAAAGAGGTTGACTCTGTCTTGTTTCTTGGCCTAATTGACGAAGCTATCTTTGGAAACTTCTTTGTTCAAGTGAACCACAACTAGGTGTGATTCTCGGCTGCCATTTCTTCATAGATCTTGAATCATGCCCCTTGTTTATATTTAAAATTTTCAAGCAACGGGACCAAGTTAGAGTCACTGCTAAATGCCAATAGCAGGTACTGCAGTCTTCTCAAAGTTCAGCCCTGATGCCTTGTGCTCTAATTCGATTGTCGATTTGATACTCGCATCTTGTTCGCCCTGGAATTTTGATCCTAGATTTGCTTTGCAAGGTCTTATGCTTTAGAAATGTTGTTACCGTCAGTCTGTCACAGGTCATCTTGTTGCTTCTTCTTCTTGTTTTGTAATGGCTAATACACCTCAGCTCATCTTTATGCAGGAAATGGAGGCAGCAATACGGGATCCAGCTAAGTTCTCTGCTTCTTCTGCTGCTGGGGAAATCGAATCAGTAGCGATTGTGCCACCTTTGCAGAGGCAGGACTCCCATAAAGGAACCTTTGTGGATAGAGGTGTCGGTTCTCCTAGAGTAGTCAAATCTCCTGGTGCAGGAGCTTTTGCGACTAATCTGAAACTTAGTTCAGAGAGCAAGGTGTTTATAATGTTCTTCGTGAGTTTGTGTCCTGGTGGTCCTTGCTTTCCTTGATTGAAGCTTTCTTTGTCTTCACCTTTAGAATGCAATGCCAGCAGCTGCTGGAGCAGTTGCTGCAGCAGCTGTAGCTGATCAAATGCTCAGGCCAAAGGAAGATAGACATTTGGCTATAGTGCTGGTAAGCTTGGAATGTGCTAATGATCAATTCCTCGCTCTGCTTTTTGGGACATATGTAAAAACGTGCAGTATAATCGAAGCTGTTTGCAGTTTATATTTATTTCTTTCTCTATTTAAGGTTGGTTTGCCTGCTCGAGGTAAGACCTTCACTGCTGTTAAATTGACAAGATATCTTCGATGGTTGGGCCATGACACCAAGCACTTTAATGTTGGAAAGGTGACTGATTTTCATTTCTATACCTCATCTGTAGAATCTGATGAGAATAAACATCCGAAGACTAATGACCTTCGCTTTTGTTTTCTTTCTGAACAGTATAGACGCTTGAAACTAGGAATCAATCAGGTAACGCTGCTGTCGAATTCCAAGTTGTTTTTGTCAATGGTTTGGTTCTTGCATACTATGTTATCCCGGTCGAGATTTACAGAAGATTTTCACCCTAGTTTGTTATTACCTTTTCTTTCGTGAAAATTGAGTTTTTGGGGGGAGGGGGGGGTGGATATGCACAAATCATGGGATAGTGTGTTATGTATAATCTCTTTATCTTGTACTTTCCCCTTTTCTGTTTGTTGCTTGATGTAGCTTATATTCTTCTGTTGTAGTCTGCTGATTTTTTCAGAGGCGACAATCCAGAGGGCATGGAGGCACGCAATGAGGTGAATTTTCATCAAAAACGAATCTTGTTGCTATCCATGTGCGAACATTCGTTTTGTCTAAGTTGAATACCACGCTCTCTGTCTCATATTGGCTCGTCTCCTTTCTGCCATCAGTTATCCCAGCCTGAGTGCCTGACTGCTCTGTTTACCTACTATCACCTTGTACATTTAATGCATAGTTCCGGTGTAATCCCTTTTCTGTTTTTGGTTGTTTGTAACTCTTAGTTTTTTGAAAAGCCCTGCAAACCATTTAGAAACAGAGGTATTAGATTTAGTAGAGTTCTATGGTTCTTTCTATTTGCTAAAGTGCAAGAATTTTGCTTTATACTATATACCAGTTTCTGAAGAGAATCAAGAGATTCAAGACAATAATCATATCATGTTTGGTCTATCTATCACGTTATCACCTAGTTTTCTACATGCTGGGGAAGCAAAAACGTTTCCAGCTGATGCTAAATCGCTACATGTGTTTCTCACAACGTAATGGGGGAAAGGTCAACCGAAATATATCATTTCAGTTGATCATAACTGCTGTTTCATGTAGCAATCGTCAACCCGAAGCCAGACAGTACCCTGATTTTTTATAGTACTGAAACCCTGCTGCTAAGGGTAAAGACTTACACAAACTTTCAGTAGTAACTTGTCCATATTTTGTGGAGTTTTTTGGGTGCCAACAATTGCTAAGCTAGCATATTCCCTCATGATGACGTGATTTGGTTTTTAGATAATATGTAGCTAGATTCAAGGAATGTCTGAAATTTTTCTAAAGAATGCGAAAAGACTTCATAAAAACTAGATTTCATTGCTTATATTTTCATCATTTTATCTTTTAAGGACAAAGTTGGTTAATATCAGGTGTCAAGTTCACAGCCCAACACGACCAGGGGTCTTCCGGCTGAAATGTGAATTTGACTCCAATAATGGATATGTTGAGGCATTTGAAAGAGAGAGGATGATTGCTCTATGGCATTTTAATTATTTTTCTATGTCATTTTAATCTGGTCATTGCTTGATACTAATCTGTTTTCTCTGCAATAAAATTAATTTTGAATGTATCTTATTGTACTACCTTTCCTGTTTCTGTTCTGGTATCCCTAGGTTGCTGCCCTAGCAATGGAAGATATGATTTCTTGGATGCAAGAAGGAGGTCAAGTATGTAGTTTAGTTTAGTTTATGATTGTTTTGATAGGCTGTGCTGTATTTTCTGTCATCCGTTAACCTTTTTTTGCTCCTTAAAATTGCGTTTAGGTAGGTATATTTGATGCGACAAACAGTACCAGGGAAAGGCGAAACATGTTGATGAAAATGGCTGAAGGAAAATGCAAGGTACGTGGAATTCAGCATGGGTCACAGGAATAATTTAGTACTTGCCAGTGGTTATGTAGCTTATATGATGTCCGTGATGTTTTTAATCACACATATATAAACCTCCGGAAAGGCTAATTCATTTTTAACCTGGGCATTTCATTGAAAATTTTTTAACCATGAAATTTTTGGATGGAATTTTATGCCTTTCATTTGCCTGTAATAATAAAAGGAACGAAATATCAGGACATGTTTAGCTGAATAAAAACTTGATTGTTTTACCTTGGTCACAATTACAAGAAGTAAATAACAAACGCTATTAACCACTACCCAAACACCGATCCCCACCACCTACTACATTAGCTGGTTTCCCGGGGTCACTTGGTGGTCCCCTACCCCAGTTTGTTTGTTGTTGGTGATATAAATGGAAGTTGGCACGCTGACTGAGCTCTTTTTCCCCTCCTTCCCTTATTTTTCCCCTGGCCCTACTCCCATTTCCTTTTGTTGGAGTTGTGAAAGTGGGGTTTGTCCCACATTGATAAAATTAAAGGGATTGAGCATGTATATAAACTTGTGGGTTACTCTACACATTGCTAGTTGATTTTGGGTTGCAATCTTATTTGAGCTTATATGCATAACTCATTTATCTAAGGCCGATTATATAAAATTTAATATGATATTAGAACGGGTTGCTCGATCTTGTCTTTCTACCGTCCACATTTGATAAAAAATTGTGTGCACGTGTTGGGTCTTCTTAGTTGGCCACACGTGAGGGGGCATGTTGGAGTTGTGAAACACATTGATAAAATTAAAGGGCTTGAACATATATATAAGCTTATCCACCCAGTGCTAATTGATTTGGGGTTGGAATCTCATTTGAGATTCTATGCATGACTCATTTGTTTAAACCCAATTTATATAAAATTTAACACCCTTTCCATACACCATTTCCTTCTTACTTTCCTCCACGTAGTCACTTGCAGCTTCCTTCCCTTACCTCCCCCCACCTTTCCGTTAGTCCCTTGACCCTATATTAGTTGTTACTACTATTTTTAGGGGTATCCGTGGATTTCCTTTAAGGGGGACCAAAGCATCATGGCCTGGAGAAGGGGGGGGGGCAATGTAGTGATGTTATAGGTGGCCTAAGGTGGGGGAAATCGGCTGATAATGGGGTAAGGGACCTCGCTGGGGAGCACAAAATTTGTAAAATATTATGTACTCCTAGAAGTGAGTTCATATGCCACATATATATGAATTATTTTAATATTATATTTTTCTTGATAAGATTTTTGAAAGCATGTGCTTCCAAGAGTATGATATAGGGTTTGGGCACTAGTGGTGTCTCAGGTACGTTGAAGGGGGGGTGGTAGCTATGATGCTCCAAATTGGCACCTTCGCCGGCCCTACCCATGTCGACATGATAGGACATGAGTGCAAACACAAGATATAGGTCGAATCTAGCCATGTGCATCTAGACTAGTTAAGTTGTAAGCCCCACAATTTATTTCTCCACTGTGGATACGCTGGTGAAGTGGATGGGAGGAAGAAGAAAAGGCAAACGCCAATGGGGTGGGGGCGTGGTTGTGATGCTTATGCTTCGACTCGACACTTTGGCCGGCCATGCCGTGTTGACACACCATGACATAGGTGCAAACACGAAATATGGGTTGGATCTGGCGGGGTAGAATCACACATGTCTAGGTTGTAAGCCTTGCCATTTGTTTCCCACTTCGGATATGTTGGTGTAGCTGATAGGAGGAGGAAGAGGTGGGGAACTTTGTTGGGTTAAGTGGCCCAAAATTCTTATCATGTCTTCTCGGTTGCTTGTGGTGGTTGCACGGAAATTGATGACTTCCTTTATGGGTTTTTATGTGGATGTTTTAAGACCATAACCTCAACATTCATGCACTCTTGTATGAGCCTTTATGTAGATGATTTATGCTTCAACCTTTGGTCTATCCTTTATTGAGGGAGTTTCAATTTGAGCATCCTATATATTGGGCATCACTAGTAGGCATTTTTTGTGGGCATTTACTAGCATTTGAGTGGCACTTTGGAGTGCCTCTTGGCACTGCCCCTCGTGGGCTGTTTCCATTTTCTATTCCACTATTTTTCTAAATTTGTGAGAGAGCCTTTAAGTGAATTTGTAATCATCTTGTTGATTTCTTCATTGGGCGTTGTTTTGAGATCATTTTGTATTCACTCATATCATAGTGGATTTTGTGCTATTGTTGCTGCCCGTGGTTTTCTCTTGATTTGGGTTTGTACATAAAAATTATGTGCCTGCCATTTTATTCTTGATCTTGTTTTGTATTATCAAATATCTATAACCTTCTACGCTTCCGCATCTAATTCGCTGGAATTTTATTCATTATTTTTCCTTAACAAGTGGTATCAGAGCCAGGTTTTTATCGGATCCAGGTTTTGAGCATTTGGTTGAAGGATGTGTATTTTTTATATTGAGAAGTTTGATGTCATGATAAGATCAACTTTGCCTTTCTTCCTAGAATTAAATTGACCTAATGCCCATTTGCAAGTCTTTTGATGATACTTCTACATGGCCTAAGATGATCACTCTTTACTTATTGGTCTTCACGTGAACAATTGGCCTAACATTCTTAGTCCATTTTGGTAATAACTTGGTATGCCCGGCAAATTTCAGCCGCCTATCTTCAAATGCTCAAGCTGCACACTTCCTTGGCATTTCAGAGAGAACTGCGAGGCCCCGTGGTTAGGGTCACTGCCCATGTTGATCTGGCAATTTAGCTTCCTCTAGTTGACCCGTTTTCTCCCCTTTGTGGCTAGTCATTTGTCACGTCAAGTGTTTTCTATCACTTCTCATTAATTATAATATTCACCCACTATTATCATACACTATTTTCTTTATTTGAGAGAGTATATTTGTGAGATTTATAATCTCGCCTTGTTGATCTCTTTTAGGCATATAACTTAGAGATCGATCTCATATGCTGTCATCTTTATAGTGGATTTGTTAGCCCATTCCCGGAATTTTGGTCCAGGGGACAGATTATTGGATTAAGTGGCCCAAAATTCTTCTGATGTCTTCTCGGTTGCTTGTGGCGGTTTTATGGAAATTGATGGCTCCCTTAATGGGGTTTTATGTGGATGTTTCAAGAGCATAAACTCAACATTCATGCACCTTTTTATGAGCCTTTATGGGACGATCTATGCTTCAACCTTTGGTCTCTCCTTTATTGAGGGAGTTTCAATTTGGGCGTAATATATATTGGACATCTCTAGTAGGTATTTTTTGTGGGCATTTGCTAGCATTTGAGTGACACTTTGGAGTGCCTCTTGGCACCACTTCTCGTGGGCTATCTTCATTTTCTATTCCACTGTTTTTCTAAATTTGTGAGAGAGCGTTTAAGTGATTTTATAATGATCTTGTTGATTTCTTCCTTAGGCGTTTGCTTTGAGATCATTATCTATTCACCTGTATAATAGTAGATTTTTCCTGACAAACTTGGAATGGAGTGCTGAAGAATCAATCCTTCTTTTCTCATTATTGTTTTGCATTGGCCTTTTCCCTCTCTCCCCGCTTTTGTGGCACACATTCTTTTTTTAAAAGTTTAAATTTGGATCCATCATGCTTTGGCTAATCAATTTCTCACAAGATTGGAAAATAATTTAGGGGGTCATCCCATTATTAATGTAATAATTTATAAGACCAAATATGAGATAAACTTAACTTATTTTGGCAGAAAGCTTACTAACACAATAAAATAACAAAATTAACTTTGTTTTTAATGAAATCCGCCAAGACAACATTTAGGGAGTCTTTTTATTAAATAAGTGTAGGCTTCAGGAACTCTCTTTTTTTTTTTTTTAATAATAAAGTTTTAAATTTATTTCCCCTCTTCCTAACCAAGTTGTCTTAGTGGGATTTTATTATAAACGAGTTAGTTGTGTCATTTAATGCTTCAGGTCAGCCTAAATAAGTCAAGCTTGTTATATATCAGGTCCTACATAAAATAACACCAATCAAAGGATGGACTGGTAAATTATTTTCTAATCTTGTAGGTTCCACAAATTAATTAGCTGTAACACACTGTACCAGATGAATTTTTTCTTCTTTCTTTACGGTCTTTTGTTGTTGGATGCAGCGCCAAGGCTCAAGAAAACAGTAACTAGGACTTTTCTCTTTTCAGTGACTTATTTATTGTGCCTGTGCTTCATTTTTGGCTCTGATGAAAGGCGAAGTCTTTTTGAAGTCCCATTTTTTCTCATATATTGGGTTCTCTGTGATTGTAACAGTATGTATGTAGGCTAATTCAATTTACAATGGTCATTTTCATTCAAAATAGCTGAAGTTTTACTTTAAACTCCAAAATTTTGCAGCAATTAAAATAAAGGTTAACTAGATATTTAAAAAAATTCAACGAAGAAATATATAAATAGCCGCATCCTTGTATGGCACATCCATGTCCAATGTTAGGGCTGACTCTGCCTGTCGTAAGGTCCGCCCCACAAGGGAGCCTAGACATTTACCAGTGTTAGGCACCCATACCAAAGTCTGAGTAACATAAGGTTGGAGAGGGGGGGGGGGGTTGCCAGATTGCACTTTCTAATTGGTGGAACACGTGGCGAGAGACAATGTGGTTTAGTTTTATTTGTTTCATGAGAGACAGATTACAATCTTCAGTTTTTTGTATTTGTCTATTTCTTGTGTTTTGCTACGTTCAAGCTTTTATTATTTTATTACTATTAATTAACTTTTGTTGTTCAAGTATTATTGTATTGAAATTTGAATGATTTAATATTCATTAAACTTTGGTTAAACTAAAAATCATATTGTTAATTATATTTTTGATGAAATATACAAGCTTTTAATATGTGTTTCTTCATATAATTTTTTTTTTTTTTTGCTATTTTACTTTTTAGTTCAATATGTGGGTTGGAGGTGAAAAGTAGAATATATTCAGTTTTAAAAGATAGAGAGCAGAGGTGGAAGAGGTTGTTTAGGGGAAACAATATTTTTCTGCCAGATCATCAGTTTTGCCAGATTTAGGGGTAAATATTTATGAATGCAATGGTGATCGCCCGGGGGGGGGGGTGTACTTGGGCAAAAAAATCATAGATGTAAATAAATTTATGGTAAAGATCAAGGGGAATGAATGGAATTCTTTCAATTTTCCCATTTCCTTTACCTTTAAGATATCAAGTGCTTTTGATCACATTTTGTGACATAAGCTCCTAGCCGCAACAGGAAAGATTCTCCATTTGTTTAATCATCTTCGTTTGGTTTCTGGGCCACAGTGCCTCATGTTGTTTTCAGTTTGTTGGACTTCAAGCATCTATTCAACCAGTGGATAGTGATTTCTTTCTTCATCGAATACATCTTTTCATGTTGGTCCTATACTACATAGAAACCTTTGTTTATTTTGTCGATCACATCATTCCACTAGTGACTAAAGTGTCGACTAATCCTAAGTGGAATCTGTTGGCCCATTAAGGTTGATAATTGCAGATAAAGAGGATTATGTTCAGCCCAGGTTGATCCTAAGAGAAATTTCTCTTAAGCATTATGTTCAGCTATTGATTCTGTTTGGCAGACAGCTATTGGTTGTTAGCTGTTTGTATTAGGTGTTTGTATTAGCTGTTTATATTAGCTATTTACATTAGCTGATTCCATTAGCTGTTTCTCAAAAGTGTGTTTCGTGAAATTAGCTGTTCAAAAATAGTTGTTTAGTAAAGTTACTCTTACGTCCATAACTTAATTATATTATTTATTTGTCCATGATTTTATTAATTATTTATTTAATTTCTTTTTAATATGAACCGAATTTATGTAATATGTAAAATCACCATTGTTAATATAACCCTATTTTTCTTACATTTTTTATTTAAACCCTATTTTCTTACTTATTTATACTTATTTGTATTTATTTTTTATATAATTTTCTTTTCAACAAGGGTTGAGTTAATGCGACATATTAGGTCTAATTTGTAGTATCTTGTTACTTATGTGGACATGATTTGTATTTACTATAACAAAATCTTCTTTTGAATATGAATTGAAACACACACACACACACACACACTTAGTATGTTTATGTACAAATTAATTAACCAAAGACCTTGTACTCTATCCAGTGAACGTACATAAGCCAAGAAAAATGAATCATAAGCTCATACTCCATGCCCAACCATTTAATTTGCTCTCCAAAAAATTTCTGAAGAGTTAGAAGAACATTGAAAAATTTTTCAAAAAAGGAGAAATTATTAAATTAATTTGCAGTGGGTGGGGTATAGAGAGGGGGAGGAGAAGGTTAAAGAGGGGAGGCCACGGTTGTTTAGGAGTACAACAAAGAGTACATTGATGTTGTAATTAGCAGTGAAGGGAGTGTAGTTTGTTAAAGTCTTGGGGTCATTTTTGCCATTTGCAGACATTCAGCAAACAATGATTCACAAAAGGTTAATGTTTTTAGCTTTTAGGACGCATAAAGCTATTACAAAAAGTTGTTAACCAAACACCTCAAATGGCTGTTTGGCCAAGTCAAAACAACCAAACTATCTCAAACAACCATTTTACTGAAAAAGTTATTAAAAAAACTATCTACCAAACACCTCCATTGTCATAATTTTGAATTTCAAAGGTCAATCCTAAGAGAAGTTTAGCAATCGCATCAATATAGCTAAGAGGATAAATTCTGCATACTTGGAAGAAGCCCAAAATCATAGGTGGAAATTGCTCCCGTTATCCAACTTTATCTTTCCATGAGGAAGTCAAAACTCAAAAGAACAGTTCTTGATCTATACCGTGTACAGGAAAAAAAGGCTTTTTCTATAACAGGGTCCTGGATAAATTAGAAACCCTGAGATGATTGTAGGTATTAATATTGGTGTGCTAGGAAAATGCTAAAATAGGGGACTACTAGAAAGTGAAGTATGGATGGGTATCTAATATGGACCAGTGACGGGCACTGATACAACCTTCAACCACCTCTACTGGAGTTCTTCCTCTGAGTATTCTATATTTTTATCTTTTCTCTTACAGATAATATTTTTGGAATCCATATGTAAAGATGAACGGATTATTGAGCGGAATATACGCCTTAAGGTCCAACAAAGCCCAGATTACTCAGAGCAGTGAGTCTTTTGCTGGGTTGATGTAGGTTTCCTTCGTTAACTTCACATTTCACAGACATTCCTCTAATTTTACAGGCCAGATTACGAAGCTGGATACAGAGATTTCAAAAGCCGACTGCATAATTATGAAAAGGTGGGTATTGCTGCGTGCTGCTACTAGTATTTAGTCTTGATCTGAGGAGTTTGATGATTTATGTAAAACTGCTTTGCATTCATTAATAGATTTATGAACCTGTGGAGGAAGGTTCTTATATAAAAATGATAGACATGGCCAGTGGAAATGGTGGTCAAATACAGGTAACTTATGTTTAAATATTTTGCTCCCATATACCTGGTCTTTGTTCCTTTTATTATGTTTCAATATGTGTACCTGTGTCTGACACACATACCAGAGCCTAACATAGTCACCATCTTTTTCTGTGCCTTTTCATTCTTGTGCTCACTGATTTTTATCTTTATCTTGAGTTTTCCTTTAACAGGAAATATATTGTGCCTCTGAATTCCTTTATTGGATACACTTAATTATTGATTCAAGTATTGCTATTTCATTTAATAAGAAGGATTCTTTATTGCTGCAGGTGAATAATATAAGTGGATACCTCCCTGGGCGGATTGTTTTTTTCTTGGTATGTTAATGTTTTGAGTAGGCTTTATTGACTTTAGTTCTTCTTTTCTTTTAGGCTCCTGTTCGTTGGTGTGAGTTTTTACTCCCCTTCTCATTATGGGGTGTGGGATTGGGTGATAAGCTATGATATGGTTTTGCTTATGATGTATGGGAGCTCGTACCTTAATATTCTGGTTGCTTTGCTTGTTGTGTCAAGATGTTAAGGGGGTGGATGTGTTTGTCTTGATCAACTATGAAATAAGTTAGGCAATCACAAATTTACATATACTTTCTGATGCTCTTCAGACTTCTGTCAAGCTTCTGCTTGGTAAATTGTGTGAACTGACAAGATGTGTGTATTGGAACTACTAGCCATTCAGCTTAGTCAATTACTAAGTGCCCAAGTGATGTTATACTGAATTTGAAAAAAGATTTCGGGCTTAGAATAGGCACATTGCTTTTCATGTGGGGATCATTATCTTGGAAGAGTTGTCTGAACTAATAGCTTTGTTTTTATTGGCTTGGCAACCTGATATGCATGTCTAATACTCCAAGAACAATGTATTTTGTAGTGGCTCTCAGACATTTTTGAGCTGTCTTTGTAACTCCATGTGCTGTGTTATAAGTGCATTAAACATGGTGCTGATAGACTGATATATCTGGGCTAATTGCTACTGTGAAAGTCTATGGTGACTGCATGTCATTGCAGATCTGGAGAAGCTAAAATACATCTGATGCCTATATGCCAATCCTGCTCAGTAGACATATGTTTCTTTTTTGATATATGTAAAAGGGAATGCTGAATAGTTATCTTATATTTTCACGTAACTGATTCTTTTTAATTTACATGCTTTTGTGTGAGAATGTGACATATCTCAATTCTTAGAGCCTTGTGAGTTCCCTGAAGAACTAAGTGCTTCAACATTCAAATCCTTTGCAAAAATTTATTGCAAACTCCATAATTCTCAGAGTACTTCCCAAATTACTACAGAATATATTTCATGGACTTTAACTGCAGAACTTCTGCCAATTAGAGAGACAGCTAGTTAATCAGATTCTGTAAGCAGGTTGCTACATCAAGATTCAAGTCTAACCAGTGGCTTATTCAAGACCTTGCTTAATGAGCACATGGATTTCATTGGCTAAAAGTTGATGCATCTGAAGTCATTTAAGCTTGTTGATTAGTTGGTAGACTTCAAGCTGCATCTGAAGTTGGTCTTGATTGTACTGCAGGTGAATACTCATCTCACCCCCCGGCCTATATTACTTACCAGGCATGGTGAAAGTCGCGATAACGTCAGAGTTAGAATAGGCGGTGATTCTCTTCTAAGGTGCGCCACTGTACCCGCTTTCATTGGATCCCTTGCTTTAGCCTTATTATGTATTGTCGCAGTGCTGCAGCCTGATAGTCATTATAATTGTTTTGCTTCTTCTGAATAGCATTAATTTTGTTTCCTGATCTTTCGTAACAAAGCCTGTCTATTTACAGGGATAGGAAAAAAGCACTAAAATACACAAGCCTGAGTACCCAGAAAGTAAATTCCCTTGCAGTGGGGACCTACATTAAGGACAAGGGTGTCCTACGCACTCATTAACTGGAATAAAATAATTAAAATTCAGTATAAAGAATCCTTGTATAAAATTTTTGAATCTGCTACTGCCCTAGGGAGTAGGGACTATTGAAACCGGAAAGTAAGGACTCTAGTATTATGTCAAAATAAACCAGCATCGTGCATTGACGACTTTCTATCGCATGCCCTGTATTGTCCTTAAGTTTCCCCCTCCCTGGGGAACTAAACTGTCCCTCTTGTAAATGTAACTTCACTACTTGAGTGCTATTTGTTGTGATCAGATAACTGACGACATGTCTGCATGCCTTCATGTGCACAAGAATTTTACATTGTCCAGCAAAGAAAACCTCGAGTAAAATTTTGCTCGTCTAGGATGCCACCTTATGCTAAAAATAAGTAGTGAGTCAATTTAGACCCCTGACATTTTATTTTTAACCATAGAGGTTGTAGCCAATATCGGCTGGAGATTTGAAATCACTCTCTATATGTGATGGGTAGGCGCATGGTTTCTTCAACTCAATTTTGCCATTTTCCTAATTCTCCTCTCTCGTTAATGTGAGACCGTTCCAAGTTTCATTTTCTTAGTTCACCTCCACAAAACTAGAGCTTCCTCCAATTGCTTTTTCTGCCAAAGTCCATCCTTCATCTACTTGCATGTAAGAGTTGGTTGAAGACCACTGTATCTGCTGCGATTTGTGTAAGCAAAAATCTATTCTTTTTCATTGAATCTGGAAGTTCTGTGTGTCTGGCCATCTCTTCTTTGTGTAGTATTGGAAAAATTGCCTCTTGATCTTACTCTGCCATTCCCTTGATAAGACTAGGGCTTCTTCAATCAAAATCCACCATGAATTCTCTGTTGTTCAGCTGTTGCTAGTTGATGCGATGGATTATAATTTCTCGAATCAAGAAAAGTATTATATTTATTGCATAACCACATATGTTCTACTTATTTGATTGACGGATTTGTGGACAATTTGTTTATTCAATGCAATGTATGTGCTCTCTAAAAGAGTAGAAATTGGGGTGTTGGTTTTTTTCCCCCTTCTTCCCTTAATAGTGATGCTGGAGAGCTTTATGCCAAGAAACTTGCCAACTTTGTAGAGAAGCGCCTCAAATGTGAACGTGCTGCTTCTGTAAGTATCGATTACTATAACGATTAGTCAAATATTCAGAATATTTGGTTTTCACCTGCTTTGAGCGATTTGGAAAATTAAAACAGTACATAGTTTTACACAGGCAATCTCACCACCATGATTTATGCAATTAATGGCTGTAGCACTGCACAATATGACATTTTGTAATTCCTTTTTCTTTATGGGTAAATTTACACTTGCACACAACCTGTGAAGAAATGAAGCTTGGTCTATCTTGCTGCAGCTAATTTATTTTGCTGTTGGGACACTTGCTAAATGGGATTGAATTTCGCATGGCATATCAAGGGAAAGCTTATTGGGGCCGACCTTGAAATATAAAACGAATGAAGTTTCTTTTTCTAAGATCCATGCCCAAGCCTCCCCTCATTAGGCAATGCCCAGACTTGCCATTTTTCTTTGCTGTACCCATGTAAGGTATGACATGACAGCTGACACGGGACCTGGGATACATGTCATAGATGTGTCCAGATTGTAGACCAGTGATGGGGACGAATATCCTACGTGGCTATCCTACATGTTCATATTACACTGCATGTCATAATACATGGGAATCTTATGCATCAATTATACAAGAAGTTGTCTTGTACCAAACTTTTAAGATTTTGAATGGTACGATTTCATCGTTAGAGCAAAAAACCAGAGACGTTCGAAAATTGAATTCAAGATCATGAGTTACTGGTGTTTTCTGATTACTTATGAATATCTAAATTGATTGGATGCTACCCTGTGGTTGGCTTAGAAATGTGACTGAGGGCAAATGTTTCTTCATTTTATCCTCTGCTGATCATTAGACTCTTCTTTTGACTCTATATTCAGATATGGACTAGTACTTTGCAGAGGTCAATTTTGACGGCAAGTCCTATTGCTGGATTTCCCAAGGTAAACTCAGTTAAAGGATGAGAATTTCTGTTTGTGACATCAAATGCATCTCTATCTAGCTTGTTTATATTCAACAATTTAGCTGCCTTCTTTTTGGACGAATAGATGACATCCATTTGTCGCGAAAATAAAATATATATTGCCCAGGCTCCAAGATGAGAGGGGATTCCACACCACCAAAGAAAATACCATCTTACTATGTAACCTACCTGAACGGGATACCATGCAAGGAGTCACCATTTGGTATGTTCTAGGAAGAGTCTCAAAAGTAGATATATCACCTCCAGTACCCAGATGAAAATCATTAAGGTCAATTTAGTGTAGGATGAGAGTTTAATTCATCCATCAAACTTTCCTATAAAAGAACTTTAGCTTCATCTGATATGCACTAGCGCCCAACATTACTGTCTGTATATCTATCTTTATATTTCTATTTTCTTTTTTTTGGCTCTTTCGCAATTTATTTCCAAAACGTTCTTGAGAACTGAAGAGGTGGAAGTGAGCAGCAGATGCAGACACAATGCGGAAAATAATGGCAGAGTGCATTCGAAGGTCAGGTAAAGAAGTCTTAAGGACCTCTAGAGGAGGCGGTGGCAGAATAAAATGAGCTTAGTGGTGAAATGAAGAGGTAAAGGAGAAAATTGAGGAAAAACAATATGCATATGCCGCATTCAGTAATAGTAGAATTGACGGAGGAAAAAAACATTAATAGAGTTTGTTAGGAAATTAGAGCAAACTAATAGCGGAAGCAATATGATAAAACAGATATTCAGAAATTTAAAGAAAGATAACAAGAACAAAACGACACATAAGATTTACGTGGAAACCCAATGGTGGAAAAAATCACGGACGGCGACGAGCACAATCAATCCACTATTTGAGTTGGGAGAATACAAAACGGTCACAATCACAATAAGTTATTTGATCCAACAGCAGAATTACAACCTCTCTTGTAATCTCTCTCACAATTCTCTGCCTCTCAATGTGTTTAGGGATTCAGGAGTGATTTTAGATTCTAGGTATGACCCCCTTTTGTAGGGTCTAGAAAACCAAGGTTTTACCCTTAAAGACAAACTCTAGCCGCCAGGAGAAATTGTGCTTTAAGACAAACCCTAGCCGCCTTTGATTTTGGGCCACGAAATCAAACAACCCAACAATCTCCACCGTGGACCGAAATCTCCAATCACCAACTCTGTAACACCGTCATAGCACTCCGAATAGTGATGCCCCCCAAAGGGGCAATGCCCCGAAGGGTGCTTAGATACTGTGATTGCCAACTAAGTCCAGGCAATGTTCGAACTTAGCTGTAGGTAGGGGCTTGGTTAACATATTTGTAGGATTTTCCGAAGTATGAACCTTCCTTACCACTAGTTCCCCTGCAACAACTGTATCTGTGACATAGTGGTACTTGACACTGATGTGCTTGGTCTTCGAATGGTAGGCATCATTCTTAGTTAGGTGGATAACACTTTGACTATCAGAAAACACCACAGTGGTAGCCTGTGGAACTCTAAGCTCAGTGACGAGGCCTCTCAACCAAGTAGCTTCCTTCACTCCTTCAGTAGCAGGAACATACTCAGCCTCTGTAGTATATAAAGCTGCAATTGAGGGAAGCGTTGCTTTCCAAGAGATAGCAGCTGCACATATAGTGAAGATATACCCAGATATGGACCTTCTCCTATCAAGGTCACCAGCATAGTCAGAATCAACAAAATCTGTAACATCATTTGTAACAGTTTGTTCCTATCAAATTCTAGCCCCCTTTTAACAGTACCCTTCACATAGCGAAGGATCCACTTCACAGCTTCCCAATGATCCTTCACAGGAGTATGCATATACCTACTTACCACACTCACAGCATGTGACAAGTCTGACCTAGTGCATACCATGGCATACATCAAACTACCAACAACACTATAATAAGGGACATTAGATATTCTATCTATGTTCTCATCAGATTGTGGACAACACTCAGCAGACAATCTGAAATGTGCAGCAAGGGGTGTGAAAACTGCCTTATAGTTATCCATACTAAATCTGCCTAGTACTTTCTCAAGGTAGTGTCCTTGAGATAAGTACAGCTTACCGATCTTTCGATCCCTCTGAATCTCCATGCCAAGAATCTTCTTTGCTGCACCCAGGTCCTTCATCTCAAACTCCTCACTGAGTTGAGATTTCAACTTGCTTATCAAGGATTTATCCTTAGAGGCAATCAACATATCGTCAACATACAATAGCAAGTAAATAAAAGAGCCATCAGAATATTGTCTAAAATACACACAATTATCATATCGACTTCCTGTGTATCCTTGTGCAATCATGAAGGTGTCAAACCTTTTGTACCACTGCCTAAGAGCCTGCTGAAATCCGTACAAGGACTTTTTCAATCTACTTACCAGTTGTTCATTCCCAGGAACAACAAAACCTTCGGGTTGCCTCATGTAGATCTTCTCCTCTAACTCCCCATGAAGGAATGCAGTCTTCACATCAAGCTGCTCCAACTCCAGATCAAACAATGCAACAAATCCAAGAAGCACTCTAATGGAGATATGTCTAACAATAGGTGAAAATACCTCATTATAGTCAATACTTTCTTTCTGATTGCAACCACGAACAACCAAACGCGCTTTCCACATTGCATTTTCAACTCCAGGAATACATTTTTCTTGTAGATCCATTTGGCAGTTAAGGCTCTCCGTCCTTTAGCTAGCTCACATAATTTCCAAGTCCGATTCTTTTGCAAACTCTCTATTTCCTCTTGCATAGCTAGGATCCAATTAGATGAATTTGGGCAGGAGATTGTTTCAGTATAGGTAGAAGGTTCCACACCTTCAGGCATCTCCTTTGCAACTGAAAGTGCATATGCTATCAGTCCCTCATCGTCATTGTAGCGGGCAGGTCTCCTGATCTCCCTTCGAGGACGATCACGAGCTATAGAGTGAACAACCTCCACCTGAGGCTGATCAGAACTGATAGTGTCAGGTTCAGTACTTTGGGCCTCCCTGTTAGGGTGATTAGCAACTTCACCTTGAATTGCAACGATCTCCATTTCTATCTCTATACTGGTATCCTCCTGATCACCTGTATTAGTAGAAGAAACAACAGAATCCTTCCCAGAAGGTAACATAGTAGTCTCATTAAAAGTGACATCCCTACTCTGAATGACTTTCTTAGACTCAGGACACCACATGCGGTATCCTTTAGACTCATATGCATATCAAAGAAACATGCACCTGACAGCCCTAGAGGCTAACTTCCCATTATTCACATGGACTTACACAGGACATCCAAATATTCTCAAACTAGAATAATCAACAGGATTACCTGATCATACTTCTTTTAGAATTTGAAAATCAATGGAGGTGTGTGGTGAACGATTCAACAAGTAGCAGCCTGTAGAAAGAGCCTCCGCCCAAAAAGCTTTGCGATTCCAAAGTCCGGCATTTGAAAGCATACATCGAGCTTTTTCCAGTAGAGTCCTGTTGATTCGTTCTGCAACCCCATTTTGCTGTGGTTTACTAACCAAAGTCTTGTGCCTAGCTATGCCATTCATCGTGTAGAACTCTTCAAACTCTGACTCAACGAACTCAAGACCATTGTCAGTCCTAAGTTTCTTAATCTTTCTCCCAGTCTGGTTCTTAACCAGAGCCTTGAACTTCTTGAACTTGGAGAATGTCTCATTTTTCTATCTCAAGAAGTAAACCCAAACTTTGCGTGAGAAATCAACAAAAGTTAACATGTAGTACTTACCTCCAAGAGAAGGAACCTTCGAAGGACCCCACAGATCTGAATGAATGTAGTTAAGGATCCCCGGAGTACGATGTTTCGCTTTATAGAAACTCACCCTCTTCTGTTTCCCAAAAAAACAGTGATCACAAAAATCAAGCTTCTCCGTACCAGCGCTACCCAGATAACCTTTCTTACTTAGAATGGTCACCCATTTCTCACTCATATGGCTCAATCTCATGTGCCATAATCTTGTATCATTAGCATCTGCTGATGCTGTACTAACTGCAGCTACTCTTGTAACTGTAGTTCTTTGTATGATGTAGAGACTGCCCTGCCGCAGTCCCTTCATTACCACCATGGTTCCCTTTGTCACTTTTAGGACACCATTCTCCATAACAATCCTGCAATCATTAGTCTCAAGAGTACCCAAGGAGATCAAATAACGAGTCATATCAGGTATGTGACGAATCTTAGATAAAGTTCTAACTATGCCATCATGGGTTTTAACATGTACAGTACATATTTCTGCAACTTTGCACTCAGCATCGTTGCCCGTAAGTACAACTCCGGTATCAACAGGCTCATAAGTGACGAACCAGTCCCTATGAGGACACATGTACAACCAAAATCTAAAATCCAATCATCACCTAACGCATTTTCAGAGGCGGTGGCCAAAGACATGGTAGCAAGCAATACATCACCATCAGACTCTGACTCTACTACGCAATTAGCTGTAGCAGTTTTCTCCTTTTCCTCTTTTCCTTTATGTTTCTTTAGTTTCCAGCAATTAGCCTGAATATGATCCAATTTACCACAGTAATTGTAGGTCTTATTGGAATGAGGATTCTTAGACTTAGATCGGTTCTTTTTTTTATTACCGCTCCCCTTTTGCTCAGTTCTACCTCCAACAACTAATCCCTTAGTTGGATAAGTATGGATATTATGGTCAGATTTCTCATTAGACAACAGATTAGACTTGACATCCTCAAAAGATATAGTATCAGAATTACTATATAGCATAATTTTCTTAAAGTGTTTATAAGAAGGGGGTAGAGACACAACAAGCAGAATAGCTTTATCCTCATCCTCAATCTTTACATCCAGACTCTCCAAATCAACTAGAATAGAATTAAATTTATTCAAATGTTTTTGAACAAGGGCTTAGTTTGAAAAAGCGCGAGGCCCACTGAGGCGCAAAGGGTTCAGAGGCGCGAGGTGCGAGGCGAAGGCGCGCGCCTCAAGGACGTGAGCCTTTTTTTAGCTAAAAAAAGGTTCGAAAACAATTTACAAGACTTATTTATGATAATTGAGTAATATAGTGACATCAAAAAACAATTGTACATCAATATAAGTACAAAAAGTATCGCAAATCATCCACAAGACGGTAATTCAGCATGACAATATTATAAAAAGTGAAAACACATGCACACACAAGAACTTAGTAAAAGTTTAGAAACAAAGAAACAAGCATAGTCATGAAGACATGAAAGAAAACATGAACAACATATAACATAGTTCTTCAAGTAATCTAAAATCAACTAGACGTCTTCATCATCATCCAACACCACATGCTCAGGATCAACATCATCAAATCCACCAACATCGTCATCTCCTATGTCCTCTTCCTCCTCCTCTTGATACTCTGCAACATTCTCATCCTCATCTTCATCTTCATCAACTAATTGAAATCGTCCACGAGGCCTAGAAGATGAAGCAGGAGTCTTTCATTTATCCTTGTTAGACATAGAGCCTTGCTTAGTGGTGCTTCCTTGAGATGTTCTACGTCTAGTGTAATAATTAGGCTCATCTGCCCTGGAGGCTTGGGCAACAGCAACCCATGTCAAATTATCATCCTCAAATACAAGATTATCATCATCTGAATCACCATCCATCCTTCCAAGCTACCACTCATTACTTTTATCAATGTCCTTTAAGAGGATGGGATCTGTGGAGGTACTCTCTTCACGTCTACGCTTCAAAACACGATTTGCTTTGACAAAAACCAAGTCATTCAAGCGAGACTGGGCAAATTGATTTCTCTTTTTGGTATGAAGCTGGTAACAAGAAAATAGCTTTCATTAGACTTCATTAATCATCATTAAATATTAATAAATGTAAATGATAAATTATCAAAAAGATTAACGTTCGATTTTTCTAACTTACGTGTTGAAACACACCCCAGTTCCTTTCACACTCGGTTGCACTACAAGTGAGGCTAAGAACACGAATGGCAAACTTCTTCAAATTAGGTGCTTCAGCTCCGTAATTACTCCACCAATCAGCTAGTAGAAAATAAAATTGAAAAGTTATCTTCAATTATAATATTTTAAGGAAAACAAAAGAGAAAAATATATAGGCAAACTTTTCTAATATTCTTACCAGGAGCTAGTGCATTCCTTTGTCTTTTAGCCATGTTCATCCCAAAGAGGCCTTGAGCATTTTTGTACAAGTTTAATTCTTGGAGAATCTTATCTTGAGTTCCCAAATCCGGAACCAACCTTGCTATGCAATCATATAAACCCTGGACAACTTCCATACAATCTTCGATGCTTGGGTTTGAATAATAAATTTCCGGATTTAGAAAATGCCCGGCCGCATGCAAAGATTGGTGAAGTTGGCATTCCCATTGTGTATCAATAAACTTGAATGCCATTTCATAATTCTCCTCTTTATGTCCAAAGCTTTTAGCAATGGCTTCCTTAGCTCTATCTATGGCCTCATAAATATAACTCATTGGAGGCTTCTTTTCTCCATCAACAATCCGAAGAACCTTAACAAGAGGGCTTGCCAACTTAAGAGAATAGAGAACGTTCTTCCAATAGCTCTCTTGTAAAAGGTAGGATGCCATCTTCTTCCCTTTTGCTTCCTTTGACCATTTACTCTCATTCCATTCTTGTGAAGTTACCATCTTCCTCAACGCATTTCTTTGCTTGTGAAAAGAAGAAAGAGTGATGAAGGAAGTGGCAAATCTTGTGATAGCCGGTCTCTGCAAATTTTTTTGACTCGTGAACCGCCTCATCATGTTAAGAAGAGGAACGGAGCTATGTATGTAAGCATTGATGAACATGCTCTTCTTTAATGCAATCTTGACCTTTGGAACTTGATTTCCAATATCTTCCAAGATGAGGTCAAGACAATGTGTGGCACATGGAGTCCAATATAGATGTGGCCTCTTAGCCATTAGCAACTTCCCTACATAAATTTATTTTAACAAGAATGATGTAAGAAACTAAAAATGTAACCAAAAAGGCAAAGAACTAATTCAAGTCATTTAAAACTTTTAGAGAAGAATTCTTACCCGCCTTGACATAATTAGATGCATTGTCGGTCACCACTTGGACCACATTCTCCTCTCCAATTTCCTCGACCAAATCATCAAGAATTTTGAATAGAAGATTTGCATCCTTCACAACATCGGAAACATCCATCGATCTAATAAAGACCGAACCCTTAGGAGAGTTCACAAGAAAGTTAATAATGTCTTTTTGAACTGTGGAATCACGTCATCCATTGGATAATATTGAACAACCCTTTTGAGCCCATTCTTTCTTGTTCTCTACCATTGCTTTCTCGGTATCCTCCACTTCTTTTTTGAGGAGAGGAATCCTTGCCTCATACATTGAAGGTGGTTTTAAACCCGAGCCAAATTGACCAATAGACTCACACATGACTTGAAAACTATCAAGTGTAAGTAAGTTAAAAGGAATAGCACCATCATAGAAGAATCTAGCAATATCCGTACAAACTTTGTTCCTTAGATCTTTCCTACACATCTCATTTAAAGTCTTTTGCCTTCCTTGATCCTTCCATTCCTTTCTTGCCTTCACAACATCTGCGAGATTAGGAGTGAAGAACATATCTATTGGACCTTTTGTCTTTGATCTCTTTGAAGGCATGCTATTACTACCTTTTGACCCACCACTTGTGAATTTTCCACCCTTAGGCATCTCAACACACTCATCATCATCATCTTCTTCTGAAAATAGCTTTGTGGCAAGCGTTTAGACATATCATAGGCTTCTTTACTTGCCTTTTAAGGTCCATGTAGTCTTGGATTTCTTTCTTAACATGCTCGTGAACCCTTTGACACCCTAGTGTATTTCGATGCCCACCAACTAGATGTTTTAGTCGGAAAACACCCCGGTGGTTCTCACTCCGCAAAAAATTGTAAAAGAAATTATTTCTATTTGTTGGATCTTGCTTCCCATACTTCCTTCCGGGATCTAACAATTTAGAGGAAGCCGAACCCGAATCCGAAGTGTTACCGGTTGGGTTTGAATCCTCCATTTAACTCACCGTTTTAGCTCTCAAACTAAAATTCCATAGCAATCAAGCAAATAGTTAGTGAGACGCTAATCACTAATTGCATTTTACCAAAAAAAAAAAAAAAGACAAAACAGAGGTAATTGACTAATTGCTAGGGGTGTTCAAAACTATCCGTAACCAAAAACCCGAACTAAATAACCGCGAACCGATCCGAAATATTGGGTATCCGAACCGAAATATTTAAAATTTTTGGTTCGGGTACCCGAACCGATAAATTTTTTGGGTTTCGGTTTGGATACGGTTCGGATGTTTCGTAATTTCGGGTACCCGAAAACCCAAAACTTTTTTTTATTTTATATTTTTTTTTAATTTTCTCTTCCCTAAAAACTTTGTAAGTTACATATCCCCAAGCCCCATGAAGACAAGGACTTTGAGTTTTTGACTTTGTTGCATTGTTTTGTTTAGATTTCTAGGTCTTCTATAAGACTTTGTTGCATTTGGACAATGGTTTCGGCATGAATACGATATTATTAAGGTTATGTCTTATGGATGTGTGAAGTCGTTGAAATGTGAATAATAGTAACGTACTTTGTGGTATTGCCATATTATGTGATAATATCATGTATTAGTTCCCTTTGGGTACCAAAAAAAATTATTAAACAAAATAGGAAAAAAATATTTTTAAAAAATTGGGTTATTGGTTAACCAAAAACCCGAACCGAAATTTTCGGGTACCCGAATTTCGGGTACCCAAATATTTCGGTTCGGATACGGTTCACCATTATGCCGACCCGAAATTTCGGGTACCCGAACCGAAATTCCTTTTGGTTCGGGTACCCGAACCATGAACACCCCTACTAATTGCTAGCTGCCACTCATCACTAATTGGTAATTGCTTCCCATATTTCTATTTGTTGGGCACTGCCACTGACCACAAAATGGAAAATTTGGTTGCAAATTTAACAAAAAAAATAATAACATTTCTAATCCGTATTTCTATTTGTTGGGCACTGCCCTGCCCAGCCAAAAAAAAAAAAGTGACATTTGGTGTTGAAGAAGGGCAGAAGGCTCGAACAGAGGAGGGAAGCCGAGACAGAACAGAGGAGGAGAGGTCAGCAACCCGAAAACAGGGGAGGAAAGCTGATGAAAATGGCTCGAATAGAGATAGACATGGCCGAAAGAGAGGATGAGAGCTTAAGGGAGAGAGAAACGAAAAAAAAAAGGAGAAGGCGGCGTCAGCCATGGCTGACTGGTCGACTGTAGCAGAGAAGACGCAGAGAAGCATGAAGAAGAGAAAAAGAACACCAGGACGAAGAAGAGAAGAACAGAAAGCATACACATACCTGGTCGACTGAGAAGATTTGAGGCCTCTAGGGTTTTGAATGGTGGAGCAGAGTCGAGGGGAGAGTCGAGGTGAGAGCCGAAGAAGGCAGCCAAAGCAGCGTTTAATGATTTTCGTCCAATTCTTTTTTTTTTTTTTTCGAAAGAAGCCTTAAGTTCTTGTGGGCGCGTGCCTTGCTGGCCTTGAGCCTCGGCGTGAGGCGCCATGAGGGGCACGCCTCACGTGGCTTCGGGGATGGGCGTCGCCTGGGTGTGGGTGAGGCGCCAGCCTGTGCGCCTCTCGCTTAGGCGCGCCCCACCTGCGCCTTTTCAAACTAAGAACAGGGGTACCTTCAGCCATACGAAAGGTGTACAACATTTCCTTCAAACGGATCTTGTTGGCTAGACTCTTTGTCATGTAGAGTTCCTCAAGCCGAGTCCACAGATCCACTGCAGTTGCCTTATCGAGCACCTCTCGTAGGACATGTGGTGCCAGGCACAGCTAAATGGCTGAAACCGCCTTCAACTCTAGTTCTTCCCATTCCTCGTCTGTCAGCGATCCATGCCTCTTCTTTTGGTCTGTTGCCCATTGTTTGTCGGTCATCTTCTCGGGTTTCACGTGAGGTCCTTCCAGAATCTTCCACAACTCATGCTGGATGAGAACTGCTTTCATCTGCACCTTCCCGAGATTAAAACTAATCTCTCCATCAAATTTCTGAATATCAACCTTCATAATTGAAGACATCCTAAACCAAAGCTCTGATACTACTTCAACCAAGGTCCATGGCAACAAGCGCAAGTGAGGTTCCATCCTAAAACCAATTGCCAATAGGAGGAGTAGCCCACTTAACTTATATACCGTGACCTTTCTTTTTAAACTTCCGATGTGAGACTTCTTTACTCATGTGTGATATTCCCAACAATCTTCTCCTCACACATAAGTCTCTTCCACGCCACATCAACACACAAGCTCCCCCTTGAACGGAAATCTTTACTAAGGTGTCAAGCCACCATCAAGAGCTTATCTACGCTATCGAGCTACGCTGCAGCACACGTATTACCACTCGATCAACACCTGCGTGTCACTTCACCAAGCTCATCCATGGGGTCCACCATGCCACACCTTTTGTCGCCTAGTCGAACGCACCATCGGCTCTGATACCACTTGTTGGGGAGATCCAAGGAGGGAGCTCACTTCAAAAAGGTCCATGGCAACAAGCGCAAGTGAGGTTCCATCCTAAAATCAATTGGCAACAGGAGGATTAGCCCACTTGACTTATATACTATGACCCTTCTTTTTAAACTCCTGATGTGGGACTTCTTTGACTTCTTTACTCATGTGTGATATTCCCAACAGAGTTAAGTACAAGGTTGCTAAAAAAATAACAAAGAAAGTTGTCACTATAACAGAGAACAACGCTTATGAAAGGTTATATCAGAGGCTGATGACTAAGGAAGGTGAGAAGGAGGTTTTCAAGTTAGCAAGGGCTAAGGAGAAGAAAACACAAGACTTGGGTAACGTGAGGTGCGTCAAAGATGATGACGGTAAGGTCTTAGTAGAGGAAGCAAAAATAAGGGAAAGATGGTGGAATTACTTCTATAAGCTCTTTAATGGAGAGATGAGTGAAAATTCCCTAAGCAATGAGAGAGGGATCAAGAGAAGCAACAAAAATATAGGTTCTGCACCCATATCAGTAAAGACGAGGTTAGAGATGCATTAAGAAAGATGAAGACTGGAAAGACACTGGGTCTAGACCGTATTTCTGTGGAAATCTGGAAGTGTTTGGGTGAAGAGGGACTAAAGTGGTTTATAGAGCTTTTTAATGTCATTCTAATGACTGCAAACTAAGAAGCACAGACACTCTCAATGACTTCATGTATATGTGTCCGACACATGTTGGACACCGACACTCTCGGACATTCTTTGGACACTCTAAAACGAATGTACAACATATGGACAACATGAAGAAATTAAGTTATGTTATTAATAGTTGTAGAATGCTCACACTATGATAATTTTTTTATTGTTCTCATCTAAAGATGATCCTCTCAAGAAAAAAGACAAAAAACAAATTATGAACATATAGGTAATAGAATAAATATTTTCTGGACACAGAATATAAACATATAGGTAATAGAATAAATATTTTCGAAACACTCTATGTCCACTGTATGTGTTGTGTCTTACTTTTCAGAAAAATCACGTGTCCGCGTGTCGGTGTCGTGTTGTATCCTATCTGTGTCACGTATCGGTGTCTGTGCTTCTTAGACTGCAAAGATGCCCAACGAATGCAAAATTAGTACAGTTATCCAACATCGCAAGAGTAAGGGTGATATTCAATATTGTAATAATTATAGAGGTATTAAACTGCCTAGTCAGACTATGAAGTTGCGGGAAAAGGTGATTGAGAGAAGGTTGAGGAAGGGTGTTTCAATTTCGAAAAAACAGTTTGGTCTTATGCCCGGTAGATATACTGCAGAAGCAATCCATCTCATAAGAAGGCTCATGAAATCGTATAGAGATAGGAAAACAGACCTCCACATGGTGTTAATAGATTTAGAGAAAGCGTATGATAGAGTACCGCGTGAGGTATTAAGGAAGTGTTTAGAGAAAAAAGAGGTGTTGGTAGCGTATATTCGAGCTATCAAGGATATGTATGAGAGAGTTAAAACAAGTGTGAGGGCCTTAGGAAGAGACACATAAGACTTTCCTATTGACATTGGGCTCCATCAATGTTTAGCTTTAAGCCCGTTCCTTTTCAATATTGTTATGGATGAGCTTACAAAAGGCATTCAAGAAAAGGTATCATGGTGTTTGTTATTTGTTGATGATATTACTTTGATCGATGAGACCAGGAGCGGATTTAACGTGAAGTTAGAACGGTGGAGACATGCATTAGAGTCTAGAGGATTTAGATTGAGTAGAAAGAGGACCAAGACCAAATCCTTAAAATGCGGGTTTAGTGGTGTGGAAGAGGGTGGCGAGGAAGTCACCATTGGTGGTGTGGCAATACGAAGGGTCGAGAAGTGCATGTATTTAGGCTCAGTGACTCAACAAAAATGAGATATTGATGAAGATATCAACCATCAACAAAAATGAGATATTGATGAAGATATCAACCAACGTATTAGAGTGGGATGACAAAAATGAGAGAATGCCTCCGGAGTATGATGTGATAAGAAAATTCCTATAGGATTGAAAGGGAAAATTTATTGTATAATAGTTAGACCAGCTTTGTTATGTGGTTCAAAGTGCTGGTCAATCAAGAAGATTCAAATCTAGAGGTTAATGGTAACAGAGATGAAAATGATCTAAATGATTTGATGGATGTACGACTATGCGAGATTATATAGAATTAGGAATGAAGTGATTAGAGAGAATATAGAAGTAACACCCATTGAAGATAAGATAAGGGAGACTAGATTGAGATGGTTTGGTCATGTTAAAAGGAGTGTAGATGCGCCAGTGAGGAAGTGAGTAGGTGTGCGCTGATTAACATTCCGAAATGTAAAAAAGGTAGAGGACGGCCAAAGAAAAGCGGGAACGAGGTGACTAAATATGATTTGAAGTTTATAGGATTGATGGAGGACATGACTCATGATATAAGTGTGTGGGGAGGTAGGATTAAGGTTGTGGACCATTGATTGCGTGCTTTTAGTCCTACCTTTGGCTTTTGTGAGCAGGGATTGTTGTTGTGTTGTACTGGCGATTAGTTTATCCTGAGTTGGCTGCACTCCTGTATGCTAGTAGATTGATCTCGGCAGGGTTATTATTATCGCACATTTGATTGCTTAAGTAGCATTGGGCGTTATTACCGCCCTGCCTCCGGTTGTTTAAGTGAAGATTGCTCTTGGTCAGAGTAGTATTATGCTATTGCTTGCTGATGAAGGTATGTAGAACTCTTACCCCTTCTCATCTATTGTTCATTATAATTTATGTTATTTTATTTAAAGAATTATTTAGGTTGTATGTGTGTTACCTTCGTTTCTCAAATGATTTTCAACTTTTAAAATATCTCCTTAAAAATTTTTATGTGAGTTTATTGGAATTGGTCTCTCTACGGGTAGTCATTTCTGTTGAGGTAACGCTGCCTACATCTGGATCTTCCCGGATCATGCGAAAGTGGGACCCACACTAGAAGTTCTTCTTCTTGTTGTTCTTGAAAACTGATTTCAAATGTTGCTTGTGGGTCTCTTGAAAATAACCTTGCCGGTAAAGGCAACTAAATCTGTATCTTCTTACTAGATCTTGCTATAAAAGGATCGCCATTGGAGAGTTGTGGTTATTGTTGTTGATGTGTATTCAAAACCAACTTTGAATCTCCCTAGTTATCATCTTAAATCTATTCTTCGTAGCTGGAGTCAAGTGCTTTTTTCTCAATGTCATATTATTATTATTAGTAAAATAGCATTTTATGCCTTGCAATCTGCTTCTCCTGTGAAATGTTGGCCTCCACTTTGGAAGATTTTATTTATCTAGAGAGATTATCTCTTGTTTTAAAGAAAAAATAAAATTGAAAACAAGTGGGTGCCTTAACTTCTCTGATTTTTGTGCATTTCATAGGTACAATGGCGTGCACTGGATGAGATCAACACTGGAGTATTTGATGGGATGACCTATGAGGAAATGAAGAGAAATATGCCTGAGGAGTATGAGTATGTTGTCCACCCCTTTCATCTAAAATAGAAAGTGAATATAAGATTTTAAATAGAGCGACCATAAAGTTAAGGTTGCTGTAAAGTTATTCTGGTCCCTCTAGCATTTACTTATGCATATTCTTTGGCTGTCTGTACTAATTATGTCAAATGTCTGTGCATGGGTGGAACCCCCTAATTTCCCCTCTGAAATGTGTATGTAGCTCACTGGATCTTCATCCAGCTGCTAACATTTGCAACCCAGAGAAATTTTGTAAATTCAGTACATAAAACCAATATGCATTATCTAATCATATTTTTATTTTTTTAACTGATGCCTTGCCTTTTATTGCTTAAATTGGGGGGAAAAAAGGAAAAAACTAGATTGTTGCTCCGTTGGATTGCACATCTTAATGCAGACAGCGGTTAAGCATTCGACAACATTCTTTGTTGTATTTTTTCCCCTCATTGGGATGCCAGGTTACGTAACAAAGATAAGCTGCGGTATCGCTATCCTAGAGGAGAGTCTTACTTGGATGTCATCCAGAGGTATGTTGCCTGTCTGTCTTAGGTTTTAACTGCTCATGAGACTTTGAGGACTCTCTCTCTTGTGCACAAAGGAACTTTCTTTCTCTATTTATTTATCTCTGGTTGGTTTGAACATTTGTAGACTGGAGCCTGTTATCATCGAACTTGAGCGCCAGCGAGCGCCTGTTGTAGTAGTTTCCCATCAGGTGATGTGTTGGGTGCACAAAGTAACTGTAGCAGTGTTTTGCAGCCAAAATCTAATATTAATTTTTCCATGCGTCTTCTTTCAGGCTGTCCTGAGAGCATTGTATGCGTACTTTGCTGATAGACCTTTAAAAGAAATACCACAAATTGAGGTAACATAATCTGTTTCATGCTGTTGACCGCTGAAGTTTTGTCATTCTTTTTTTTTAAAAAAAAAAAAAACCTGCACAATGGAAAAGAAGGGAGAGCAGGGAGAGAGGAGTTGTTGGTCTCATAGTCCAGGCAGACGTTCTGTAGACATCTTTATGCCTGCGTTTGAGCCTTTATGAGAGACAGATTAGGAGGCCTGCATGTTTATCTCAAATTCCAGGCTGAAATCACTTCTAAAAATAGGTTCTATTTGTCATTGACTGCATACAAAATTGCACTTCAAGGGATGCAGCCAAATATCACCCCAAGTACTTCCGTTGGATATATTGAATGTCCCTTTGTTTGACCAGTTGCTTAATCCTGGGGGGGCCCCCCCCCCCCCAAAAAAAAATCAGAACAGAAGAATTTGTCCATTGCAGTAACGTATTTTACCATCCCTAATAGGCACAGGTGGTTATCACAGTCGCTGGAGTATAATTGCACTGACAATCTCAATTACTTCACAGAATGTGGTTATTATGGCGTAAAGTGGTCTATTTTGCTGTTCAGAATCTATTTAAAGGTTTTTTGCAAGTAACAAGTAGAAGTTGTGGAAACCCACTGGATAAGGATGATAGAAGATATTATACATATCTGGATAAAAAGCATGGAGCAAGGCTAGCATCTTACAAAAGCACTATATACAATTAAAATAGATACTTTACAAAATCACAATACATACATTGGAGAGAATGGAGGGGCTTTGAACACCTAAAAATCCGTATATCTGCAAAAGGGTGTCAAGTGTTGTGGTATGTGCATGTTTTTTCAAGAGAAACACACTTGTAAGAAATTTTATCAGAGGTCTTCCTTCCTAGTACTATTGAAAGCAAGCACAAGTAATTCTTGAGTTTCTTCAGAAATAAGGTACACATTTGATGACACAATTAGTACCATCATTTCATTGAAAATGATTTTAGCTGAGTGGTTTTTTATTCTCTCCCCTTAAAACTCCTGATATTTGCAGCTTTTGAATTTGTCCCTCAGGTTTGTAGTCATGAGCCGTGGCTACCATCTCTGTGTCCTTTATTCTCCCTGTTTTCTGTAAGTTATACACAAGGTGGCACATAATTACCAGGTTTGGGGATTGCTGGATCGATAAAACGAGTTCGGGATCGCAATATGCACTTTTGCTAGGATCCCGGAACGAGGGGGTGGCTTCATTAGGAACGCTAATTTAGATCACAATTCGCTGCGAAAGTTGTTCCGGATTGCCAATTGCTTTCCTTAAAAATAAAATAGAGGATACTAATTGATGTCAAATGCCATAAGAATACATAATGAAGTAATTAAATTAAAAATTATATCATTAATTATTTCATTAATTATATCTAGACTGCCTTTTCTTCCAATATCACACCTAACCCCTTTATCATTCCCTATGTTTCAAATTCTCCATAACTTACAGGTACTTTCCCTATTTTCCAAATTAATTCTCCTTTCACTTTCTTCCCCTCTCAAAAAAATTGCTCCGAAGGCATTATTTTGCTGAATCTATTTTCAGCGCCCTGTGTTCTCAACATAGATTATCAGGTCTCCTTTATTTTGTGGAAACTATTTTAAGGGCCTCATTTACTATTCGAGTTTTCTTTTTAACCCTTTAAAGTTTTCATATTTGCATTTTAGCCCAAATTTTTAAAAATTTACTTTCGAAAAATTGAAATTTGTGTTTGTGATTTTTTGCTCATTAATAGAACTCGACGTTCTCTTTCATCTGGTATCAGACCCACATGCACAAAAGTAATTAAGATTATTAAGCTAATTAATGACTAATTAAGCCAATTAATTGCGATTAATGCTTGAATAATCACCTGCTTGTCCTGGTCCTAATTATTTACACATTGTCCACTCACCTGAAGGTAATAATACCTCATTAGCACCTCAATTAAACTATATCATTGATATAGTTTTAGAATTAAAAGCCGAATTAGCTAAAATTAAGACGGAATTGAAGGAGCTTAAGATTCAGTTAACTGTAGTCCATCTTTCTCTTATTAACGAAGTTAGGCATAGCAAAAAAACTACCCCTAGTATTAGTACTCCTTTTCAACATAAATATTCTTTCCAAAACCCAAAAAACAAGATCCCATTTCCTTTGCAAGTAATAAAAAACCAAAAGAAAATAGGAGAACAATTTGGTGAAAAATCTACTGAAAAGAAAGAAAAAGAAGATGGAGTATGAACAATATATGCTTAAAGAGCTACACAAAATGTTTGAAAAAGGACAAAATTCGGAAGAATTAAGCAAAACTATGGGCGCAATTAGTGATAAATATGAAGTTTTGTTTGATGGTAATGAAGAGACCAATAATGTTCAATTAGAAGAAGAAATATATCAGTAGATGAATCTGATTAAATTAGAAGATCTCAATGTATTACTACTAGAAGAAATTAAGAGAAAACTTGATAAGAAATATGGTAAGATGATTAATGAAAATGAAATCAATGAGATTAGAGAAGAAATCGACCTATGTGAAACAGAGACTAATCTAGTTAAGAACGTTCCTAAACCTGAAGAATTTGGTGAACCATCTAGAAGAAATACTTATTTCCTAAGACCTAGGTACGTTCCAGTAGGACGTACAAGCAATTTTTCCTTCGGGTTTATCCCAGGGAAAACCACGGCCTATGAAGAAATTGGTCTTACCCCAATTAGCCAAATTAGATATATCTTAAACATTGATAGAGTTCAAAATAAAGAAGAAATATTTGAGCACTGGAAAAGAGGAATGAATAGTATCTTAAACATAAATACTACATGGATTGCTGTAAACTTCCTAAATTATATCGAGCATAGTTTCTCTGGGACTGTATCTGACTGGTATGATTCATTAAGTGAAGAAGTTAAAAATACATTAAGAATAATAGAAACACCAGCTGCTATATTCAGAAGTTTGTGCAAAGAAATTAAAACTGAATTCATCAGAGCTAAACTTGATTCTAAACTTGATTCTGAAAAAAAAGGAAGAGAATGGCAAAGAAAGATTAACAACATATAACTATAGGATATGAGATATCTAGAAAATTATATTGCTGAATTCAGTCAGTATTACTACAAAATTGGGTATAATGAAACAAATTTTGGTATGTTCTATGACAAATTTTCATATCTTATAAATTCTATAATTAATGAAAAATATATGGCATGGCTTGAACGAACAGATGTTATTGATACCCTTGGTTTAAGAATTTCCTATTTACGAAAATGAGTCAATGAACAACAACAACAAACTCCCAGTGTGGGTCCCACTTTCGTGGGGTCTGGGGAGATCCAGCTGTAGGCAACCTTACCTCTACCGGTATTCCTACCTATAGAGAGGTCAATGAACAATGCGTTGATCTTCAAAAGCAAAAGAAGATTAAGAAGCAGTTCTTAACTTGTTGGGATTCATCTCACCAATGGAGAAATGAATTTGAGAAAAGAAGAAAAAGAAAATTCTATGAGAAAAAGATTTTTAACAAGTAGAGAGGCGAGAAATATATAAGAAAATACTATGACAAATCAAGTTCTAAAAACGAAGATTTTTTACGAAAACTGCTTATTGTTCGGCAGGAAAAAAAACAACTGCACATGTTGGGCATGTGGAGAAGTAAGTCATTGTGCTAAGGAATGCAAAAATAGGAAGAATAACAAACTTATTGAAACCTTGGGAAGCCTAGATTATGTTGAACTTAGTGAAGATGAAGCATTAGACCTAACCCTAAATAACAACAAAGAAATTGTTGAAATTATATTGGACAATGAATATGAAGAAAGTGGTTATAAAGAAACAAGTCATATGATAGAAAGTAGTTCGGTTAGTCTTGGTGATTTTCAAGGAGAAGAGTTTGTTGTAGACAATGATAATGAAGAAGTCAAAGGAGATTGAGTTCTTCCCATAATCCAAAACGACATGATGTATAAAAAATTCATCTTTCAATTAAAAAGCAAATACGTATGTGAAATGATGGAAGGAGATATTGAAATAAAGAATTGTGAGTATGACGTTGGGGAAGTTAATCTTATTAACTGGGAGAACATCCTTAAGCATAATAAAGATAGAAAATATACATACATTCATGTCGGAAGTGTCCAAAGTTCAAATCATTCCATTACAATATTATGGTAAAGATATTGATCTTTACGCTTTACTTTGTGATATTAGGCATACCAAATTTAATAATCAGATCATCACAGGGATAAAAATCAATTTATGTAATGGGTCAGTAGGATTCAATTGTCGACCTGAATATTATGTGAGTCTAAAAGATGAATTTGCTAAAAACTTCCTATTCATTAAGATAAAAACAGTTGAGTTGGATATGAAAAGAGGAGAATATCCTTTAAGGATATTTAAAAAAATTATTTACAAATTAGATAATACAATAGATTCTAAGACTAAGGTAATAATGATAGAAGCAGATAATTTAAAGTCCTACCCCTATGTAAAAAATTCAGAGGATTAAATCCAATCCTCAGAAAATAAAAATCGATCGTTCATGGATATCTAGCTTTACAAATCCTACAAAGATCAGTAAGAAAAATATAATAGAGATAGATGAGGAAGGTAAAATAAGTATTAAATTCCAATTATTAAGAAGTATGAGTACAAGGTCAGATTGGGAAAAAGGATCTTCATCAGCTAAAGAAGAGCTTAAAGAAAATACAATTAGTGTGATTAGTGAAATGAGTAGAATGAGTTTTAAGACTTCAAGACCCAGTGTAGATCAAATTATGAGTTTAGATAGAAAAGTCATTGGGTACAAGGCTAGAACTGTTAGTAAACCCACCTCTGAAGATGAATTAGTCAAAAATATGACTATGAAAATATGCTATGAAGCTACTAACACAAACCCTTATAGTATTTATATCCCAAGAAAGGTATGTTTAGAAGGATATAATAAATATGAACTTTGTGCTTACATAGATAGTGGTTGTTCTGTTTGTTTTGGAAAAAAAATCATTATTTTCTTAGTTTATGTGGAAAAGAGGTAAAAATTCTTTACAAGTAAGAATAGATGGTAATAGTGTTATGAGCAGCAATGAGGCCATAGAAGGGTTATCTATAAAATTAAGAAGAGTTTAATGCATTATACTAGTTCTATGAGCTACTGATCAACTCTCTCATGATATGATTATTGGAAATAATTTTCAAGGATTATATTCTCCATGCATCTAGACCATAAACTAAATAATATTTATAATCAATGTTCACTCAATCCCTATCGAAAACTTAAGGCTTACACTCATCAAAAAATTGAATTCACACGCAACCAGTGTGGTGAGAAGGTAAGTCCTGCACAACGAGAAGTAGCATTGACAACCTCATTACTCGAATTGCCTATTAAAGAACAGATTACCGAACAACAAGAAAAATTATGTAAGGAACTCTACTCTGATAATTCTCTAAAATTTTAGGATAAAGACAAAATATTTGCTAAAATCACTTTATTAAATTCCAACACTATCATCCGGGTTAAACAATTGGTGTATACACACCAGGACATTCAAGCGTTTAATAAACAAATTAAAGAACTTTTGGATAAAGGATTGATTAGAAACAGTAAGGGTCCTCACACTAGTCCTGTTTTTATGGTGAGAAATCATGCTGAAGAAAAAAGAAAAAAAGCTAGAATAGGTCCATATAATAGTAGGTACCTCAGGGTAATAAATTGTCCCCTTTCTCTTACTATTCCAGTATCCACTGTGGACGCCTAAAAATGACATTTTATATTTTTCCCGATGACGAAAATTATAGTCCAACTTGTGTACTTCGAGGCCCAATAGAACAATCATTGAATTTGAGTCCAAAAAGTTAATAGAGCCCAAAAAACTCAAATAGGTCCAAATTGATAGTGTTCAACGTCCAATTAAGATCCACTCTAGGATGTATAAGATTATTAGGTTTAGTTATCAACATTCTCCATTGAATAAGCTTCCTAATGACATATTATGCACCAAAGTCCGATGAGCAACGGAAAAGATATAAGTCGCATATTTGGGTTTGTGCTAAAAATGACACATGTTCACTATTTTACTTATATCTTGTTCCATGCTTACCTAAAAATTATGAAATTGTTCTATTATAAACTAGGTTTAATAAGCTTTAAAGTAAAAAAAAGAATCACCCAAAACGGAGATCGGACGTGAAAGTTATGGCTAAACCAAAATGGTTGTCTGTGACACAGCTCAAGAACCCGGTTAACCCGGTTAGGTTCTTGCAAGCAAAAACTCAGTTGGGTCCTCTGGCTAGGAACCTGCCAGGATCCTTGTCTCCAAGTTTGTTTCTGCCTAAACAGGATTAATTAAATAGAATTCTAGGTTGATTAATTTATCGAGATTAATTAGTGAGAATCCTAGCTGAATTAGTGTATCTATTTGGATTAACCTTAATTAGAGTAGGATTAGGTCTGCTTTCTCTTAACTGATTAGACATATAAATAGGGGGCTACCCCTAGATGGTTAGAGGCATGAATTAGACATCAAAAAGTTTCCATTAATAGCGGATCAAATCAAATTAGCATTAAAACACATCAAAATATTAGAGAGATGAGAGCATCAAAATTAAGAAGAGAAATACACAACATATTGGAGGTAGAGAATTGGGTTAACCATTAAGACGTCACTCTGTTGGGTTCCCAAGTAAATTAGGTGAGTTATTCAACTTATTCTGAAGACAAAAATTATATTTTTCCCTACTCTTCTACTCAATTCATTTTTTATGATTTTTGATGTTAAATTACTAAATATGTAATCTTTAAGTAGCTCTCTGTCTGCTGTAACTTATTTACTTTACTTTTGTTTGCATTGGACTAAAATTTGTATCTTTTGCATGATTATATTAATGATTCTATTTGGTTGTGTGGATGTATAGTATGATTAAGTTTTAATTCTCCGTATTGATTAGTAGAGGATGTCAGTGATGACAAGCCGTGATGGGATGCAGTCCATCACATCACCGTACCTTCTTCTTGGAATCTAGAACTTCGGTTCAAAACCAAGGAGTCATGATGTGTCCCCACACTAGGGATTGTTCAGGGCCTTTCCAAAATCCTTTTGGAGGAGCTTCAATTTGTCCCTTTGGTGTGCTTGTTGATATGATCTACTTCAAAAGTTGTCATGGTTTAGAAGTTTTCCTAAAATTTACTGGTGATTCTATTTAATTAATGTTTTTTTGCTGTTATATTTGCTCATAAATTGCTAGACGGGAGAAAACATATTCGAACCAAGGCAACAGAATTTGCTTGGACCATAATCAGGTGTCTGCTTTGACCCATGAACTCGCCTAGGTTCTTGGATCAGACATGCACCAATATTCTGGGTCAGGCTGAGGAGGCTATCAGGACCCAATTTCAAAATAGATGGACCTAGTCCTGCCTAGGGAACCGACCGGGTTTTTTGGTCCGACCCAAGACCGAGTCTTTTGTAGTTCTTTAGCTCATTTCTACCTAACCTGCAATAAAAAAAAAATAAAAAAATGTCTGTAGCGTCTAGAAAAGCATAAAAGTACTTAGCACACGAGCTCGACTATTCATGGGGGATCATACCCTTGGGAAGGTGGATCCTTACACCCACTTGTTTCTCTGACCTCCATCCCCAAATTAAATTTACCACACACAGTTCCCCTTCCCCATCTCTCTTACATTACTTAAAACCCTGGCAACCTATTCTATCTCTTCGTCTCCTTGTCATAGTCTACCTCTGAAATCGGCAACCGCCATTGAAGCCAATCGTGATGCTTGCATTGTTGAAGGTATGGCACAAAGCCCATCAACTGAAGTCCACTATGAACAACTGTTGTACCATCACAAAACCATCGTTAACCTTGTCACTGTGAACAACTGAAGTCGATAACTGTGGCGAATTGGATCGTGACCCATCGCATTTTGGATCCCAGGTGATTTGCGATCTGGAACAAGGATCCTGAATAACGGATCGAGGGGGTGCTGCGAATTAGGTAACTACAAGGTGGCCTGTGATTTTCTCTAAGTGCATAGATAGTGAGTAGCTCATATTTGGCTGTCCTGAAATCCCCTCTGATATATAGTGTATATCTAACGCCTCCGCCACTTGCAGCATCCGTTGCAAAAAAGCCTAAAGATCTCCTTATTTATTCACCAGGCCATGGGTAGTTACAAAAAATTGTTTGACAAACTGAACAACTTTGACAAACTGAACACCAACCCCAAAAATCACCAAATTTTGGGAAAAAGCTTGAGCAAGGTCCCCCCCCCCCCTCTTAATAGCAAGGATTTTATGACTTTCAGATTTGATGCTGACTTTTCCAGAAAAGTTTTGGTAAGAAAAAGCTCAGATGACATTGTAAATGTTTGATTCTGCCACTAAGATCTTTGGAGGTTGGATGGCATCTCTTTGTTCTCTTTAGAAAAATAATTCCTGGTGATGCTACCTATTAAAATATTTCCTGGCATCGTTGAAGGAGGGCCACTCATTGCTAAGAAAAGAGATCTTCCAATTGACCAGACCTCCTAAAAGCACAGCCTGGTCCCTGATGTTTGATGTGAAGGTGGTGAACACACACACACACACACACACACACACACACACGCACACACATATTTGTGAGTGCGCCACGTGTGTGCAGAGAGAGAATTTGAGAAAATTGACAAGAATGAATGACCACTGTTCATATAAGGCCATCAATCATAGTGTCTTCTTTGAAGTTGTGGGTCGATCTACTTTGAAGAGTCTGCTTGCTCCACTTTTTCTGGTTGCATACTGTTCTTTGAAGTTGTGGGTTGATCTACCTTGAAGAGTCTGCTTGCTCCACTTTTTCTAGTAGCAACCAACGCGGGAAACAATCTACAATCATTCCGGTTATGTAGAAGCAGTGTGCTCATCATGCTGCTATTAAATATGTTGACATTTTATTAGGATTTTGTGCTAGTATTGGACCCTTTTCTATCCAGTTTCGAAAATAGTCCCAGTCCAAATTCATACCTCCAGAATTTTACTTTGGTAGCAGGGATATTGGGGAGCCTGATGTAGAAACTTTACCTGTTTAATTGCAAAGAGGTTGTTCCTGCATAACCCAAGTTGAAAAGATTTCCTGAAAGGCCAAAAGCAACTTTTTAACTGCTTGAAAGGTGGACATGATTTTATTTAGTTTACCTAGTACTAATTGTTGGTTCATCAGTCTTGAGGCTGGCAAAGTTGGATTGGCTTTCTTTGTGTATAGCACAATACACTGAACTTGTCTTTGAAGCTAGATTGTGCCAAACACATTGATGCTCATATATTCTTCTTATTAATTGTTACATATTTTCCAAGTGTTGATGTGTCACTTTCACAATGTCCAGATGCCTCTTCACACAATTATAGAGATACAAATGGGAGTAACAGGTGTGCAGGAAAAAAGATACAAGCTCATGGATTAATGCAGCTGGCTAAATACTATATCCCTTTTAAGGTGCACAGGAAAAACGAGATAGACTAATGGATTAATGCAGCTGGGTGAATACCATCCCTTTTTAACATGGGAATTTTGATTGATTTCCATGTCTTTCACGTGTTTATATTTGTTCATGAAAATGTATCGTATCACACTCTATTCCCAAGAGTCATCGGTACAAATTCTTGCAAAGAAGAGTGGTATTTGGTGATCAACGTAAATTTTTATGCAATGTCTGCTCCAAGTCCAAGATCCATTCAAATGGTTACACATTGTTCATTCCTAAGCTCTGCAATCAAGTCTTTTTGGTCTTACCTTCTTAAGTACCTTGCATTTTGCTAGATGAGTGCATGAATAGGGATTGTCGCAAATTGTGAGTTTTTCCCTGCAGGCAACATGGCAAAGGTGATGACACCAAGCTGGTGAGAGTCCCCAACTCCATCCAGTTTCTATGATCAAACAGTATGTATCTTAGATGTTAACATTCAGTGTGATTTAAATTTTTTATGAACTGCGTAATCAACTTAAGTTTGGGGAGGTGAAAAAAAAAAGGGTACTTGTGACTAAGGGTAAGATGAGGGAGAGGCCTGAAGACGCTGTCGACTGTAGTTATCATCGGAAAGAGTAACAACCGATTTTCCTTTCTCCGCATTAGTTTTCCTGCGATCAATACCTAAAAGCTTCCTCCAACGATTTGTCTATTCCTTTGATCGATGCATGACAAAAAGAATACAATGCCACCAATTAAGAATCTCCTAGAAACACCGAAGATGCTATATGATCTTCACATACAATGACCATGGCTTGACTGAAGCGATCTGCACCCCCTCAACTATGCAATATGCATCATATTTCATATGGTGAGGTTCAACACTATAACTGAGATACAAGTTTTTTTGCCTAGTTAGAGTGCTCCTTGTGCCAATTCTGGGGATAGGTGACTCTTGTTTTGTCTTTTTTGGAGGAAAAATATTATAGCCTAAGTGAGGTTCTAATACAAAATTAATTGGTATATGGCAATGGGTGAAATAGTTCACTTAAGCTATAAGCTAGTACTTTTTGTGACAAATTGATTTATTAATTTGTTGATGTGGAGCAATTGTTTTGTCAAACCAATATGCTCAACAATCGTTGTCCTCAATGGCTTCACTCTAGGTAGATTCACTTTGGCAATTAGGTAGCCCTTTTCTCTCTTTGTGAGGTGACTTCACTATATTGCGCAATTAGTCATGCAAGCTTTAAACAATTCCTACACCGAAGAAATTCACATGCATTGTAGGGAATACTCACAAGTACTTGTAAAAATTCAATTCAATCCACTCATCAAGTGTAAGACCCGTGTTTTTTTGTTTTCCGTTAAACTAGCTGTATTACTTTTTTACGTTATAAAATTGTATTTTTACTAACTATATGAGTTAAATGATTATCGATGTGCTTTTGGGAGTAATAATTTTATTAAAATAAAAAGGGATTAATATTGCTATTATTGATTTTAAAGTCAATTGGTGCTATTTGTGTCCTTAAATTATATCGATAGCTTAATTTAGTCGTTATTCAATTTATTTAGTCGTTTCCCGAATACGATTAAGTTTTTAACCTTAGAATTAGTTTGGGTTTATTAAATCGAACCTAGACGTATTTGGGATCGAATAATCGACGAAGGGCCGCATTATCAATTCGGGATAGGTTACGAGGTACGAGATTAGAAATTAGACAGGCGATGTTAGTTGAATGGACAAACGACCAAAAAAAAAAGGAAATAAAAAAGGGAGCGAAGCCCCCTTTCTTCAGCAAACACGACAAAGGGGGGGGATCTCAACCCAGCCCCACGACCACCACTCTATGCCATGAGAGAGAAAGGAAGAGTGAGAGATCGAGCGCTAGAGAGGGGGAAGCAGGTCGGCCGAGCACCGCGGCGGCGGCAAGGGCCACATCTCCGACCGCTAGGTCTGCACGATAGCCATCGTGACAGAGTGAGAGATCGAATCGAAGGAGGCACCGGGGGTTCGACCAAGCGCCGGTGACGGTGGTGGTGACGAGGTGCCTCCACTGGTGAGCCCAACTCCGGCGGCCACCAGTAATAGCGACAAAAAAGAGCAGAAACCAGATCGGGTAAGGCTGATTCGAACTGGGCTGCAAAATGGGTCGAATTGGGGTCCGATTTTGCATGGGTTGGGCATGGATTGGGTCTGTTCGTGCGGTCAGAGAGCGGGGAGTCAAAGATGGGAGTTTTGAAGTACCTAAGGTCGAGTCTAGAGCTCTTCGAACGAATCCCTTGAATCGTATTATGTTTAAGTGATTTATTTAGATTTGAATAGTAACTTCGATATAATAAACGAATATCTTGAACGCATTATATTTTTGAAAAACTCACTCCTATGCACATAATGCAACTTGAGGACATGGAAGGGAAGGGGGTCCACATGTATCACATTCACACGCATAACACATCTTAATAACATAAAAGGGGAGGGATTTGCACGTATTACATTCAAGCACTTCTTAATCATTTTAACAACACAATGAGCCACACACGGCCTCGCAATCCACACAATTGCGGTTAATTCACAACCCAAGCTCCCTCCTCACAAGCACCGTACCACAAGAACCTCGAGCCACTCATAGTTCTTCCTCGAACCATCCAACTACCATCTCGGTTTTTCAATTTCATTAATCATAACACATTATCATGCTAGCTTATAAAGAGATAGGGGTTAGGTACTCACCTGGGCAAGCAGCACCATTTAGCGGTGCGTTACAGCAAGCAGACATACATATATTTATATAATCACAACCACATATTTATATATACATAGATATAATCATACGCCACTGACTTGAAAATGACATTTAGCGACCAAATCGAACCAACTAAGCATGAAACACGCTTACATCGATGTATTGCAATTAAGGGCAAACAAGCTCATTTCGTTATTCAAGAATTGTTTCAAAAGCTACTTCGGAAGCACATTTTAACCAAATAATCAAGTATCGATTCGAAGTTACATTTAAGCCTCTTAGGTCATTTACGCATATTACGTTTCACGTTATGAGTCGCTCTGTATGGCCATATGAGCCGACCATCTAATTAGTTAGATGTCTTCTTGGTTAAAGTTAGTTATGTTTTGGGATGTAAACCCCATACTCCGGTTGTGTGAACCGTTGAATTGTATCATTCGTTTCTTCTTTGTTCATGAACTATTCTGTTTGGTGTACTCCGAGCGAGTGGCTCGTTGAGTTATGAACTCCGGCGTGTAGCCGTTGAGCTTCTTTTAAATGTTTTACGCTTCCGTTGATTTGCAGGGATTTATTGTAAGGCTTTTAGCCTGAAAACGGTCAGTTTTTAGGGAAAACTCTGTCTGTTTCATCCCAGAATTTAAATAAAAAGTTAAAAAAAATGTAACGCTTTTGGCCCTAGGGGCTGGGGGTGTTACATCAAGTTTGACTCCCGAATGCATAATTGGGAATTTAAATAGAAAAAAGGTCTATACTATAAGGAAAACTAAGAGGTAACGTAGTCAAAGAGGCATTGTTCACTAGCTAAAATGATAATAAAAGATAACCACTAAATTCCTAGACTTTTTTTCCCCTGATACTTCATTATTGTTCCCCATCACAAACGAACTCGATTGGAGCATGTTGTCGTGAAGGTACAACTCCTAGAGCATAGAATTCTAAGTGCAAGACTCATCCACAAAAATCCACGAGCATTATATCGTAGCTAGCTTGATTATTCACAAAGGAATGATGGTATCCCCCATGGGTGGAAGCCACAACTCATCATCTAACTTAGCCAATGCCAGCATGTGGTTGTGGAAAGAAGGGAGCTTTCGGACATAAGTACCTCCAGAAGCACCAAAACGAAGACACAGAAGCTCAAAGGTGCCCGGGGAAGAGTTAGATCCTCCACATTGAAAGTTGGACTAATATCTAAGTTATCAGGAAGACCAAGTACATATTCATTAGATCCTAGTTTATGGATGATTTAATAAGGCTCTCAAAGGTACCTGGTGAAGAGTGGGATTGTGTGTAGGAATCCAGGTCTAACGTAAGCCATAACAAAATTATCCGCCTTAAAAGTTGTGGCAGTGTGGCACTATGATCTATGTTAGCTAGAAATTTATAGTTATCATTATTGCATGCAATTTTACATTGTGTCTCAACTTGTCAGTTAACGGGTATGTTGTGCAAACGTGGGTGTAGGTTGGAATTCTCAAGCATCAAATGGAAGATGAATAAAGTTAAGTACAGGTGTGAGGGGCACATGATAATTCATATTTTATATGTAATTTTCTCCTTTATTTTACCTACTTTTAAGTCTTTGAAATATATTTTTATGAGTAAATAATGCATATTTTATATGATTTTCAGGTGGAAATAAAGAAGTTGAGTGCAATTGTTCAATTCTACTTGGATCTCCAACATACATGCAAGCAAAACTCAACCCAAGATGGGAAAAAAAACACTTAATGTGGATTTTATGTTTAGTTTTAAATCCCTTTTTATTTGCAAGTGCCTAAGGTTAATTGTAGACTAGCGAGTAAAGGGATGTCGATCCCACGAGAAACAATATTGATTTCTAATTTCAACTCTTCCAATTATAAAAAATAGGTTGAATGAGGAGTGTAATTATCAATATGATTAAAGACGCAAAAAGAAGAGTAAAAGTGTCAACTAGAGAGAATTAAGACGAGAGAATGATCTAGGATTTTGGATTTCACCTTTGATGCAAATATTAATTTTATTAATTCAAATGGGGATTTGATTTGTCTCTTGTGCAACCTAAGCTACAAGCATTAAGTTACAAATTGAAAAGATGAATTATGATTATCAAATAGAACTATTTATCTAGTGGTTTAGCATGAATTATTCCTTTAGATATAACTCATCTAATTTCTAGCATAAATTATTCAATTTTAAAAATTATAATTTTAAGTTTATTTGCATAATGTCATATTAGCCTACAAGGTCTAATATTCATTTCAGATAGAAAATTAAACTATTGTGATCAACATGATTAAAAAATAGTATTAAAATGCATAAATAGATTAAGTTTCAAATATAAACTTCAATTATGCAATGAAAGAGACAAGAATTACCCCATAAGAAATTAGCAAAAATAATATTATTATCAAGGATCCATCCTAATCCTAGAAATGAGTAGTTTAGCCGACTATAGTTTGTAAAAACACCATGATAATTGGTATATTTCACTCCCTATCCCCAAACTTTTGTACTCAATTACAAACTAATGAAGTGAACACTCTCAAATTTGACTCACAAATGAGATGAGAAGAGAAGAGAAAATTAGCCAACAAAGCTTATTTTCTTCCAAACCCCTCAACCCAAATGGTTTTGTCTTGCAAAATAATCTCAACTCTCTAAAGAAAATAGAAGATAGAAGATGAGAATGAGAAGATGCTTGGGTGAGTGAATGAGTGTCCATGACTCCAACCCATGGCCCCTTTTTATAGTGAAAATTCCCCCTCTCTTGGTGCCCAAAAATTAATGAAAATTAATTTCAATTAATTAGTGGTTGTTACAATGCATAAGAGAAGGCTAGTCTCAAGCTAACAATTAATTTTTGATTAATTGCATTTGACTAGGTTAACAATTGGTCATGTGGAAAATAAGAAAATGAGTGGGTTGTTGTCTGATGGGGTGGCTGCTAGCTGGGTCGCGTGTGCAAAGGAGAAAGAACAAGCCCAACATGAAGAGAACAAGAGAAGAGAGAGCTGAGATGCTGGGCGCCGTCTAGGCCGGTTCTTGCAGGCCCGTGCGAAAATGGAATAGAGGAGAAGGGAGTGCTGAGCATGGTGGGTTGATGCGAGATGGACCACAGGTGCACAGGCCCACACGGATGGAGTGGTTTGAGAGCTTGGGCTGAGCTTTACTCTTCTTCTTTTTTTTTTTCCCCATCTTGGGTTGAGTTTTGCTTGCATGTATGTTGGAGATCCAAGTAGAATTGAACAATTGCACTCAACTTCTTTAATTCCACCTGAAAATCATATAAAATATGCATTATTTACTCATTAAAATATATTTCAAAGACTTAAAAGTAAGTAAAATAAAAGAGAAAATTACATATAAAATATGAAATATCAGCACAACCATAGGTAACGTCAAAATGATGGTAGCTAGTGGACCTAATGTCAACATTTGCATGAGCAAATGCCTCATGTAAATAATGAACATTCAAGTTTCCCCCAGATGGTTAGACACAAATGAGAGAGCTAGGGATAGGGAGGTTCATTATACGGTCCAAATCTGGACAGGACTGAAGACCGGTTTGGATCGGACCGGACCGAACCGAATGAATTCAGTCCAGTTCAAGGTTCACAATTTTTTTTATTCGGTCCCTGGTCTGGTCCACGGGTCCATCGGTTTGGACTGAGGACCGAATAAAAAAAAAATTGGAAATCGATTTTTTACTTGTTCAATTTCAATTTTCTTTTGCAACTTATAATTTCTCAAATGTTCAAGAATATTGATTTATTTTTCATGGTGGAAATTTATTGAAATGGTTCATACTGAAACAAGTATAAGATATTCATATCATAAAAACATATGCATTTGATGTCATTAAAGTTCTCAATTTTGCTAACGTGACAATTCGGTCAGGTACAGTCTGCTTCAGTTTTTTCCTGTCTGGTCCCGGTCCGGTCCATGACTTATTTGGTCCGGTCCACTGTCCATAACTTCTCTCTTATTCGATCCTGGTCTAACTCGATTTGGTCCAAGTTTTGATCAATGAACACCGCTAGCTAAGGAAAGAAATAGAGGTTGAGGAAGGCTCCCTAGCCAAGAATGTTAGAGAAAACATGCTAGAGTTTTCTATCTCTTAAAGATTTGATGACAAATTAAGGAAATAGTTCCCTCGAGTGGACATCGTGCATTGTAGTAGAATACAAAAAGTTGGGAAGGGTTTTGGCTTTGGCAGGGAAACAACTCTTTAGGCGAGGAAGAGGAAAGAGTGATGTCCTTATTGTGATGCCTATAGGTATAAGTGTTGGCTTTGCCATGATATGGGGCATTTAAGTAAAAAAGTCAAGATCGACCCAAAAGGATGTGGGCGACATCTATGGGAAAGACATCATTCAAGATCTCAGCCATATAATGCCAATTTAGATAGGAACCTTACACCTATGGATAACTATGAGATTTGTCTTAACTAACGCTACCTTAAAAGGGTGGGAGTGAGGTTCTACCTTTAAATGATGACATTTTATAGTGGATTATGCAACAACATTCATTGTGTGAACTCCATTTATTACATTTTTTATCAAACTTTCCCCACACTTAACGCTGGCATAAAAGATGGTGATACACTTCCGCTCATCACTCAAGACAGGATTAGTTAGGAAACACCTAACAATATGCGTCCTAAAAAAGGCTATTTTCGACTCGATAAGGTCCTCCAAGCTTCTTTCTAGTTCAACAACCTCTTCCACAAGCACGATGAGTTTGCCACATTTATATTCTAAGGCAAGGGTAAAATAGGGGAACTCAAATGCATAATGACCTCTCTCGTGATGACTAAAGCACTAGAAATTGGATGTTCGGTTGTGGGAATCACTAACACTCATAACTGGTACAGAAGGAACTTGAAAAGTAGGACCCTATGAATTAGAAGAATTCACAGAAGACTCAACCACCTTAGAGGTAAACTGGGAAGGAAACCTGGATAAGGGAGTGAAGAGCCACTTTTCAACCTCTAAAGCCTTATGGTAAGCCTCATTGAGAATATAATTACCTTGCAAGTGGGTCATTTGGTTCGTGTACGCGTCAGGCTAAGTTTTGGTCGGGTCATGTTTCGACTTAAGTGACATTTCAGGTCGGCTTCGTTTGACCCAGCTAAACTTCGGTTCGGGGCGATTTCGATTCAATCAATTATTGGTCTAATATACTTGTCATGCAAAAAATAAACAACTTTGTAGAAAATTTCGGGTCGGGTATGGTTTGGTTAAGGTCAATTCAATTTTCGGATCCACTTTTAGGTGAGTCTATTTTGGATGTTGGCTCAAGTATGGGTCCGGATCGTTCCATTTGGATTTTGGGTCTCGGGTTAGTTTTGTCAAGTCTAAACATAAGGAGAAGACAAAGTTAGTTACCTCTTAATGTCTATTTGCAAGCCTTAAATAAATCGAGCTATGGTAATGGAAGGATTCTTTACTATCTCACATCATTGGACCTACTCAGACATACTAAGAGGAATTGACTAACTCTAAGAATTTGGTCGGGAAGGTGGGGTTTATAAAAAGAGGAGAGGTACTTCTCTTTCAAGATATCTTTCATAATTGCCCATTGGTTGATGGAAGTATGTGCATGTGCTCCAGTTTAGTGGTAATGATCTGCCAAAACAATATACCTGGTCATATAAGTTTCATATTAGCAAATCTAACCTACTCAACATCAAACATTGCATACCAACTAAAGTAATGCTCCATAGCAATTATCTAGTCAGAAAAGGTGTTGGCATCTATCTTACATCAAATATGTTTACACCAATGTTGACCTCTCAGTTAAGAAAAAGTCTCATGAGCATTATTGTCATCTCTTCCTCTTACACTATCATGGAGAACATTATCTCTTTTCCTCAACCTCTTTTGGTCATGCAAGTGTGGTCATCTTATAATGGTGTCTCATTTTTTAAAATAAAATTCTTGCTGTTGATAAATTGATTCAATAAGACTTGGAGACCCCTCAATATTAGCAATTAAGAGTCCTTAAAATGTGTCAACATCCCTTAACCCAAGCATCCAAACCTCAAGTCTCACACAAAAGGATAAAAAAAAAAACCTCAACAAGCCTAAATAGGCCCAAATAAACATTGTTTAACAACTAGTTAAGATACTTTCTTTATTTTCGCTCCACTCTAGGAAGCATGAATGTTTAAGTTTGAATGGTTTTAATGCTCATTTCATAAACTTTCTAATGATGTATTATGGTTGGAATCCTATAAGTAGAGGGAAAAGATATAAGTCAATTACTGAGACATGTGCAAAAAATGACATGTGCCAACTCATTTGCTTATATATTCTTCCACGCTTATTCAAAAATTATGAAATTAGTGTCATTAGAAAGTAGACTCGATAGATTTTTAAAATTAAAAATAATCACTCAAATCAGAGGTAAGATAAAAAAAATCATGATTGAAACAAGTTGAACTATTAGAGGCATCCCAGAACAGTCGTGTGATTGAGCCTTAAAAAGCACATCGTAGTTCTTGTTCTTTGACCCACCTTCTAAAAATCTTAAGAGGCTAACTTACCAAGCGTAGAAAGTTCTAAATGATCGCGGACCTTGAGAAACCCTAGAAAAACCTAGTCCTTTACAAGTATAAATACAACTCCTTACCTCAGACACACAACAAAAAAAACCTAAGCAAAACCCTGAGAGAATATTAAGAGGTTCAGAGAACCTACCCGAAATCTTATCAATTCCATCCTAACAATCCTTGAAGGCACGAGTCAAGGTTGAAGTTCTTGATCCTCGGGTTCCCTGAGTCACTCAGGCAACTGACTTCAGCGCGCCAAAAACCTACCTCTCTCTTTTTCCTTTGTCTAGTTTCTTTTGTGTAGTTTTATTGAGATTTTTATTTCCTGGAAGATGTAATTTTAGGTAATTATTTAGTCCACGTCTATTATGAATATTTATATTCTTCTTTTCCCTTTTTTTACTTGACGTTGTAATCGGCATTATAATTTTCTATTTTCATTATTGCACTTAATATGTCGCATGCTTGTTTTCTTTTAGTGTAACTATTTAATTTTCTGATTTGATTCGTATAGGTCGTTTGTGATGATGGGCGGCACTAGGGTGCACCCATCTTGATGTTGTATCTTCCCACTAAATCTAGATCTTTTGGTTCAAGCGAATGGAGTTAGATGGTCCCATCATGGACTATTCAGGGATCTTTTGGACATCCTTTCTGATCATGTCTATATCCCATCAATTTTCTCTTTAGTTTAGGGCATGGTCAGAAAAGTGATATGTTTATAAAATTTAAAATCATTTTTTGTTAGTTTTTCTAATAAAACTCATTGCGACTCTAATTTATTTAATAATTAAAACGTAGTAAGGATCTATAATGCCCCCATAATTATAGAAGATTTTAATTATTTAAAAAGAGTTTAGAGGAAGTGTAATTATTGGGGTGTTACTGTTGTTTTACCAATTTCTTGGAAAGCGAGACTTAAATAAATAAATAAAGTAAATAAAGGCAAATGAAGTAGAAAATAAATTCAAATTTTATTGATATGATGAAAATGTTTACATAGGGTATTTGGTAAGTCAGTACTTCTAGTTATTAGCAAAATGGCCAAAAGCATGTACAACAATCCAAAAGGACTATAAAAATGAACAATTGCAAGAAAAGACAAGATTTAAAGAGTTGTTGCGAAGTTGTCCTAACCATGAGGTCCTTATATGGCAACTTGTTCAAAGTCTCTATTTTAGTTTGGATGAGCACAATAGACAGGCGATTTATGCATCTTATGGTGGTAACTTTTTCTATAAAACTCTTGAAGAAGCTTGGGAATTATTTGAATATTTAATTAAAAATTCACATTTGCTTGCTACTTCCTTACATTTTGACTTGCCTAGACAATTGGGAAGTAAAGGGGCGATTTATGAGGTTTCACATTCAGTTGACCTTTCTAGCATATCCAAGAAATTTGATCAATTGTTGTGCATGAACAAAGTGTCTAATGTCTCTTCTATGTAAGACGTGTGTTCGATTTGTATTAGTTCGATGTATGCTTTTGTGAACCATCCTTGTGTTGATAAGTCTAACTGTGTGACTGAACAAGTAAATGCTACCCAAGGATTTCCTCCAACTAATAATCCTTATTCTAATACTTATACTCATTGTTGGAAGAGTCATCCTAATTTTTCATAGAGGCATTAATATATTGAGAATCCACAGCTCCTGTGTGATAGACCTACTCCTCCTTGTTCTCAAAACCAAAGACATGCTCTTCTTTCTCTTCATAAAGCTCTAACTAGGAGTTATGACTTAGATAATGTAATCTCTACTATTGGTATCTTGATTTTTGTTGTGCAAATTGTTAAATTTAATGTCCAAGGGATTGGATATAAATGGATGCTATAGATTCCCAACCACATTCTATAGATAAATTAGGAAACAAAATTGGGCAACTAGTCATGGCTGTAGGTAGAAGAAAAGAAAAACTTCCAAGTCATCCCATACAAAACCCTAAAGGCCAACAATTTGAATAATTGAAACTATCATAGTTCCTAGGAGTGTAAAGAACTCGATAACAAAGTGAGTGAGAAAAAAGATCGTGATAAGGAGGAAAGACAAAGGACCATTGAAAGTGAGAAATTGAGGGGAAAAAAAAGTTCACTTATCCCCTTCTCATGTTGTGTCTAACCCATTGTCCGATATAAACCACAGGTTCCTTATTCTCAAGTTTTGGTGCACCATTCGCTTCTAGGAAGGCCAAGCAAAGATAGGGCATTCTAAAGACTTTTAACGAAGTTGAGGCCTTCCCCTTATGGAAGTGATAAAACAGATCCCAACTTATGTAAAGTTCCTTAACGACACGTGCAGTTGTAAAAGGAAATTTAAAGATGACAAGTCTAAAATGGTTCTTCTACGTGATCAAGTGAGTTCAATGTTAAAATTTGACACACTACCTAAGTTCAAAGATATTGGTGTTTCTACTTCTTCGTGCTATATTTGCGACCATAGAATTGAAAATGCACTTTAGATTTGGGTTCTAGTGTTAATTTGATACCATATTTTGTTTACCTAGAGTTGGGATTGAGTGAATTGAAGCTTATAACTATACCCTTTAGCTTGTCAATAAGTCATTAAGGATCCTACGGGGTAGATAGAAGATGTATTGGTTTAGATTAACAAAGAATTCTTTCTGATTGACTTTATTGTGTTGGACATGGATCTAAATCATGCCTCTAAGAAGATCCCTGTCATTTTAGGATGTCCTATCCTAGCCATAGCTAATACCATCACAAACTGTAGATCAGGAGTGATGGATGTCTCAGTCAAGAACATGAGGGTTAGACTTAGTATTTATAAAGCTTCTTCTCAACCTGTGTGGGTTTCTAGGCCCTAAAGAGACCCTACCTACCATCTCTTCTCTTTCGTCTAATGATTAAGAAAATTGTTTAATCATGTCTTGTTTGATCATAAGGTCCTATTGGGTGGTTGATTGTTGATTTGTTAGGAATTAGCCCAACTATTTGCATGCATAAAATTTACTTAGATGACAATGCCAAACATGTTAGGCAAGTGCAATGTAGGCTGAACCCCCATGTGAAAGAAATTGTCTAGAAAGAGGTGTAGAACTTTTAGATGGAAGCATCATATACTCAATTTCTAACAGTCAGTAGGCCAGTCATGTCCACATGGTCCCTAAGAAATCTGGCATAATTGTGATTAAAAATTATGATAATGATCTAGTTCCTACTTGATAGACCACGAGGTGGGGTGTGTGTGTATTGATTACAAGAAGATGAATTTTATCATTAGAAAGGAATATTTTCCCATTCCCTTAATTAATCAAAATATAAAAAATTAGCTCGACAAATTTTTAACTGTTTTTTACATGGGTATTCTGGTTACAACTAAAAACCTATTTATCCCAAGGACCATGAGAAAACCACTATTACATGCCCTTTGGGTACATTCGCCTACAAAAGGATGTTCTTTGGGTTGCATAATTCACTGTCCACATTTCAAAGACGTATGATGACCATATTTTCTGACTAAAAAGATAATTTCATGGGTGTTCATGGATGATTTCTCTATTTTTGGTTCTTCTTTTGATGTATGTCTTACCAATTTTTCCAGTCTTCTAAAAGGGAAGAAGTGAATTTCTTCTTAAGTTGGGAAAAAGGTCATTTGAAGGTCCAACAAGGGATTGTGTTGGGTCACAAAGTGTCTAAAAAGGGAATTGAGATTGATAAAGCGAAGCTTGATCTAATTCTCCAGTTTACTTGTCACTACTTCTATGAAGCAAGTTAGATCTTTCCTTGGTCGTGCTATTTCCATAGGAGATTTATTATGGATTCTAGCAAAGTGGTTAGGCCTCTTACTAACCTCCTTTCTAAAGATATTCCTTTTATATTTGACGAGTCTTGCATGAGGGCTTTTGAAAAGCTTCGGTCGTTGTCAGTTTTAGCTACTATTGTGTATCCCCTGATTTTCTCTTCATTATGAGATCATGTGTGATGCATCTAATTTTGTTATTGGGGTTATTTTAGGTCAAAGGGTGAATAGAATTCCTTATGTCATTTACTATGCTAGTGGATGTTTAACTGAGGCTCAAAAGAATTATTCGACTACTGAAAATCAATTGTTAGCTGTAGTATTTGGACTTCAAAAATTCCGTTCATACCTTCTATATTCAGAATTGATTGCTTTTACTAGCCATGCTACTTGAAACCTCTATAGTCCAAAAATGACATCAAACCTAAACTCATTAGATGGATTTTGTTGCTCTAACAGTTTGACATTGAGATAAAAGATAAGTTGTTATGAAAATTCAGTTGTTGACCACTTATCTAATATCTTTACTGAGTATAGTGATGACTTAGTTGGATTTTTTGAATATTTTTCTGATGAGCAACTATTTGATGTGTCATATGTCCCTCTTCCTTGGTTTGCTCATAATGTTAATTACCTTGTCACTAGAAAGATCCCTTCTCACTGATCCAAACAAAAGAAAGATAGGTTCTTCTCACAAGTGGGACATTACTATTAGGAAATCCCTTATCCTTTTAAGCATTATTCTTACCAAGTGGTTTGTAGGTATGTTTTCAAGATAAAAATCCATAGTATCCTCATCTTTTGTCACTCTTATGCTTGTGGTGGTCATTTTAGAGGTTGTAGGATAGTTGATAAGGTCCTACAAAGTGGATTTTATTGGCCCACTACGTTTCATGATGCTCATTGATGTTTATCTTACTTGTGAGCATTGTCAACGTACGGGTGCCCTGCCCTTCGTGATATGATGCTCATTTTTCTTATTCTAATTGTTGAGATATTTTATATATGGGGCATTGATTTCATAGGTCCCTTTCCCCCATCTTTTACCTCTATTTACATATTAGTTGCTATTGATTATGTGTTAAATTGGGCGAAGCTCTTGCTATTAGAGCCAATGGCCACAAGGTGGTTGTCTTTTGTGAAAGAGTACATTTTCTGTCAACATGGGACCCTAGAGCTCTTATTAGTGTTCGAGGAAGCCACTTTTGGTTATTGATCTTTTGAGGCTTTCCTTAGGAAGTATTATGTGACTCACAAAGTAACTACCCCCTATCACCCTCAGATTGGTGGTTAAGTTGTAGTGTCCAATTCCGAGATCAAGTCCATACTTTAGAAAATTGTTCAATCCAATAGGAAAGACTAGCCTTTGCGATTGGATGATGCTCTTTTGGACAATTATGGTGTTTATAAGGCGCCCTATCAACTTCTCTTCGATACGCACTATCACTTGCGAGCTGAGTTAGAGCACTGTGCTTTTTAGGTTATCAAAGCCTTTTTAATTTTGATATGAAACAAGCAGGTTCTAGCCATAAGCTTCAACTAAATGAGTTGAATGAATTGTGTAATGAAGCCTATGAAAATGCTAAGATCTATAAATCCAAAACCAAAATTTTTTGTGATAAAATAATTTCTCGAAAATGTTTTGAACTAATCAAAAGGTTTAGCTTTTCGACTCTAAACTTAAGCTATTTCTTGACAAGTAGAGATCTTGACAGGATGGTCATTTTATAGTCCAATAAATGTCTCCCGCTAGTGCAGTTAGAATTTTGGATCCCCAAGATGGTTATATTCTTACTATCAATGGTCAACGTTTGAAACCTATTGGAACTAATGAGATTAAGCCTATTTGATTGAGTCCATCAATGTAGACCTAGTCTACTATGATTAGTGGATGTGACCTAGTCTGGCTGAAGACATTTAACTTAGCGCTTGTTGGGGTGCAACCCAATTCATCTTAGGTGAGTTTGAGTCTTTTTGTTTTTGTCTTTGTTTTTCCTTTTGTTTTTCTTTTGTTCAAGGTACCTTGTTTGTAATGCTTTACTTGATTTTGCCCATTGTCGCTAGTAATGGTTTTGGAGGTACCTTTGGAGTTGGCCTGTTGGGCATGTTAAAGATGCTTTCCTGATGCTTTAGAGTTGTACTACTCTTTTCTTCATCTTTCTCTTTATTATTGTCTTCTACCTTGAGGATACCATAAGCTTTAGGCGTGGGGGGAGGAAAAATGAAAAAATTTCAAGAAAAATGAAACTTTTTGAGTGAATTTGATTATGCAATGAGATTGGATGGTTAGGTATACATGTGTCTACTCTTATCCTGCGGTTATGACTCAATTCATTTGACCTATGCCTTGGAAGGTTATTTATAGTTTAACAAGTTGATGGCCAAAATTTTTACAATGCTGAGGTCACCATTTAGCTAATGTAGAGATGAAGTGAAACCCCATCTTCAATGCCATTATGAGTGTGCAATAAGTATTAATTTCTCCATTGACTTTTGCATTAATGAACAATAAGTTGAATTAATTAAGTCATGATTCTAGTACCAATATTCAGGTTCTATCTTTATTCATATTTCTAATTTCCTGAATGTGTATTAAGTGTTTCTCTGGATGTCATCTTTATCCATATGTACTAAGGTGAAGGAACACATAAAATCGGGTAAAATTTTTAAAAATTAAAAAAAAAAGAAAAAAGAGGAAAAATTAATATATTGTTTTGGCATTGGGACTTGATTTTAAAGATATAGTTATGATCTTTGTCATGTGGGTTGAAGTCTTGTACTTATGGATTGTTATATGGTTGACATTGAGTGCTTTATTTGCTTTAGTCTTGACCCGTTGACTTAGTTGAAATTGAAAACATTTGCTAATGAGTTGTGGATTGATAATGAGTTGGTCTATTTTATTCAGAGTGATATTTATAGCTGGACTACTTAGTTTTCTTCCCAATGTTGTCCTACTTAATGGGTTGAATGAATATATGCATTATTTCCTGAAGAACTAGCAAAGTTTTTTTGGTATTGGGGATGTGGTGCCTCATTATTTTATATGTAATTTTATTCTTATTTACCTACTTTTAAAGTTTTTGACTGTATTTTCATTTGAAAATAATGCATATTTTACGTCTTCGAAGGTGATAAGTGAGAGACAAATTCAAACGTAAAATTGGTCAAGTAAAGGAGGTCAAAACTTTTGACTCGAGCCCAGTCTGCAAATATTGAACAGCATTAGTTATAGCTTAAGACTCTTAGCCTCACGTGATCATCACCCGGGTCCAATTTAACAGTTGGTTTCCGTCATTTCTCTCATCAATTAGGTGCATAGGCCCATTTTGCCTATGTTTCCCATAACCTAGCCCACCTCAGCTTTCCCTCTCTCTTCCTCACAAGTGGGCCTTTTCCTTGAAGAAGCCCAACAATTCATTAACCGCTTACGTGCCCAATCGTCATCTCCCTGTACCATTGCTACCCACAGCCTAACAGCTCCAGCCAACCACATGCATGCCTAGCGCACTTTGGTAAACCCCCGTGTTCCATATTAGCCAACTCCACATTAAGGAATGACGCATTATTTGCCAATTTCAGCTCCCAAACAACCCAGAATTAGTGTGGCCAATGACTAGTCATTAAATTAAGATTAACTCCCCTAATTAAAATGCATAGTAAGAGGGGTATGGAGCTAGAACAAAAACGCAGTCAAGATTATTGCAAAATCCATCCACCTATCCAAGAAATTCCACATTCTTCCGTTTTCTATCTTCCATTCTTTACTTAGAGAGTAGAAAATTTCATTCTAAGACAAGATCAATTGGTTTGATGAGTTTAAAAGAAAATAAGTTTTGTTAGCCATTTTTCTCTTCTCTTCTCACTCACTTGTGATTTAAATTGGCAAGTTTGTGCTTAATATCATAATTTTGTGTGATCGATATCAAAGTTTGGGCATAAGAAGTGAAGTTTCAATGGTACTTTCACTAACTATGTCCGGCTAAGTTGCTCATGGAGGATTAAGATGAATCCTTGACTAATAAATATTGTTTTGCTAATTTCATTGGCGTTACTTTTCTTTGTTATTATATAATTTGGATTTTATTTTATCCTAATTTATTTATGCAAATTGTTACAATTGTTTATTCATTCTGATTTTAATAGTTTGATTGGTATCTCATTTACATGTTAGACATTGTAGGCTAATGTATAATTATGCAAGTCGCTTAAAATTACAATCGTTGAATTTCAATAATTTATGTTAGAGTTGGATAAGTTATGTTTAAAATGAATAATTAATGCTAACCATCAGACAAACTACATTAAATGAAAATTATAATTTATTTTTAATTTATGACCTAATGCTTGTAATTTAGGCAATTTAAGAGACTAATTGAACACCCATTAGAATTAGTAATCAAAATTGAGGTCATTGGGGAAGTTGTCGTCCTAGATCATCTCTAATTTGAAATCTCTCTCTTGCTTTCATGACTTAAAGTTTGTCTTAGTTTTATTATTTTAAATTTGATTATTGAAACTATTCACTTGAGTCATTCTGTGATTTAATTAGAAAAGTAAAATCAAAGCTACTACCATTCTACGTGGGACACAACGCCTATATACTTACTGATGTGCAACACCTTGTGCATTTGTAAGTATTTGGGTCTAATTTTTAAGACTTAAAGATTTATATCAATATGTCCTTTTCAATCATCAAAGTATCCTATATTTTTCATCATGACCAAGCATGTGAGGGCACTTTAGTGGGAAAAAGACCACTGGAAAAATTCTTCAGTGCAGCTTCCATTGACCGACCTTATTTTGTAAATATTACAACAGATGTGCCCACTGCCAATAAGTAGGGAGATTGACTACAAGGGACATCATGCCCTTTAATCCTATGATCATTATAGATATTTTTGATATGTGGGATACATATTACATGGGACCATTCCCGATTTCATTTGGGAATTAAGTATATCTTCCTTTGTGTTGACTATGTATTCAAGATGGTCAGGGCAATCCCTACTATGACCAATGAGACTAAGGTTGTGACAAAATTCCTTAGAGAACACTTTTTTGCTTGGCATGGAATGCATAGGGCCATTGTAAAGGTACAAGGTTCTCACTTCGACAATCGCTCTTTTGATGCAATCATTAAAGTAGTGCTTCATAATGCATAGGCTTGCCACTCCTTATTACCCTCAAATGAGTGGTCAAGTTGAGGTCTCCAACCAATGTTTGAAACAAATTCCTAAAAAAATTTCTCTAAAAATACGAAACATTAGGTAGACAAGCTCATTGATAACTTGTGGGTGTATAGTGGCTTCAAGAGACCCTTGTTAATGTCCCCCTATAGGGCAATTGAATCGTCAACTACAATTTGAATGATGTTGGCGGGTAAAGGTAGCTTAGTTTGAATGAGCTGAAGGAGATAAGTAGAGAAGCCTATGAAAATGCTAGATTGAGCAAGGAGAGAGCTAAGGACTTTTATGACAAGAACACAATAGAAAAGAGTGCTCTCCTAGTCAAAAGTTTTCCTCTATGACACATAATTTCACTCATTTTCGAAAAACATAAGTCTAGTTGGAGAGTTCCTTTCACTGTTCTTAATGCATTCGGACTTGGTAACATTGAGATTAAGGACCCCATTGAAGAATAACCACTCAAAATCAATGGGCATAGTTTGAAGAGTTGTTTGGAGATACTGGGCGAAGAAAATGTGGAGTGTCTCTTGCTTTATAAACCTCCCCGAGCATGAGTAAATGGAAGCCCCACCTTTTTGTATATATGTGAATATTTTATTGCTTTCGTGAAATTTGAGAAAATTTTAGAAAAATGAGAAAAATGAAATATCAAAAATAAGTAAGAAGAAAAAAAATGTGAAAAAGAGTGAGAAGAAAAATGCATGAGTATGAATAAAATTTTGAAAAATAAGGAAAATAAATGAACGTAACATAGAGCCGTTAATTAAGGTTTTGGCATGGCATGACCATGCCAAAAGAAAGGTAGGACATATGCCATCCTTTATTGTGATAAGAGGAGTACAAGTGAGGCAAGAGGAGCAGAAGATAGAAACTTGGCATGGCCTGACTGTGCCAACGAATGGTTCATAAAATTCCTAGCTAAAGAGTTGGCATAGGTCGACTACCAAATGGTACGCCAGTGCCAACCTTGTTCCCAACTTAATAGAACTAGGTAGCCCCTCTTTTCTATCTATTTCTTCATCTTCATCCATTACTCGTCTTTGTTCAAACTACCGCTCCCCTAATATTCATACCCATACTCTCTCACTACTCATACAAAACCATTGAAAATCTCCCAAATTTCCACTTAGATTTTCTCAAACCCTTCATCCCCATCTTTTCCCACAAAATTTCACCCAACTTCATCCCTTTCCACTTCTATTCGCATGCTTTCTCTCTCCAGAACTCAAACTCATCATTATTGAGGTTGAAGTTTCTAGAGAGATAAAGCTCCTTTCTAGTCCCAAATTGATGCTCTCCTCAAGTTATTGAGCATTTTGTGAATTTTTTTTTTTCCATAAAGGTGAGTTTCCTCTACTCCACCACTTCAAATTCGACTGTCATGGGTAAAACACAATTGGAGAACCATCATACTAGCCCTCAAACCCTCAAAAGTCCTTCAATGATTCATCTTCATCCAATCCTCCTCGAAAGAGGAGTCAAGGTAATTCTAATGCTCACTTTTTAATGCTTAGCAACTAAGTTCTACAGTTTGTAAATGATAAGAAAAAGCAAAAATTTGAAATTTTATCTACGTAGTTGATTTGAAACGTAAATATTGCCATGAAGAAACTTTGAGGTAATTCGGTCTGTTGGATGACATGCTGCAACACCTAGGAAATTTGAATTGATTGAAAATTTCCACTTTGACTTGTGAGATGTAACACGACTAGTACTAGAATTTCTTAGTTCCTTAAATGTCAATTGGAGTGGTCACTATAGAGGTAGAGAAGTACTAATCTAATTTAGGATGTTTTGAGTGATTTTAATAAACTCTCTACCTTACTGCATGTGACAATGCCTATAAAGATGTGTCCAACACCTAGAAACTTGACCTCATTTGGCTTAGTATCACATGGAACAAGGGAAATGTTTACATCAATGAATAGGGAAGATCAAAAGTTTTTAATTAAAAGCAAGCCAAAGCCATTGATATTTACAATATAAACATTCAATACCTTCAACACATTGTGACTAATATGGTGTTTGGTTATCACAAAAGCCAAAATGAGGGTAGAAGGGGGAATTGTTCGCCGCTTGTGTGCTTTGAATAATAAGCAAGTGGGCATATAAGCCGTTATCCTCCATTGGCTACTCAAAACTGTAAAGACAAAACTAACAATGCGATAGGGGTGGGGGTATCATTACCACACTTGCTAATGGCATAGGCTTAAAGAAAACATTCACGACTTTGGATGCACACTTTGTGGGAGGGAGCTTAAACTTAGCCATCTTGACCAACATGAAAATCGGTGAGAAGGAAAATGATGTCAGTTCCTATCTTCTGTATAAGGAAACTCTTTTCCATTTCTCAATGTGAGAAGGACCACAATGGTGGATGAAAGGAACTTATCTTGTGATGGAGGGGGAAGTGGTGAAGAACATGGAGAGGAAATGGGTGATGATGAAGATGATGATGATGAGGAAGAAGGAAAAGACCAAGATGCACCAGACAATGTCCACCCTTACAAAATGGGTGGACCTTCCTTTTCGGCTCAGGGCCCTTATGATGAAGTGCTATATCAATCCTTTGCGAATCTCAAGCTTGAGGTAATCGGCCTTCGCGCCGACTATAATGAGATGCGTAAGATACGAGTCACATGACCGATCAATGGCCAATATAGATGACAAGATCACTTACATTATGGGCTATGTGCCTAGATAAGAGGAAAGGGAGGTAGCAAGAGCAAGGAGGGAAGATAAGAGAGCAATCAGAGCAGAAAGGGAATTAGAAGAGAAAAAGGACGCAAGATAAATTATTTGATGACAAGGCACTTCGTTAACTACAAGAGATGCTTTGCTTGTAAATAGGTAACCAAGCATGCCTATCGTTTCCTCTGCCATTTTGGCCACCACCAGGGCCTAACGGGGCCTAATGAGTTTGTGAGTTATATCTTCCTCCCTACCCTGCACTTGATAGCTCATGCATTTGTAGATGGATTTACTTATGTCATTTTTTGGGCCGGGGGGGGGGGGAGGGAGGGGTTTACTCATATAGGTGTTAAGCTATATTTCATCATTCTCTATTGAATGTTTCGTCTTTCCCCCCTCCCTTGATTATATGTGATTGAATTTGGTTGTGATGATAGATTTGGGGTATAATTATGTTGTTGTTGTTGTTGGCCCTTGATGAGATTGAATTTGAGGTGATAGTGTTTATTATGTGAGTTGGATATGTTAGAGATTTTTAATAGGCTCCTAGGAGCATATGTAGCGTAAATAACTTGAATGTAAGGTAGATGTTACATTTGTATTTTTATATATATGTGTGTACATCCGCAAGCACTATGATTGTCTTCCTATCGGTCAATGTACCTTCTTACCTTTCTTTATACATATTCCTTCCTTTTACTTCATTTTCTTCTGTTGTGACCTTAATCCCCACAATGAGACATTGGGTGATTTTAGTGTTGGTGTGGGAAGGCCAATCCTCGAAAACTTTTTAAAAAAAGGAATAATTTTTTAATATCAAAAAGATTTTCAATTTTTGTACATAGTTCATGGTTTTGGGAATGTGTACTACTTTAATGGTTGTTAACCCCTATTGACTTAGATGTGAGTTGTACAAAATTAGGGCATGCTTGTTGTTCATTTTCCAACCTTGCATCACTTCATGCTCTGATTCTTACCCAAGAGTTGAGAGCATGTTTAGTAAGCGGACTTGTGAGACTTTGGAACCTTAATGGACTATACGTTATACTTAGTCTCATCCTTCCTTTCATAAGTGTCTTTTCTACGGTTGTATTCCTCTAGAACTTCAATTGGCTCTCTTTGAGCTCACAATTAATATGTGCATGATTGATGAAATGATAAAGGCATTCATTATGTATTTTTAGAACCACAAAGCCCAATGGCTATCGTTAAATGATTGTTTACCCTTTGCTAAACTCTTTGGGCATTTGATCAATTCTCTTCATTGTGAATCTTCCTAATTAACCTTTGGCCAAAAACATTTCCTTATGTCTAAGCCAAGACCAAGGGGAACTTACTTGTGGGTGCTAGTAGTGGTTTGGTGGTTGTTTGATGCTAGGTGTGGCAAAAGGGGGGGGGGGGTTGCAAATAATGTGAATATGAATAGATTTTCCATTATGTTTTTGTGAGTCCGGCGTAATTTTGACTTGAGAATACTTGAGTTAGAGTAAACTAAAACTTCATTTGCTGCCATGTGATTCATTGGTTATGGGTCTTATTCTCTTTGGGGAAAAAAGGTCAAAGAGGAAAAGATTGTGAATAAAAGTGTGGGCATGACAATTTTACTTTGATTTTTCCCATCTCATATTTCTCAAGTACCATTTGTGGAGGGGTGTGAGCTTGATTGGTTAGTGAGGTATGATATTTCAATATGTATGGTGAATTTTGTGTTGCTCTTTAGCCTTTGGCTACTTAACTCTACATTTTGCTAAAATAGTTGTCAACTCCTCAAATTGACCTAGAGCCCCATTGCAACCCATTAAAATTCTCTAGATTATCATCATGCATTGTGCATACAAGTGGTGGAGAATCGAGTGCGTTACCAAGCATAAGATAGGATGTATCAGTGGAACGAGATTTACAAGGAACCTTTAAAATTATCAAACACATAAGAGGAGAATTCCACATTCATGAAGTGAGTTTCTTCTTGCTTATCATGTAGTTGGTGAGAGTTGGTGTGTGTTCTCCATAAGCGGGCACTTGGACTCTTGATTTTTGCATCCCTTACATGTGCATTGACCATCTTAGTTACTTGGGTGGTTCGGATGTTGAGGTGTGCATTTATCCCCTTATGATGACCCAAAAATATTTTCCATTTTTCATTTTCCATTTTCCTTCTCTTTTCTTTTATTTTTTTAAAGATTTTGTAGATATGTCTTTTATGAAACTTGTCGACATTACACTCATCCACAAAGAGAGTATAGGGGTTTAAAGCGCTTGTTGCATATACTAATTGTAATATTTACACCTATGAAAATATAGCTCCCTCTTGTTTTACTTGAGGACAAGCAAAATTCAAAGTCCAGAAATTTTCGCGTTATCCCTAATGATACAATCCTGACACCTCTGACACTTACCTTAACTCTTAATAAGGTCTAAATTAGGGAACGTTTTTGTAGGTTCCAAGTAATGAAGCAATAATCTCAGGATTTTGGAAAGTAAAACAGGAAAAATATGGTAGACTAAGCCCATGATCGGAACGTACAAATCTAAAAGAGCTAAGCACACTTATAGGAAGTAACAGGACTGTGTTAGCTCACAAAAAAAGGAATGAGGAATGGACAAATATAGACTTGGCATGGGCTGCCCATGCCATGTGGCATGCCAATGCCAAGCCTGTTTTTGTAGAAAAATATAATTTGGGGCACAGAATGTCGGCATGATCTGCCTATGCTGACTGGCCTGACCACAAGCTTATTTCTACACTCGTATAATAGAAACTTTAGGTCCATCCTTTGTATCTTTTCCATTCCTTTTTTACTTAGTTCTGTCGATAGCTCTCTCTCATTCTCTCTCTCTCTCTCTTTCTCTAAACTCCAGTGTACTATGTTTTTAACTCATGAGAACCACCCCAAAATGAGTACTTTTCATGAGAAAGGGGGTGACGGAAGATTAAAAACTTACCTTTAGAAGATTAAAGTCCATAATATCTCTTTCATAATCCCAATCATCCCTTTATTTTCTTTTCTTTTCTGTTATTTTCTTACCCCTTTCCCTTCTTTGGTCTTAACATTTCACAACTAGAATACATGCACAAAAAATCAATTGCTTAGAATTAACTTTGCAACTGAGAGTAATTTGGGTGAAATACAATATTAAAAGTTGGCAGCTTTAACTATGGGTTTTTTTTATAGGTATTGTCTATTAACTCACTCTTTGATTGTTTTAAACTGTGTTAGATAGTTGTGGATAACTTGGTTGTTTTGTTTTATTATGATGATTGAATTTTGAGGAAAGTTTGGGTTGTTATGGCCATGTTGTGCCAAATGATCACCGTAGATGTTTAAGTGATGTTTTTGATGTGCTTATGTGCATGTGGTAGTTAGTTTATTGTTAATGTTGTTAAAGTCTTAGTTTAGTGGAGTAGTATGTAATTTTTAATTCATTTGTCATAATTGATTCCCTTGAGCACATCCTTACGGTTAATTTCAGCATTCACACCTCAGTTAACTTAGTAGGGCTAATTTCATTGATCTTCACTTTTATTGTAATTAAGTAGCGCCTAGTGGCAAATTACCTCCATCTTCGAGAATAGCATCCCTTTTTCCCTCAAAATACTTCAACAGTGTGTGTGTGTGTGTGTGTGAGAGAGAGAGAGAGAGAGAGAGAGAGATGGAGAGAGGTTCAAATGCACAGTTGCTACATGCATGAAATTAGAATCTATATAAGGCTACTAAGATGTCAAAAGAAAACTCTAAAATGGAGATAATAATTTAAGTTTCAATATGTGTGATCTATACTGTTTTTATTTGTTGAAATAATGATGATTTTTCACCTTCTTTTACTCAACGATTGATTCATGTAAGAAATGAAGAACATTGTTTTGATTAAATGCTACAATTGATCGACTAGAGTTTTGATTTGCGTAAGGGAAACTTCTGTTCTTGCATTTGGCATATATACTTGCTAAGGAGTGATAAAGCGCATCTATGGATAATATAATCTAGTCATAAATGGCTAATTAACTAGTTTTCATTGGTATCTTCGTTGAAGCTCAATAAGTCTCTTTTGATTCTCACTTTCTCGTTCTTTTTGCATGCAATAGTTTGTGAACTTGGTTTCTTAATGCTTCAACGTATATACTTGTCCTCAAGTAAAATAAATTAAAGTATAAAAAAAATGAAAAATAAGAATAAAAATCTTAATCCATTTCTAAGAAATCACTGTTGCCTTTAACCTATGTAATAAACCCTTGAAACCTTTCGTTTCCACTAGTGGACAAAGTAAGGTTTCGTGAGAGTTTTCAAAAGATATCTACAAATTTTTTTCAAAACCAAAGGGGGATATTTTTTTATTTTTTTTCAAAACAGGATCATATATGCAACTGATTGAAAGATCATATACAGAAGTTGGGCGATTGCATCACCCTAGAAGTCAAGTCATCAAACTATATACAAATAGAATATACAATCAAAAGATAAGTCAAAAGAAGCAACCTCATTCCCATTTCTCAGCCAAGCAACAATATGGAATGATATGTACACTATGATACAAGCACAAATGTGTTTCAATCCTTAGAAATCAAGTTGCTAACATTAATATAATCCTTGCTTCCTTGCCTCGTTGATTCTTTGCTCCCTTTTTTTCTATTTTTCCAAGACTAAAACATAAATACACTTGACTTACAAATATTTAGGTCTTCCTAAAAAAGGGTTTTTGTATTGGATGTGAAAAGCATTTATTTTATCACGTAAGTAAATGTGTAATCAATAATTTTAGCACATATTCAAGCCAATTATAGATATGAAATAAAGATAATGACTTCAAATATTAGTACTAATTTTTTTTTTATAAAAAAACTCTTCCCTCTTTTTTATCATTATCACAAGAGCTTAGAAGGCAACAAGTTAAACAAAACGCTCACATTCAAACTTAGCGATTTCACCCGAAAAATTGATGATAAAGTGAGGAAGGTAGGTACGAAATCCAAATATAAGACCAGGCTACTATGAACTACCGAAACTATATCCTAAACTAGACATCCCATCATGCATATTCTACATACATAGAACTCAACAACTTAGCAACATAGGATCACATTCATCCTAGAAAACACAAAATTCTCCGACGAAAAAAAAAAGAAAAAAAAGAGAGATTTTTTAATACTTTCAAAAAATATATACAATTGGGCACATCATCCCCACAACTTGGGGGAACTAAGCGCCAAAAACCAATCACAAGAGAAATACAATCCAAAAACCAACACAAATCCAACAAATATATACAAACCAAAACACCATCAACAATCGCACAAAAAATAAAACACACAAAACAAAGGTGATCATAGCCATCTCAGCTCAAAAATCTAAGAGAAGATCTAAACCAATGCTTTAGTGTAAAATATAAGTCGCTAGCATATAATTCGTTAATATAGCACTTGAGGTTAATCTCGTCAGGGGTATGGATGAAATTCGGTCACAATTAATCTAGGCTAGCCATCACCCTACCCTAAACTAACGAGAGTTCAACAAAATAATGACTAAAATAATTAAAATGAGCTACAACTAATTCATCACATGATCATAATATCCAAGATTATCAAGCTAAAGAGGGGTAAAAAAACAAGCTAACCAAAACCAAGAAAAAAAAAACACAATGTAATCCACTAAACTTGCGTAATTTGAATAGGACCATAATCTTGCATTGACAATCATTGACTGAAACCTAAATATACTAGAAACCATCAACTAGACATTAATCAACTGTAACAGAATGAGATCACAAACACTACCAAACTGTCATCTACCTGAATGCTAGCAACACCTTGTGCTAAAGAAAAAAAATTGAAGGTTCATTGAATAGAGAAAAGAGTAAATCAGTACATAAACCTAGGAACAAAGTCCCACTAGAAAGAGAACAAAAGACCAGAAACGAGAATCCAGGAAGAGCGAGAAAGAGCAAGGATATTGGTGTTTTAGCTCAGCTATGAGCTCGGTCCAGCAGCCACACCTCCATTAATGGAGGTCGCAAGCTCCATTTTTATCGTAAGAGCAAAATGAAGCGGGGGAGACGAGAAAGAAAAACATAAAAAAAGGGAACAAAAAAATCAAGATGAACGAAATAAACAGGAAATTAATGGAAGGAACAGGGGACAAAAATAAGGTTCAGACAGAAGAGGAAGAGAACAAAGAAAAGAAAAGCCATGGGCGTTCCTGCTCTAAGCTCAGCCCCAGCTCTATCAACCACCATTAATGGAGGAACAAGCTTACAGTTAAATCCCAAAAAATCAAAGAACACAGGGTCGCATAAACGGGGGAATGGGAAAAACATACGAAAAAGCTTCAATCAAAATAGTGAACTCAAGCGAGATCATACAAGATCAGAATCGCTTCATCAAAGTTCAACCAAATGACAATCGTAACTGGCGAGGATCATGAACGAAAGAACAGGGAAAAGGAAGTAAGAACCTGAAACTTGACTAGAAATCAATGCAATTCCAAAGCAATAAACCGTAAATATTTACCCAAAATTGAACAAGCTAAATCGATTACATGAAATTAAAGGCTAGAAAATCAGATGTAAAGTCTGAATATAGAAATAAGAATTCAAAAAGTAAAACCTGATCCTAAAATCTACCCTAAGTGACTCTCCAAACTCGGCGATGATACCTTAGATAACCCAAAATAGCGGATGCTTTTTACAATTTGTGCTCCTTCTATCCCAACTTACTCTGCTCACTTGCTCAGTTATGGGGATTGCCAAACCAGTGAACGGTCGAGATGGCACGTTGAGACTGATGGCATGGCATCTGGAGGAAGGGCGAACGATTTGACACTGATGTTCCATGATGATGATGATGATGGGGAATGGTGTTGAAGGTGGGTTATGGTGTTATGACGATGGAGATGGTGGAGTTTAGGCAATGGAGAAACCGAAGCCAGATGAAGATTTTTTTTGGTGTTTTGAGGGGGGGATTTGGGGGTTTTTATTTATTATTTTTTATAATTTGAGTTGGGCCGTAAGATTTATGCTCTATCTGCATTTTTGGTTCTTGATCCAACCACTTCAACTTTCACCAACTTTGTCATTTTTTTTAATTTTCGCATGGCCTACAAAACATAACAAACTCAAACAAAAATCTAAAAATAACGTCAATTAGTGTAAAATTATAGTAGAAATATCAGAGCTTGGATGTAAATATCTGCCGACTGCAAAGCAGCTTTGAAGGATTGAAATTTTTTTTATCCACTTCCTTTCCAACTGTTCATAGATGCTAATAACTTATCACTAGTCATTTGGCAACACTATCACAAATATAACCATCATATATATATATATATATATATATATATATATATATATATATA
>JACYFF010031955.1:55032334-55066232 GCA_017589665.1 Selenicereus undatus
TATATATATATATATATATATATATATATATATATATATATTTATATTTATAAGGCTTTTATCTCGGGAATTGATGAAACAAAGTAGGCTTCTTACCTTAGAAGACAATATCCTCAAAATCCTAATTAAGTTTTTGGTTAACTAGAACACCATTTTTTTTATTTTTTTTTGGTTGCTAAGCTTGGATCTTCATGGATCTTGACATTTTCTAGGGAGACTATATCCTCAAAATCCCCATCTAAATGCACCTTAATATTTTCTATGAAGACTTTATATTCTCCTAGTTTTAGGCTATCTTCTATGGACTTTATGAGAACTTTGGTTTGGATAAACTTGAATATTCATGTTGGTGAATTTTGCACAACTTTTTTGATGAACTTACATATTTGCTCTAGAGAAATTTTACGTTTATTCTTGGGAATATGCATTTTTTGTTTAAATTGGTTATGTAGTATGTGTTGTTGGTGCACTTGTTTAATGCTTGAGTAAAGAATTGAAGCTTAGCACGTTCATGTGGTAACTTAGTTACAATCAACGATTTAGGCTACTAGCTCATTCAAAACAAATTCCCGCTGGAATCAAATTTTGCAATATCCAATGTTTGACTTCAAGGAAGATTTTTTTTCCCCTTTTTGCTCAAAAGCAAATGATTGCGGGTGTGTAGTTGAATGTCGAAGTTTCCTAGAAGCACTTTTCTTTAAGAGTTACTCATAGACATTTGCACATTGCAGGAATCTATTATGGAGTAGGGATTTTGTAAAAAAAGGCTAAGGGATGGCTCAATTAATCTATACAAAAGGAGGCGGGGCTAAATTTTAACGAACTAATAGGCAAAACAAGTTTTAAATTATTATACCAACTTGCAAGTTTAGGACTAACTGTGCATCAATGTATAGTAAGATAGTCGAGGGTTTATTAATAGACGAATATTGATTTTAAACTGTGTAAGTTGTGACAAAATCTAATTGGAGACAAAAGAAAATATTAAAGATAAGGGGTTGTCTTATACATATTAGTAGGCCTATAGAGACTAGTGACAAATTGTCACATGAAGTTGATTCCTATTCTTTTTTATGCGACTTTAGAACATAAAACAAATTGGCCTCCATTTATTTGTAGCCTTTTGTCATATGTCATTATGACATTATTGACCTTTCTCAATTAAAACCTACGAAAAACTGGACAATTATATGAAAACTAGAAAGAAAGGCAATGAAAAAGACAACAAGTTGAGCCAAAGACAAAAATTACTTGTAGAACTTCCCTTTAAGTAAATCTTGAAGGAAAACTTCTATAAGAGTCTTCCTTTTATTGTCTTTCTATAAAATGGAAGGGGTTTGGAGAGCCTTTCACTACAAGAATTCGCCTCACTGAACACAACACCAAAATCTAAAGACCAAATAAAAATTTGGTCTCCAATTTTAATTAGAGACCCGAATTAGAGAAGAAGGATGCATGTGTTTGATTGAGACCCTATTTAGAGAAGAGAAAGTATTGCAGACTCCAATCATGATTGGTTTAGAGACCAAAGAAGTGGACCCAAATATATACCATATTTAGATGCTGAAGTGCTGCCCATTTCAAATAGAGACCAATTTCTTTTCGGTCCCTAAAATTCAATCTCCACCTAACCTTCAATTTGGTTGCACTTTTTCCCTTGGTCTCAAATAGAGAAAGGAGATTGAGCGAGGGTTTTATTCATTTCAGACATAGGGCAACAAGAATGCTGCCCTTATCCTCTTACATTGCTGACATAGCCTTTGGGAATGTTCTGGCGTCTACAGTTGCTTTATTACTTGCCATGCTCGCTCCTCACAACATTGCTTGTGTTTGTCATCATGTTGTCTGTAATCAGTAATTGCTAAGTAGTTGTGCTTTGGGAGGTTTCCGGTGGAAATGTTATGCAGCCACAAGTGTGAAGTACTCCATCCTTCCCTCCCCTCCCCTATCTAACTATAAGTGATATTCAAATATTGATCATTTTTTAATTACAAAGCATCACATCTGAATGTCATTACGTTGAATCAATTTAGGTAAAGTATTATTTTGATTTTTTATGATTCCTTGGCAGTTGATGTACCTAGTCTTACTCATCCCACAAACCAGAAGCTCACTAAATTACAAATTACTCAAATAGATAAAGATAGGGTTGGATGATCAAGTGATCAGTCAAGTGCTACAAAAACACCACACTTGAAGCTCACTTGGGCAGTCACCTTAGGGCTTCTTAGATGCAGAATCACCACCAAGAAGAACTAAAATGACCTAGTGTATCACCCCTTGAGTTGCCAACTTAAGATACTACCACTAGGAATTTAGAGAGTAAAATGAGATAAACTAAAGCTCAATTCAATATATGATAATCTGATTGCAATACAAAGGGAGAGAGGTTTATATGTGACCTTCTCTCTAGCAAAGCCAATGACTATAAGTCAAAAATAATGAGTACTAGATGCTAATCAAGTCAACCTAGGGAAGAACTAACAACCTAGGGTGTTACAAGCTTGTTTGAGCTGAAAACTGGTGAACTGATGACACCTCTATGGGTCATTCTGCTTAATCAGACAAGGTGTCGTCCTTATTAGTGGATATGGACTAATTTAAGCTCTCAAAGAAACCTTTTAAGTAGGCAACTTGCAGCACACTTAACCATGCTAATCATCATGCTACTAGTAGGTATAGCAATCTGGATAAAAGGCTATTTTATGCTCAAGATTAGCTGGTTAATAGCAGGCTGTACGGGAGCTAATTATGAACTTTTGGAAGCTCATTAGATAAATATTTAGGAACCCTTTATTGGCCTAAATGCATGTGAGAGATGCGTGCCAAGAAGTCTTCAAATTTCTCTCCAAAAATTGGACTATGCAGGTTCTAGTCCCGGGTACACTGTCTGGACTTAGCTTCTGATTGCTTAACCTTTAGTGCTTCAAAATGGCTCAAACTTGATTCATTAAACTAATAGCAAGCTAAACTATAGATGTGAGGGATTAGTGAACCCTTAGTTACTCATGATCAATACTAATCATGATCACAAACTTGGCTAGCAACAGGCAAAACTGGTAGTGATCAAGTCTACTTGCTGGAGGTATTCCCTAACCAGTGTCATGGTGTTCTTAATCTTCTCTGGCCTTGGACATGCAATTTGAGCCTCTTGCTACTCACAGGAGTTCTTGGTGCCTTGATCCCCATCACCCCTCTTCCTGAAAAGAATTTTCCCTCAATCTAGGTCGTTTCTCAGAATCATTATAGTATGGGCTAAGGTCAGCCACATTGAAGGTAGCAGAGACCCCTACTCTCCTGGTAAATCCACCTTATAGGCATGGGACCAACCTGCTCTAGCACCTTAAAAGGTCCATCTGATCTTGGCATCAATTTAGATTTTCTCTTACTAGGAAACCTTTCATACCTTAAATGGATGCAAACTAAGTCTCTTGGTTAGAAATGGGCCTTTTTCTATGCTTGTTGGCATGGTTCTTTGCCGTCTCATTGCTCGTCTCAATTCTAGCCCTCACCTTGGTGTGAAGCTCCTTGATCTCTTTAGCTCTTTTGCTTGCCTCCTAGCTACACTTGGTGATAGTAGGCAGAGGTACTAAGTTTAGTTGAGTGAGAGGGTTCTGGCCAGACACAATCTGGATGGAGAAAACTTTATCTGGATGGAGAAAACTTTGTGGCTTTGCTAGGAGCCTTATTGTAGGCAAATTCTACACGAGGTAGCAACTTATCCCATCCTTTAATGCTCTTGTTTACCAATATCTAAGTACTGCACCCAAGGTTCTGTTGGTAACTTCAGTTTGGCCATCTGTCTGGGGTGGAAGGTGGTGCTGAACTTGATTAGGGTGCCCATCGTCCTCCATAAAGTTAGACAGAAGTGACTAAGAAATCTTGTATCTCTATCTAATACCATGCATCTAGGAATCCCATGTAATCTAACTATTTCCCTAAAATATAGATTGGCCACATTAGATGCATCATAGGTAGTGTGATAAGGGATAAAATGGGCCATCTTAGAGAATCTGTCAATCACCACCATAATTGAATCCTTGCTCCTCTATGTCCTTGGCGACCCTTTAATCACATCCAAGTTGATATCTTTCCATGGGGCTTATGGAATGGGCTATGGAGAGTAGAGTCCCTGAGGCAAAACATGACTCTTAGCTAGTTGGTAGATAGAGCATCTCTTAATAAAGTGCTCAACATCCTTGGCTATTTTAGGCCAGTAATAATGCTCTTTAAGCATGGATCAGGTCTTGTCAACCCCAAAATGGCCAGCCAAGGCTCCTCCATGAACCTCCTAAATCAATAACTCCCTGATTCCACTCTTGGGAACGCACAACCTACTTCCTTTGAAAAGGAAGCCTTGATCAACATGGAATGGCCCTGAGGATGGTAAGAGCACTTCTCAAATAGCTCCTTGAGGTTCTCATGAACTCTATACTACTCTTTGATCATCTCAAAGCTAAGAACTCTAGAATTCAAGGTAGATAGAAGTACATACCTCATAGAAAGGGCATCAGCATCCTTGCTAAGCTTTCCATACTTATGGTGGATCATAAAATGAAAGGATATTCAGCCCAATTGGCATGTCTTGGGTTGACTTTATTCTGCCCTTGAATGAATTTGAGGGCTTCACGATGTGAATGCAAGATAAATTCAGCACCAATCAAATAATGTCTCCAATGTTCTAATGCCTTGATGATGGCATAGAACTCCTTGTCATTAGCGGAGAATTTCCTTCTTGCATCATTTAGTTTCTCACTGAAATACGCCATAGGTCTTCCTTCCTGAGTCAGTGCAGCTCTAATCCCAACCCCAGAAGCATCACACTCAACCTTAAATACTTTTGCGAAGTTTGGTAGAGCAAGAATGGAGGCACTAGTGAGCTTGTCTTTGATGCGTTCAAAGGCCCTTTGAGCCTGATATGATCGTTCAAATTTCTTACCTTTGAGCACTTTAGTGGCTGAAGCCATAAGTGAGCTGAAACTTCTCACAAATCTTATATAAAGTGAAGCCAAGCGATGAAGTCTTGTAACTTGTTGGATAGAGGTAGGAACTAGTCATTCTCTATTAGCTTTAATCTTGTCATCATCAACCTGGATTCCCTAAGTTGAAACCACATAACCCCGAAACTTCACTTAAGAGGTGAAAAAGTGAAACTTCTCAAGGTTCCCGTACAACTTCTCCTGGGATAGAATGTGGAGTACTTGATGCAAATGTTGAGAATGCTCTTCTTCAGTCTAGCTATAGACTAAAATGTCATTAAAGTAAACCATCAATGACTTCCCTATCAAAGGCTTGAACATCTCATTCATTAGCCTCATGAAGGTGCTAGGAGTATTGGTTAAATCAAAAGGTATCACCAACCACTCATACAACCCCTTTTTGGTTTTAAAGGCTATTTTCCACTCATCCCCGTCATAGATTCTGATATAGTAGTATCCACTTCTAAGATCAATCTTTGAGAATATTGTGAAAAAATGTAGCTTATCAAGAAGGTCATCTAATATAGGAATATGGCACCTATACTTGATGATGATTTTGTTTATAGCCCCACTGCCCACACACATTCTCATACTTCTACCTTTCTCAGGCACTAGCACAGCTGGCATTGCACAGGGACTCAAGGTCTCTCTAATCTTGCCCTTGGCTAGTAATCATCTACATGCCTCTAAATTTTAGTGGTTTCCTAAGGGTTCATTCTATATGCAGGCTTGTTTGGGAGGGTAGATCCTAGGATAAGGTCGATCTTGTGTTGGATGGATCTCTTTGGGGGTAGACCAGGAGGTATCTCAGTGGGGAAGACATGCTTGTATTAAAGCAAGAGAGGTTTTAACAGGGGATGGACAGTGAGTGGGGCGTTTACTAGCTTAAGGTTTAACAAGATCAACTCTTGAGCTGACTGAAACTCATGTTGTTGGGCTCTGAGGAGGGTTGCAAGAAACACATCAAGTTGGGGAGAGTCTCTAGGCTTATGGATTTATGAAGGTTTGAGGGGAGAGAGGGTAATTTTCTTGTGGTCCTTAACAAAGGTATAGGTATTCAGTTTCCCATCAGGCATAACCCTCTATCAGATAACCAAGGTCTACCCAAAAGGACATAACATCCATCAATGGGTATTACATCACACCATATCTCATACTTATACCCCTTCCCAATGGATAAAGAGACAGGCTATTTGGACAAAATTTGAATACCTTTTCCTTGGTTCAACCACTGAATAGTATAAGGAGATGGGTGAAGTACTGTGGGAAGCTTCAGCTTGTCTATTAAGGTTTTGGAAGCCGCATTGGTACAGTTGCCTCCATGTATAATCAGTGAACAAATCTTCCCTCTAATGGTACATCGAGTGTGGAAGATTACTTCCCTTTGCTTGTAATAGCCCAACCCTAAGTCATGTTTATTTACTTAATTAAGTTGTGTTATTAATTTTTCGCATTTATTTGTCTCAGTTAATCATCCCAGTTGGGATAATTCATTTGGGGCCCCACTTTACAATTCGAGTTTCATTTACTGAAAATTTTCGGGAAAATCAATAGTATGCCTTGATATTTATGATTTAAAAGATTCAATTATTTTTCATAACATTACAAAAATTTAATTTCGAGTTATCCAAAAATTATATCGCAACACAGTGTTTATTTCAAAGCCCAATTCATTTTTGCCCAATTTGAGGCCCAACAAGTTGGTATAATTAAATCAAGCTAATTACCATCATTTGTATCTAATTATGATTAGCGAAAGATATTTTGGGAGAGATTAAATTTCATCCAAGAGAACTTTGGGCCATTTTCAACCAAGTAAACTCACTAAATAATCAAAGCTCTCCTTTCTCTCTCTTTCTCTCAACCTCCACAGCAGCCACCACCAGCCCCTACCCCCAACACCACCAACCACCATCCCCAACTCCTACCACCATCAAACACCACCTCAGTCTTCATATATTCAAGCACAAGTGAGTAAACTTAATCTCCTCTCTTGCTGATTTTTGTTTTTGATTCTTGTTTTCATTGGTTTTTATTGTTGATCTTGCTATTTTGATAATAATAAGAGTTATCTCTGAAGTGGTTAAGTGTTGATTAAGCATAAAGCATGTGAGAGTTGAGATTGTTCATGATCATGCTATAGTTTAAGTTTGAAGTGATGGATTTGGATCATTTTGTATTTGATTTGATAATATTTATCATCATAAATGATTATGGTAATCTTGGTGTGGATTTGGATGAGTGAAAGAATAATTTTAGTGGGGGTTTATGTCAAGAAAAGATTACAATATGGGCTGTTATGCTATAAACAGACCCCAAAACAGGGGTGAGTTAGCGAATAAACTGGTAATAATCGGTGCATGAGAAAATTACATTTTTTGTGGCTTGATAGGTCAATTTGTTAGATTTCAATAGGCTTTGGAATTACTTGATTTTGAGTTGTGTAGAAAAAGTTATGATTAATTTACTAAAGACTGCACAGAATACATTGAAACTGGGAGCAGTTTTGAACAATGGACTTTACGAAAAAACTGGTATTGATTGGCTCATTAAAAATTTGTGATTTTTGGTGTGTGGATATATCAATAAGTTAGCTTTCACATGCATTTTAAATCACCTTAATCCAAGTTCTGTGGAAAACGTTATGGTCATTTTGCTACGACAGCGCAAATTGAACTGAAATTGTGCACATCTGTGTTCTGCCCTAATTTTAGGGATCTTATGATGTGAACCATGCGTTGTATCCTAAACAACAGTTGTAGTGGACATTATGATATTTTCATATTGGGGTTTTACATCTTATTTGGAGGTCGAGAGTGAAAGATATAGATTTTCTAATGCAGACTATCAAACGGTAACATGGGGTGAATACAGAAATTGTGACATTTGGAAGTATTTTTAGAAATTTCTATATAATTATGGGTATTGCAAGGAAATTACAAAGTGTAGTGAGTTTAATGAGTGTGATTATGTATAAAAGCTTACTTGGGTTTGAAAACCGAGTTAAGTGAGCATGAAAATGAAATTTGAGAAGTAGGCTCAATAATACCTCAAATTAGTGTATTGGATCAACTGAGGTTGTTTGAGCTTTTATGAACCTCACAACACCCTTCATGGCATTGAACCTTCTATTTTCCATTTCAAAGGCATTAACCATTCTATTATCTATTTCAGAAGCATCACACTTTCCTTTATCCGTTTCAGAAATATCAGAAACCCATATTTTATTTATATCAATTAAAATCTTTTCATTATTACCTCCATCATTTCCATTTGGTGTATTTTGCTTCAATTTCTTGTATTTCAAGTTCAATAACCCTAACTAATTTATTATTCAGATCATTTTGGTTTAACTTGTCTTATATTGAATTAAAATCAGTTCATTTGGTTTAACTTATCTTATATTGAATTATTGGAATGGTAGAAGTCTTTTTAGATAAGTCAATTTCCATTAGAGTTACAAATTATGTTAGTGAATATGGTTTACTAAGTACATTTACCTATAATTACATTTCTTTATCAGATTCAGGGCCTAGTTTATCGTTTCCATTGTGCATAAGTATTATCAAGTGAAATATTATTTTAAAGACTTCAGGTATGTCCATTGCCTGTATCTTTAGAAATTAGAGTGTATTTATCAACGTTATCATGTTTTGGTAAGTACATCAATGAATCAGTTTACACAGTAATTTATCAGTTAATTAGTGACCCCATCAGTTATCATCTATAGGGCATTCATCCTTCAGTTACCCGCGCGGCTTCAGGCTAGGTCCCTGATAGGCTTAGCAGATGCACACCTATCCATAGATCGTAACAGCATCAAGGGGTTCACTATCAGATAATAACTAGCAGTGCAGTTTTACATTCATCTCATTCCCTGTTTTAACTTAAATTGAATTGCAAAGCGGCCGCCCAAGCAATTTATTCAGAGATCATTTAACAATTCAGGAATGCATGTACTGAGCTTCAGCTCACAATTCGAAATGTTTTTCATGTTTTGTTTTCGGCAAATGCTCACAGAATTGCCCTCATGCTAACAAATCAGTTAAAGAGAATAATTGAAGCAAGGAAATTCGGATGGATCAGAAGTAACGTAGTATATGCATAGTTTAAAGCTGTATATTGAATTCTTCAGTGGATGGAGATGCAGATTACATGGTAAATTGTTTTTACTATGGTGTAAAAACCTTATATTGGTTAACAGTTGATTATATATGGATTGATCAGGTGTGTATGTATATGTTTGAGGTTATGCTTAACTATGTTATTTATAGTACTCATGTTTCCAGCCTTTTCCTTTTTGGACGGCGATAACACCCCTATCATTGGGTTTATCATATTATAATTGAGGGATTATTAAGGAAAATACAAATAGTGAATCATGTTTAATTTGGGGGCGTTACATTGCTCCTGGTTTTTAGGTGCAGCCAAACCACTCAAGGCTCTCTTGGCTACCAGCATTTCTTCCTCATTCGGACCCTTTTCATCCTCCTCCAAGCCTTCAGTTAAGAAAAGCTCCTTGTCTCCTCCTTCTTCTGGCTCTTCCAAGCTCCCACAAATGGACTGGTACTCAGCCAAGGTCACTACTCTTTTACTTGGGCACTCAAAAGCTATGGGGCCCAATGCTTGGCATCTAAAACACCTCCTAGCATCAACTAGCTTAGGAGCTAGCTTAACTAGTGTTTTTGGGGCAGTGGGTGAAATAGTTCTGCTTTATGGCGGGTACTTGGGTCTAGAAAGGTTTTAAAGTGGTTTTTGGAAAGAGTAGGTTCTGTTTAGGGGCTTACTGGCTTCTCCCTTACCCTTGACCTTCCTTTTGCAGTTCAACCTTGTAAGCCAGAGAGCTAAGCTCATCTAAGGTAGTGTAAGGGTGTACTTCCACCACATGAGCTATTTTCTCATCCAACCCAACCACATACCTAAGTAAGGTCTGGGTCTCATCCTCCCTGAGATCACATTTGGGCGGCAGTTGTTCAAATTCCCTGGTGTACTCCTCCACACTATTGGTTCCTTGTTTTAGGTTGTGGAGTTTGAGATAATTATCTTGTAGGTAATGGTCTTGTGAGAATTTGGCCTTTAGCTTCTCCTTCTTCCTTTAGGACTTGATCTTGCCTTTTCTCTTTCTGACCCTCTTAGCTACCACATTAGACCACTAGATTGAAGCATATTTTCTTAGCTTTAAAGCAACCAACTTAACCTTCTTCTTATCAGGGATCTGCTTGTATTCAAAGACTCTCTCCACAATTTGGAGCCAGTCTAGGAATAAATCTGGATCTAGTTATCCCTCAAATTTAGGGATATCAACTCTGAAATCATCCCGACATCCTTCATTCCTCCTATGATGTCTCCCACTTCTGCATCTAGATGAAGCATCACTAGAAGAGGCAAAAGGGTTATCATCTCCCTCCTGTTGAGATGGTGCTGAACTGGAATCTCCATACTTGCGGTTGCTACTAGATCTTCTCAAGCTTCTGCTTCATTTCCCTCATAAGCTTACCAAGCTGATCTTGGAGATATTTGACTCTTCCTTCAAGCTCAGCTTTCCCCCTAAGTGCTTGCTTAACAATCCTCTCTTGAGTAAGGCTGGATGGCATATTACAGATTCTTTGTGGACTGGGATTATGTTTGGGTTGATTGGGTTGTATTTAGGTTATAGAAAGGTCCTAAGAGAGTAGACAAGGCTTTGATATCACTTGATGTACCTAGCCTTACTTATCCCATAGACCAGAAGCTCAATAAATTGTAAATTACTCAAATAGACAAGGATAGAGTTGGATGATCAAGTGATTAGTCAAGTGATACAGAGACACCACACTTGAAGCTTACTTGGGCAATCACCTTAGGGTTTCTTGGATACAGAATAACCAGCAAGAAGAACTAAAATGACCTAGTGTATCATCAATTGAGTTGCCAACTCAAGATATAACAACTAGAAATTTAGAGAGCAAACTGAGATAAACTCAAGTTTAGTTCAATATATGATAATCTAATTACAATACAAAGGGAGAGAGGTTTACATATGACCTTCTCTCTAGCAAATCCGGTGACTATAAGTAAAAAATAACAAGTACTAAATGCTAATCAATTAAACCTAGGGGAAGAACCAACAGCCTAGGGTGTTATAAGCTGATTTGAGCTGAAAACTAGTGAACTAATGACACCTCCATAGGTCATTTTGCTTAATCGGATGAGGTGTCAACCTTCTTAGTAAATATGGATTGATTCATGCTCTCAAAGAAACCTTTAAGTAGGCTAAAATGCAACTTGCAGCAACCTTAATCGGACTAATCATCATGGTACAACAATCTACATAAAAGATTGTTTTATGCTCAAGATTAGTTGGTTAATAGCAGGTTGTGACATAGCTAATTACTAACTTTTGAAAGCTCATTTGATAAATATCTAGGCATCCTTTCTTAGCCTAAATTCACGTGAGAGATGCATGATAATAAGTCTTCAAATTTCCCTCCAAAAACTATACTATGTAGGTTCTAGTGCCAAGTACATTGTCTGGACTTAGCTTTTGATTGCTTTACCTTTAGTGCTTCAAAATGGTGCAAACTTGATTTATGGGACTAATAACAAGCTAAACTAAAGATGTGAGGGATTAGTGAATCCTTATTTATTCATGATCAATACTGATCATGGTCACAAACTTGGGTTAGAAACTGGCTGAATTGGTACTGATCAGGCCTACTTGCTGGAGGTATTCCTTAACCAGCGTCATATTGTTCTTGATCTTCTCTGTCCTTGGACATGTAATTTGTACCTTTTCCTGTTCACAAGAGTTCGTGGTGCCTTGATCCCCATCAGAAGTCCAAGGGCAAATTTTGGTAATTATCATGGATGTTGCGATTGCTACCAATAAATGGAACTTTTACTATGGGTTGTATGATGCTAGTATAAATTAATATGAAATTTCAATGAAGTATACTTATTCTTGTTGTCTATAAAACGTTTTGATTCAATACCCAACTGTTGACATTTAGCTTTTGAATTGCAAATGAAATTTAGAGCTATGTGCTAATTCAGTCGAGACAAAATCTCAGAAAATGACCTTTAAAGCAAAAACTTAGGTGGCATATTATTTAGTATAAAGGAAAGGAAACCTGGCAATTTGCTAATGAGGGGAAGTTACACTTATAGGTGTAGTCTATACTATTTGGATGCAGAGGAAGATAAGGAATTTTTATAATCAGGCTATAAGGTGCATTGTCCTTGCTAAGCAATTACAAGATACCCTTTGTGTAGTGTAATCTGGTATTGTCTACTTTCTATGCTATTTGTAACTAAGCACAAAATTGTAGAGTATATATGTAGAAATGCCTTCGAAATAGTCAAATACAGAATGTTCTATATATACAAGAAGAAAATACCTAGGTGTGAAAAAGAGTATGTTGAGAGACTATGTATTTAGGAGCCTGAGTTCTCCAATGACTCTCCTCTTATATTCTGTACATGATGTCTTCTGACATAATGGTAACGATAACCCCTTTATTATTACCCAAAAATATATTTAAGAAAGGCCTTTTAGAGTCTTCCAATTATTTACCCAGTTAATGTCATTTTTGATGTCAACATTATGCCAATTAATTCAAAGTTCTCTACTATGTAGCATCATATAAGTGAATTACTTCAAGGTGTTCTTTTCCAATTTTGTGTTCCAAGGACGATTTTAAGCAATTTCCTATAGATTTTTACAACAATAGAATGCACTTATCTAAAAGAATGGTGAGGTATTTATCGTCATGTTCAAGAATGATTTACTTACGTAAGGATAGATTGGTCATGTGACAAACTATAGAGCACTTGGCGATCAAGAGTTACATCATTGTAGAAGAGAAAACGTTTTCCATGAAAATAAATTTAAAATATTATGATCCAGTTATTTGAATTGTTCTTTAGGAAAAAAAGTTGACATCTTGTTTACCTTCTATCATATTCATTTTTGACCAGGTGAACATTAGGTATGTCATCTCTCTCTCTCGTTTATAGTGAGTTTATCAAATTAAGGCTTTTTAATTATCTTAGACCAATATGGCAGTTGCACCTTAATTGTACATCTTGGACGACTCACTAGGGAAGTTTCCTCCTCTTCTTCTTCTTCGTCTTCTTCTTCTTCATTGTTCCATAATTCTGCACTCACATCTGTAGTGTTTATCACATAAAGTTTCAGATCTCATTCAATTAGTAATGCCTCTAAATATGATATTTTGTGCATTTTTCTTTTTATCTTCTTCGGGTAGTGATTTCTATCTTTGCTCTCCCTTAGATTACTTGCTCGGGGTTGGTTCATCATCATTTTTGGATTGATGTACATAGTTTGATACTTATTCTAATGCAAGTGTCATAATTTCATCTATATCTAAACTGAATGATGGACCAACAAATGCCAGTTTATTGGTTGTGGACATACCTGCATCTGTCACTTTGGTTGCTAATAGATTAACCTCTATCTGTTTAGCCATTGATGAACTAGCATGGAAATTGAAAAACTCATTGAAACTTTCTTGTCTTTGAGTAAAATTTGCACTTCTATTATTGCTTGGAGGCAAGCCAGAAATTTAGGATCACTACTAAAGGGATCATCTTCCCTTTTTTGAATGGGTGGAGTGGGTTGTGCAGTTTGTGGGGTTGGTGCAGGTTGTGCTTCTTAGGAAGATCTTTCTTCCTCTTGGTTCGGTTGACTGAAGTTTATTTTCTTATTTCAAATGCAATTCATTGTCGCCTTCGTTGCTTGAATCAAAAGTGGCTCATAGTTAGAGAATAACTTCTTTACCATGTTTACTACCGGATAGTACCTTTTTAGGTTCTTGGCAATATTATGGTTATTTCCACTAGATTCTCTAATACCTCCCTTTTTAATTGGCATTCTGCAAGTGCACGGGTGTTGTAGTTTAGTTTAAATATCATTCCCACAGAGACCAATGTAATCTACTGTGTTAATCCTTTTCAAAATGCTAAGCGAAATATATTGAGTTTGGTTGTTTTATAAAACTAATCTAATACTAGATGAATGCTTGTTTCGAATTTATGAAATTCTATCAATTAAAAACACCTAAGGATTTGCTTCAGTAATAATGAACTAGATCCAATAAATAAAGTATGCGCTTAATCAAATTTGGTTGAATCCAATGATGACAATCACATAATATCCAATTATTTCTTTCAAAATGAACTAAATTGTTTGACTAAATAAATTACCATTCTTTCAAAGGGTTCTTCACTATACTATAAAATTAAAAGTGTAAGTTGTCAAATTTTCTCTCAACATATAATTTTCTCTCAAAAATTACTTCGTTAAGTCTATTCCTGTCGATCCAATAGTGGATTTCACCTTTCAGTACTTCACAAAACTATTTAATAATTTGCAAGCAATTTTGGCCTAAGCTACTCACAATATTCACAACACAAGATAGATTGAAACATCCCAAACAGATAAAACACAATTTTGATAAAGATTAAGAATCAAGTCTCATTACTTGGCTATCAAATACCTAAACTAAAGGGAACTACTCACTCATGATAATACAACAACAACAACAACAACAACAACACCTCCCAGTGTGGGTCCCGCTTTCGCGGGGTCTGGGGAGATCCAACTGTAGGCAACCTTACCTCTACCGGTATTCCTACCCATAGAGAGGTTGATTCCAGAAGACCCACGAAAAGGTTTTGAGAAAAAGTTTTAAGAAAAAGTTTAATAGAAGCAAGCGCTTGCAAAGCATACGAAGAGGACAAAACAGTGTCAAATAAGCTGAAACTGAAAGAAAGCTGAAAGAACGTACCTCAACATTCCACGTCAAGCATTTGTCGTCACTCCAAAAAAGGGCACAACCTGCATACGAACACAACAGACCCCTACCAGCACTTGTGACCAACTACAGAGACGCTACTCAACCATCTAAGATTCTAATCCTATCCCGCCACAGCGTCCTATCCTGAGCCAGATCCTCCGACAGACCCACTACTAACAAGTCCTCTCTAATCACCTCGTCTAAACTCTTCTTCGGTCTACCCCTTCCTCTCTTACCATCCGGAAGGTCGATCAACTCATACCTCCTGACTGGTGCAGCCGTACTTCTCCTTTTGACGTGGCCGAACCATCGGAGTCGTGATTCCCTCATCTTTTCTTCTATGGGGGCCACTTTAGCTAAGTCCCTGATTACCCCATTCCTAACTCTGTCAATCCTCGTGAAACCACACATCTACCTGACCATCCTCATCTCAGCTACCATCAACCTCTGGGCCTGTGTCTTTTTTAGAGGCCAACACTCCGATCCATATAGGACAGCCGGTCTGACTACCATCCGATAAACTTTGCCTTTCAAACCTAAGGGCACCCTCTTATCACACAGCACCCCTGAGGCAGCCTTCCATTTTTGCCAGCCCACTCTTATGCGCTGGTTAATATCCTCATCAATGTCTCCGTTTTGCTGGATGATCGAGCCAAGGTACTTAAACTTATCCACCTTAGGTAATGGTCTCCCATCCAGGGTGACTTCTCCCCCCTCTTCTATCCTTCCGCTGAAACAACAATGCAGGTATTCCGTTTTCGATCTACTTAATCTAAAACCTCTCGCTTCCAGCGTAAGCCGCCAGTTCTCCAACTTTTCATTCACCCCCTGCCTGGTCTCATCAATAAGGACAATGTCATCTGCGAAAAGCATACACCAAGGGACCTCATCTTGAACCCCTCTCGTGAGTTCATCTAAGATTAAGGTGAAAAGGAACGGGCTTAGGGCTGAGCCCTGATGGAGACCCAAACTAACAGCGAAGTCATTTGAGACCCCTCCCGGTGTCCTAACACTCGTCCGCCCTCCCTCATACATATCCTTAATCACACGAATATACAAGGGAGACACCCCTTTCTTTTCTAGACAAGTCCATAACACTTTTCGCGGGACTCTATCATATGCTTTTTCCAGGTCAATGAACACCATATGGAGATCCACCTTTTTATCCCTGTACAAACCCATGAGCCTTCTAAGAAGGTAAATCGCCTCTATGGTCGACCTGCCTGGCATAAAACCAAATTGATTCTCTGAAATTGCAACATCTCTTCGTAACCTTCTCTCAATCACCCTCTCCCAGAGTTTCATAGTGTGACTGAGTAGCTTGATACCCCTAAAATTATTACAGTCTTGAATATCCTCTTTGTTTTTGTATAGAGGGATGACTGTACTAGTCCTCCATTCCTTGGGCATCTTAGCGGTCCTAAAAATGACATTGAAAAGCTCTGATAGCCACTCTAAACCTGCGTCCCCCAAACACTTTCAAACTTCCACCGGAATCTGGTCCAGGCCCTCTGCCTTTCCATTCGCCATCTTCTTCAAGGCCTCCTTAATCTCATCCTTTGTTATATGCCCACACACTTGTGTATCCAAACGCCTATCACTACCTTCTCCGCCCCTACTACAGGCCTCGCCTATCTCCTCCCCATTAAGGAGTTTAGCAAAGAACCTTTCCCATCTCGCCTTGATTTCAGCATCCTCATACAACACCTTACCGTCTTCGTCCTTGATGAACCTCACAACAGCTAAATCCCTAGTTTTTCTTTCCCTAGCCCTTGCCAGTTTAAAAACTTCTTTCTCCCCCTCCTTGGTCCCCAATCCATGGTACAGTCTGTTAAAAGCTTGGCTCTTAGCTACCGCCAAAACTTTCTTGGCTGCCTTCTTAGCCGCCTTATATTTAATACTCTTAGTTTCCCTTTCTTCATCTGAACCGCTGTTCATGACCTCCGCATAAGCCTCTTTTTTCTCCTTGACTTTCTCCTTTACCTTCTCACTCCACCACCAGGCACCCTCCATCTTGTTGCCACCTCTCCTGGAAGAACCCAGGATTTCTTTAGCCGACCTACGAATACAATCTGCCATAACCTCCCACATTGAATCTGCATCTTCTGCCCTCCTCCAAGCTCCTTCTTCAGTAATTCTCTCTGCTATTAACCCCGTGCTCTCCTTTGAAAGGGTCCACCACTTAACTCTGGGGTCTCCTACTCTCCTCTTCTTCCTCTTAGAACACTTGAAATTTGCATCTAGAATCAGCAACCTATGTTGCGTTCCCAGATACTCGCTAGGGATCATCTTACAGTCCTTGCAAGATCTTCAGCTATCCATCCTCGTTAAGAAGTAATCGATTTGGGTCCTGCAGGAGCCGCTCTTGAAGGTCACTAAGTGATCCTCCTTCTTCTTGAAGAAGGAGTTGACCACCAGCAAATCAAAGGCCACCGTAAAGTCCAGCACAGACACCCCTCCCGAGTTTCTCTCTCCAAAACCAAAACCCCCGTGAACCGCATCGAACCCCACTGATTCCACGCCAATATGGCCATTAAAGTCGCCTCCTATGAAGAGTTTCTCGCTTCGAGGTACATCCTGGATGACCATATCCAAATCCTCCCAAAAAAGCTTCTTAATGTCCTCCGGCAAGCCTACTTGAGGTGCATAAACACAAACCACATTCACGAAAATAGAGCCCACCAAAACCTTAATGGCCATAATCCGGTCGTTCTTACGCCGCACCTCGACTACGCTGTCCGCCAACTCCTTCTCAACCAAGATGCCCACTCTATTCTTCGCTTTGATTGATCCCGAGTACTAAAGTTTGTAACCATCAATCTCTCTAGCTTTGGCCCCCACCCACTTCGTCTCTTGAACACACGCGATGCTAATCTTACGCCTACGCAAGGACTTAACTAATTCAATCGACTTACCCGTAAGAGACCCAATATTCCAAGATGCTAGGTGCACCTTCCGCAGCCCTACACCCCTCCTAACCCCATTAACCCCTGGAGGACCGGCTGAAGCTACTACATGGCTCGCCACAAACGCAGACGATTACTATGCAAGGGAAAGAACCTAAAAAAATATAAAGCACAGGAGAAAACCAAAACGAAAGGCAAGAGTAACCGAAGCTAAACACAGAATATAAACACGAAAAATAAAGCTAAAAGTAACCGAAATGCCGATAATGGATGACACTAGCCCTGAAAACAAAAAAGCTAACTATACAAAGCTGACCCTAATACGGAGAAGGTACGAACACAGGAAACCCCAACAACTGCAGTGAACCAAAAACCCAACACAGCTGCACAACCCGCCCAAAAGTAGATAAAAAAACTAAAATAGATTTAAATAAATACCGCAGACAACAGAACCAGAAATAGCTAACAGCGCACTCCCCAAACGATTATACGATACTTACAGAAACCAGTTAAAGACCACGCAGGACTGAAGAAGAAAAGAGCAATCTTAAATAGGCTTGAACAAAGTAAAAGGAACCAAAAAATAGAACCTACCAACACTACTTAGAACAATAGCCGAAAATAGAAAAAAAGCCACCAAACTAATACTAATAAACAAAATAAACTTGGCAGGAGACTTGCCAAAAAGGTAACTAACAATGGCAGCAAATTAGAGAAGAGCACCAAAGAGAAGGGGAAGAACTCTAATGCAACAAGGATACTAACAACAAGGATAGAACTAATACAAACAACAAAATAATGCTAAGCATACAATCCAAAACCCAAGAAACTAACCTGCCAGAAGCAAAGAACACACCCCTAACGCCACCTGAAAGAGAGCTAACTTAACACACCCCTAACGCCACCTGAAAACGTGCAGCACCCTCAATACAAAACCCTCCAGCACAACTCTACCCTCTAAATGCTCAAGAACACTGACCCTCAACACCAAAACTCCGTCCGCAAATCAAAACAGAGCACTGGAACTTGAAACACAGAGCTTAGTACTTCAATCAACAATCTAACCCTCACTACTCTAAACTCAGAACTCAAATCCAACCTAACTAAGACCTGAAAACGAGCAGCTACTCAGAAAACAAAACAGAGCACTAAAACGACTAACGCCTGATGCAAGGACAGGGAAGGCCTGAAGCCTCAGTACCCAGGCAAAGCACTAATACGACTACCACTAGGAAACTCAACAATCCAACCGAGATAATCTATGGCAGTAAATAAGCTGAGATGGGAGGGTGAGAGTGAACCTGAGATTACAAAGAAGAAGGGCAATTTCCCACTCTGTCACGGCCACCCACTTCCAACCCAACTTGAGGCTCGAAACTTTGCCTCAACGCATGAGAATTCCAAGGACGGCCCCAATGACCGGATGCTGGAAGCTCAAGGCTCTCTTGCAGGCTCTGATACTCCGGGGTCGGTGTACCCTGAGAACAGAGACAGCGCGGAGAAGGGCCGAGGTAGGGCGGGACTGTGAAACTCACCGTCGACGGGACCGACAACTGTTGTTGGGCGCTACCCGAGGGCACTCAACGTGACCGTTCTATGCGAAACGGGGAAGGAATACCGTACTGTGCAAGCGCCAGTACTTGCCGTCGTTACTTGCCTGAGGGAGAAGTGTCCGACCTTAACTGACTCGCCGCGGGTACTCACCTGAGGACAGCTTGGTGCCCGTTATGCGCCTTTTCGACCGTTCTTACTCACTCATGATAATGAAACAAATAAAAGAGTTCAATCTAAACATCAGAACTGCAAACAAGAACTACTCCAATGGTGTTCATTGCTTAACAACAATGGAGATTCTTGGTAGCTCTTCCATCTTCAAGTCTCCAAATAGCAAGTGATCTTCTTTCTAATCTACCTTTTTTGCTCTAAAAATGATTAAAATACAAAAGTATTTGACAGAATGCTAGGGTAGAATAGATGAGTCTTCTATTCAAGCAACAGAGTATGTCTAGATATAGCACCCCCCTCATTCATTCTCAGCCACAAAAGTTGAGGAAAATAAATAGCTGAGCAATTATAGGCCTACTACGAATCGTCGCATCCACCATGGACAGTCTATGAGGGCCTCTAACTCGATTGATTCTTGCTCCTCTTTCTCTCCATAGATATAGGTGATGGGGGACATCTACGGTGAGTCACAAACTTGACTTTTAAGGGTCAATGCTTGCTCAAAAAGGTCTCAAAACCTGCAAAAAGCATCAAAGAACTATACCCAAGCGTAAAATAGGAATTTGGGGTATAAATTATAACATCAAACTCATGAATTCCCTAAGAATGCAACAAACATGACCCTAAGAATGCAACAATGATATCATTAGCAAACACAGGAAAAAAGAATTATTGGTTTTAACCAATAAAGTAACAATGCTAATGTCAATCAAGCTAAGACCATTGCTTGGAATTAGTACATTGTATACAGCGAGACATTGGCAAGTTAGGCAACAAGAAAATATTGTATTAACAATAAACTAGCGGATAAGGAAGGCTAAAAGGAATGAATCTACAGAACATAACCTAGACAAAAGTTCTATTATTCGGTTCACACCAAAGTAATCTGACTCAATTGTATAAAGATTCAAAAGCAAAGAACAACTACTACAAGTTGCCCCATTGTAGATCCTACTAAAGCAAATACCACTCAATATTTTTCCATTCTCAAGTCACTTTAAGTATCAAGGGTTACCTTAAAGCATATTTGTTTTTTTAGCAGGATGAAGAACATAAAATCCTAATAGTAGTCCAAAGGCTCCCAAATCTAAATAGTGCAAGCGACAAGTTTTGAAGCGCTGTTTTTTTTTTTTTTTTGGGTGTGTGGCAATAGTGACGACAATCAAGGTAAGGACCACGACTTGGAGTCAGAATAGTTTTAAAGCACTATTTTTGATGTGGAGATGATGCACTTTTTCCCCCTAGTAGATATTTTTTAGTTTCAATGTGGCAAATACAGTTGGACTTTTTTTCTCGATAATTAGTGAATCAATGTCATTGTCTTCATTCATGAAAAGTTGTCGACATTTACACAAATAGTACCATACTCATTATTACTAATGATAATCTTTACTATTGTCCATTGGTAAATAATATCTTGGCAAGTTGGCATTATCTTTTTTTTTAATGGAATAAATCTGGAACCAAACACCTAAGTTGTATATTTAAGATGGGTATAGAAGTATTGAAGATCTAGTGATTGAGATGTCTAGTGCAATTGTAAATAGAAGACAAGGCCAACTAATAGTACAATGTTAAGAGGAATCAAGCCAAGGAAATAAGCCAAGGTCCCCTGCTGTTTTTATTTCCATTTCAACGCTTTCTTTAACAAGCTTTGTTATCCAAACTTTGATAGCCGGTATATCTCTAAGACAGTACTTGCAAGATATAGTACTCTTTCAAGGTAAATGTTCATGACAAAAATGTGCTATTTTTACGGTACTTTTACACCTGTTTTAGGCTCGTTATAATCGTATTTTTAAGGTTTTTATTTGATTTTATTTTGTTTTGTATGTTTTGAATAAATGTGGAAAAATGCTAGGAAATGCAGAAAAAAGATGACGGAAATGCCGAGAATGGAAATTTGGACCGAATTGACTCGAACTTAGCCCAAAAGCCAGTTTTGTTGTTTGGCCCAAAGGGGGAAAAAAAAGAGAAACAAAAAACCTAAAACCTACCCAGCCCCCACGTTCCAGCCACGTGACTGCCTTCCCCCCCTCTTAATTCACTTTCTCTCTTCTCTCGATTGAACTAAAATCCCAGAACCCCGAGACCTTCGCCATCTTCTCCATCTTCCTCATCTCCTCTCTCTCGTTCTCATCTCTCTCTTTGAATCCTCATCCACCAGGACACCGCAACTCACGCAACAAACAGCCAACACATCTTCAACAATTTCATCTCCATCGTCCACACTATCCATGAATTCACTGCGAAGATCAAAGAACGGCTTGGCATAAATGAAGGCAGCGACGCCATTGAAGAGGGTCGAATTTTAGGTAGTTTTAGGGGTTTAGGCTAGGTTTAGTTTTAATTTCATTTTTCGATTTTCGGAGTTAGAGGTCAGAAATTTCAGTCAGGGTTTAGGCGTTTCGATATGTTTTTGGCTTTCAATTTCATGTAATTAGGCTTAGTTTGGTTAAATTGGAGTTGACATTCAAGAATTTCAGCTTGTAATTGCAATATTTTGGGCACAAGTGTGATGCATTTTTATCCTCTTCCTCCCCTGTTTCGATATGCTATCTGCATCTTATTGCTCAATTTTCAGGTCTGTTTTTGGCTTGATTTCGATACTGTTGCTTTCTCCTCCCTTGCCTAATCGTGTTCTGGTTTGCTAACGGTGGTTTTCGTAACCTTCTTGGTGGCCATCAAAGTTGAGTTGAAGCTAGGTTTGAAATGCCCCTCCCTTGCTGCTTAGTTCCTTGTTCTGCCCTAGGCCTATTTAATCTCAGTAATAGACTGATTTAGGTGATGTTTATTTCAATTCACAATATATGTAATGCCTGAGTTTCTATTGTTTTTTTATCTGGTTTGGTTCGAATCTGACTGTGGCTAGGATTGCTCTTGGTTGTTGATGGATTTCAATTCAAGCCTGCTTAGTTTTGCTGCTTAATTGTGCTGGTTAATGATGCTTAATTGGTCTATTTGCTGCTGGTTTGATTATTGATACTGCTGGTTAAGGATGATGATGGCTTGATGCATTTTCCCTATTTTGGCTGTGGTTTGATTGATGAATAGTGACCTGTTTAGAGCAGAAGATGGGTTATGATTTGTTTTAATATTGGTGTAGCTACTGGGGTGTTCACTGCTTAGAATTGAATTGGAAATTTGAATGGTGTTGATTAGAAGTTTAGCCCCTTCCTGGATGCTTAATTGCCTAATGGGTGATTAATGCTTCAATTTTGGATAATTGTTAAAGGTCAAGGTTGCTTGGTAATAGGCATTAGCTAAAGGATGATTTTAGATTATGGGTTCTAGCTTGAGTAGAATGATGTTAAATATATTGGAATGTTTACTTGCCTAAGTTAATAGGGTTTTGTTTAATTGCCTAAGTTTAGGTCATTTAGGTTACTTATGTTTATTGAAATGTTTAGTTGAATGTATAACGTTTGGTTAAATTAAGGCATTAGTTCACTTTAGTTTAAATTGGTCTAGTATAGATTAATCAGTCCATTTACCCTTTTCTGTGACCTTAATCTCTACCATCGTCCCTGAGGACACAACTCTCAAGTACTACAGTAGAAGCTATATGCTTGCGGCTCTTCTGTTTATCACTTAAAATATCCCAACAGCAAACCATTTACGACTTCAGGAAATAAATAGATGTAGAACATTTTTCAAAAGTAAATTCAATTTTTTCAATGAACTTTAATTCGTATATTACCGTCAAGGATAAAACTGGGCCTGTGTAATAATTGTTTCCTTTAGCTCTTTTCCACATTTTAGCTGTTGATTCATTGTCTTGCCAGGTGTGTGTTGATTTTTTCCAACTCTCTACAATGAAACCCCTCCAATCATACTCCTTTATCTCATTGTATTCTTGGAGTAACTTCAAGATACTAATGTTTATGGTTCCATTTTGGTTGCTAGAGATAATGGATGACACCACATACAAAACAAAAATCTTTTTTTGAACCATTGGCACGTTTTGCTAAAGAAAGTGTCCGTGCAACTCTAATAGGCTAATTGACCTTGAGTCACTTTGTCTAAATCTTTGTTTGAATCCTATGAAAAGATCCTAATACTTTACTTTGTTGCCTTCTTTATTAGGTTTCTAAGTTAATGCTTAGCCCCTCCAAGCAGGATTCCTCGCGTCAAATGAACATTCTTGACTGAAATTCTTAGAATCTGGTTGTCAGATATATTCAAAGAACAACCAAAATGCTAAAGGTTGGCTAAGAGCCAATATGCCAAATATGGTGAGACTTTTTTGCATTAGAGTTCCAACCAACCTCTAAAATCAATTCTCTTTGGTAGCTCACAAAAAGTTGGAATGCTTTTTATATGTTATTGCACATTATAAACATTCTTGATAGTCATACGACTTGAAAATGTATCGCGACTTTGATTTTCTCTTGTTATTTCAGCTTCATTCTGATTATCCCTTCAAGAATTGACAATGGCATCTGTATTTGAGGAGATACTTTTGTTTCATGGTGAATATGTTCTTGTGCACCATTGACACGATAGCCCCAGCAGGATGAGATGGCAAAGAAGATGATGGAGATGAAGCTGGATGATTAGTAGTTGTATGAGTTGCATCTAGAAATGACGATTGGGAAGCATGTGGTTTATATTTACTAGCTAAAGTTTTGCTTTTTTTTTTTCAGTTCCTTTTTTTTGTGTGGAGAACGGCTTCCTCTACTGCAGTTTCTATTATGTCAGATTCTTCAGGAATATTAGTTGCAGAATATGGTGGCTCAACATCACCAGCTTTTGATTTTCCTTTGCTTCATAGATTTCTTTCTCCATGGCCTTCAGATGTCACTCTTTCTCCTTGTATGGCAATAGGTGATTACTTTTTCATATGTCAAGAAACTCATATATTTAAGAATTGCTCAACAATAGTTAATTTAAGCATATACATAAGCGAACATGTCAGTGAAGACATCAAATTTGATTCATGAATATTAACACCAGCCTAACAACAACAACAACAACAAACTCCCAATATGGGTCCCGCTTTCGCGGGGTCTGGGGAAATCCAACTGTAGGCAACCTTACCTCTACCGGTATTCCTACCCATAGAGAGTTTGATTCCATAAGACCCACAAAACATCTCTGAGAAAAAGGTTTGAAGAGAAAACAATTTCGAAGCCATTGACCAACGTAAGAGAAAAGGGGAGGGGGAAAAGGCTTCGTATAAGTGAATAGATAGGTAGCGGAGACACACCTTAACAAACCAGGGGCGCTTGGTGCCGTGACATCCCGGGAAAGCACAAACTGCAGACAAGCAAACCGAAACCCTACCCACCCCACCCCACCCCACACCGCCTAAGCTACTGCCACCTACGGAGCCGGTCCCCTACAATCAAGGACCTTAATGCTGTCCCACCACAAACTCCTATCCTTAGCCATGTCCTCCGTGAGACCGACAACTCTCAGGTCCTCTCTAACCACCTCTTCTAGGCTCTTCTTCGGCCTACCTCTCCCTCTCTTACCACCGGGGGGGTTGATACTCTCGCACCTTCGCAACGGGGCGGCCACGCTTCTCCTCTTCACGTGGCCGAACCATCTGAGCCTTGATTCCCTCATCTTCTCCTCTATGGGGGCCACTCCAGCTAAGCCCCTAATAACCCCATTTGTGATCCTATCCAACCTCGTAAAACCATACATCCACCTGACCATCCTCATCTAAGCTACCATCAACCTTTGGACATACGCCTTTTTTAGATGCCAACACTCCGATTCATAGAGAACAGCTGGTCTAACTACCATCCGATAGACTTTGCCTTTCAATCCCATGGGCACTCTTTTGTCACACAACACCCCTGACGCTGACTTCCACTTTTGCCAGCCCACTCTAATCCGCTGGCTAATATCCTCGTCAATATCCCCATTCTGATGGATGATCGAGCCCAGATACTTTAATTTGGCGACCTTCGGTATTGCCCTCCCATCCAGTACGATTTCTCCCCCCTCTTCTATCCTTCCGCTGAAACAATAGTGAAGGTATTCCGTTTTCGATCTACTCAGCCGAAAGCCCCTAGCCTCTAGTGTATGCCTCCAACTCTCCAACCTATCATTTACCCTCTGCCTGGTCACATCGATAAGGACGATGTCATCTGCAAATAGCATGCACCAAGACACCTCGTCCTGGATTCCTCTAGTGAGTTCGTCCAAAACTAATGTGAAAAGAAATGGGCTTAAAGCGGAGCCCTGATGCAGGCCCAAACTAACAGCAAAGTCATTGGAGACCCCTCCCGGAGTCCTAACCCTCGTCCGCCCTCCCTCGTACATATCCTTGATAACACGAATGTACGCGGACGACACCCTTTTCTTTTCCAAACACCTCCACAATACCTCCCTCGACACTCTATCATACGCTTTCTCCAAGTCAATGAACACCATATGGAGATCCACCTTTCTATCCCTGAACAAGCCCATGAGCCCTCTGAGGAGGTATATTGCCTCAATGGTTGTCCTACCCGGCATGAAACCAAATTGGTTTTTTGAAATCTCTACTTCTTCTCACAGCCTTCTCTCAATCACCCTCTCCCACAGCTTCATAGTGTGGCTGAGCAGCTTGATGCCCCTAAAGTTATTACAATCTTGGATATCCCCTTTGTTTTTGTACAGTGGGATGACTGTGCTGGCCCTCCACTCTCTGGAAATCTTGGCGGTCCTGAAAATAACATTGAAAAGCTCCGTGAGCCACTCTAGTCCCACTTCCCCCATAAACTTCCAAACTTCCACTGGTATCTGGTCTGGACCCACTGCCTTTCCCTTCGCCATCTTTTTCAAGGCCTCCCTAATCTCCTCCTTTGTTATCATGGCGCACGCACGCTGATCACTACACTCTCCGCCCCTACTACAGTCGTCTCCCCCCTTCCCCATTGAGGAGTTTAGCAAAGAACCTCTGTCATCTCTCCTTGATTTCAGCATCTTCAGTCAACACCTTACCCTCTTCGTCCTTGATACACCTTACCACTCCCAAATCCCTAGTCTTTCTCTCCCTCGCCCTAGCCAGTAAACGGTGCTAGGTCATAACTATTTGTTTTTCTATCTATATTAAAAGTGGTACATATACATATTTTCTAGGAGGCAAAGGAGTTCTACCATCCTATTTCACCATTAAGTGTGGCTACTAAGGGAAATGATTTCAAATTATATCTTGGTTGTAAGGAAATGAGACTAAGTTACAGGGTTGAGAAATGAAAATGGAAAAAATTATGAAAGCTGTCGTAGTTCAATGCAAGATGCCTTCTAATGAAATACTTCAGTGCACCCATTATAGCTACTAGAATTTGGAGCATGTGATTGTCAGTAATTAGTGGACAAATTAATCTAATAAATCAAATTTTGGCAGTCCAGAGATCTCTTATAATGGTTATGGTGGCACTTATTAATTTTCATACTAATGAATTTTATCTGTTAGTGTGTGGCCCAAAAATTTAATCATCCCCACATCATGGTGGGTCCTCCATAGTGTTCGAGAGTTGGGGTTTTGGCCCAATTTGCACTCCATGGCCCGTGGTGGACGGCGGTTATTTACCTGTGGCGGTTAGGGTTTCTAGCGGGTTTCTCGCTCATCCTACCCCTTTATAAAGGGCACGCCTCTTACCTTATCTACACACCAACAAAATACCATTCGTGGATTCAGTTCTACTTTCCTATATTTGTGAGAGAGTTTAGAAAAAGATTATAAGAGAGATTGTAATCTTGTTGCTTGATCAAAATCATTTGTTGTGATTGTGATCGCAGTGTACTCACTCCTTCTCATAGTGGATTGTTAGTGCTCGTCGCCATCCGTGGTTTTTCCCCGCATTGGGCTTCCACGTAAATCTTGGTGTTCTTTATTGTTGTTTTATCGTTGTTTTACCTTTGACTGTCATTGTTCATCCTAATGCTTGCGCAATTAGTTTGCTCTAATTTTCTAACAAGTGGTATCAGGGCAAGGTTTAGGATGTCTTCAATCATGAATTTGATATTTAGAAGTTTGATGAAGAGATTAGTTTTAATCTCTGAAAGGTGTAGATGAAAGTGGTTCTCATTCAGCATGGGTTGTGGAAGGTTCTCTTAGGATCTCATACGAAACCCAGTATGATGACGAAAGAACAATGGGTGGAACAGAAGAAGAAGTGTGGCTCTTTGACGGACGACGAATGTTAAGAACTAGAGGAGAATGCACTTTTGGCCATACAGTTGTGCTTAGCACCACATGTCTTACGAGAGGTGCTTGATAAGACAACTACAGATAGTCTTTGGGTTCAGCTAGAGGAACTCTGTATGACAAAGAGTCTCGCCAACAACATCCGATTGAAGGAAAGGTTGTACACTTTCAAGATGGAAGAAGGTACTGTTGTTTAAAAACATCTAAATGATTTTAATTCGATTATTGTTGGTCTTGAAAGTTTAGATGTGAAAATTGAGGATGAGGATAAGGATATTTTGTTGGTTGAGTCATTACCCCCTTCATATAAGCATTTTAACGAGATCATGCTATACAGTAATTATGATATTATATCGTTTGAGGATGTTAAGTCAAACTTGTTGTCTAAAGAAAAGTTTGATCATGATATTCATACTGATTCTGCTAAGGGATTTGTTGTAAGGGGTAGAAAAACTGAGAAAAGGGGAAACAGTAGTAGGAGAAAGAACCGTTCTAAATTTAGAAATCCTCATGCTGGTAAGACTTGTAATTTCTGTGGTAAATTGGGTCATATTGCTGCTAACTGTTGGAAACTGAAAAATAAGAAAGAGAAAGAAGAAAAGGAGAATTAGTTGAAGAAACCTGCTATAGCTGATTGTGTAGTTGAGTCTGAGTCTGATGGTGATGTGTTGGTTGCTACTATGTCTCTTACCACTACCTCTAGAAAGGGGGTAGGTGATGATTGGGTTGTACATATCATATGTGTCCTCACAGGGACTGGTTTGCTACTTATGAGCCTGTTGATACTGGGATTGTACTTATGGGCAACGACATCAAGTTTAAGGTTGCAGAAGTAGGTACTGTGCAGATTAAAACCCCCGATTGTGTAGCTAGGACCTTGTCTAAGGTTCGTCACATACCTGATATGACTTGTATATCTCTTTGGGTACTGTTGAGGCTAATGGTTGCAGGTACTTAGCTGAGAATTGTGTCCTAAAGGTGATGAAGGGTGCCATGGTGCTAATGAAGGGATTCAGGCAGGTAAGCCTTTATCGTCTGCAGGGTACAACAGTTACAGGTTTAGCAGCAGTTTGTACAACATCGGCAAGATGTTGATACTAAGAGATTTAGCACATGTGATTGGGCCATATGAGTGAGAAGGGGATGACTATTCTAAGCAAGAAAGGTTGTCTGGGTAGCTCAGGTACGGGTAAGCTGGAGTTTTGTGATCATTGTGTGTTTGAAAAATAGAAGAGAGTTAGTTTCTCTATAGCTAAACACTGTATGTAAGGGATCCTTGATTACATCCATTTTGGTCTATGGGGTCTATCGAAGGTTCCTTTATTTGGAGGTAAGCGCTATATGTTAGCATTTGTTGATAATTTCTTATGAAAAGTTTGGGTTTACTTCTTGAGATAGAAAAATGAGACGTTTCCTATATTTAAGAAGTTCAAGGCTGTTGTTGAGAACCAGACTTGGAGGAAGATAAAGAAGCTCAAGACTGATAATGGTCTTGAATACTATGAGTCAGAGTTCGCTGAGTTCTATGTAGTTAATGGCATAGCTAGGCACAAGACATTGGTTGGTAAGCCCAAACAGAATGGAGTTGCAGAACGCATCAATCGGACTCTACTAGAGAAAGCTCGCTATATGCTTTCTAATGCAGGGCTTTGGGATCGCAAAGCTTTCTGGGTTGAAGCTGTTTCAATAGCTTGTTATCTGATGAATCGATCTCCACATACATCCATTGACGTTTAGATTCCAGAAGAAGTTTGGTCAGGTAATCCTGTTGATTATTCTATGTTGAGAAAATTTAGATGTCCTATATTTGCCCATGTGAATGATGGGAAGTTAGCTCCGAGGGATTTTAAATGCATGTTTCTTAGTTATGCATCTGAGTCTAAGGGATATCGAATGTGGTGTCTTGATTCTAAGAAAGTTATTTAGAGTAGAGATGTAACTTTCAATGAAAATGCTATGTTATCTTCTGGGAAGGAATCTGTTGTTTCTTCTGCTGGTACATGTCATCAAGAGGATGCCAGTAGGAAGGTGGAGATAGAGGTGGAGACTGTTGCTGCTCAAGGTGGAGCTATTGATCATCCCAGTAGGGAGGGTCAGGCTACTAAAACCCAGTTCTAGTACTACAAGTCCTAATCAGCTTCAAGTGGAGGATGATTACTCCATAGCCTGTCATCGTCCTAGGAGGGAGATCAGGAAGCCTGCTCACTATGTAGATAGTGAGGGACTTGTAGCTTATGCTCTTACAGTTGTAGAGGAGATCCCTGAAGGTGCTGAGCTTTCAACTTATACTGAAGACATCTCCTGCCCAAGCTCGTCTAATTGGGTCCTAGCTATGCAAGAAGAAATTAAGAGCCTATAAAAGAATCGAACTTGGGATTTATGTGAGCTACCTAAAGGTCGAAGAGCCTTAACTGCTAAGTGGATCTATAAAAGAAAGGAAGGCATACCCGGGGTTAAAGATGCAAGGTGGAAAGCACGCCTGGTTGTTTATGGATGCAACCAAATGGAAGGTATTGACTACAATGAGGAATTCTCTCATGTTGTTCATCACGTCTCTATTAGAGTGCTATTTGCTTTTGTCGCCTTGTTTGATTTGGAGTTAGAGCAACTTGATGTAAAGACTGTGTTTCTTCATGGGGAGTTAGAGGAGGAGATTTACATGAAGCTACTTGAGGGTTTTGTTGTTCCTGGGAAGGAACAATGTGTGTGTCATTTAAAAAAGTTCTTGTATGGACTTAAGTAGGCTCCTAGGCAGTGGTATAAAAGGTTCGATACCTTTATGATTAGGCAAGGATACACACGCAGTTTGTATGATAATTGTGTGTATTTCAGGCAATTTTCTGATGGTTCTTTTGTTTACTTGTTGTTATATGTTGATGACATGCCGATAGCTTCCAAGGATAAGTCCTTGATCAATAAGCCGAAACCTCAACTCAGCAGGGAGTTTGAGATGAAGGACCTGGGTGCAGCAAAGAAGATACGAGGCATGAAGATTCAGAGGGATCGAAAGACTAGTAAGTTGTACTTGTCTCAGAGTCGATATCTTGAGAAAGTACTCGACAGATTTAATATGAGTAACTGCAAGGCAGTTTCTACACCTCTTGTTGCTCACCTCAAATTGTCTGCTGAGTCTTGTCCACAGTCTAAGGAGGATGTTGAGAAGATGTCTCATGTTCCTTATTCTAGTGCAGTTGGTAGTTTGATGTATGCTATGGTGTGCACTAGGCCTAACTTGTTACATGCTATGAGTGTGATAAGTCGTCATATGCATAATCCTGATAGGGATCATTGGGAGGCTATAAAGTGGATCCTTAGGTATGTGAAGGGTTCAATTGATAGAAGATTGGTGTTTGACAGGAACAAAGCTGGTACATGGGATGTTGCAGGTTTTGTTGATTCTGATTATGCTGGTAATCATGATAGGAGGATGTCTATTTCAGGGTATATCTTCACTATGTGTGCAGGTGCTATCTCATGAAAAGTATCGCTTTGGTCTATTACAGCTCTTTCTACTATGGAGGCTGAGTATGTTGATGCTACTGAAGGTGTGAAGGAAGCTACCTGGTTGAGGGGCCTTGTTACTGAGCTTGGAGTTCCATAGGGTACTACTGTGGTGCTTTCAAATAGTCAAAGTGCCATTTACTTGACCAAGAATGATAACTATCATTCCAAGACCAAGCATATAAGTGTTAAGTATCACTATATTAGAGATACAGTTGCTGCAAGGGAGATTATTGTGAGGAAGGTTCATACCTCAGAGAATCCTGCAGGTATGCTTACTAAGCCTCTCCCTATAGCTAAGTTCGAGCATTGCTTGGACTTCGTTGGTGTTCACAACATTTGGTTGTCCTTCGGTGCATCACCCTTTGGGGTGCTTTGGCAGTGTTCGAGAGTTGGTGTTGGATTTTGGTCCAAGGTGGCGATTGTTAGTGTGTGGCCCAAAAATTCAATCATCCCCACTTCATGGTAGGTCCTCTATGTTGTTCGAGAGTTGGGATTTTGGCCCAATTTACACTCCACGGCCCGCGGTTGACGGCGGCTGTTTAGCTGTGGCGGTTAGGATTTCTAGCGGGTTTCTCACTCATACTATCCCTTTGTAAAGGGCATGCCTCCTACATTCTGTACACAAAAAAAAATACCATTCAAGTATTCAATTCCACTTTCCTAGATTTATGGGAGAGTTTAGAGAGAGATTATAAAAGGGATTGTAATCTTGTTGCTTAATCAAAATCATTCGTTGTGATTCTGATCGCATTGTACTCGCTACTTCTCATAGTGGATTGTTAGTGCTCGTCGTCGTCATCAGTTTTTTCCCGCATTGGGTTTCCATGTAAATCTTGGTGTTCTTTATTGTTCTTGTTATCGTTGTTTTACCTTTGATTATCATTATTCATCCTAACGCCTCCGTAATTAGATTACTCTAATTTCCTAACAATATCAACTTGCAAGCTATGCTGAAACAAGTTGTGTTAATATATAGCAGCTTTCTTTGCAGCTCCAACAACCTTTACATATAACACACAAGAAGTGTTATAGTGATTGGTTGGCAGAAAGTACGTGTATTTTCTAAAATGTTGTAGTTGGCTTACCTTTAATAGCAATGGCCCTATTAATGTACTAATCTTGTAGGACTAGTCTTGATGGAGAAAGTAACCTGAAATCGGGTCGAATACCTTGGAATAGAAGTAATATTCTTAAACATAGTTTTAATTTGAAGGTCGTGGACAATAGGTAAATACTACCTATGGTCAAGAAGACCGCCAAATGCCTTTGTGGTATTTGCACAGAGCGGAATGAAACATTTTTTAAGCACTCCTCCTTTGAATATGCTCATGTGAAGGTCGTGAGGGAAAGGGTTTTGATACGGCGTAAATTGTATATATGGTTATACAATCTAAGCAAAATAAATTCTATAAGGGCATGGTTATTTTACTTTTTTTTGTCAATGATGCAGTAGTTCTCATAGATATGACTTAGCGTCTTTCAATTTCCAATTGATAAACTAGATCTTTGACTTTATCGACTTTAGTCTTTGACCTTTAAAAAACAAAGGATAGTTTTAAGAAATGCATAATGTGAATTTGGCAATAATAGTAAATGACCATATGTCTAGTAAAAAGAGAAAGCAATGTAGCAGATTGAATCAGATCTCATTCATTGTGAATCCTACGTTTTCATCCTTTGTAATTCTCTTCACAACATAATCAATTGTTCACACTTCATTCAAGCAATGAAGATTAACAGTAGCTGAGTAGAATTTCTGCAAAGAGACACATGCTTTATAAGTGCAAATGTAACAAGCTAATAATCATGCAATGCACAGATAACTCATGTAAATAAGTACAATTTGCAGAAAGGTGCAGCATATTATAGAGACATTGTGGCAGACATTATACTCTGAAGGATTTTGACTTAACCATAAAAGATATCACAAACACCATTGCAGGTCTGATAAATACATCACTATGCTCTTTTAGTGGATTTCACTTGTTTCGAAAACAAGAGTGTAAATGCACTTTTTAAGAAGTTGAGTTAAAATTAGATGTTAAAGTAAACTTTAACAATAATATGAAGTTAGATTTGCTGAAATACATGTGTTGCTAAGTTTCATATAGGATATCATTTAAATAGCAAATTTATTATTAAAAAATGAACTATATATGAATAAAACATTAACACTTATATATTATTAAATGACTATAAATATTTTCCTCCATAAAATTGGATTAAATATTTTACATCACTAAAATGAATTATAATGTATAAAAAATGAATAGTATGTTATTAAAAAATGAATGATGAAAATAAAACTTTAATCATTAAAATGAATAGTCACATATAGAAAATTAATCTTAATTTAAACTTTAAATGTCCAATAATATATATGGAGAGATCAACAATAGTGAAAATAAAGCATTACTTATTAAAATGAATAACGACGTCAAACACGAATCTTATTAAAATGAATAGCAACACCTAGAACAATGAACATTGTACAACAAAAAATTAAACACAAATTTAGTCCCTTCATACATATTCATAATATTCGACAACTATGTAGATCAACAGTTTTTAAGCTACATCTTAAAATGAATATAGGTCACTTTTGAGACCCTAGCCATCACAGTTTCCAAAATTGAATTCAAAAATGAATAATAGTTTCTTCAAAAAAAGAAAACAAAGCTTTATGTATCAATAAAATTAATAATAACCTAAAAAATCAATCACATTAAAATGAATAGTAGCTTATAGAAAAATGAATAGTAAACATACATACAATATATGCATATGTATAAGTTTTTTAATATATATATATATATATATATATATATATATATATAT
>JACYFF010031955.1:55066632-55077066 GCA_017589665.1 Selenicereus undatus
ATATATATATATATATATATATATTTTACAATGGTAAAAAAGGAGTAACCTCAATGTTAGACGCCTCTTCTCACGAGAGTACGCCGAACTACATCCGCTGCTAAAATATCAGGTAGCTCTGAAGAGAAACAGTTATCGTAGGAAATTGAACTCTAAATAGTATGACCATATTTAGAAAGCCAATCAGCCGCCATATTTGCCTCGCGAAAGATGTGTTGAGCACGGAACAGTGTGTCATGATTAACCCATATTTGGACGTCCTCAATAATTGTAGTGATTTTCCAGGGACTGATATTTCCCCTCTGAGTGCTTGAATGACTGTATTGTTATCTCCCTCAATAAGTAACCTCTTGTATCTTGCTTGTGTGGCCGCACGAACTCCATCCTTGAGTGCTCTTGCCTCTGCTACCATGATTGATGTAGTCCCATAGTTGGCCGCTCCTATTTTGAGCAGCTTGCCTGTCCAGTCGCGCAAAACATAGCCTCCCGCCGCTGAGGAGTTGATGAGCGATCCATCAAAGTTGATTTTGACGAATCCTGGTGGCAGGGGGTGCCACCTAATAAGGTGGGGGGATTTAGGAGGGGAAGAAGGGTCTCCCCTCAGTGAGAAACCAGCCGATAGATGATTTCGGATTCTCCATTCGGCATATGCCCTTTTTGCTTTGATTAGGCAGTGCAAAGGATTAAAGAACTTATTATCAAAAACTACTAGATTGCGTTCTTCCCAAATGCTCCAAATAAGAAAGGATAGCTTTTGGAGAAGCTTGGGAAGGCGTGAGGATCTTGCTCTCCGTAGCACTTCGGTCATGGGTTGATATCCACCTGGTGAAAACTGGATAGGGAACCATCGATGTTTATCTGCTAGCTCCCAGACCCTTTTTTCCTATTAGACATTCGCTAAATAAATGATCACTTGATTCAATGTCTCCCAAACAGATTGGGCAGCTAGCATCAATAGGCAATCCTCGTTTAAGTCATGTTCCTCGGACAGGGACTGCGTCATGGCATATTTGCCATAAGAAGATTTTAATTTTTTGCATCGTATTTATTTTCTAGATCCATTTAAAGTCCCAGTCCGGGTGTTCGTGAATTGATTTATCATGTGCTATCCATGTTGCTGATTTAGTACTGAAGGTACCGGAATTGTTCAGACCCCAGCAGAAAGTGTCGGGTTTAGTGTGGGCAGGTATGACTATTTCGCAAATTGCTTTCAGAATTAGGTGATTACCTAGCGTAGTTGCTAGTGCTGTAAAATTCCAAGTGCGATCATGTTGGATAAATTCAGAGACTTTAGCATGTGGTCTAGGGATGGTTGCTTCATCAGCATCAATTATTTCCATAAGATTTTTATTCTCCATCCAATTATCATACCAGAAGGAAATGCTCTCGTCGTTCCCTATCTGTCACATAAGTCCTTGTTTTAAAAGAGGCCTATAGTTTAATAAACTTTTCCAAACTGGGGAGTCTGTGGTTTGTTTTTTGCAGTTGAAGAAGTCCTGCTTGTGGAGGTACTTTGATCGCATCATTTGGACCCATATACTACGTTCATTAGTGAGAATTTTCCAAGCTAACTTGCACTGAAACGCCTTATTGACAGCTTCTATTTTTCGCAAGCCTAAGCCACCTTTACTCATGGGTAAGCAGAGTGTGTTCCAGGCTATGAGCGGTAGTCCTTTCCCTTCCTTTGTGTGGTTCCAGAAGAATTCTCTACTAAGTTTGTCGAGGTGGTGACTAGTACTTATTGGGAGCCGGAAACATTGCATGGTATGCGCCGGAATAGATTCTAAGTGTGACTGGATTAGCACTATTCTTTCTGCTTTTGATAAACAGTTTACTTTCCAGCCTTGAACTTTGGCCGTAGCTTTATCAATGAGCTCGTTAAAGGTGGATTTGGAGGGTCGACCTTTTACAACCCAAATATTTACCTAAAGATGTTCTATGGGGTATGTTGAGAATACCCTTAATGACTTCTTTCTGGTGTATAGTGGCATTATGGGAGAACATGAGTACAAACTTATGGTAGTTAATAAGTTGTCCTGATTTATCACAGAACTTGTCAAGTAGCGACTTAAGATGTGTAGCACTGCTAGCATTAGTTTTACAAAAGAGGAGGCAGTCATTGGCAAAGAGCAAGCCGGGAATAGCATTGGCTCGCGAGCAAATCTTGATTCCTATGGCAGATTTTTTAGTATTTGTTGCTTTAGCTAACCACAGACTGAGGACTTCCATACAGATAATAAAGATGTACGGAGAGAGGGGATCGCCCTGTCGAATCCCTCTAGTGGGGTAAATAATCCGCGTGGTTCGTCATTGACAATAATAGAGTATGAAACAGACGATATACATTCTTTAATCCATTTGTTCCAGGTGGGATGGAATCCCATTTCTTGAAAGCATTGCATAATGAAGTCCCATTCCATTCTGTCGTATGCTTTTTTCATATCTAGTTTGATGGCAACCCAGGCTGCTTTTCCGTTTAATTTCTTGAACTTATGCATAATCTCGTGGGATGAGGATATTATCGTGGATAGATCGGCCTGGGATAAATGCACTCTGAAAGGGGGAAATAATTTTGTCCAGAAGTGGGCGTAGCCTATTAATGAGGATTTTTGCAATAATTTTATAAATCGTGGAGCATAGGCTAATTGGCCTAAACTGGTTAGTCTGTACTGGGTGCTCAATTTTTGGTATGAGGGCTATAAAGGTATGGTTAAGTTCTTTTAGCATCTTCCCATTTGTGAAGAATTCTGTGATACAATTGAATAGGTCTTTTTTAATGAAACTCCAGTAGTTTTTGAAAAACCCGGCACCAAACCCATCCGGTCCTGGCGTTTTGTTGGAGTCGATGCTAAATAGGGCAGTTTTAACTTCCTCCAGATTAGGGAGTTTGATGAGTTTGCTATTATCAAGATCTGAAATTAGGCTAGGAAGCCCAAGTGGGCGTGTGGTGCTTTGGTGGTTGTGGCTTGATTTAAAGCGTTTGGAGAAATCTTCTGTGAATTTATTGGCAATGTGTTCCTGATCATTGATCCAAATTCCGCAGTCATCACGCAGTTTGACAATCATTTTCTTTTTCCTTCTGGTGTTTGCTCGGCATTGGAAGAAATTAGTATTTTGATCTCCGTTGGTCAACCATTGTTTCCTTCGAAGCTGTCCCTATATTTTTGGTTAAAGAGCATCATTTGTTCTTGCTGTTTTAGGAGGCGTTTCATCCATGCATTGAGGCGAAAGCTCTCGGGGTTCGTGAGGAGTTTATCCTCCACATACTCAATTTTGTGCGTGTTGTGTACTATCTTATTGTGGAAATTGCCTAAGTTAATCTTCGACCATCCTTTCAGTTCTTGTTTGATAATTTCAAGTTTTTTTGCCAATTTGAACATATTTGTGCCTTTGACGTTAGTTTTCCATTTCTTGGCGATAATGGTATCAACTTGTCGATATTTGCACCAGAAATTCTAAAATCGAAAGGGAAAAGCTTTATGTCTTGAGATCTTTATATCTGAGGAGACAATAATGGGTCTATGATCTGAACATGTGAAGCTGCAATGTTCCTCAGAGGTATTGGGATACATGGTTTGCCAGTCTTTCCTGGCGATTGCTCTATCGAGTCGTTCATAAATTAAATGGTTATGGAGTCTTTTTTTCCAGGTGAATAAATTCCCTTTAACTGGGATCGATTCTACATCAATTTTTGTAACAAATTTATTTAGCCTTTGGAATTTGCTTAAGGGAAGAATCTGTCCCCCCCTTTTTTCATTAGGGCTAAGAAGCTCGTTAAAATCCCATACGAGACACCAAGGTACATCAAATACTAGATTAAGTTGTGAGAGGTGGTCCCAAAACTGATCTTTTTGTTTAGGTTGAGCTGGGGCATAAATACCTGAGACTATAGAATTTTGTCCTGTATGAGGGTCGTGAATAAGCATATGTATAGCTCGTTGTTCTTTAAGAAGGATAGAGGCATGTATGTTTCCAATGTTCCAAAGAACTGTAATTCCTCCAGAATGATTCTGAGGTAACACATAATTGTAGTAGTCGAATCCCATCTGGGGAAGAATTTGGTGCAGATTTCTTTCATTTACCATCGTTTCAAGTAAAAAAATTATGTCGGCCTTATAAGTTCTTGTAAGAAATTGAACTTCCTTAATAACCTGAGGTTTTTTAGCCCCTTGGGTATTCCAACTAATAATTATCATAGTAAATGAGAGTATTTTGTATGCGGTTGAGATTCTGGTGATACCCCTGGCTATCGAGGTCATCATAGAGATGTTTTGCGTGCTGCAAAAGAAGTCCCAATGGACAGCAATACATGGACTCAATGGAACAATCCTTTCGCAGTAGGCAACTAATCAGCTGAATGCAATGGGTAATGGTCCTAAGGAATACGTGGCTATTTATACGTGTGCTGGCCTGATGTATAAGGGTGTACTGCTTTACAAAATTAATAAGACACAATCTGGTAGAGAGCGTGGGAGATGCTAGATACGTGACTAACTATGATATGATCATTTTCCTTGTTATTTTCCTTGTTATGATCCATAATCTAGATTGTTTGAGCTGGTCTTCGTGATTAGAAATTCCATTAAGAGCCACACATTTGACTGTAGAGGTGATAATAACAGGATCATAAGTAGAATGTGTTGTGACTACAATTTTCCTCGGCCCGAAGGCAGTAAAAAAATTAGCCTTGGAAGAGCACAGCTCTTCACTTGCAAAAGGTGGGTACCAACCCTGAGGTGGATGTGCAGTACTGTTTGGATCGCCTAACCGCCTTTGTACCATCTGGCTCCATAATTCCTGGTCAAAAGGGGACAGCAACTTAGGCCAGTGTTTTTCGTAGATAATATTGCAAAAATACATACACAGAATCCAAAATGCGGGGAGAGCATGACAAAAGCTAAGGGAGCAGTAATCCACTACTTCGAATAGTAATGGGGTCTCAGAAGTTAATGTCTGCATCATTGACCTTCTAATGGGAGGGGGGCTGAAGCATTTGTGGCCAGGTTTCGGATGCTCACTAGAGTTAGGAGCAACACGAGAGTGGACACCCTGATGCAAAAGCCAGCAGCCACCCATAAAGCGTCTCATCCTTGCTGTAGTAGCTATGAAAACAAACCCATACGGTTGCAACCCATCAAAAGGAGCAAGGGTTTAGGTTGAGAGAGCTATGTCCAAACCATAAGAACCAGAATAAGCCATGAAAATAGCATTAAATTCATCATTTCTAATACATGCAACTAGGATTCTACTCAGGTTACTAAGTATAGTAACTTTACAAAAGGGGAGAATCACCATGTAACCAGGTGATTTAACATGAAGTTCTAGAATCCAGGGAGCAATAGTGACATAGGGCCTTACAAAAACAAAAGGAAAAAACCAAAGCATAATACAAAGATCAACCATTCTGCCGACTGAAGCAGGACTTAAACAACAAAGAGACATCCCATACATCTACAAAAAAACCAGTTAGAGAGCACAGGTTAGAAGACCTAGGGGCAGGAAGTGCATTCCTCTCCCTCTTCAACTCATTTACGCTTAGTTGAGTCTGATGACATCTCCACATCCTCGATGTTGTCGAGGTTTAGGTACATGTCAGCATTTTCCTCAGCATCCATACCCTCTTCCTCCTCATTTTCCATGTCAAGAAAAGTGTATAAAATGTAGGAATTCTCATCTTTGAGGTTCATGACACTAGTATCTGCAGCGGTAACCCGGCTAGGATCAGCAGGATTAGTGGATTTCTTAGAAGTGTTGGCCTCTGGCTTGATAGGCACAGTGAGGGGAGTAGAGGTAGTAATGGTTATGGTAGGGGGACCTTGGGGTTTAAAAGACGAGGGTTTCTTAGAATGGGTATCAATCATAGTTCGGGTCCGTTTTTTTGGGGAGACCGTAACCCAATTTTCAGTCAAGGGGGGGTGAGTAGACCCTGTAGAGGTGGGCCTCGTGCTATGAATATTAACATTGGTATCCTCAAACTTCTGCACAACCACTTGGATTTTTTTCCTGCGAGGGCAGCTGTCAAGTTGGTGCGAGTCTCCACCACATAAAGGACAAACTTCATGGAGACCTTCATAAATGAGGGGGACTCGCATAGACCACCCAGCTTTAGCTATGGTAAGGCTACCAGGTAGAGGGTGAGTAACATCGATATGAAGACAAACCCGGGCAAACTTAGCTTTGAGGTGGAGAAGGGTATTTTGGTCGACTCTAACTATAGGGCCCACTGATTGCAGAAGCGTAGCTAGAGATTCATAATCCCAAAATTCCCAAGGAAGCCTAGGGACTCTAACCCATTGGTCGATTTTTGCAATCGAGGCAGTGTAGGAGTCGAAGCAAGGGGACCATTTCTGCATGATAAAATTAAGACCATTCACATGCCATGGTCTCTGGTCATACACAAGCAGTCTATCTTCAGCATTAGCAAACCTCAGCAAGATCCAATTATTCCCAGCATCAATATAATCCACTTGACCTTTAACAAAGAACTAATCTTTTTTGGTCTTGTGGATAATGACAGGGATAGGAAGCGGGTAACCCCAAATTTTTCCGATCAGGCAACAGTTCAGAAGTTCGTCTAAGTGGCTAGGATAAAGATTATGGGGCACGGAGGGGTCAGAGTGGGTGGTCTGGCCTACGGAAAGGAACCCTGCAAGGTTACTTCCTGGAGATTGAGAACAAGATTTTGATTCAGATGGAGGGACTTGAGAATGACCATGACCCCCCAGACCGAATTTGAGGGCATCTGCAAAGGGTTTGGGTCTGGCTGAAGGGGATTGGCTATGATGGTTAGGTCGAACTCCATCCAGCACAGGTAACTCTCCAGATTGGGCAATATGAGCAGGAGGGGAAACATTGTGGTTGAGGTTAGGACTACCATCGGGACTGTGGTGAGAAGAGATAGGGGATGATAGGGAAGAAGTGCTCATAGGCAGAGATATTCTGGGTCTACTGGCAATGAGGTAGGCCTGCTGTAACTGAGGGGTGGTACTACACATATTTATACTAGGATCCCATTTACAAGCACAACAGTCGGCAAAATACTTCACATAGTTGTATGCAGAGGAAAAAGTGACACAAAGATGGGATCGAAGGGCCTCAAAGGCACCACGATAGGCATACAAGTAGCAATAAATAACAAGGGAATTAAATGGAATGAGAACACTTGGTAAGATCTTGCTGGCTTCTCTTAGGCTGTAGGAGGTGATGAGGAAGTCTGACTTTCCATCCGAAATTGCGGTAGTACCCACAGGATAGCGCAAAAACCATCTCGATATGGTGTCTTGCCACTCAATTAGGGCTAGAAGTGTAGCCTGTGGACTATAAGCTTGGTCATCATCATGAACTTGGTATGAGAGGCTCGATACGCAGCATTCGGGTGAAATAATGACGCTCAGTAGATCAAAAGACCCTTGTAGCAATACCCCTTGCCCGGTTGATGTCAGTAGGGGCCTTGCGTTGCGTAGAAGGAGTACAGCGTTTAGTGGGGTAAATCGGTCCGGGAAGTTTCGATATGGTGTGAAACCAGTCTGTAAGGATAGGATTTAGATGTCTTGTCCTCCATTAATGGAGGAGGGTGAGTTGGCAGATCAAATCTCGGAAAATTGATGCGGAGGGGAGTAGAATCAAAGAGAATGACGCCTAAGGCAGACATGGTCGCAGTGGTTTTGGGACGCAAACTAACATAGGTGGTCTGGACCGGGGGAGGAGACCACCACCTTTTGGTGGTTTGGACAGAGCTGGTGGGTTGATGGGAAAGCGGAGGGGTTTCTTCATTAAGGCAGAGAGAGGGCTAGGATAGGGATTCATTGAATTCAGACGGGGGGTCGGGGGGTTTTTTCATTGGGGTAGGTGGCAGCTCTCTCTAGATAATCTTTAGACTATCTCTAGAGTTTTCTCTCTCTTAATTGGTGATTTCATAATGCTGGAAACTTATCTCACTATATATATATATATATATACATATATATATATATATATATATATATATATGAAACCGCCTCTATCTCTCATCTTGCCTTATCTATCTCACGTATCTCAATCGATATGGGCTCTAATCTCTGCTCTCATCTCTATCTTTCTCACTACTAACAGCCGCCCTGGTGACATCTCAAGCCCTTCGATGCTCAATAATTTCTTTGAAGGTTAGATTCCTGCTTCTCCCTGCCCCTTAAATCTTGATCTGGCTTGCTTACATGAATCAAGTTGAAATTAGGGTATGCATTTAGCGTTTCGATTTTCTATATTGATTGTTAAATTTAGGTTTGTTGGTGAAGTTTTAATTCAGTTTTGTAAATTCAAGTGAATGTTAGTTGAGATCAAATTAAGGTCTGTGTTTAGGGTTTTGATTTTTCTATATAGATTTTTTCTATCTAATTTGAGCTGCTACTAGTATATTAGTTGAGCGGGGAGGGTCCTAAAAATTCAAGTGAACGTTGGCTTTGAATTTTCGCCTTTATGAAGGATTTGTTGGTTCCTATATGACGGGCATTACTTTCTGTTTAGGTTCAAACTTTTATTTTGTATATGTGCTTGGATTAAATTTCGTTTATTTTAAATTGTGGACATATCTATTTGATCTTCTGGCTTGTTTTGAATGGCCAAGTTTCCTTTGTGGCCATATCTATTTAATGCTCTATTTTAGGTAATGTCAATGATTCTTATGGACATATTGCTTTTGTAACTTTTGTATATGTGCCTATTGGTATTATTGCATTTCCAGAAGAACTGGTGCACATCCTGGGTTGCTACCAGTTGAGGTTTCTCATTGTTGGCTTGATAAAAGAAACGAGATTTAAGAGTATGTGATTGTGTTAGCCTATTGGTTCCATTCTTCAAAACCTTGATATGACCTATGTTGCATGGACTTGGGAATGGGGTGTCAGACCCAGATACAGATTTGAATGATCGACTCGTCCAAGTTCTAATTTTGGGACACAAGGATATTGTTCGAAATTTGGACACGGATATGAGGACCCATTATTTTACCTATGGAAGTTGATATTCCAAGTTAATCTTCCCAGAATATTTCAATAGTTAAAAATTTATCCACTTGTCAAATGGTTGAACATTAAAGATCCATTCAAATCAGAATGAACAAAAAATAAAAAGAACAGTATATTCTTATTTTTTTCACCTGTTGCTTTAGGGTTTAGGTAAGGGTTCGACATGTATCCTATGCCCCATCCGTAGAGTGTCATATCCAACACGGATACATCAGGGCAAAATGAAGAGTTAGGGTATCATAGGGTGTACTCATCGTGTTGAGAAGCCTCAATTTAGGAGGCTTTGGACATCTTACAAAAGTGCATCTTGCAAATACTAATATGTACTAGGTAGGACCTATTCAATCGATAACCTATCTTTATAATACAAATGCAAAAATGAATGGTAGCCTAAGAATGCTTCCCTCCCTCAATCCAAGCTTCTCATTAATTCCGCCAAAATACTCAAAATAGTTAGAAATTAATTTGATTTTAAAATTTAAAATTCATAGAAATCGACAGGTCTCATAGGTCTCAGGATTGAAACTTGGCTTTGATAGAAGAGTTGTTTCTCTGCCCTCTGTTTTTATGCTCTTTAATTTTTTTATTTTTTATTTCCTAGACAGGTCCCAGGATCGAAGCTTGGCTCTGATAGAAGAGTTGCTTCCTTGCCCTCCTTTGGTTTTTCGCTCTTCAATTTTTCCCCCCTATTTTTATTTGTCTACAGGTTGAGGAAAAGTGTGAAATAAGAAAGGTTTATGATGAAATCTACCAATAAGGGTTGAACTAATTCTCTCCACATACTTATTCTTTCATTCATTAATACTGTGGTCAATGCCCTTGCAATGTAAGGTTTCTAATAAAAAGCAAAAGTTAATCTTATCAACGTTATATCACATACTAAAAGAATTATATATACATCTTTACAAGATAAGTGTAAAAATGAATGGTAGCCTAAGAATACTTCCATCCTTCAATCCAAGCTTCTCATTAATTATGTCCAAATACTACTCAAAATAGTTAGAATTTAATTTGATTTTAAATTTCAAAATTCAGAAAAATTCACTAATTGATATCCCCCCTTTTCCGCACTTTCCCACGTCACCCTCTCTATCGTCAATAACCACCTAAAATTACATTTCCGTGAAGAGAGGATCGGGAATATGTGGATCTGAAGGACAGCTTCCAGTGGGAAAAAAAAACATATTGAATTATAAATTTTCTTGGAGCGAATCAAAATTAATTAGTAATCTTAGTATGTGATACGGTACGTAAAGTATATCATACGATCATAAACTTTTATTCTACGTATTTTTTTTGTTGGAAAACTACATTTCATCAATGAAGTATATCACACACACACACACACACACATATATATACAGATATATATATATATATATATATATATATATATATATATATATATATATATATATATATACGTATGTAT
>JACYFF010031955.1:55097066-55134046 GCA_017589665.1 Selenicereus undatus
ATATATATATATATATATATATGTACACACACATATACATATACATATACATCTATATACATATGCATACACACACGCACACACACACACATACACACACATACACTATATAATTAGTGTATTAGATAAGAAATTAAAATAGTTATAAAATAATAATATGATTGCAATATATCAATGAAATTATAAAGTGGCCTAATTTTCTTGTTTAATATGATGGCATGGTCAAAATCATAATGATTGAAAAACAAGGGAAACCTGGCACAAAAATAAAATAGGAAAAGAAAAATGAACTCAGTGTCGAGTTTACAATTATAACATACACATGAATTAAATTCGATTTAATTATTTTTAATTCTATTTTAATCAGATGGTTATAGGTTCAATGAAATGCATAAGTCGCATAAAATTACGGTGTTATCAAGATTCGAGAGGCTTATTTAAATCGATAGACGTTTGTGTAAACATGAGCTTATTTAAATTTTAAAATATTTTGGCACAATCAATTATATAATATGGATATTTATACTTATATGCACTTGAATAAAACATACTTTTCGATGCAAAATTTAATTAAGTCATGTAAATTTTAAATTTTTTTAACAAAATAAGATATAAAATAAATCAGAACCTAAAAAGTAAAATTGAACAAAAATTATAAAAAAGATTTAAAGGAGGGGAAGCAGAGCATGTAAGGGGATGACTTTAAAAAAGGTGAAGCATTGAGATTTTTAAGGGAAGGGAAAATCAGTCACTCCATGTCTGCATTTGCTGCGCACATCTGACATGGCTCCACATAAAACAACACTTGCCTGCAAAAGAAGACCTTTAGGTAATTAAAAATTTAAGGAGTGTGCTATTGGTAGTTTTCCCGTATTTAAAACCCAAATCAACAAAAAAGTAATATATTAGGAAGTAGAAAAGAAAAGGCAGAAACGTCCCAAAACAAAACTTAAGAGAAAAAAGGCGAAGGAAAACAATTTCCATAGGCCAAAGCAATTGCTTTAAAAGAGAGAAGGTATAAGAGAGTTGGGCAATAATAAAGTACATGTTGGCCGTCTGTCGTTCAAAGTTTGGCATCATATCTAGTTGCACGCCTAAAAGTATTTGTTGTGTGCTAATTATATAATTTCGTTGGGAGACGAAGCTTCACTGTTAGCTCTATTCACGGGATCATCTTTATACTTTGTGTCATCCGAACGGTTGCAGCGCTCAATGTTAGTGCATCCTCGATTGTATGGCCTTCTATCTTGGGGTAGTCGTGCTCCCCTATGATAGTTGTTCTTCTCTAGAGCTGGTATTCCAATGAATATATGATTGTTTAACAACTTCCTATTAACAATTGCACTGTATTCATCATCTTTCACGTTCGTGGCTACATTCTCTGCAAAAAAGAATGAGCCCATTAAGAGCACAATGAGTACAACTACATGTTCCTGTTTCCAAGTGTTCATCACCATGCCAATTACGAGGAAAAATAAAAGAGCTATTGGTTTTATTTATTCTAGTCAATGCCGTTAAAAATCTTGGTTGAGGAAAAGGTTAGTATTTTGTGTTGAGGATAGTGAGTACTTATATTGCAAAGGGATATGCAATTTGTTTTCTTGGGCTGAATATGTTGGAAATTGTGATTTAAAATTTGAGCACTTATACATGTTTTCACTGTCTCAAACATTGGCATGTAATCATATAATAGTTTGCCTTAACTCCGTAAACCAATATTCTTACAACAGTTACAACCTTAATTTTCTTGTTAAATGTTTACAATGTATTTTCAACGCTTTAATGGCATTCAAGAGATGTATGTTTTCCAGAGAAAACGTATGTTGTTTTTCTTTTTCTCACCTTTATTGCCAAGATGTTAGATAAAACTCCTCAGCTTACTTTTCTAACAAACCATCTCCCCCACTCTCTATACATTTATTTTTCATAAATTAAGCCATCTCATATTTTAAATTAACAAAAATATTTGGATCATTGAGATGTTTTATTCTAACATCATGCAATTTCTCTGACACAAGCACATTCAAAGGAAGGAGTCCGTTAGACAACCTCCGCTGGGTTACAATTCTGAATTTGCTGAGAACTCTAAATCTTGGCCATTAGACGTAAAATTAAATTTTAAGATTGGTGTAGGAGATCCAAAGGAGGCACTTGCTTCCTTACGAAGTTCTTTTTTTTTCTCCGATTATCGGCATTTATGTTTGCCTAGCTCACTCTTGTCTCCATGACTCCTTGTTTTCAGTGAACAACATTTTTTGGCCCTTTCATAAATTTTCTCGCACCTCATACAAAAAACAGTTATAACGGATGCGAGAAAGTATGAACAAATTGACAATTTGTTTATACTTTCTCGCATCCGTTATAACAAAACTGGTATCAGAGCTTTAGGGTTTTTCGAATTCTGGTGAGAAAGATGTCCGCTTTGAACGTGAAAATTGATAAATTTACGGGGAGGAACAGTTTTAGTCTATGGCAGATCAAGATGCGAGCCCTGTTAAAGCAACAAGGGTTATAGGCGCCACTGGCAAAGAAAGATCCAGGCACCGACATCGTTGAGATGGCCAGTCTGGAGGAGAAGGCACACGCGACGATCATGCTGTGTCTTGTAGATGATATCATCACTGAGATCGCAGACCAAGATACTGCGGCTGGGTTGTGGTTAAAACTTGAGAGTCCATACATGACGAAGTCTTTAACCAACAAGTTGCTCTTGAAGCAACGCCTCGTTTGGTTTGCGAATGTAGGAAAGTATGTCTCTAAGAAGTCACATAGATTAATTAAACACAATCCTGTTAGATTTGCGTAATATTGAGGTCAAAATTGAAGATAAGGATGCTGCCCTAATTCTGTTAGTATCTCTCTCACCCTCATATGAAAATTTCGTGCAATCTTTTATTGTTGGGAAAGATACTGTGTTTCTAGAAGAGGTTAGATCATCTCTTAATAGCAGAGAGTTGCATCATAAGGCGACTGGTACAGATGGTGCTGGTACCAAGGCTGTTGGGTTGATAGCCAGTGGGGGTAAAAGACCTGGGAATCCGGGGAAGAAGAAATAAAAGTCGTTGGGTTCTAAGGGTCCTAAACCTGGTGATATTTGTAACTACTGTAAGGAGACGGGACATTGGAAAAATCAGTGTCCTAAAAAGAAGAGGCAACAACAAGAGAAACAAGCAGGTACTGCTGCCGTCGCAGAAGGTGACCGTAGGTCCGAGGAAGATATAGCCCTAGTCGCTGATGAACCTATGCATCACACCGATGTGTGGATCCTAGATTCAGGGGCATCTTACCATATATGTCCGCGTAGAGAATGGTTTATCAGTTACGAGCAGGTGACTGGAGGCAATATTTCTATGGCTAACAGTGGTGTTTGCAGAGTGGCTGGAATTGGTTCTATATAGATACGGACACATAATGGTAAATTCTGTACGTTGAACAATGTCAGGCATGTTCCACATATGACAAAGAATCTAATATCATTGAGTCTGTTGGACACAAAAGGATTCAGTTTTCAAGGTGAAGAAGGAGTTCTGTATGTCTGCAAGGGTTCAGATAGGGTTCTGAAAGGTGTCAAGCGAGGTACTTTGTATATACTACAAGGTACTACGTTATCTGTTTCAGCTACTGTTGTGTCTTCAGAAGTTCACAAGGATGATATGACCAAGTTGTGGCACATGAGACTTGGTCATATGAGTGAAAGAGGGATGCAAATTTTGGCAAAGAGTGATCTCCTCTGTGGTCACAAGGCGGTAATGGATCTTGGGTTCTGTGAGCATTGTGTTTTTGGAAAGCTAGATCGTACCAAGTTTCCGAAAGGAGTTCACAGAACAAAAGGTACACTTGATTATATTCATTCAGATTGCTGAGGCCCTTCTCGTGTTGAATCTTTGGGGGGTCATAGGTACTTTCTGTCAATTATTGATGATTATTCCAGAATGTCTTGGGTGTTTATGATGAAACACAAAAGTGAAGCTTTCAACCACTTCAAGCAGTGAAGGACATTAGTGGAAAATCAAACTGGCAAGAAGATCAAGCGGTTGCGCACTGACAATGGACTGGAATTCTGTTCATCTGAGTTTGATGAGTTCTGTCATAGTGAAGGGATTGCTAGACATCGCACGGTCAGGGATACACCACAGCAGAATGGTGTCGCAGAACGTCTGAATCAAACACTTCTGGAGAGAGCTAGGTGCATGCTCTGTAATGCTGGGTTGGCTACAAGGTTTTGGGTAGAAGCGGTTAATACAGCGTGCTATTTGATCAATCGTGGACCTCACACAGGTATACATCTCAAAACCCCATACGAGATGTGGTCTGGTAAGCCTCCAGATTACTCAAATATGAAAGTTTTTGGTTGTCCTATTTATTATCATATAAATGAGGGTAAATTAGAACCTCGAGCTAGGAAGGGAGTATTTTTGGGCTACGGGGATGGAGTGAAAGGTTACAAAATCTAGTCACCATAAGAAGATAGGGTTATTATTAGTAGAAATGTGGTATTTGATAAAAATTCAATGCTTAACCCTATTTTGAAGTCAGCTATTGTGTCAAAAACTAGTAGTGTTGAGAAACAGGTGGAGCACCAAGTCACTCATGATGAGAGTGAACCACAACAAGAAGAAGCTCAACATTCTTGTGTAGAAATTGAGCCCACACTGCTAGCTCATCAACATAGCTTAGCTCTTGGTCGCTCTCAGAGGGCTTATTTCGGGAAGCCTCCTACGAAATATGGTTTCGAGGATATGGTGGCTTACGCACTACAAGTTACTGAAGAGGTGGATCCTCATGAGCCGTCCACCTATAAAGAAGCAGTCACATGTTCCGAGTCTACCTAATGGATTACAGCAGTGGGAGATGAGATGGAGTCACTTCAAAAGAATAAGACTTGGGAACTAGTGAAACGACCGTTGGACAGAAAAATCATCACCTGCAAATGGGTCTTTAAGAAGAAGGAAGGGATATCACCTACTGAGAGTATCAAATACAAAGCTCGAGTAGTTGCAAGAGGGTTCAGTCAGGAGAAGAGAGTAGACTACACTGAGATTTTCTCACCAGTAGTCTGACATACTTCCATCAGAGTACTATTAGCAATGGTGGCACAACAGGATCTTGAGCTTGAGCAACTAGATGTGAAGACAACTTTCTTACATGGAGAGCTGGAAAAAGATATATACATGGCTCAGCCAGATGGTTACCAAGTTCCTGGGAAAGAAGAATATGCCTGTCGTCTGAAGAAGTCCTTGTATGGACTAAAGCAGTCACCTAGGCAGTGGCACCAGAGGTTTGACACCTACATGATACAGCTCGAGTATAACAGGAGTCCATATGACTGTTGTGTACATCACAACAAGGCAACAAATGGTTCGTTTATCTATTTAGTGCTATATGTTTATGATATGCTGATAGCTGCAGAACACAAATCTGATGTTTAGAAGCTGAAAGGTCTCCTAAGTGCTGAGTTCGAGATGAAATATCTGGGTCCAGCAAAGAAAATTTTGGGTACGAAGATCTATAGGGATAAAAGTCAGAAGAAGCTTTTCTTTCACAAAAGGGCTATATTCAGAAGATATTGTCAAGATTCGGCATGTCTACAGCAAAACCTATAGATACTCCAAGTGCTGCAAATGCCCACCTATCTATTGCTCCTAAAACTGTTGAAGAAAAGGAATACATGTCTTGAGTTCCTTATGCTAGTGCGGTAGGGATTTTGATGTATGCGATGGTTTGTACAAGACATGACCTTGCACATGCTGTTAGTGTTGTCAGTAGGTTCATAGGAGAATCCGGTAAGGAGCATTGGCAAGCTGTGAAGAGGATTTTTCGCTATCTAAGAGATACGTCTGATGCTGGTCTCATCTATGGAGGTGATACCCAGTGTTTGGTGACAGGTTATTCAGATTCTGATTATGCTGGAGATGTGGACAGTAGGAGATCAATGACTGGTTATGTCTTCACTCTTGGAGGTTTTGTTATAAGCTGGAAGGCAACTTTGCAGCCCACAGTTACTTTGTCTACTGCGTAAGTAGAGTAAATGGCACTGACAGCAGCAGCCAAGGAGGGAATCTGGTTAAAAGGACTGGTCAGTGATTTTGGTCTACCCCATGCTCAAGCTACCATATACTGTGATAGCGTGAGTACAATATGTTTAGCCAAGGATCAGGTTCACCATGAGAGGACCAAACACATTGATGTTCGATATCATTTCCTGAGAAGTGAAAAGAGAATTCAAGTAAAGAAAGTAGGTACTGCTGACAATCCCGTCGATATGTTCACTAAGCCGACTCCAGTTAGCAAGTTCCAACATTGTCTGGACTTGTTAAATGTTGGAAGCTGTTAATTTGCCTCTTGGAGAGCAAAAATCTGAGGTAGAAGAGATCTGGCACTATTATGGTGCATCTGTTGTTGCTATGAGAGGATTCAAGTCCAGGTGGAGATTTGTTAGAATGCCTTGAATCTGTTTTCTTTAGCCCCCTTCGCAGACCTAGCACGATGGTATCGCTGACCGGTCAGCGAGTCGGGGTCCAGGGGCGACGTGCCCTGGTTTGGGAGTTCAGTTAACCCTAAAACCTAAACCCTATATACGTAATGCTTATCCCTGTATTCCTTCATCATCAATAAAACTATTCATCTCTTCTGCCTGTGGACATAGCTAACACATTGTTAGTGAACCACGTTAAATCTGTGTGTAATTGTCAATTTGTTCATACTTTCTCACATCCGTTATAACAAAAACTTTATTTGGAGTGTTCTACCTTCTTCTCCTCCTCTCCCACCCTCCTATTGGTGCCAAAACTTGCTATTTCTCCGTTCGCCTATGAGCTTGTCTCTAATTGTGTGTTACTCCGCCCTTATTTTTGGAGCAAGCTGTGCAACTCATTTTTTGCTATTTAAATTTAAATAAATATGTGTTTAGTATGGAGATGAGCATCATAGCTTGCGTGTAAATATCGATGAGCATTTGTTTAATAAGTATTTTGGATATCTGCTAATTTACCTTTTTGGTGATTTGTACATAAGCATTTTATCTCTCATTTGTAGATTAATATTGAGTTGACATATCTTGGCTTTTATTGTAAAAAAGATAAGAGACATTTAGGTCAATAAAAAATTTGTTTGGCATCATCATTACATTAGACGCATTAACTTAGTTCAATAATTTCACTTCTCTATCGTCCTCCCTCATATCTTTAGAACTTTCACTTTTTCTATCTTGGGTTAGTCCAATTTCACAATTTCATGTCTTTAGGCCACCTGCAACTGTTGACACGCCTAACAGGGGCGAGACTTGTGTGGGACACGCACCTGTCCTAGCCGTTGACATGCATGCCTCGAAACGGGGGATGGAACTGTGGGACGTTCCGTCCCGCGTATATATATATATATATATATATATATATATATATATATATATATATATATATATATATATATATTGTCTTTTTCATTGTGAAACGCTGCGTCGTGGAGCTTGGGACATGCTGAGCGACGCGTTTGATAGGGCCGGAAAAAACAAAAGAAAAGTCCAGGCTGAAGTTGAACATTGCTAAACTTCGTATTGTAATTGGTTTTATAATTGAATTTTTTTATAATTGTATTTTTTTAGTTTGTTGAAAGTTCATATTGTATTTTTTAAATTCGTTGAATTTTTATATTGTAATTTTTTTTTCCATATCAATCCTTCATATTGTATTGGTTTTATAATTGAATTGTACATTCTATTCTATCATCTTTCCCTCGTTTACCCAATAAATTAAGTGATCAATTTTTTTTAGAAATTTTTAACAAAACTAGTCATTTTTATGGTGAAGAAAAATAAATATTTCGTAATTCTGAAAATGACAAACATTCATACGACCTACAAAAGTTAAATTACAAACACAAAATAAAAAAGATAAGTAATAAAATATATTTAATGGTGGGCTCCATGACAAATATTTAATTTAACTGTCCTGGAATGAGTTCCATCAGTTGGGAAATTGAATAGAATGCAAGTGCAGAATTATGGAACTCTTACTGACATGGCATATCTAAGTTCCAAAAACTGGAACTCAGGTAGGAAATGCCCTTAGGGTCAAGGGAACTTGTGTTATTATACAAACTTAGTCAACTAATTCCATTTCCCAATCTTCTTCCCTCGTATCTGTAGAACTTCTTTTTTTTTTTTAAAGCTTTTGGGTTAAACGAATTTCACAATTTCATACTTTCAAGTTCAAGAGGGCGTGTGTGCGTGCACATTAAAGCGTTGCCTGACAAGATAAGCATTTTGTTAATCTTCTAATAAGCATTGTTTTTTTTTGGGGGGGGGGGGGGCTAGTAAGCATTTTCTTAGTATACATAACATGATAATTATAGTACTATAGTTACTTTGCATATCTTAACAATAAGCTATATCAGTATACAAGAGGACATTTCACCTGTTTGAAGATAAACATTCTGAGTTCGTGTAGTACAATTAGTTTAATTAAGTGTTGGTGGGCTTTTATTAAGTCTACGAAACGCATTTTATTAGTTCAAAAATAAGCATTTGATTGTCTAAAGGGAAAAAAAAAGAGGAAATAAAATAAAACACAGTCAATCATAAGCTTCTTGTGTCACCTAAAATAAAAACACAAGGAAGTATATCCTTGTATTTCGGCTTTAGTGTACACATATGAGGAGAGATGTTTAGGTTGTCTACAATTAATAGGTTCTTGTGAAGGGCAAAATCTTGTTTGGTCACGGCAGTATATTGTGCACACCCACTTATTAAACAATTTCATTTCCCAATGTTCCTCCGTCAAACCTCTAGTAACTTTCACTTTTTTGGGTCTTTGGGTACCCCATTTCACAATCTTATATTTTCAGGATCAACTATTCAAGTGCATGTGTACTTTCGTAAACTTATTCAACCAATTTTATTTTCCAACCTTCCTCGCACCTTGAAACTTCCATTGTGTTTTTCCAGTTCTTGAGTTAGCTTAGTTTCGCAATTTGATACTTTCACGATCAAGTGTGCAGGTGAGAGCGCACATGCATATTAAAGAGTTGTCTAACAAGATAATCATCCTATTAATGTTCTAATAACTATTGGTTCAATTTCCCAATAAACTTTTCTTAGCATACAAATAAATACTAAAAGGGCGTTTCTAAAGAGTGCCCAGTGGACACTGTTTAATAAATAATAAATGAGTTTTACATACCTAAAGCTATTTATTTGGGAGAGCTAATTTCTAGTATTTGCGAAGTGTTAGATTTAATCGCACAAAGACACAAGAGGAGGGGTGAATTGTGTCAACCAACTTTTTTCGATTGTTTCAGAACACTCATGAAAACTATTTGGACTGCGTGTTTGGAGTAAAGCAGAAACAAAGCTAATTGCAGAAATAATAAAGGGGACACAATATTTTTACGTGAAAAACCACCTCTGGCCCAACTGAGGTGTAAAAACCACGACCTATCACTGTAGGATTTTAACACAGTTTCACTAGATGGGCCGAACACGTTACAACTGTAACACACGTGACTTAGTCACACACGTAACTTGGTCTATCCCAAGGCCTTCATTACAAACACCACGTAACTTAGTCTATCCTGAGACCCTCATTACAACAACCACGTCCAATGTCTCCCAAGACTTGAACACTCTCTTATCTAACTGATGGAAAGGAGAAAAAGAAAAATACCTTACTTGAATGATTCTAAACAAGCTGAATGTAAGGTACAATACAATCTCTATTATGCCAATGTTAAAGACTCGATTTAGCACTCGCTTTGAAGGTTTTCTCACAGAAAATTCATACTCACAAAGACACTTTTTAACCCTTGGAAAACCTTTAGAAAACCTTGAGGGGAGAGGCAGCTTAAATAGTCATGGTGCATGTGCCACAAGAGTAGGGGAAAGAGAATTCCACTCCCACTCAACAACTTAGCAGCCAAGCCCTTAACAATCTCTCCACTTGATATTCTACCCTTAAAGGATAGGATAAAATCTTTCAAAAATCTTTCAAAATTATCTTTTACGGAAAGAAACCTTTTTAGACTCTACTACTAAAATCTCTCAATATTTTCTTTAAAGGAAGAAATCGTTTTAGACTCAACTGACACAGGAAAAATTTGTCCTCATTATTTCAAGAAATTCGACAGTCAAAAAAATTATTTTAAAACCTTGAAACTCGTTTTTATCTTTGACATCAAAACACTGCAGACCTGATTTCTCACAACTATTTTGAGGCACTGTTCTGAAGTACTTAAAAACTTTTCAAAGCAAATGCTAAGTCAAGAACCTTCTAATTGGCATATTAACAAGAATCTAAAAATAAAACCAATACTAAGCCTAAGACTCTTGTTATCAGATGGACTCCTTGCACTGTATCGACCTTGATGCTACATGCTCATTTGAACTGCTCCAAGTATTTTTCGAATCCTGTCTCAATACACAGTGCAACATATTAACTAGTACATTTGGATTGTTATCATCAAAACCTTACACATTAATTGGGCCAACAATTTTCACCTTTTTGCTTATGACAAACCAAATGACCGTTAGACGTCATTTATGATAGGGCAAAATACATTAGTGCCAAAATAGTTTATTCAATCCACACAAGAGAGAGAGCATGAGTGAAGAGGTCAATGTAAAACTAGGTAAACCAATCGAACCAAGGTCATACTCATCTTTCCCCTTTTGACATCATCGAAATGGATGAGGAGGCCGGAAGTTGAAATCCAGTGTTGATGCAATCACCACCAGAGCGGTAATGCGAGAAATAACAGCGATACACTCAAGTATAGGGTACAGTAATGATATTGGCTGTCCAAGTCACGCACAAACAGGAAACACATGTAACAAGCAAAGTCATAGCATAAAAGCATAAACCATCCAGGAACATTCACAAACCACTACCAGTCACATACATAACCAAGTGTCTTTTAAAACAGTGTTGGAAATAGGGGAAGGAACAGAGTCGGGTAGAGGAAGGTGGAGGAGGAAATTTGGCTGTGAGGGCAAGAAGGGCACTCAGCAGATCCTCGTGACGTTTTACATTGAGAGCCTTTTCCTTTGTAAGCGCCTGCTTTACTTTAGCTATCTCCCCCTTCAATGTGATCTGGTCCTGCAACAGTGTATCAATTGTATTAGCGCTAGATGTGGAGGCTTCACTGGGAACAGGGCCAAGGGGTGTTTGGAGCCCCTGTTCTGAAGTTTCACTGCTGCCTTTTGTTACCTTGAAGCCACACCCAATCAAGGTACTGTTTCCATTTTCATCACTAACCTGAAAACCTACTTTCTTCTGTAATGGAATCCCAAGTTTTTCAAACACTTAAGTCACCCCATATTATGATCATTGGATGTGTTAGCAATTATCCCAATATGGCTAATCATGATTGTGGGTAAGTTAATTTTCTCACCCTGATCCAATAAATCAGTGTAACACATGTCCATGGGATCAGCAAGCTTGCGTCCCTGACATCGCGGAGCAATATTCTTAATCACAAACCAAAACAACAATCGATACAATGGCATCATTCCCCCCTTTCTCACAGACAAGGACACAGTCATATGGGGCTTTTGGGCCAGTCTCTGGGTCAATTCCAACAATCGCTCATCACCAAGTACGCTCTTGTCCTCACGTACATACACATCAAAACCTTCTGATGACACCCCAAGCAACTCACCTAGCTCCCTAGCATCAAACCGCACTTCATGACCATTAACAATGCTTGTCACTACTCCATTGGTGACAAAACAGTTCACATAGAACTCAACCAAGTCTGGAACCGAACACCCTCTCTTAGTATCTGTAAACAAGTCCAACCATTCCTGAGCTTCCAACTTCTCTAAGAACACCCCTAGCCCTTGTTCCTGAAAGTATGACACCTTAACCACATTCCCCCAAACCACAGATTTCTAGAGGAAGTGCTCATATCTCTCAGCCAGTGTCATGTTCTTCCTAACTTTCTTTTTCTTTGGTTCATCAAATTCTTCAACCAGTTCTGACACTTGTTATGGGGCAGCCTGTTCTTGGGCAGGTTTCTTGGATGGAACTGGTTTGATGGGTGTTTTGGTAGATGTTTTGGTAGATTTAAGGGCCAATTTTTTCTTCAAGACAGGACTTTCAAATATGTCTTCTGGCAAGGGTAGTACAATGGGAGGACCTGAACTTCGAGTTCGAGGTCGTGATAGGTGTACAGCGAGAGGTACGTTGGGTGAAGTGGTACTCTTTCTTTGGCGTTTAAGGGTCGGCTCGGTCATTGTTTGGGGCTTAATTGGGACAGTTCTTTTGAACCTCAAAATTGGTTCATCTTCATCACTATTTTTAGCATCTTCAACAGCGAATTCATTACCAACATGCTCAACATCAAATTCTTTAGACTGCCCAACTAACTCAGCCTCAAATCCCCCGAATCTCGACTCGGCCACAACCGGGTCATATACCACTATTTCTCATCCTGTAATCGGGTGTACTGAAGGCATCATATTAGAATTCAAAGCCACTTATTGCAAGTCTAAACTCTTCAAGAACCCAAAAATAGAAGGAGTAATCGAAAAAAAGGATGAGGGAGTGTTTTCCCTACCCATTGTGACCGCTTTTGTTGATGGAGGTGCCGGTGACGCTATCCAATTTCATCCTCTTTTTCTTGATAATTGTTCCTGTAGTGATCTCGGGTAAGAAGTCTTGCGCTTGGAGGATTCTTGACCGCCACGAGTTCTTGCCATCTTGAGGATTCGGGAGGATTTGAAGTTAGGGCTTAAGTGGGTTCAAGGAAGGAGAGGGAAATCGGGTTCTTTGAGAGAGAGAGAGAGAGAGATGGACGAATGGGTTATGGAGAAAGAGAGTGGAGGGATTTAATGTTTGACATGTGTGGCAAGAATATCGAGGGGATTTTGGGAGAGTTTATTTCGACCCCTTTTGAGGAGAGAGAATGTTTGCATACAGCACACCATTACACATTATGTAGGCTATAAATGATAGGGAAGTAAATTATCACTCCTTGTATAGGTCATTTTGTAAGCACACACAATATGAAATGCGTGTCATGGCATAACTCCCACTCAGCTGGGCATGTCACTCTATATGTCATGCGAATCGTCTGTCTAGATTTTACCTAAAATGTAACATAAGCCTCTAGATCAACATATTAAATTTTAATTTTGACATTCAAGAGTGACTTTTAAGACTTTAATATGAAATCTGATATTTCATATTTGACTCCTCGATTCTCATCTTAGGCTTACTAAGGTGACTATATTTTATCATTCACACACTACTAGTATGATGAATCACTGTTGCACACCTAGCGCCAATATGATTTAGTTCATCCTGCCCTTTACTTAAGCATCAGGGATTGCTTGTGTGACTAGGTCAATCAGGTGCCCATGAATTTTATTATACCTAAAATGCAATAATGAATCATGAGCATTTAGAAAAGGTAGCATCAATCTTTATTGCATAGCATATTCATCACATAACAAGACACATCCAAGAACTAAACCCTACTTCATCATATAAGCTTTGAATTCATCTCTATGAATCAGTTTAGTCAATGGATTAGCAATCTTCTTATTAGTGGATATACACTTTAAGGGCAACCTCCTTCGTTTTTATGACATCTCTTACTAAGTGGTAACACCTCTTGATGTATTTGGTCTTTAGATGAAACTTCAAATCCTTATCGAACTGGATGGCAGTAGTGTTCTCACACAACATCTCAATAGGATTATCAACTCTATGAATGAGATTAAGATCCTACAGAAAACTCCTTACTGCACCATGATATGGCTCCCCCTAAGTGGAAAGGCTACAGGCGACATACTTTCCCTCTATAGTCGACATAGCTATGCTGTCTTGCTTCTTACCGCTTTAGGATATGGCTTCCCTACTAAGGGTGAAGACATTTTCTAAGGTTGGCATAGACTCATATGGATCACCACCCCAATTGGCATCTGAGTATCCTCTCATTGGAGGTCCCCACCCCGATAGCAAAGGATCAAGTCGGTAATACCAGAAAGTTAGTGCATAATTCTCTTAATGACTTACCAGTGAGCAAGTCCTAGGTTACTTTGGTAATGACTTACCAAACCAACTGCAAAGCAATGGCAGTTTGTGTGCATAACAAGGTGTGCATGGAGCTTTCTATGGAACTAACATAGGGGACATTGCTCATTTCCTCTTTTCCATCATCTATTCTAGGAATTGTCTGGACTTTAGGTCAGACCCTTCTCAATTATAGTGTCTACGGGCTTAGAATTATGTGTCCGAAAACATACCGAGGAGCTTCTAGGGATTATTTCTGACTATTTCTACCTAGGACATTCCTAGATTAACCCATGTCCTTCATCTAATAGATAGAGGACAACCACTTGTTAGTAGCTTTGATCATTTCTAAGTTGTTCCCAACCAAAAGTATGTCATCAACATATAGGGTAAGAAATATAACTCCCCCAATTATTCTCTTGGCATACACACAGTGGTCCCCTGAAACCATTGATAAGCCAACGAAGTAATGGCTTCATGAAATCTAAAGTATCAAGATCTAGAAGATTACTTAAGACCATATATAGACCTTTTAAGATAACATACCTTGTCCTCTTGACCCTTTGGTTCACATAGATCTCTTCCTTAAGGTTACCATTGAGGAGAGCAATCTTTACATCCATTTGGAACAACTATAAGTCCAAATGGGCAACCAGTGCTAAGAGCAAGCGAATAGAAGCAAGTCTCACTACAGGAGAAAATATCCCTTCATGGCCTATACCCTCAATTTGGGTAAAGCCTTTTGTCAGTAGATAACCCACTTATTTTTAATAAACTTACATTGAGGTGGAAAATTAATGAGTTTACAACCCTTGTTTCTTGCCATTAAGTCGATCACATCCCTCATGGCACCTATCTACTGTTTTAATTTGGTAAATCAATCACATCTTAAAAAGAGGTAGGCTCCTCTACTTCTAAGCGATTGCATGGGAATATTTCCTCCTTGATTTGAAAATATCATCGAGGAATTCGTCTTTGCTTACTCCTTCGAATCTTAGTACCTTCATCATCTGTCTACCTAGAAGAAGAATCTCTTGACCTTTACCTAACAAGTGTCAAACCTTAGTATGAGGAGAATCAATCTATGGGGTTCTGAATATGTGGACTAACCGCATGTTCAAGACTATGACATTGAGAATGAACCTCATTCTCAAGTTGATTCTTCCTAAGAATTGGAGATTGAGGATTGACCTCATTCTCCTGAGCAGACAAGCCTACCACGTTCCTATCGGATAGGGGAGGTGTACCATCCTTGATGATTTGGTGAAAATTCAAATCCTCCACCTCATCAAGAGATGGTTGAATGTCTTACTGTAACTCATATAGCTTGACGTCCTTTTTTATTTCACCAATGATTGAGAACTCAACCTCAAGAAAATCGACATTACAGAATTGATTTTCATCATGCCATCATTTGGATGTTCCCTGTACACTGTATACCCTTTGGAATGTTTGGGATACCTTACAAACACCATTTTGGTAGCTCTCGAACCAAGCTTCCCATATTATGGGTTGCATTATACACATAGCCAACTGAACCCCATGGACGCTAGTGACCCAAGGATGGCTTTTTATCAAATTATAACTTATATGATGCAGATACACTCTTACTTAGCACGCGATTAATGATATAAGTTGTCATAAGCAGCGTCATCCCCCTCCCTCGAAAAAAAAGAAAAACTAATTGGCAAGTTAGCATGTGTTGTGACAAGTGCTTAATGTATACATCATTTTAGGGCTATTTTTGCTTCATTTTTAGGAGAATTATGTGCTTAATGTTATTACTTGTACTCGTATTCTCAATTTATGCTTGGGTATAGTTGTTTGATGTGTTCTGCATGATTTTAAACCTTTTTACCCAACATTTGACCATAAATAGATGTATTTTGACCTCCCTCGTGGATACCCATGAGTTGCTACACCCATGGAGCAAGAATAGAGCAGAAAGCTAGTTCCAACCCAGACCACGATCAGACCGTGGTGAGCATGAAACCACTGGCTCTTCTTCTTCCTTTGGCTATGTGGCTGAGATCAATCGAGCCCCTCTATAAAAGGCCCCGCTCTGCTGCAAAAAAAATATCAAAAAAACACAAGCATAGAGTTAGCATAGAGTAGAGCTTTAGCATAGTTTTCTTTCTCTTCTTAAATTTTGTTATTTCTTTCAAGATTTCTAGTTTGGTTTTAGTTTGGTGAGAAATTTTGAGTGTATGTGTTTGGTTTTCAAGGCAGTTTGAATCCCTTGGTTGAAGGCCATCTCAGTCAAACCTTTCTCTCAGATTTCGCCGAATTGTTGATTAGTTTGTTTAATTCTTAATCATGTGTGAGTAGTTTACTTTTTGTCGAGGGATTTAGTAGTTTATGAAAGATTTGTTGGATCATGTTCTAATTTAAAGAATTATGCTTATCTTTATGATTGGTTTGATTTTTTTCTATCAAGTGTTATTTATGTTGTTAGTGGATTTTTGGCCAAAATTTGCTTGCACAATTATAACAATCAAGTGCAAAACTGAAAGGTGAGATTTGGTTGTTGGACTGCTTGTTTAAACCTAACGTGGAGTCGTCTCGAAAGAGAGATTTGCATGTTAGGAGAACTAGAAAGTAATTGCTGATATTTAACTTGAACTAAGGCAAATTAGTTTGAAAGAACGACTTTTGCTTAGTTTAGGCAAATTTGATTGATTTCGAAAGAATAGATCAAATTTTTGGATAGATTGCAATTCCTCGAGATTAACCGATTTAGAGAAAAGCACATGATTGTCATTTTGATCCAATAGCCTTTCATAACTCCGAGAATGCCTAAACATATTTTCTCTTTGATTGATTCAGAATAGTGAATTAGAAGTTATTAAATCGAACCCTTTGAATTAGAATTTTACTTAGGACATTCTGATAAATAAGACTCAGTAAGTTACATTAGTCCCTGAGGAACGATATCTTTATCTATACTACAGCTACCCATGTGCTTGCGGTAGTTTAATCAAGTTTTTGGCGTCATTGCCAAGGACTAAACTATTAACTGTTGAGTTAGTCTTGCGAAAGTGACTAAGCATTTTATTATCTTTTATTGTTATTTTCTTTTCTTGTTTAATTGCACTAGTAGTGTTGATGATAGTGCTTGCAGGAATTTTTCCTATTTATGCGAAGTTCGATCTTGTACAAACCCGATCCTAAGATTGAACAGACTTTCTGCTTGAGGAGGAAAAAGCAAAGGATTGAAGAAGAAAGATGCAAGGCTGGAAGGAATCCAACAAGCATGGCGGGTGGAGGAGGTGACCAAATAAGAACGCTTCTAGATTTCGTTACTCCTGGAGTCCAAGGGATCACCTCAAGCATCGCTCGCCCTACTGTTGATGCCAACAATTTTGAGCTCAAATCGGCACACATTTTGATGATGCAGTAATCCCAGTTTGGAGGAACGCCTTTGGAAGACCCGAATCTACACCTCTCGGTCTTTTTAGAGGTGTGGGATATGTTAAACCTTAATGGAGTCTCCACTGATGCGATTCACCTGCACCTATTGCCTTTCTCCTTAAAGGATAAAGCAAGGGCTTGGTTACACTCCTTACCGTCTGGATGCATTACCACTTGGGATGAGTTGACAAGAGCCTTCCTTGCCAAGTTTTTCTCTTCGAACAAAACAGCAAGCTTGAGAAATTAGATCACCAATTTCTTGCAAAAAGATGAAGAGACGCTCTACGAAGCCTGGGAACAGTTTAAAGATTTGCTACGCCTATGCCCCCATCATGGTCTTCAACGTTGGATGATTATCCAAGCCTTTTACAATGGTGTGACCCAATCTGTGAGGTCCACTATTAATGCAACGGCAGGAGGAACTTTGATGAGCAAAATAGAGGATGAAGCCGATAATCTGATTAAGGAAATGGCACTCAATAATTTTTAATGGTCTACCGAATGAGGCCAACCCAAACGGGTTGGAGGTAAGCTTGAAGTTGATGTGCTTACTTTACTTTCTGCTAAAGTAGATGCTATGACTCAAAGACTGGACTGAATGAATGTTGATGCTCTGAATTCTAGTGCCCCTTCCCCTTGTGAAATTTATGGTTCTATTGAGCATGTAACTTTAAATTGTCAAATAGGGAGTCCTTTTTTCCAAGACCCTAGTGAAGTTAACTATGTTAAAAACTTCAACCTGAGATCGGCCAATGACCCTTACTCTAGTACATTAAATCCGGGTTGGAAGAATCATCTGAATTTCTCCTATAGGTCTAATCCAAATCCATCAAATGTGGCCCCTACGAATGCTAGGCCACCCCCTGGTTTTCAAAGACCCTCGTTCCCTTGTCAAATGCCCCTAAAAGTCCAATTTAGAGTTGATGATGGAAAGCATGCTTATGGCACAACAAAAACAGGATGAGTATATTAAGCAATTAGCCTCAAAAGTTGATGTGCTTACGACTCATAATAGGATGTTGGAATCCCAAATTTTCCAAAAAGCTAGTTTTTCATCTACGCCCCCAGACAGACTTCCTAGCAAGCCCAAACCTAACCCTCATGAGTATTGCAACTATGTCACTTTGAATGAAGAAATAGAGGACTTAACTGACCCTGAGGATGTACCAATGGGATAAGGTAGGGAAATAATCATGGCTGGAAGTAAAGAAATGCATAATTGTGGCAAGACTGCTATATTTGAAGAGAATGACACTGTAGAGTTTCCTGCAATTTTTCCCCCTAAGCTCCTTGACCCAGGTAGTTTTTCTGTTCCCTGTATTGTGGGGAAAATGGAAGTTGAGATGGCTCTATGTGATCTAGGTGCAAGCGTTAGTATAATGCCATGTTCTTTGTTTCATAAGCTTTACCTATGACCATTACTAGCCGCACCCTTTTCACTACAGTTAGCTGACGGTTCTAAGACGCAACCCATAGGTAGATTGGACGATGTGCCAATCAACATAGGAGACATTTGGGTATTGGATGACTTTATTATAGTAGATATGCTTGAGACCGACGATGCTCGTATTATCTTAGGTCAGTCCATTTTGGTTACAGCTGGTTGCCATATTGATGTAAGAAAGGGACGGATTACATTTGAGGTAGAAGGGCGCTAGGCTGTGTTTTGTCATATAAAGGAAGACGTGGTTTCTCCTAGTTCTCCTTTATTGGATGTATTACCCCCTTTCCCCTGAGATTGATATAGAGGAGGTCTTGAATTGTGACGATCCTTCTAATTCTGACTGGATTTCTTATAAGAACCTCGACCAACAGCATGTTAAGGTGGAATTTCCTGCTCCCATGCCACCTAACATGCCCGAGGTTGAGGTCCCTGTGTCTAACGAGTCTTCCATGAGCAACTATTGCAAGTTCGCACAAGTTGTTCTCTCTATGCCCCCTATAGAAGGATTTGATGCAGATTTTGATTCGGGGGTTGAACAAGTTGATAGTAACCCACGTGATAAGGCACAAGTGCGCTTTGTTTTGTACGCGGATAATGCACTTTGGCACCTTGTCATGAAAACGAAGGACTTTCAACCCGAACTTTTGCGGTGGTACCTTCGACTGAAGAAATTTGACTTTGTGGTCCGAGATAAAGTCAATGTCCATACATTATCTGATCCTGACCAAGTATAGAAGAAGGATCAAGCTCTTTACCTTAAAAGAGCGCTTCTTGAAAGACAACCCAAACTCTTTTTCCTTTTTCTTTTTCTTAGCTTTTAATTTTACTATTTTTAGTTTGTCCAAAAAAAAACCAAACAAAAAAAATATGAATAAAATGTTAGCCACCGCGTCCAGATCCCTAAAACCATGGTTGTAAGGTGCCACCCAGGAAATCGAAAAAATAGAGGACCAGCAGACACCACGGTCAGACCGTGGTGAGTCCCATGGTCCGTGGTGTACAGCTACGACCCGCGATCTAGGTTTTCAACTGCGATGCCCACTCACCTCCCTCACACTTCATCTTCAGCCTCTCGACACACTCTTTCTCTACCTCCATTTTCTCTCTCTAAGCTATATATATATATATATCGTTTTATTTGCAGGGACAATTGTATAAACTAAACTTAGGTACCCTCAGCAGCATTTTCGGTTTTCCACCTACCATGGATTTATCGAACCGCCAAGTCACCCACGAATTTAACCCGAATGCATTCTGGGGTGAATTTTCGAGGAGTGTTAGGTACAGTACTAATTCATCAAAGCGCACACATGTTAGGAACCTTTGCATTAGAGTAGCCCAGTGTATTTTGGCTTGTTCCTTTTTGCGCAAGTGATAGTCTGAATGTCCCGAGATTGTCTGAGTTGTACTTTTTGTCTTGTATGCTTGATGGTGACCAGTTTGACCCAGGTTCCTTTTTAGCCAAGCAATTGCATAGTGCTGCTATTGGCACTAAAGGTAGGATAGTCATAGGTGGGATTGTGATTACTAATGCTAGATTTTTTAGAGTTGAGCCCAACCCTGAGAATAGAGTTTCGGGGTCCGAATGGCTTGATCAAGCTGCTTTTGAGATTATGAACTTTCATAAAGTTGAGGCTGACTGTTGACTAGCTTTTGCCGCTTTCCAATGTCGATTGAACCACTCTACTTCACCGGGCTAACCTTTAGTGGGTACCTGGTGATGACGAGGTTGTGCAACCCGCACCCCATCATCCAGCCCCTCATTCTAGTCAAGCAGGACCTAGTTCTTCCTCTCAACCACCCCTTCCTGACTATTCTGACCTCCAAGACATCCTTAGATCTATTCACGAGGAGCAAGTTTCCATCCGAGCATTTGTTGCTTCTGAGAATGTCGCTCTTTCAGGACTTTGTTCAAGAGCTACACGATGAGTTTCATGGGTTGCTTGCTTACCAGACACAATATTTCCAAGACTATAGGGCATGTATAGAAACCTGGCACGTATCTCTTATTGCCAACCACCTTATCCTCCACCACCACCCCCTTCCTGAATGCTCTGTGCTACTCCCCTTCCCTTTTTCTATTCTGTGCCCACATTGAGGGCAATGTGTGATTCAAGCATGCAGGAGTTAGTTGGTCGTTATATTTGGCGTCTGATGCCTGTTTTCGATTTGATGTGTTTGTGCTTTGTTTATGTAATTAGTGGTAGTTTTTGTAGTTTTTGATTTTGGTTTTTGTTTTGTTTAGTAGTGCATTTAGTTTTCTTTTTATTCTAGGTTGCATTTTAGCTTTTGTCTATTTTTTTTTCTTTAGTCACTTTGCATTTTTTTAGTTTGCATTGTTATTAGGAGCATTCATTAAAAAACAACAAAAATTAAAAGGAAAAAAATCCTTCGATAATGATCTTTCTAGATTTGGTAGACTTCTTTCATTTAGTTTGATCCTTTGATTTGCCCGAATTGTGCATAAAATGTTTGTGAATGAGTTTTTCGAAATGATCTCCATGTTTTGACCATATGTTGGATGCGAGTTGATTTACCCCATGAGTCTTATCATGATTTTTGGCGTATGCTTACTAGTGAGCTAGTTTTGACCCTGGTAGATATCCCGTGAGATTTTGAGCTTTTAAAGGCTATTCATCAATTTGGTCTCATATTTTCTTTTATGTGTGACTCTTCCTTGACGTCATTTCTCTACAACTTGCTTTGATTCTCATTCAAGATCATATTACGCATATGCATTTAGACAATATGATTGATGCATTCTTTTTCTTTGATTTGTTTAAACCCCACGACCAAATAGCCACCTTTGTTGTATATTGTATCCCTTACTAGCGCATTTGAGTCTATGTTCGTTTTTCTTGATTTGAACCTCCTGTTATAGCCCATGGCCAAATACTTGTCTCACCTTTAAGCCAAGACTAGAGGAGTGTTTCATTCTTTTGCATCAAGGTTGATAGGGCACTAGTAAGGTGGATTGTTATCTTTTAGTGAATTTTGGCTGTTTAGGTGAAGGGATGTGAGATTTTGATAAATCTCTTGTTTTATTGTACAAAGTTTGGAGAAGAGTTGATATTTAAAGTTCGCTATGGATCTCCTCTTGGCTATCCTTTTTGAAAAAAAAAAGAAAAAGAAAGAAAGGATCATGAACCCAAAAAAAAAAGTAAAAATGAAAAAAAAAAGCAGAAACAAAAAAAAGTGTTAACCTTGTTGAGATTGTAAGATGTTTGTCACTTTCGACTCTTTCTCTCTTCAATTTGGGATTTATTTTATTGATAAATTGTAATTGCCTAATAAGGATGTCGTATGATGCATTGGAATTGTTTAGCTCTTAGTCTTTGGCTTCTCGCTCCCCATTTCCAAAATATTTGTTCCCCTCTTACCTTTAGCCATGCCCCTGTTACAACCCTATGAAAGTCCTCATGATTGTCACATGCGTTTGCATTTTGGTGATGGAGAATTTGAGAATCTTGTAAAGCTTATGGCAAATTTGAGTTTAAGGAATGAGAATTGAGAGAACCTTCATTATTATTAAACACATGAGTGATGAGAGCCACATAACTAAAGTGAGGTACTACTGGCCTTGCCAACCTTACTTGTTTCATGCACTGGAGTGACTGTATTTGACGATTTGGAAGAGTGGTTCAAGTTTGACATTATGGTCTATCAAAATGTTTTTGCAAATTTCATTCCCTAATCTGTTTGTTAATGATTTTTGCCCCTTTTGGGCTACCTTTGGATCAGCTTTGCCATTTGAAGTTACCTATGTCTATCCTCATGAGGTTATGTATAGTTTTATTTTTTTAGCATTGCTTGAGGATAAGCAACAGTTTAAGCATGGGCGAGTTTGATAAGTGCTTAATGTATAAATCATTTTAGGGCTATTTTACTTCATTTCTAGGAGAATTATGTACTTAATGTCATTATTTATACTCTTATTCTCGATTTATGCTTGCGTATAGTTGTTTGATGTGTTTTGCAGAATTTTTAGCCTTTTTACCCAGCATTTGACTATAAATAGATGTATTTTGACGTCCCCCACGGACACCTATGAGCTGCTACGCCCATGGAGCAAGAATAGAGCAGAAAGTTGGTTCAAGCCCAAACCACATCGGACTGTGGTACCTGCCACGGATCGTGGTGAGCATAAAACAGCTGCCTCTTCGTCTACCTTCGGCTGTGTTGCTAAGATCAATCGAGCCCCTCTATAAAAAGGCCCCATTCTGCAGCAAAAAAATAACAAAAAAATACAAGCATAGAGTTAGCATAGATTAGAGCTTTATTATAGTTTCCTTTCTCTTCTCAAATTTTGTTGTTTCTTTTAAGATTTCTAGTTTGGTTTTAGTTTTGGTGAGAAACTTTGAGTGTATGTGTTTGGTTTTCGTGGCGGCTTCAAGCCCTTAGTTGAAGGCCATCTCAGTCAAACCTTTCTCTCAGATTTTGCCGGATTGTTGGTTAGTTTGTTTAATTCTTAGTCATGTGTGAGTAGTCTACTTTTTGATTAGGGATTTAGTAGTTTATGAAAGTGTTGTTGAATCATGTTCTAATTTAAAGAATTGTACTTATCTTCATGATTGGTTTGATTTCATTCTATCAAGTGTTATCCATGTTGTTAGTGGATTTTTGGCCAAAATTTGCTTGCACAATTGAAATAATAGGGTGAATGTTAAGTCAAAAATCATGCATGATTTTTATAGTTATTTCGAGTATATTATATATATTATTTCGTTTAATTGGTTTTGTCTTATATATATATATATATATATTTTTTTTCAGGGTTAGTATCAATTTAATAAAGATGAGAAGAGAGGACATCAAAGCTCGGGAATTACAAGTTTGGCTATAAAGACGGTCCAAACAATAAAAATTATGGAGAACATTATTTCCATAATTATTTAATTGAGCTAGGGTTGCAAAAGTTGAAGAGAGTTAGAAGTCTTGAAGGAGATAAGGAAGAGGGGAAGAAGAAAACCCTAAAGAAAGAATAGACCTTCCCCATGCTATATAATCCCACGCCTAACAATCTATCCGGATCACCTTCTTCTCTTCAAGGAGTTACTCACGCAGCCCCATCACCTCTTTCATCACCTCCATCACGCAACAGCTTCATCTTTTCCTCACACCCCACGGTTGCCCTCTCTTCACAGCCACGCATCATCCACCTCTCACCATCATCATCATACCCAGCATCATCATCGTTTTTCTTAGCTCACGCACACCCTCACCTCCTTCATCATCATCATCATCATCTTTCATCACCATCGTCATCTAGCATCATCAACTCCTTCTTCCTTCATCACGCAACCACCCTCTTCAATTCCCTTCCCCATCATCCTCATCTTCTCTATCATCATCTCACGCCTCATCCTCTATCGCCATCACCAACATCCATCTCCATCCTCACCGTCCATCATCATCATCGCCTTCATCGTCGATCAACACCATCACCATCGTGGTCTTCAGCGCTGTGAAACCTCCGTCAAAGTATAGTTTTTTATTATTATTATTATTATTATTATTATTGTTATTACTTTGTTTTATTTATTTTTTGTGTTAGGGTTATTGTTAAACATGAAATATTTGAGTTATAATTGTAATTTTAATTTTAATATGAGTGACTAATTTTTTTATGCTTAGTATAATCTTCTTGAAGCTATGCTAAATTAATAATTTTGAAACAAGTTTTGTGCTTTAATGCCTAGTTGATTTCTATTCATGATTCTTTAGCGATTAGTGTTTATCGTTTATGAAATTTGTGTTAAATCGATTAGAATGCATGCTAGTTGATTAAATACAAATTCGATTGATAGTTTAAAAGATTGTAATACGTAAAAGTTATAATCTTTTAGGCCTAGGTATCACCCTAATTAATCATGGATGACTCAAACCCATCTCTTTTAATTAGGTAATCGCTTTAGATCTTTGTTAATTCGATTTGCTGGTAAATTGGTTACAAAGTGTTAAATGATGTTTTTCTAATTTGTAATGCTCTAATTTGGTTAAATTTTTGCGCTGGTGTAAAGATTATCAAATTAGTAGGGTTTATATTAGGGTTGGCCCTAAGTAAACTAAAATCTAAGGAAAAATGGGGAAGAACCGCTGATGGATCTCTTCTACAGTTTGACTCATGAATGAAATTAACTTGTATGTTAATGATAAATATTAATTTGCATGGTGGATTGAGATTATACTAAGCATCCTTCATAAATTTGATAACTTTCGATTATTATTTGGTACTTAGAGTTAATTTGATTTGTTTGTTAATTCTTGTTTTATTTTTACTAGCTTAAATATAATTTCAATCAAACCCCCCCCCCCAAAGTATAGTCTTTTAGAATTGTCTAGGTATTTTTAGATAGCTTAGAGTTTGATTTTTGGAGTAGTTATAATTTTAGATTGAGTTTTAGTATTTAATTGCTGGTTTGTTTGAACTTAGACTAAAAATAGTTATTTTTGTTATTTTTTCGATTTTAATTAATTCTTAGGGTTTATATAGTGTCCTAGTTTGCTCATATTCAATTTCGTAATTTTTGGAAATTATTTGATAATTTTTCAGATTTATTTTGCGAAATTGATATGTGCAGGTTTTTCGGCAATTAATTCTGAATATTTCGATTTTTAATTTTAATTTACGATTTTTAAGTATTTTTTGGTTCATAAAGTTGTGTCCTACAATTAGGGTGATTTTCTTAATCATTTTCGTATTTTTAGTCATCCAGATTATTTTATTTTTAATTTCAGATTCAATTTTCTGCTTATTTATTCTACAGTAATTTTCTGATTTAATCTTCCTGAAATTAATCTGATAATATTCTGGAGTTATAAACCTGTCCAGCTTAAGTATAATATTTTAGGTTACTGTTTGATAATTTTAATATTTAGTTTTCTGATTATTAGTTGCTGTTTTGAGTTTTTATTAAAATTTCAGTTAATATTCTGATTTTATTTTTCTGAAAGATTCAGGAAATATTTTTACTGTTTTATTTCCATAATATGATTCATAATATTTAGGAGAGTTATTAGGTCTTTTTCTAGATTTTTATTCATTAGATTTCAATTGTTTTAGAATTATTAAAATTAGATTTAACAAGTTGATTAATAAAATTATTTAGAAGCAAACTAGCCATTTAAAGCAATCTTTCCTCGTGGATCGATCCCTACTTCCCTACGCTATAAAAATTATATAATAACCGAAGTAGTGGTTAAATTTGTAGCCCTCGACAAGCTTTACAGTGAAAAACTAAAAGGTGAGATTTGGTTGTTGGACTACTTGATTAAACCTAACGTAGAGTCGTCTCGAAAAAGAGATTTGCATGTTAGGAGGAATAGAAAGTAAGTGAACATATTTAACTTGAATTGAGGCAAATTAGTTTGAAATTAATACTTTTGCTTAGTTTAGGCAAATTTTAATGATTTCGAAAGAATATATCAAATTTCTGGATAGATTGCAAGTCCTCGATATTAACCGATTTAGAGAAAAGTACATGATTGTTATTTTGATCCAATACCCTTTCATAACTACGAGAATTCCTAGACATATTTTCTCTTCGATTGATTCAGAATAGTGAATTAGAAGTTATTAAATTGAACCCTTTGCATTAAAATTTTACTTAACACATTCTGACATATAAGACTCAGTAAGTTACATTCGTCCATGAGGATTGATATCTTTATCTATACTACGGCTACCCGTGCGCTTGTGGTAGTTTGATCATGTTGACCTGACTATGTCAAGCAATGTCTAACTCCTTGATCGGTTAGTTGTCTTCATGACCTCGATCGGTCTGAAGAGTCCTAACTTTTCGTTCAATTGAGGTTCCACTTCCACTATGAAGCATTTGAGCACACCAAGTGCCTCATAGTAGTGCATAATAGTTAGTTATACATATATATATATATATATATATATATATATGTTGGGTGTCATATCCTGGCTGAAGTGTATGGACGGAGTAGAGCGAGGGTCTGGGATAATGGCGTGGGGAACCTCAGGGGTTTGACGTCCTTGATATTCCTCTTCGTGCTGACTAGTGGGGTCCTGTCGGTCTGCTCCCCGAGAACGCCCACGTCCGGCCCCACGACCACGATGTGTACCTGACATCTTTGAGACAAATATACAGAACGTAGTGGTCAAATAATATAAGGAACAAATAATTAATTGCAAGTTAAATTAACAACAAATGTCGTGTGTGACCATAATTACAATGTCATAAATGTCACGTATACAATGTCATAAGTGTCGGAATTAACATAGAATACAATTTGGTTTTAGGTCACAAGCTACTCATTTATCATTATCACTGTCATTCAGAGTCTTCAGTATCGTCGTCAATATCATCCCACTCCTCCTCTTCACTTCTCTCAGCTGGAACGTCTTCGTTTACCTCCTCAATTTCTTCCTCCTCATTCAACAAAGTTGCAGGGAGCATGTCAGTTACTGGTGTGTGGGACACTTGTTCCTCTTGAAATGCAACTGGTAAAGTGAATTCATTATTCACTTTGTGTCTAGATTTGTTTGGTATGACAACCCACCAATTACCTTTATCTCTTATTCCATTTGGGTACCTCATGTACACCACCTGGATTGCCGAAGCAGCAAATATGAATGGATCATATTTTTTATATCTTCTTGTTGCATTAACCTCAACAAAGGGACATAGTTTGGGGTTGCGTGCTCCTCGAGGGGTGTTATCAAACCAATCACACCTGAACAATGTACATTGTTTTAGTGGTTCTCCTAGATATTTAACACGAATAACTTCTTGAAGGATTCCATAATAATGATCCTCAAATCCACCTTCCCCGCTCCCTTTCACACAAACCCCACAATTGTAACTCTTTTTCCCTTCATACCTTTTCTGTGTATGAAATAAGAATCCATTCACCCTAAATGCAGACCAGGTTGTGACCTTCCTCAGAGGCAGTTGAGCCAAATGGTACAGGTGTAGCTGACGTTCGTCATTGAACATTTGAACAACGTCAACCTACAAGTATTTATGTTTCAACTCATAAGGTCGGGACCATTTGCTACAAACAAGTTCTGATGAATTAGTACAGTAATTTCCAAGGAAGATGGAAAAATTAAAAAATCTTACTGCTTTCTTGAACCACCAAATAAACTCTGACTCTATTAATGCATCTAACTCCACATCTGTGAAATTTGGGTTTCCTTGTAATTTTTGTTGTTTGAATAGTCTGTACAAGTCATTATTCATTGATTAGCACCATGTTGCAATTCATAAAATGGTATTCGTTCAATGCATGTAATGGATGAAATGGGTACTTTTTTTGGTAACTTACGCGATGTATGGTTCAACTTCATTACAATTCAACACAATATGAAGTTGTGCAGCATTCATTTCTTCATCAATTAGGTACCTCTGTGTCCGACTTCCCACAGCAGTGCCTTTGGCTTGGAAAACTGACAGAATTGGCTCACCTCCTGGCTCCACATTGATTTCCTCATTTCATCGACGTCTTGTGCGCATTGAAGGCACATTAGTGCCGAAGTAGAATGAAGAAAACTGTGATTTCTCGAACACCAGATATGCTTCGGCCACTGACCCCTTAGGGGATGTTTTGTTTTTAATTTTCTTCTTTAGCCACCCGAAGTACCTACATTAAAATTTTATGAATGTTTGAAGCACACTTTAGTTTTACATTTACATGTGTGAGGAAATCTGTCAAATGTATTTACCTTTTAAAAGGATACATCCATCGATGTTGCACTGGACCCCTAAGGTATGCTTCTTCTGCGAAATGCACAGGTAAGTGCTCCATGACATTGAAGAACCCAGGAGGGAAAACTCTCTCCAATTTGCAAAGGATGATGCGTATATTGCGTTGCATTTCTTATAACTTATCGACCCGTAACACTGTTGAGCAAATGTTTTTGAAGTACTCACTTAACTCAACAAGTGGTTCACATCGTCTGGTAGTGCATGAAATGCTATTGGCATTAATGTCTGCAGGAACACATGACAGTTATGACTCTTCATGTTTTGGAACTTTGCAGCCTTCATATCTATGCAATTCCCAAAGTTGGAGCAATAAGCATCACGCATTGTAAGCTGTTGGGCCCACTCACATACCCCTTCCTTTTGTCCAAAGAAAGGACGTACGAAGCCTTTGGCTTCAGTGTCCTCCCATTAACACCTCGTTCAACATTTAACTCGGCACGATCACACATGTCACACATGTCCAACCTTGCCTTCACATCATCTTTTGTTTTTCCCGGAACATCCATGACAGTGTTTATGATGTTGTCGCATAAGTTTTTCTCTATATGCATAACATCCAAGTTGTGATGTAGCAACTGGTCTTTCCAACAAGGTGAATCCCAGAAGATGCTTCTCTTGGTCCAGTTGTGAACATTTTCCTTGAAACCTAGGATTACAAAATCTCCATCCGTGGTTACTTTTGGAAGAGTATGCACCTCATTCCACAGTTCCTCGCCACTTCTCCTGGATAGAAGGCCCTCTTTCACCACTATTCCCTTACAAAACGCGGTGTGGTTTTTCCGAAACGCATGATGTCGAGGCGAGAATCGACGATGACAGTCAAACCATGATGCTTTGCCCCCAAGTTTCAAATGTGTTGCCCTCAACTGATCCATACAAACAGGGCAACTCAAAATACCATGAGTGCTCCATCCAGATAACATTCCGAGCGCGAGGAAGTCATTCACTGTCCACATTAAGGCAGCTCTCATCAAGAAGTTTTGCCTCATGGAAATGTCATAAGTCTGGACACCATCCCACAGAGTTCGGAGCTCATCAATCAACGGTTGCAAGTACACATCTATTTTATTCTTTGGATTTGACGGCCCCGGTATAATGCAAGTCAAGAACATATATGGCGTTGTCATACACATATCTGGAGGAAGGTTGTAAGGTGTCACAACCGCAGGCCACATTGAATAAGAACGGCCAGATTGTGAGAAAGGGCTAAACCCATCAGCACACAAACCAAGCCTCACATTACGAGGCTCATAAGCAAAATCTGGGTATTTGCGATCAAAATGTTTCCACGCTTCCCCATCTAAAGGGTGATATAGAACACCATCCTCACGCCTATTGTTATAATGCCACCTCATGTGCTTAGTTGTGCTTCTTGAGGCATAAAGGCGTTGCAGCCTTGGTATCAAAGGGAAGTAGAACATTTTTGCATATGATTTTAACTTCTTCCCATTATCGTCTGACTTAATCGGCTTCCATCTTGGCAAATCACAAAACTTGCAATTTTCAAGGGCCGAATCTTCCTTAAAGTAAAGCATACATCCACCGCGGCAACAATCAATCCTATGCACATCTAAACCCAAACTTCAAACCTTCTTTTTCAACTCTGAGTAACTTTGGGGCACACGATTGTCTGGCGGGCAACTCTCATGCAGTAACTGCATCACCTCATTCATACAATTCTGCGGCATATTGTAATCAAATTTGATACTCATCAACCTCACAGCATTGGACAACTCAGTTTGGTTTGAACATCCCTCCCACAAAGGCGTCTGAGCAGTGCGAAGCATATCATAAAATGCCTGAGCTTCTGCATTTGGTTGCTCACTAACTTCAACCTCATTAGTAGCAATCACATCGTTCACCATTGCTCCAACACGATCGACAAACGAGTTTGTGTTATCGAAATCCATAGGACTTGTTGGAGCCATGTCATCATACAAGTTTTGTTGGTTACTACTGCCAACATTTGCATATTCAGCTGGTTCTATCTCCCCATGAGATGTCCAATACCAATACCCCCTAACAAAGTCGTTTTGGTACAAGTGTAATTTAACATCATCAAGTTCCCTATATGCTCTGTTTCCACACTTGGCACAAGGACATCTATAATGCCCATTATTAATGAACTCTGTTTGACACCTTGCAAATTGATCAAAAATTTCTACTCCTTCTAAGAACTCCTGCCTGTAAGATTTTCTCCTTGACAGAAATATTTCATACATCCACCTCCAATGGGGTGGTCCACACATATTATCCATTGTTCATCATTGACAAAGTAAGCAGTACATTGGTTACTTTAACAATTGACGTATGCTGAGAAATTTAGTTCGTATACAAGTGAACACATGATGGACTTATCATTAAACTATTTCGTCATACGCTACGATCAACAGGATACCAACAAAAGCACATATATATTACGAAAATGAAGTCAGGACATAAACCTGTTTCAATGTTTGAAGTGGGAGCCCAAAGTTGTGACATGCACACCGATAATAACAACATTCACAGCAACAATAACGGATTTTTTCCCTTTTCGCAATACGTTTTCTCTTACGACCCATTTCCTTCATATTAATAATCCACAAAAATCGATCTCATTAACACACAAATTCAAATAACACCCTTCCCTCAATTCGTACACAGCGACATATATGCACAACTTTTTCACATTTAACGGAATAATATATCCTCATAGTTGCTTACTAATTGTTTTCTATCAATTCTCAACAATAAATACATTTCACAACTAATTATGTTCAATGTCTGTACGAACACATTCTTCACTTCACTATAATTAACAACACCAACAAATTACTAATAATAGCACTTCCCTAACAATTACATATTAATTTTCACACTAATTTCAACATACACAAACCATTATCAACAATTTAACACATATCACATAATCAATCCACTATAATTTACCAAACTGCATGCGACAATCCATACATTTTTAATTTTCCACAACAATCAATTTTCAAACATCACTCAATATAAATCTACCAATCACTAATTACCACAAAACTATCAAAATTATCTCTTCAATTTCACAAATCTACAAATTATTTAGGTTTAAATACTTACTTCAAGATATCGAAATTTATGATGGCGGGGATGTTGAGGTTGGTCGGTGGCAAAGAGGCGGCGGCGACGGCGGTGAAGAGGCGGTAGCGACGGCGGCGATGAGCGGGGCGACGCCGGTGGGAGGCATCGGAGCTGGGCGCTCGAGGCTCACAACCAACCTCACGCCCACTAACTCGGCGGTGAAGAGGAGGTGGTCGATGGGCGGGGGCGGGGCACACGAGGCCGGCGACCGGCGGGGGCGGGCAGACGACGGCGACGACCCACGGCAACCGGCGGGGGAGGGGCGAACGGGGGCGAATTTGGAGAGAGGAAGGAGAGAGAGAGAGCGCCTGACTCGCGAAAGCCGAGTCGGGCTCTTTTAAAGGGGGGCCGATGGAAATGACCGTCGGGCCTCCCTGTCCAACGGACATGGCCGCCGGGAAGTCCGTCGGACATAACTGTCCGGCGGATTGTCCGACGGACAGGTCCGTCGGACCCCTCAAAAAAGAAAACGGCAGGCGGCATTTTTCAAAAACCGTCGGCCGACGGATGGGTTCGCCGGAATATCCGTCGGAGATTCCGACGAACAATTCCGTCGGACAATTCGAAAATAAAAATAAAACATTTTCGCGGCCAGTTTTCAAAAAAAGGGGTGATCGACGGGTGTCTCGCCGGAATATCCGTTGGCAAGGTCCGACGGCCGGAATTCCGCCGGAAAAAGACCGGTTTTTAGTAGTGATAATCATAGGAACACAGATGACAATCGTGGAAAGACGCATAAACAATTAGAAAAAATACTTTCAACGTATGCAAAGATACGATAATATCTAACCCAAAATTTCATATATGTTATAATGTAGTAGACAGGTTGGGTTAGTAATTGTCAATGCATCTTGTATAAAAAACAGCAAAAGAAATATAAATGCTTATAATGAAATAAATGGTACATTAGTAATGAGGAGTATTTGTTAAGCGTGATTCTCCTAGCAATGAATCACTTTTCTATATTAGGGATTTGCAATCTTCTCCGACCTGTTAACTGTAAGCGTCGTTGAGTATGTCCATCATCGACCCACCTAACACATGCATATAATACGACTGAACATAGTTATATATTGAAAAAAAAAATTAAAAAAAAATCATTGGTCACAAATTAATGTTAACAACAGTATGGATTTTGATATTCCTGAGGTATATTCGATTGGTGGATTAATCAATAATCTGCTTCTAGGTGTTGTGGAGAGTGTGATTCCTACGAAATATATTACAATATATGTTAACATGGTAATGAAAGGTGAAGGAAAATGGATGAGAAAATAGAATAGCAAATTTAATTATCAGAATTGATAAATAATATACACACCTTTGTACCCTCTTAACAAACAGCCTAAACGCAAGCAGCTCATTTTCAGAAAATAAATTGCAGGAAAGATAGTCGCCTTCAACTTTAAAAAATCTCCTCATAAGATGAGTTTCAATGCATTTAGCCAATAAAAGAAAGAGTAATATACTAATAGTAGCTACTATGAAACTAAACATTTAAACATGAAAAACAACATAACAATAAGGCTAAGGTATAATTAGTTGGAATCACATACTGCATATCACAAATAAGCAAATCTCGCTTGAGGATTCCCACATGTATCATATCACTTGGGAAACAACAACTGCTAATGTCTGCACAACGGATTTAGTGAAAGTCGTGTACACAAGGGGAGTTTAATAATTCACAAAATCAGAGTATACTATCTTTATGTTGTAAAAGTGTAGAGACATCAAGAAAAGGAACAAATCGTGGGACATGGTGGCATGGGATTGCATTGTACTCATCAACCAAATCCAGTAATAGAGTCTTACGAGTGAAGAACAACTTCAGGTTGATGTTCACTATTCCTATATCCTTATGTGTGGTAGTACCTACTGAGAATCCATATATGTGATGTACTCGACCAATTTTCAAAATAGTCATCCGCATGTCGATTTCATTGTACTTGATGACGCCTAAAATCTCGCTACGCTGTCGATGCATAATAAAGTATACTGCTAATAATTTTACATAAATGGGGAACGAAACGGAACTTAAGAAAACTGAAATACCTCGACATCCAGAAGGACAACCTTCCAAACTCTATGATTGTTATATACTCGAATAATCAACTTCTTCATCAATCGTACAAAAATGCATATGGAGGTACTATAATAGGAGATCAGATACCATGAATTGCCATAAAATCAAATGAGATATTTGTGGCCATGCCTGTGATGGTAAATAATCAAGTGGCACACATAAGTCCAATTATCCATAAAATATGTTATGAATTTGTATATCTAGAAACTGTATGTATGAGTAAAGTAGATAATATTTGGAAAAAAAAAATTGCGCACTGGACCTTGTAAGTACTTACTAATTTTGTTTGCTTTGCCCATGTAAAATAACTTTGAAATGTAATCCTAGAACTGATTAGGTATATAAAAAATTTTGTACTCATAATTATATTGTTTAGATTTGATTTGAAGGATCAAATAAGAGTGTTTTGACCTTATATGTTACATTTGATGTAATTTTGTCATGCTAAATTTGATATTCTATAATTATATTTTTCTTAGTATAGAGAAAACTGCTTTGTATCTATAAACTTCAATTCTTATAAATTTTCACATATTCCAAAAGTCAAAACTAACCTACCAAATTATGGGGTTGATATATTCATTGCATATCGATTAGCTAGAATAGTTGAAGAATATAAAAATAATTTAAAAATGAGCATCCATAACACTAACTAATGTTCGCCAAATTATAGGAAATAAAAAAAATTGAAAGAATGAGCTTCTACCATGTATGGATCTGCTGCAATAGGAATTCATCCCCATCCCTGCGTATCCAGCTATCGTCTTCAACACTTCCATACACTCTCAAAATCACTCTCAATTTTTATTGCAATTTTTATCCCCTCTCCAATCCCTTCTGCCTACATGTTTGTATTTTTGGAAATGCATGTATTAATTCTTCAACACTTTAGTTGAAATTAGTTTTAGGTACTCAATAAATCTAGTCATAAATTAACTAAAAATATCAAGGACCACATCAGGGGGTTTAGAAAGAAGACCTCCTAATATCAAGACTACAACAACTGCACTATACTGCACGAATGTTGTAACCCTAGAAGGTAAGTTTCTATTTCTTTTTTTGGGGTGGGGGATCAAGTACAATCATATCAATGACCTAGAATCATTTGCTTTCTTCATAGCACTCACATTTGAAGATACAATTTCTTAATTAAATGAGAATGCCATGACAAAATTGGATAGTATACTAAAACTATCATTTCTTAAATCTGAACATATATGGCTTCACATTCTAAGCCAGATAATTAATTCTAACTAGACCTCAAACTCCCAGTCTCCCTGTCTATTAGCAAACTATCTCTTTCACCAATTCAAGCAGTGCACTCCATAACTCTACAAATTTGACCATCACAAATATCATTGAAGTTTATATAACTAATAAGAAATAGAACCCACAAAACTAAAAGGATAATTTCTCATGAATTCATGTCAAGCAGTGCATTATGCGAACTAAGTTTTGCAACTGTGACAATCTAACTAAGCTTTGTTTGGCCTAGTAAGTACAAAATTGTTTTTGTTTCTTAGAAGTAGGTTTTCCAAAAACTATTTTTGGGGAACGTATAAAGTGTTTGGGCCTATATGATAAGTGTTTATAGGAGTTATGTTGTTTGGCCTATTTATGTACAACTCTTTAATTTATCCCTGTCATATGATTGGGGTTTTTTTCTATATAATTATTGTATACATATTTTTTCTTAGTAAAACAATTTTTAATAAGACAAATTTCTTCATTAAACAGTGAAATTGGAGCAAATTGAGTTATTACGGAAACGACAATGTACAGAGGAGTGGGCGAAGTAAAATTCTACAACTATAATGTTGCAAATAGAAAAAAATAAATCATTAATCAAGATCATATATCCTAAGTCATACACGAGGAGGCTTCGATTATCAAGCAAATAAAAAAAAAGGGCAGCCCGGTACACAAGCATCCCGCGTTCAAGCAAGGTCCGGGGAAGGGCCGCAGCCCAAGGGGTGAACTGTAGGCAACCTAACATGACTTTGTCAGTGGCTGATTTCACGGCTCGAGCCCGTGACCTTTTGGTCACACGAAGACAACATTACCATTGCTCCAAGGCTCCCCTTCATTATCAAGCAAATAAGAAACAGAAATTAAGTCCCTCCCCCACCCTCCCAAAAACAGAGAAAACAAATAAGCACAACCTTAAAAAAAAAAAACAGTACTTATTAGAAAATTGATGCAAATATTGAAAAGGTAGCCTTCTCGAGAAGGATAGAAGTAAACTCCTAAAAACAATTCAAAAAAAAAACAAAATAGATTAACTCATGTAGAGCAAAAACAAAGAACTGACAAAAGAGATTAAGTGTAGGTAGTAAATTGATGGAGATGACATTCGGAGGAAGAATTCATGGAGGTAAAGGTGAGACTTGGGGAGGGGGTAGTGAGTGGTGTTAAATGTATTACAGTAGATATAAGAGTAACTAAGATGTAGGAAAAAATGCTTATATTATATGAAATAGAGGCTACTTATGAGTGGTGAAGAACATTAAAAATGACGAATAATATGTACACACGGACCATTTAGGTGTCCCCAAGTTTTGAATTTGAATTTTAAAATTGTTGGTTGATGGTTGAAAATAGATATTGGAACGATAAAATTCTATTTAAAATTTAACAAACTAACAATCATCTTAGTTTACACTTTGTTTGGCTTAGTTTTTGCTAAACCGTTTTTATTTTTTTAGAGAAGTCATTTTCCCAAAAAAAAAAAAACAAATTTTGGAGAAATTACGAAGTGTTTGGGCGAGCTTATATGACAAGCGATTTAAGGTGGGATGTTGATTGGCATAATTTTGTATGACTCTTTTAAGTTATCCCTTTCATAGTGTTTTTTTTTTGTGTACATTGTGAATCTCATTTTTTTGTTAATTAAAGCATTTTTTTAAAAGATCAATTACTTCTTTTATTAAATGTGAGAGTGGGGCCAATTGAATTGTTAATAAAAAAATTTACAAAGGAGTAATTTTAATTTGAATTTTGCTATCTAAAGCATCAAAATACACACACCTTCCAATTACACATAAAAAATAATCAAAAAGGCTAACTTTCATTTGGAAATCAATAAAACCAATCTCATCCCTATTTCTCTCAATTTTATTTATTGTGATAGGGTTTTAATTGTTATGATTATGGGTTATCATTTTGTATGTATGTATGTATAT
>JACYFF010031955.1:55134446-55152062 GCA_017589665.1 Selenicereus undatus
TATATATATATATATATATATGTATATATATATATATATGTATATATATATGTATGTATATATATATATGTATATATATATGTATGTATGTATGTATGCATGTATGTATGTATGTAAGCATGTACGTATATATACATATAGATATGTGTGTGTGTGTGCATGGAGCGGAGCCAAGATTCAAAGCAGGGGGGGCGAGATTAATAATACACATACTATAAACTTTAATAGTTCTAAAAATGAAGTGCGTAGCTACAACATTCAAGAAAGTTGTCCTCAACGAGATCCCATATTTTGAAAGTAAATTATGATATCGTCGTTCGAAAAGGATTAGTAAACTAAATATAAACAAGGAAGTAATTACAAATAAAATTAGCCCAACTTTAAATCTTCAACCAAGAAGACAATTAGGTTAAAATCCTCATTTTTCAATTCATGAATCATGAGTAATTCACTAAGCTAATCAATTATTTAACATGAATCTAACTAAAATCAGTAAAATAAACATAATTATTTACAAAATAACAAAATTTAAAACAAAAATTGGACATTTTTGGGAGTTACCTCAAATTGGGATTTGGGACTTAGAAGGAGAGCTGAGGAGGAGTGGAGGCGGCAGCACAAGTAGTGGGCCTGGCAGCGTCGGCGACTGGGCTGGGCAGAGAGTGAGAGAGAGTGTATGGGAGTTGGAATTGGTGGTCGTGGCTAGTGGCTCGGTGGCTGCATCACTGTGTGAGCGCCTGAGGTGGAAAGCAACCAGAGACTAGAGAGTCGAGAGACAGGGGCGAAATTAGGGAAAATGCAAGGCCAAAACTCATAAAAAAAAAAAGCAAACAAGGCGGACCGTAGAAGGAGAGTCACGAGAGTCAAACCCATGACCCCTAAAACAATAAAAGAGCAGCCCACCATCCTGTCACGCGCGCATTTGCAAAATACATGCGAACTAATTGATATATATCTATTTTGTTTTATTCACAAAAATATCTCACATTTTATTTTATTTTTCCTAAAAAGTTGGGGGGTCAATTGCTACCCGCGTTTTTGTGTTTTCTGTTAAGCTAGCTGTATTACCTTTTTACATTACAAAATCGTATTTTTAGTAACTGTATGAGTTAAATTATTATCGATGTGCTTTTGGGAGCAATAATTTTATTAAAAAGGATTATTATTGCTATTATTGATTTAAAGTTAATTCGTGCTATTTGTGCATTTCAATTATATCGATAGTTTAATTTAGTCGTTATTTGATTTATTTAGTCGTTTCTCGAGTACGATTAAGTTTTCAACCATATAATTAGTTTGGGTTTATTAAATCGAACCTAGACGTATTTGGGATCGAATAATCGACGAATGGTCGTATTATCATTCCAGGTTGAGATATGAGGTACGAGATACGAATAAGACTAGCAATAGACCACCAAAAAAAAAATGTTGAATAAATGGGGTGGCCAAGCCCCCTCTCTTTCATGGCTGAAAACCGCGACAAAAGGGGGGTCTTCATGTTCCCTGTGACCCCCGACCACCACACCACGGGAGAGAGAGAGAGGCTGAGCGATGGACAGAGAAGGAGGGGGCGCTGGCCGGCGACGGCGCCAATGCCACGGTGCGCAGCTAGCCACAGCCATGGACCGGCAAAGAGAGAGAGAGGGATCGAGCGGGAGTCAGAGCGGGGTGCTCGGTCCAAAGGCTAGGGTTTCGAAGCCCTCAACCCCACGCCACCACGACCATCACCGTCGACGGGTGAGCCCACATCGGCGACCACCAGCAACGACAACCGTAAAAGGGGGTTGATTCATGTCTGGGTTTGGGGTTGAATTGGGGTTCAATTTTGCATGGGTTAGGCGCAAATTGGGTCTATTCGTGCGGTCAGGGAGCGAGGAGTCAAAGAAGGGAGTTTTCAAGTACCTAAGGTTGAGCCTAAAGCCCATCGAACGAATCCCTAGCTTGGAATCGAGGTGGGTGTTTCTCACCTCCTAAGTAGTAGTAGTTTCAAAATCGTTTTAACCTTTAAGTTGTGTTGTATGTTAGTTTAGTTAACTAAGGCCTGAAAAGTAGTTTTGGAATGAATCATGCATGTTTAGAATCGATTCGAATATATTCAGCTAATTCATACCTGAAATGTTAATTCGAAGTGATTTACATATGTTTAGCTTCCATTCGAATCAATTGACGTAAATTATACCTGAAATGTTAATTCGAAGTGGTTTATATATGTTTAGCTTAAATTCGAATTAATTGACGTAGATTATGCCTGAAATATTAATTCAAAATGAATTATGTGTGCTTAGCTTCGATTCGAATCAATATATGTTTAGCATCGAAATGAATCAGTATAAGTTTAGCTTAGGTTTGAACTTAACTAGATAATTCAAACTTAAAGCTTTAAGTCAAATCATGCCTAGAAACTAACTTCGAACTGAATCATACGTGTGTAAAATCAATGCATATGAATGTTCAGTCGCTCCATGACCATTTGTGAACTTCGAATTGCATCGTACGAGTCTAAAATTGACATATATAAATGTTTAGCCACTCTATGGTCACTTATGCGCTTAACTACCCCATAATGGCTCACTAACTCCGAAATAAATAATAAATGTTTAAAACCCAATCGTGTTTGACTTGCTAGATAAAGTGCTATGGTTTATACATGAATATGATGGTACGTATGTGTTCGAATGCTTGTATGCTTAGCTACCCTATAATGGCCTGCTAGTTGTTAAATGAGATGTTATAGGTTATATGTGAATATAATGATGCGTATGCATTCGTATGCTTGCTAAAACCCACCGCTGAGTGGTGATGCTTACCAGGTGAGTACCTAAACCGTACCTCCTTTTAAGCTAGCTTGAGAATATGATAGGATTAATGAAATTGAAACCGATATGGTAGTTGGATGGTTTGAGGAAGAACTGTGAGTGGTTCGAGGATCTTGTGGTACGGTACTTGTGAGGAGGGAGTTCGGGATGTGAATTGACCGCAATCGTGTGGATTGCGAGGCCATGTGTGGCTCATTGCGTTGAATTGATTATAAAGTGCTTGAATGTGATATATGTGAACCCCTTTCCCTTCGATGTCCTCAAATTGCATTATGTGCCTAAGGGTGAGTTTTTCAAAGAAGGATTTCATGTTTTGAAATGATAGTAGCCATATCTATTAGTGCATGATGGCCTATTTTAATTAAATGAAAACAGTTTTGGGAGTTAACTCGCTTGAACGGGGGAATCCCTAAAGAGTTTTAAAAAGGTGTGAGTTATACGTTGAATGATTTTACCGTTTGAAATGTAAAGTTATAGCCGTTATGGACGATACGCTTTAAGTGGCTAAGATAATGTGCTGCAAACAATATGATATGATATGAACAATGTTAACCTAGGGGAAGGTCCGGAAATCCTAGAGGCCCTGATGAGGGTTAATGTAATGGTCCGATATGTTATGTAGCCATCCCGAGAGTAAGAGCTTAAGTGTGAGCGTTAGGTCTCACTATGGGGTCGGGAATAGTTCTCACCCAATCAACACCCTGTAATGATCTTATGCCAGAAGTATTTTTGTACAAAGATAAGGAAAGCAATTGGCCTTTGCCATTTTATATGTTTCAAAGAAAAAGAATGTTTTACGGGCCCAAAGAGGCCATATGGAATGAATGTGAAATGCTTATAAGGGTCATTTTACAACAAATACGAAATGTAAACTCTTTCAAAAGATCGAGAACCTCAAAGGTTAAGAAAATGCTTCCAATGTTCAAAGAAAGTTTCAATGAAAGTTTAAAGAAAATGTTTTTACATGTGTTGAATGTGACTTCAAACAGAATATATGACATGTTAGTGAATCATGTAATATCGTTCAAACGTGCCTATTGAATGCATAAGTCATGGCTTGTCCGATGTTCATGTTCTAGAACCTATGTCCTATGATATATCGCCTAATATTATGTTTGAGTGCTTAAAGTCAAGTTTATGATTAGTAATGTTTTCATAGGAATTCTATGAATGCCTAATATGATAGTAAAGTATGGATACGTGATATGTGACTAGTAAAGATATTATTGCCTGTAACGGTTTTGGTTTTAAGGGGGTTGGGGGACACTCACTGAGTGTGTGGTTGCTCATCCCACTACTCTTTCCTCTTTTCCCCCAGGTTTTCTTTATAACAGGAAGAAGGTGAGTCAGCTATGTCAAGATGGAACCTGTTCTTGCTTGCCAGGTGTCGTTTAGATCCATTTGAAGGGATCTTACGTGCTTGATGAAGTCATGTCATGTGTTCTTACTTTGAAATGATTGTAAACAAGTATTCTAAGTTCAAGTAATGAATATTGTTTATGAGTCGCTCTGCACGGCCATATGAGCCAACCATCTAGTTAGCTAGATGTCTTTTTGGTCAAAGTTAGTTATGTTTTGGGATGTAAACCCCATACTCCGGTTGTGTGAACTGTTGAGTTGTATCTTTTACTTTTTTTGTATTAATGAACTATTCTGTTTGGTGTACTCCGAGCGGGTGGCTCGTCGAGTTATGAACTCCGGCGTGTGCCTGTTGAGCTATGTTTTAAATGTTTACGCTTCTGTTGATTTACAGGACTTATTGTAAAGCGTTTAGCCTGGAAACGGACAGTTTTCAGGGGAAACTCTGTCCGTTTCGTCCTAAAATTTAAGTAAGAAGTTAGGAAAACGTAACGCTTCCGACCCTAGGGGCTAGGGGTGTTACATCAATTGACCCCCCGTGCCCTAACGTAGCTTTGCTCATATGTGTGTGTGTGTGTGTGTGTGTGTGTGTGTGTGTGTGTGATTATGGGTTATCTGTTTGTATGTGTACATTTTATACATATATACATATGTGTGTATGTGTGTGTGTGTGTGATCATGGGCTATCATTTTGTGTGTGTAGATTATATATATATATATATATATATATATATATATATATATATATATGTATGTATGTATGTATGTATGTATGTATGTATGTATATATGTGTGTGTATGTGTGTGTGCAGTAATTATATCATCCACCCGGTTGTACAACTACATTTGCACAACCGGGCCCACCCACTGCATAATTGGCGCCCCTACGATGCAAAAAGTGAATAACCGGCCGCGTACAAAAAAAAAAGCTCAAAACTGCTGCAGCTTCAAAACACCACGACCCAAAAACTTCCGCTCACTTTCTCTCTCCCAAAACCCACTCAACTTCGTGCTTCAATTAGAGAAATTCTGCTACATTTGCTCATCGATTTTTTCAAGAAATCTTCACAAAATCACCACTGAAGTTTTAAGCAAACAAAAACGAGGTAAGTTTCAGCAAATTCGAAATTTATCGGCATGATCGAAAGAAAACGATGAATTCGTTTGGCATTCTAAGTTTTAGCAAAATCTCACACTCATTATCGTGTTTTTCAAATGTTTGTAGATGAAAGCTCAACATTCATCAGTATGGAAGAAAAAGAGATCTGCTAGTGATGCATCAGACACTCCTCAGAAGAGGTATGTTGACACCCTTAAAACTTCTTAAACCTAATATTTGTGAGCAAACGTGCATAACTAGTGTGCAGCATGTGCTTGTTCCTTATTTAGTCTGCAAATTTACAATGAACATGTTTACCTTAATGTTCACTAATACATCCAAGACACTTTTACCCCAACTATTAGGATTCTGTTTTATAGTGAGTTGTACCTTATATTGTGGTGAGCCATATCTTCATTTTAGTGAGCTGTGAATTATGTGATTCTTCCTGTACACATATGTCTACTACAGTGTGTTATAATGTAGTGAGCTAAGGCTTGTATGTAGTGAGCAATGACAAACATCTAGTGAGCAGTACATTATGTGCTAGTGCCTGTCACCATATACATGCTCCAGTGAGTTGTGCCATATATTTTAGTGAGTTATGGCTTGAATATAGTGAGCCATGACAAAACTGTACTAAACTATGAATAATATGCTAGTTCCTATCAACATATGCATCCTGCACTAACATCCTATACATACTCACCTAGTGTGCCATACTTAGTGAGCCAAGGCATGTATATAGTGAGCCATGACAAAAATTTGGTGAGTTGTACATTATGTGCTAGTGCCTATCAACATATGCATGCTCTAGTGAGTTGTGCCATATATTTTAGTGAGCTATGGATTGAATATAGTGAGCCATGACAACATATGCATCCTATTGTGACTTTTCTCTTATAATATAGTGAGCCGTACTTTACATCCTAGTGTGCCATACCTTAAATTTAGAGAGTGGAACCATACATTAAAGTGTGCAATCTCAAACACCAATCTCTTTTCATATTCTATTTCATATGTACAGTGAGTTGTACCTTATATTATTGTGAGCCATGCTATTTCCTGTCGACATATGCATCCTATTGTGACTTCTCTCTTATAATATAGTAAGCTTTACTTTACATCCTAGTGTGCCCTACCTTAACTGCTACTGAGCTGTACCTTTTATTCGAGTGTGCTATCACATTTCCTGTAATATTAACATAATATTCAATAATATTTCATAACATAGATCAAAGACAGAAGGGTCAATCACAAGCCCTTAAGACATCATTATGAAGGTTGTCAGAGACATCTCATCTGAGCAAGTTAACATTAGGTAATTACCACTTGACATACATGAAAAACGAACATAGTGTAGTCCACTGTGCTAACATTATCTTTTCTTTTTTTTATTGAAGCACAAATGATCAAAATAAAACAAATCAAACAAGTCAAGGAATGCAAGATGACATTCCTCACAATTCAGGCCAAGGTATGTATACATTATATTTTATATTAATACCTGTCAAATAGTGAGCCCTGACATATGGGTTGGTGAGCCAATACAAATGTCTAGTGAGCTAATAAGCAAAATCAGTGAGTAGACAACTATATTTAGTGAGCTGACCTGCAATTGTACTGAGCAGACACCTATGTTTAGTGAACTAACCCACAATTATAGTCAGTAGACAACTACGTTTAGTGAGCTCACACATCATTCTTGTGAGCAGACAACTATGTTTAGTGAGCTGATCTATAATTCTAGTGAGCATATAGTTTATTTTGGCAAGCCGACCTAAAATATTGGTGACCATACCTTTTATTTTAGTGAGCTGAAATATATGTATTGAGACCCACATTACATTAAACATTACACATTTATTTACTTATACATCTTGTTCACTTATACAATATACCATGTGCAGCTGTAGAAGAAGCAGCCAACGCAACTCAACTAAAGCATCAGCAAACACTATCCACCGCAACGGAGACAACCTTTGTTGGGAAAACAAGTTCAACAAGTACTACTGCAACTAAGAGACTGCTGAAACAAGAAGCGATGAAAAATAGAAATATTTGTACTCCACCTACTTCAGAAGATGAGCAGCCACAAGCTCCCACAGCAGAGGAGAAACAAAAACTAGTGCTGGAAAAAACATTGAGTGTGCATGCTATGCAACCATCACAGCCTACTCACCAGGAAGAGGGAGGACAACACCAAAAAAAACCAGCAAACCCACCTCAACAAGGCACTATAGAATCAGGGCAGAGACTAAAGTTCGTGCTGAAAAAAAGGAAAACAATGCACAGCAGAAACTCCCCCAATGCTCCCAAAAACACAGCACAAGAAAGCTCTGAAAAAACAATTACTAACAGTCATCAACAACCATCTGAGGAAACAGATGACACTGTGGAGGACACCACTTACAAATTGCCTCCCCCTGGACATGTTGATGAATCAGACTTTGATGATGAAGTATTGGTGAAGAGAATAAAGAAGATAAAAGAAGGAACAAAGTCTAGGCCAAAGAAAATGCAACTGAAGCAAAAAAGTGTGTTAAGTCACAACCCGAGAAGAAGGAGAATGCGCAAAAGAGTCCTAAACCTCCTATAAAGAGTGCACAGCTCTCAGCTACAAAGCATAAACAAGAAAATAAATCCCTGAAGAAGAAACAGCATGTCCAAAAAAGTGCTGTTGTACATGTTGAAGGCCCCAAGTCTGTGCAATCAGTGCTAGAGCCTGTAGAGGGGGACACCAAGCACAAGAAGATCTTTCAATCAAGAATGTTACCATCGGGGTTTGTTGGCATGACTGCTCATTTCAATGAGGCACAAACAAAGGCAATACAAGATATGAGGTTTGGAGGATTCCTCCACTTACAAGTTATAAAACTGCTAAGGGATTTATGCAAATGGCTAGTGGACAGATTTGACCCATGCTCAGTCACCTTATACATATCACCAGATAAAAGGATTGAGATTACAACAATGGATGTGCATATCACATTGGCACTCCCCATTGGTGGAAGGAAAGTTGAGGACTTTTATGGGAAAAAGCCTAAAGATGCCAAATACAATGAAGTCCTTGATGCATGGAGAAAAGACTGGAATCTGCAAGATGGGACCCCTAAACTGAGCCAAATGCCACAATACATTCTCAGCCAGACTAATGCAGGGGAAAGTTTCAAAAGAAACTTTGTAATGTACATGGTATCATGCTTCTTCAATGGTTCAAAAAACATACATTGTGCACCCTATTTTGCTAAGAATGTAGCTCATGTTGAGGACATAGCATCAATTGATTGGTGTCAGTACACCATTGACAGATTATGTGAATCAATCAAAAAGAGGGCTTCAAGCTACAATGGCCCTATTCTATTCTTGATGGTAAGTTCTTTACACTATATCAGAATATCATGGTTTCATTGCGCACAATGTCATATTTAGTGAGCTAAACATATATAATTAGTGAGCTAAACATACATTATAGTGAGCATGTCATATACTTTAGTGAGGGCAATATACATTATAGTGAGCAGAAGATGTATTTTAGTGAGCAGTCTGGAACTTTTGGTGAGCTTAACATATGCCATGGTGAGCATGGCATATACTTTAGTGAGCGCAACATACATTCTAGTGAGCAGAAGATGTATTTTAGTGAGCTGTTCAAAACTTTTGGTGAGCTAAACATATGTCATTTTGAGCATGTCATATACTTCAGTGAGAGCAACATACATTATAGTGAGCAGAATATGTATTTTAGTGAGCAGTCCAAAACTTTTGGTGAGCTTAACATATGTCATGGTGAGCATGGCATATACTTTAGGGAGCACAACATACATTGTAGTGAGCAGAAGGTGTATTTTAGTGAGCGTACAAAAACTTTTGGTGAGCTATACAAACTGATAACAAAGAACATTTCTCTTGCAGATGCTATTTCTTGACAGGGTTCTCTTGACTAGAAGGACTGTTTACAGGCAATTCCCAACAATCAAGAGCTGGACAATAGAAAAGCTAAGGGAAAGAGTGAGAGAAGAGAGAAAAGCCAATCAACTTGGTAGAACAGAAGGGCCAAAGGGCTTTGGAAAGGGAAGAGTGGAGCCTCCAATACAAATACCCAAGTAAGTGCATGCTGACCCACCTCTACAAAAGCAACCTCAGTCACAAAAAGAACAACATCAAAAGATCTTACTAGAAAATGATGAGCCATCAGAGTTAGAGGTAATATTTATTTCTTTGTTTCATTTATAACAATCATGCAAAGTGAAATATTTTAACCAAATATATATCTAATATCTTACAACACTTGAATGTTGTCCACATTGCAGAAAGATATGGAGGAAGTGACTGAAGCAACAAAGGCTTTAGTAAGTGCATTCAAAAGGTATAGGACATTCATGGACTACTTGTCAAAAAGGTACCAAAACAATGAAGCACTCAAGAAGATAAGAGATAAGGCCATAAACATGTTAACTTCCTACTGTGAGGGTCAAATCTCCAAATCCCCGCCAATGACACAAAGAGAAAAAGGTGATGAAACTGTTGAGATACCATCATTAAGCCAAGATGATGAATGGTGGAACAGAGCTGCTGTACTTGAGGCCATAATTGAGTTGGAGAATGCATTTGTAAGGCAACAATAGACCAGCAACACCAACAGCAAAGCTTCTGCATCAAGGCAATGTGCCAATGACATGCCAAGTTTTAAGCTGATTGATGAAAGCCAAAGCCCAACTACTGCAACACCAATAACACCAGCATCAGTTCACACACCACCTTCCTCCCCCCTGCAAAAGTAAATCAAGCACCACCACCGTCCCCCACGGCAGTGACACATCAAACACCACCAACTTCCCCTCATCCACAAACACATCAGTCACCACCACCTTCCCCTCCTCCATAAACACATCAAACACCATCACCTTCCCCCTTCCAAAGGAACATCAGACACCACCACCTTCCCCTCCCTTAAAGGTACATCAATCACCACCACCTTCCCCTCCTCCACAAACACATCATACCCCACCACCTTCCCCTCCTCCAAAGGCACATCAAACACTACCACTCTCCCACCCACAACACCCTTCACAAACCCTTGAGACATAGCCACCACAAGAATCATCTCAAACACCACCACCACCACCAATTCCAGAGACACAAACAGATAGGGAAGAAAAGCAGAAAATAACTGAATGAGAGCAGAAATTTTAAGGCAGAGAGGAACGAACGAAGAAAAAGGGAAAAAAGGATGGTAAGGATTTGCATTGACCATGCTTTCACTTTTAGTGAGAATACCCTATAACTTGGTGAGCAAAAGACATATGTTAGTGAGTTGGTGAGCATAACCCATATATTAGTGAGCATAACCAATAACTTGGTGAGCAGAGAACATATGTTAGTGAGCAGAAGATAAAATTTAGTGAGCACAAAGTATAACTTGGTGAGCAGAACACATATGTTAGTGAGCAGAAGTTATATTGTAGTGAGCATAATGTATAACTTGGTGAGCAGAATACATATGTTAGTGAGCACAACTTATATTCTAGTGAGCACAAAGTATAACTTGGTGGGCAGAACACATGTGTTACTCAGCAAGTCATATGTGTGACTATAAAGAGCATATATGATAGTGAGCACAATAAGTATTTCAATGAGCTCAACAACTATTTTGGTGAGCACTTACACATATTATGTATGCAGGAGAAGAGCACAACAAGAAGCCCAGACATTAACCAAGGAGAGAGAAAGGCCCAAAGACAGAGCCCCTCTGTGCTCCTTTTTGTGCAAAGAATAACAAAGATTACAGGGGATTTGTCAACCCAGGAGAGGATGGTAGCTGAATATGTATTCCATCCGTCATAGGACCTTGATTCAAAGTCAGCACATAACTCTGGCACATACCACACTTAAAAACAATTAAAATAAAATGAATATAAACTTACATTATTTTTTTTTTTTTACTTTTCTTACTGAACCAGTGAAGAAATCTTTGATAACGACATACATGTTGCATATCGTTATCACATGTCTACCACGCGTCCACAAGAATACATTGATGCCCAGGTGATCAATGTTTGAGCTACTATCCTCAACAATTTGGAGAGAAAGAAAAGTGAAGGATCTCCAAGAAGATTTTTTGCACCAGTTGATGCAATGGTAAGTATATACTTATTTTACATCTAAACAAATGCACATAATCAAGCCACTAATTGTACTGCTGCAAACATTCAGTCAACCTTAGACCCCTCGATAAATCCAGCAAAATCAATGGAGGCAAAGTACATTGATTTTGAAACGATTCTTCAAAAAGAATTCCATAGATGTGACAAATCGATCTCAGCAAGACTTTTGCATCTGGTAAGCAATGATATAATACATTTTAATTGTATATTAAAACATCACATTATATAATATTAATCATTCTCCAATTTCAAGGTGTTCTTCCCCGCATGTCACAAGAAGCACTTCTCCGTCTTCTGCTTTGATTTGAAGGAGGACATACTTCATATCATCGACAATATGCACATCACTGCTCCATACAAAACCACATATGAAGAAACCCATCTGTTAGTGGTATGTTCAAAAGCTCACTGAATCATTTACTTTTTATAATACATCAACACAAAAAACTGATGAGCTTACAAATGTGATGAGCTAGCACATATTATTGCTGAGCTAACACATAATATTGGTGAGCTATCTCACGTACGTGGTGAGCCAATAAGTATGTGTATTGAGCTAACACATAATATTGGTGAGCTATCTCACGTACGTGGTGAGCCAAGAAGTATGTGTAGTGAGCTAACACATAATATTGGTGTGAACACACGTATTTGGTGAGCTCATATGTATATGTAGTGAGCTAACGCACATATTTGGTGAGCCAACACACATATTTGGTGAGCTAATACCCATTTCCAGTGAGCTGAACAAAATTATTCATTCTACACAGACAAGATCTTTTGGAAGATTTCTTTAAGAGAGTGTTGGCCACCCCAAACATGAAATTGTGAAGAACATGAAACCAGTGCGAATGAGAATGCAATGGAGGACAACAGATAATGTCACAAACTGTGGAATTTTTTACATGAGGCACATGGAGACTTATTTTAGACAATGAGATAAATGGGATTGTGGCTTCAAGAAAAATGAAGTAAGTTTACCAAACATTTGTTCTCTACAGAAATATGTTCAAAATAAATACAACACTTATTAATGGTTCATTTTAAATTTTTTTGGGGGGTTTTGTTTGCAGGATAAAAATCTGCTTGATGTAATGCGAGTAAGGTACTGCTATGAAATCGTCAACAATGAAGACAACATATATAAAAATAGGGTGAAGAGGCTCGCCAAAGAGTTCCATGGTAAACAACAAGCAGAACTGAATGCAAAATCAGCCCAGCCTCAAGTGCAAACATCATGACTAATCAGCCTTGCTTTAAGTTAGAATAATTGTAGAAACTTATGTTTATAGTCTAATTTTTAGTTAGACTAATTTTAACTTAGACTGTTACTATTCATACCTTAATGATGGTGAACTACTAGTAAACAGCATTCACTATTTGATATCTTTAATCGATTACTATATCAAATTCCAGTGAGCTAGAATACACATGGAGTGATCTCGTATCAAAATCTGGTGAGCTATATCTTTTACTATGCTAAATTCTATAAATGCATGTAGAATCAAACTACAATGATATTTTCTTTACAATGTTAACTCAAATATTAAAATGTTCAACATGTCATTGTCATACAATGCTATTCTCTTACAATGTAAAGTCATCAAAAATATTACATTAGTCTTGTGGAAAATAGTGAGCTACCACATAAAACTGGTGAGCTATGAATCTTCAGCAGTAAGCAACAAATTATGAGTGTTAATAGTATTCACCCTGCTATAACCTTCAAAATTATTCAGCATCATTTACTTAAACTTCAAAGAACTACACATCATGATGATAAAGAATACACATTCGACCACTATTAATCAACAAACAGATTTACATTAAAAATATATGTTCAATTCATACTATTGATTCAACTGATTGCTAGGAATCGTATCCCCATTTGTTTGCCTCAACCTTTCATCAAAAATTAAGGTTAAAACCCTATACATTTCATTAAAGTCTACCACTGGATTAGATGCAACTGGGGCATTAGATGAAGCTGCAGCAACAACGTAAACCACCACAGCAAAAACGTATTTGTAGTGAGCACATATATAAATATAGTGAGTGAACATATAAATATAGTGAGTGCAACGTATAAATATAGTGAGTGCAACGTGTAAGAGTAACAGTGTGAGAATTGAAAACTTAGTGAGCCAAACAAACATTTAGTGAGCGGAGCCCATATAGTAGTGAGCGTATCAAAACAATTAATGCGCTAAAAACACATTAATTGTACTGGAATTAGCAACACAATCAACAAACTCCAAACGATATTAATATAAGAAATATAGATTATCAAATCAGCTTATCAATAGAATTTTACCTGATCTTGAGACACAACTCCTCCATCTCTTGAACAAAACCTTATCTTCCTTGATCTAATAATGTTTGATATCTTCTCCATCATACTCTTCCTCCTTACATGCCTTTCACCTTTCTTCCTCAAACCTTTAGGGTTACCAATGATTTTGTTACCACCACTGCACTGTTGATCATTTTCAGTGTCAGAAACATAAACAGAACCAATAACAACACCAACATCACCCTTCAACTTCGCAAAGGCTTCTTCACATAGCTTTCCTGCTTGACTATTTGATTCACTTGCAAGAAGCAAAGCCTCAAACTGCCTATGCATCTGAACCCTCCATATGGAACCGAGAACACCATATGCATTACTACAACTTACAACTTCTTCTACAACCCGTGGGGGTCTTGATAGCCTAGTCCATCGTTTCAAAATATATTGATTCGGGACTTTAGCCACACAATGAACATTGAAAATACGCAAGTAGTAGTAGCAGAGAATACCACTCTCACTGTATTTTTTACAATCGCAAACAATGTTATGGTCTGATAGATTAAACCTAACCACAAACCCAAACTTCTTCAAAAGGCGATTCTCATACATAACATTTGTATGCTCTGTACCATACGGGGTTTCACTTGAGCTAAGAAGATCTTGACAGCACCCTTCTCCTTTAATTTACTCATTCTCAAACACTTTGTACAAGTTGTTCGTATAGATTTTTGAAGCATGCTGCAAAATGCTAACATGTGGCAAGTACATTTCGGGAAATCCATCCTTATTTTTCACATTCTCGTCCTTCTTCTTAATTCTCCACTCAGTAACAACATCACAGAATATATTATAAAAATCAAACACCCTACAAGTGGCATTGACTCTCTTTGACAAAGAAGCATTTGTCAACTCACTTCTTTGTGATGATAAAATGCCACCAAAGAAAAAATCCTTGCAATAGGTCGGACACTATTTTTCTTTCAACCGAAACAGTCTAACCAACCAAGCATTTTCAGAACAATTATACTCTTCAATCAGCCTTACACACAAAACCAGTTACCAAAAAAATAATAAATTAGTGAGCATAAAATGTAACCAGGGTGAGCAGACAACATACACCAGTGAGCAAAACATATAGCCTTGGTGAGCAGGCACTAAAAATTAGTAAGCACAAAGCAATAACTTAGTGAGCACATTAAAAATCAACAAGCACAGACAGCGCTTACCTCTGCCAACAAAAGTTAAACTCTGCTTCTGTATCACATCTCATCAAAACATGGTCAAACTCATCAACAAATCCACCCAATACTCTAAGATGACCAATATTCTTTTTGGAATTCTCCAAGATGTGCCAAGTACACAGCCTATGCTTTGCCAAGGGGAACACCTTTTCAATAGCATTTGCCATAGAAAATGCTTGATCCGTCATCATAGTTTTCAGTTGAACATTACCCATAGCTTCCAAGAATGTTTCAAATAACCACACAAAACTCTCAGTCTTCTCATTCATCAAAAACCCACATCCCGCCATAACATTCTTTGCATGATGATTCATACAAACAAAAGGTGCACATATTATCTCATAACGATTAGTCCTATATGTTGTGTCAAATACAACGAGATCACCAAACAACATGTAATCACATTTCATTTGTGCATCTCTCCAAAAGAAGCACATCAAACAATCGTCCTCGTCCAATTTAAACTTATAAAAAAGATCTTCTTCATTACCACACCTAGCTTCTAAAACACACATCAAATGGTTGGCATCACCCCCATCTAAAGTCCTCTTGACTTCATTTGCAACACTATTGTACGCACCCCTCTCGTTAAAACCAAGTGATGGTGAACCCTCGGCCTCATTTCTTAGAAGTCGATATGCATGTGAAACTTTCATACCATTTATCCTCATCTTTTAGAAATAGTCCACATGAGCTTTCTCGACTTTTTTATGTGACCTCAACTTGTGCACCTCATCTTTCAAAAGCAGTTCATGATTATGAACCATATCATGCTTCTTACAAGCCCACTCCCCATTTGGTTCAATGTAAAAGATAGCCCTAGCTTTACAATTACACTTCCGGCCCCGTTTGGTAAATGTCTTGTCTTGTTTTCCTGGATACCTTTTAACACCTTGTTTGCTGCAACAAAACTCCCTTGACGGAACCTCTTGTGAACCCTCTCTCCTTCGCAACTTGTCACACCTAATGCAAAAACCCTTATGGGAAGCATACTTGTTGTATACCTCAAATGCAGCATCTAGAGAACTAACCATTTTACCAATCAGCTCTGATTCTTCACATTCCTTTACTTCAACAATACATCTATCACCATCTACACATTTCTCCTTATCAATCACAACATAGTCAGATACACCACCAGCACCATTACCATCGTCAGAAGCCACACATTTGCCCTTTGAACCACCAGTACGATTACACAAAATCCTAACATAATCATCACCATTAACTACCTCAGCAACACAACGATCTAATGTAGATGTGTAAAATGAAGTATCATCTGCATAAAAAAAAGTTTTTGTGGTGAGCTATAATGTAACATTGGTGAGCATATGCTTTATTCAAGTGACCCAAAAGCTTGTCTTAGTGAGTACAGAATGCTATGTAGCGTGCTCAAATGGAACAGATTTTGGTCCATGATAGGGACAAGATTGAATATAGGAATTACATTTCGTGAGCACACAACCTGACAAATGATTCATGCATACAATTTGAACCTCGGTGAGCTAAAGGTATTTTTATTAGTAAGCCAACAAGTATATGTAATGAGCGCATAACACATATTGGTGAGTTTTTGTTTCTCATATGTACACAGCAACAGTAAAAAAAAATCATATAGAAAAACAATCATACCATATGTGGTGAGCTATAATGCAAACTCAGTGAGCCCACGCTTCAATCCGGGTGAGCTAAACGTTTCTATTGGTAAGCAAAAAATTGCTATGTAGTACAACATAACATATTATGTTTAGTGAGCGCAATATATACCACCAGTGAGTCAACAACTATCTTTAATGAGCCAAGAACTCATAACGATAAGCAATCGTTTCTCAAATGTCAGCAGCCAAAATTCACCTAATATTCAACAATTAAACTAAAAAGCCATTATAAACTTGATCTTAACCGAAATTAACACAAAGCACAACTAAAACCACCAATCAAACATTCTGCCAAAATGCAGAACAGCAAATCGCAAAATAACACACTCAACAACAATTGCATTATAATGTCAGATCACGACACCACAACAATGAATGCATGCCAGTTCAAACAACTTGAAACTAACTAAACAAAAATCCACGCATACAACTTCAAAATACGAGCACAAACACAGAGATCCAAAAACGATATCAAACCTAACGACGAAATCGCGTTTGATGAAGATTCAACATCAATAGCAACGTTAAGATCAAATTCAACCATTTGGTAAGAACTGGCAGAATACTAAAGCAATTGCAACATAGACCACTGTGTGCGAGAATGAGAGAGAACGAAAATGGCAAACAGCAAATTCAAAAATTGAGAACAATGAATATACTTTTTTTTAGTGGTAGTTCAGATAGGCAAAGCATATAACTGCTGGGAGGTGGGACTGGTGGACAAATGAATTGTCCAACCTGTTGTACGTAATAATTTACGGTGTGTGTGTGTGTGTGTATAAAGGGCAGCCCGGTGCACAAGCATCGCGCATTCACGCAGGGTTTGGGAAAGGACCTTACCCCAAGGGGTGTATTTTAGATCGCCTATCCTGGCTTTCTCAGTGGCCTATTCGAAGGCTTGAACCCATGACCTTTTGGTCACACGGAGACAACCTTACCGTGCTCCAAGGCTCCCCTTTAATATATATATATATATATATATATAT
>JACYFF010031955.1:55152462-55211568 GCA_017589665.1 Selenicereus undatus
ATATATATATATATATATATATACACACACACATATACATATATACATATATATAGATATATACATACATATATATATATAAATATATATATATATATATATATATATAATGGATAATAAGTTGATGATATAATCGAAACTTTATATAATAAGTCAGACAATTAATCTTGGAGCCATGGGAGGGTATGAGTAAGCTTTATATTAAAAAAAATAAAGTTGCATAATGGAAAGATGGAATTCTTTGGGGAAAAAAAGAAATGGATTAATCGGACTTTTTAGAATTGAAATTACAATTATTGTTGGTGTGTCAACAATGGATAAATAGAACAATTAGATTAAAAAAATATTGGATTTTAAGATGGCCAACAGTTTGCTTTTTGTTTTAATATAGAAGGAGAAATGAGAATTATTCTATTGAAAGTAATAGTTTACTATGTGTGATCTATGAATAAATGATTAATTATTTTAAGGAGTTATGTTGTTTGTCGTAATTTTGTACAACTCTTTAAGTTATCACTTGCATATGGGCTTTTTTTTACGTTATGATTATTATAAATTTTTTTCATAAAAGCATTTTTTATAAGATCAGTTACTTCATTAAAACATAAGAATGGGAATTTTCAAACAAAATTGCAGAAGAGTAATTCTTGCTTGAATTTTGCCATCTACAGCATCAAATACAAACACCTTTCTATTACACATAGAACATAATCAACGGTTGATTTTAATATGAAAAATCAATTAACCCAATCTCTCATCTCTATATCTCTCAATTTTATTTATTGTAAAATTATTCTAGTAAAAGGAATAATTGTTTGGTGGGTTGGGGGCTTACCTTGTCTTGAAACGATTGAGAGGAGAACACCAACATGGTGTAAAAATACAATTAGACGCTCAGAAATATCATTCTATGGGAAAAAAGTCAAATAATTTGTATATTTTGTTAGTGAGGCATTACTCATAAAATATATATTGCAGAACACCAAAAAAATGTAAAATATACTGCAAATGTATGGGCAAAATATTTGATTCAAAGTTTTACAATGGCAAAGAAATAGTTAGGTGAGGTACATAATTAGTCATTTGCAAAACAATTTCAAATGAAATTACTGCAACTGGTTTATTAAGGTGGAGTACGGATGTCATTGAAGACTTCCTTATAGACAATATTTTTTGTAACATTATATAGGATGTTGTTCTTGTTCACAATCAGGAACCATAACTCCGATGGCAAAGTGACAAGTGGTAAATTGCAACATAGAGTTGACCATGGCATAAGATTGGTTTTTGAAGATATACTCCACTATAGTTTAATGTTTCTCCTAGACTTTTGTCGATTGCCATTACAAAAGCCAATTTTGTTCGGAGTTGTATTCGCTTGAATGCAAATAGTGTGTCATCTGTTAACAGCATTAGGTCGATTCGCGGATTAAGCACCTTTTGTCCAATATTTGGACCAGTAATAATCTATACTTTAAGAACCTTTTGCCTAAGTTGATCAATGATCAGGGGTGTCCCATTACATGACCCCAAAGATGGAACATGGTTCCTAAAAATTACTATAGAGGTTCTTAGTTTCAATTTGATTTCATGATTGGCAGGCCAAAAACATTAAGCTCATGTAATATCTCAGGGGGGTTGATATCATCCATATTAGGATAGGCACTGCTCCTCATATAATGTATCTGAACTCAAGTAAGTGTGGGACTCACTAGGAAGCATAGCTAGCATCTGTAAGTTTAATTGATGAACATCATTATTTGTAGGAGCCAGTATTGAACACTCTTGCATGCTTAGATCCATTGTTGCACCTGGTACATAAATTTGAATAGAATCTCTATCCATTTGTGTTCACTTCCTGACTGTAATGAAATCCCCCGCTTGGGCAAGTGAAATTGTCGCATTTCTACAGATGGATAACAATGAGTTTTTTCAATTTCAAGTATGTGTCCAGCTGCTTTAATAGATGACATATATCTACCATCTAGGTATTGTTTTATTTCATCGACTTCCCCATGCTGAGGTTCTCTTCTTCCCTCCGTAGTTTTTACAGTTTCCTCAATAATAGATGTCACTCGATCTGAACCTTTATGCATGTATTTGTGGAGGTATTTGATGGCTATTTATTAAGCACATCATTCAACATTGATATGAGCATCACACTTTACACATAGATCATAATTGTATGGAATGACCCAACAGTTATCCAACTCCTTTGCATTTATAATGGTTCTTCCACCATCATCTCTCCATCTACACTTGACAAATCCATTCTCCTCAATGGATGTTTCTTCACAGAACAATTTTGCATAATGCTTACTACAATCTAAACCTTCCATACAGGGAACGTGGGGAATATCTGGACCGTATAGGTCATGTATCATGTATTGTATGATTGTATTATCTGCAAGTGGATTAGGCTCTTATTTAGGGAGCTCCACACAAATGAAGGAATTAATTTCTTCTACACAACTTGGCTTGTCATCATGTGCAAGAGGTAAGCGAACATGAGCATCTGGTAACCCTTGCTTGTGAAATTCAATCATATATATATATATATATATATATATATATATATATATATATATATACCTAAAAAGGAAGCAATAAAAGATTTTAGTGAGATTGCAAACTAAACTGGCAAAAATTTCGAATGCTGGAAGATATGAAAATGTCATGATATAGTGATAACAAACCTACAATGATAGTTTGTGAGGTGCTGCTTATAGTCTAAAGTAGAGCTGTTGTTGGCCATTTCAACAGGCAATCTAGTGCCAGAAAAGGGCTGTGAACGGGCATCCGGTTGCTCTAGTTCAACCTGCCCCATTTTGTTAGATGGTATATGTGTGATCAGGTGTGACATTGTCTCAAACTATAATCTCATATGTTTGTGACTTTTGTGAGCGAGGAACCCATGTGAAACGGCTCCCAAGCACTAGATTTAGCTCACATGAATCGACTTAAACATTGCCACACAACATAAGACAGATCTTGAGTTAGGGAATCCCCTAAGCCGGCTAGTGTAAGCTCGCATGTTTAGTCTGGGGCAACCTTTGAATGGGCTAAACCAAACTTGATGAAGACCTAAGGGACCAAAAACCTTTAATTCCTTCTAAATGAATGGGCTTGGTTTCAAAGAGGTCAACAACACTCGATTCTTGAAATGTGTCTTCAGAAGCTTCCACTAAACATTTGAAGCGTGAATTTGCTTATATGTATGATTACATGTGCTTGCAAACATGTTTTACTACAAAGGTGTTAATAGCTTCATGAAACTAAAAGTGTTGTTGACAAGTCACTTTGAAACAACCAAGTTGTTTATGCATGATCGAAAGCGAACTGTACACGTATTTTTTTTAGGCTAGAAGGATAGTGCTAATTGTGCAAGCACAATTTAGGGAGTAGATCTGGTATATGAGAACCCTAATTCCTAGGGAGCAAACCTAGAAGCGGGAACTGTAGTAGACCCTAATAAGGGTAAAGGTCCAGTGATCATGATTATTGTCGGGGATACCAAAGTCGTGTGCTACAAGACTCATTTGAAGAGAGCACTAAAAAATGAATTAAATACATGAAAGTGATTTCTGACCTATTATGAGTTTGAAAGTGCTTGTCTCTTAATTATGTTAGCGTAAGAGTTTTAAAAATTAAAAGTACTCTTTAAAAGAATTTTTATTAAATCCTAAACTGCGTTCTTTATGTGAAATGAGTTTTACAATTACTTGGCTTGGTTTAAGTAAGGGTTTACCCCTTTTTTTGTCGTTACTTGAACTTTCATGCTAAAAGAGCTCGAGTCGGAAACAAAAATGAACCCCTTTGATGTTAAATGTTAACCTAAGAACCAAATGACCTACCTTTCCCATTCTTGGCTGCTATTGAGAAGCTATTAGGTGATTGGTCTTATATTCTTAATATGCCAATATTAAGTAAAAATACTATGCGACTACTAATTATTGTATTGTATGCAACTGTTTTGGCTTTTCGAGATGCAGGTTATCCACTGAGCATGCGGTACCTCACCCCCTCTCATTTTCCCTTTTCCTCAGGTCTAACTAATCTTGAAAATTAGGTAGAAGTCCTCAGTTCATGTAAATCGAGTTGGGACCCTCCATTTGCTGTGTAAAAGGAGTTATACGTAGGAATATGTTAGTTCATGAGTTTGTATTATTATTGATTCGTATGTACTTGAGCATATGTAGTTTAAATACCTTGGTTCATGTATTGTGCATTGTCTAACAGTCACTTTGAATGGCCATGTGGGCTAACCGTATGGGTAGTTAGTTGCACCTGTTTGGTTGGAGTTGAGTTTTTTTTCGGGATGTAAAACCCAGTGCTTAGGATGTGTGATCTATCGAGGTGTATCTTCTGGTTCTTTATTTTATTAAGCTTACAGCTTGTGTATGTCGGGCATGTGGCTCGCAAAGTTGTGACCTATGGCATGTAGCCATCGAGCTTGCTCAGATATGTCCTTTATGTTTTTTTTTTTTAAATTACAAGTGCCTAATGTAAGGTTATAAGTCTAAATCATGGTCGATTTTTTGGCAAAATTATGTCTGTTTCATTTCAAAATTTAGGAAATCACTAATACCTCTAGCTCTTGTGGTAGGGGTATTACAGATGGTATTAGAGCAGGATCCTATGACAACAAGTCACAATGTGACTCTTGCATTTCATATAGCTGTGTAGCTATTTCTCCAGTGACAATAGTGAGTATGATGTGCCTTTCGGTGTAAATGTGTTTCTAATATGTTAGTTAATGTGATAGATTGATTGTTGTGTGAATTGAGCAAATCGATTGATTGAAAAAATGAGCTATGTGTTAGAATATGAACTAAAGGATCGGACTTGTACTCTCATGAGTAAGCTAAGTGTTAGCTCTATCATTAACTATTTTTATGCATGCATCTTTGATGATGTAGTTAAAAGTATGCCTAGTTTTGAACTCAAAAGGTTGGATCCTATCCTATTTTTTGCCCTTTTGAATGATTTGCTCCTTGGGCCTTATAATGAATTAAGTAGACGTACTTAAATGTTGGTAGAGAGGAGGCTAGAAATAGTTAAGCTATTTTCTACTTTCGAAACGCAAAGGTTTTGGAATGTTAAAGTCTTTTCAAATTATCGAGTTTGATTTTGCTCTCATATTTGAAGACCTGTATCCGTTTTATGATAAATGCATGGGCTTTGACTTATGAATGTGTGTTATGATGTGTGATTGGATGCTTTTTGTAGGTGTATGCACACTGAGATATGTACATCACCGGATTTGTTAATAATTAACCACTAGGAACGTTATTGAGGATCATTTTCTATGTTTAAAAGTCTAACTAGATGATACCTTCCTTTTGTGAATTTTGAATTGTTTAAGCAAGTGAAGTGGGATTTCCATATGTATGTATGGAAATTTAGGTAATAGTGGTTCATTGCTCCTGAGTATTGCTTGAGAGTTATCCTTATCATCTAGCACTATGGTTGTTGTCGCCTGTACAATGTTCATGTTGTCCTATATGCAGTCGATGTTGTTTATCCGATGTATTTCTTTTTCCTTTCATGATACAACTACCACTGATATCGAGTTGCCCATATGTTATGCTATCCGTCAGACGGGTTGTTATTCTTGTTGTGGGATTGATAGCATCCTGGTTATATCAAACCCTAATAATCGTAGAAAGAAAACAAGAGAAAGAACCTGACAAACTTTGGAATTGTTAGACCATGTATGTCTCCTCCTAGGGTGAATGATCAGTGCCTCACTAGTACTTTCTTAAGTATTAACACAAGGTTTAGAAGCTAGACCTCTCTATAGGAGGTTGAACCTTCCCTTTCATTCTACGAGTACTTAGGGTTCCAACGATCACTTATAGGATAGATATGTCTCATAGAACATCTGGACATATCCATAAGGTCATTAATGTCATTGTCCGAAGCTCGAAACAATTGTTAGCTTGTATGTTGCTAGCTTCTAATCATTCTGCAAAGACCCAAGACTTATCCTTTGACTATAGGTTGCAATTTAGAGGTTGCATTTGCATATGGTCGTGTAGGGACACTCATGTGTGACAATGAGTGAGTCTAGGTGTTTTCGACTATAGACATGGTAACACGTGTAATGTAAAGTTCATAGGAGCTTATGGACATACTTAAATTCATTACAAAATGGTCATTGATGTGTTTTGTGATTGAATTACTACGTGAATGAATTTCTTGCAGTGTGCTTAGCTTAAGTTTAGTTCCCATGAGGCTTAGTTGGCCAAATGGTTTAACTTATGTGGTGTGTTGTATGATATGAGCCTAAAGTCGTTATTTGCACTACATGACTTCTATTATCTCATGTTATAGTTTAAGTGGTTCTATGCACATATATTTAATACATGCTCTATTGACTGTAAGAGTCTACATTCGTATGTGTTTACCCTTATATATCTCATAACTGGCAAGGATGGTGCGCTAGCATACTAAGTTCATAACTGAATGCTCTACTCTAAACTTGATGGGCGAGTTATATAAAATATCCCTTGGCATTGCTAATATGAGTTCCATGGTATGACATGATTACACTGTGTTGAACCACACATTACATGATAAGCTTCACCAAAAAATTTGAGCATTGTGCTTTTGTTAGATGATACGCCTATGGTCATTAGTGTCATGGGATTATTTTGTTTGTCATGTCGTCATAGTGCATTCAGTGTACTAATATTTCATGATGTTAGAGACCTACACCAGCATGAATATATAACTGATTATGCATCTCATGTGAAGCGATGATGTGCTAGGTGTGTGTGTGGTCATATTAGAGTCTTCGTTGTATAACTTCATCATCGAATGGTGAGACATGATTGTTAATGTGATTAAATGAAGCCCATGACCTAGTGTAGATTGATTGTATTACATTATGTAATTGTGATATTCTAATAGGGGTACAAAAGGCATATACTTATGTTTATAAGCATGTCATTTTACTTGCATGCTTCCATGATTTAGAGACAATCAGTTCCATATGTAGACCTTAGAGTATAACTTTTCTTCAGCTAAGTTATTATGATTATCTTATCTGCTTTGTTGTTCTTTTAAGTATGCGTTCTAGCTGGAGACCATATGCTTTATTAGTTGCATTCATAAGAATGATAGGAGGCACTAGCTTATCTGAGCAGCTACTCTACTAACTCCCATGCTACTTGCATGTCACATTTCATAACCCACAGGGACTAGAAGCCTCTTTAGTGGCTATCCCCATTTGAAATGGCCTATCTTGGGTAGCTGAATTAGTGATCAAGCTAAAAATGCATTGTTGGATATAGTGACGTTATGCCAATCCAACCTTATCATCTCCTTTAAACAACTTGGGTATAAGGGATGCATGGAACCTCCCTTGCCCATCGGCCTGTATTCTATTAGACAATGGTTCTCGGGTTATTTGAGCTTGTTAATTGATAATTGCATGTGTTATCCTCAGTAACTTGTTTACAGTGTATATGTAATATAGGTTGATGTTACTTACAAGGGAAGCCCCCCTGGTTGATTGACTTGATTGTAAAATAATTTGATTTCTTCATAATTTTGAATGAACTTGACTTAGTTGTCTACCTTGTTATGACCTTGATTTGTTTTGGTTGAGTTCTCATACATGAAAAGCCATTGGATGCTAACTCATATCGATGCGTATACATAGAGTTGTTGGTCGCTATGTTGGTATTGCTTAGATATAAGATTGAAAGTCTGTGTTTGTTTGAAAATAAGTTTTGATATAGTTATCAATGTAATTTGATATAGTTATCAATGTAAACTCATTTGCCCCTCTTAAACGCAGTTTGCCCTTAAAGCCTTAATAGAGTGAGTTGACACTTAAAGAGGATTGATGAAGAGAAGGTTGGATACCATAAGCTTTTTCTTTCTGATTTAAAATTTATATTTAATTGTAATGTGAGCTTTTGAATTCTCTTGTTGACTTTGTATAGTTTGTGTCATATATACATGAATCTTGTGTTTTGTTGTACCATAGGCTTTGCAATTTCGTGGACGAAATTGTTTTAAGGGTGGAAGAATATAATAGCCGAGAAATTTCAAATAGGGCTAATTATTAGGGTTAGTAATTTTATTAGCTTGACGGGTTAGCTTTTAATGCTGATTAAAATGTGTGAAAATGTGAGACAACTTTTGGAATTTTCCCTGAATTATAGTGTGATGAGTGAAATTAGGGAAGTAGGCTAGATTAATGTAGCTATGTGATGTGATACTAGAGCAAAATAGAACTAGCTAGTATTAGGCCAATCCCAATTTGCGTTTAAGTAAGCTAGGCAAAAGAAGGGGAAAAAAAATATTTAGAGGACTCTGATGCTTTGACCAAGAGGGGAGCGAGGACGAGTTGTTAGGCTAAACCCAAGCCTGATAGCCCAATCAGTCTCACCATCAGCACTATGGCCACTATTTATAGTTGGGTTGGATTCCAATGACTAGGACAAGACTTCCAACAGTAGAAGTAAAAAAGGAGGAACGAGTAGCGATGGGGCAGGGGAGGAATAGAGGCGAAACAGAACAATGACATGGAAGAAGAAGAAGACCTAAAACCTAGCTTAAAATCGGTCGAATTAGCCCATTAATCAGGTCTTATAGCTTGGATTGAGGAGGGTAATTTGTAATCCTTCAAATTAGTAATTAATTTCCTAGTTATTCCTAAGGTTCACCTTGGATGAGTTAGAGATTTATTCAATTAATTTTCTATGATGTATGGAGTTTTGGAAAAGAAAGTCGATTGAATGAGTTTTTCGGTTACTATTGATATGAACTCGAGGTGCAATTTAAGGTGGTGTTGTGACGAGGGAGACCTGGCTAAGAGTGTAGAATTGGGGATGTTGGTTGGATCAGTGCCTCTCCAATATTTCTATGAATATGTTTGCTTTGCCTGGATAGTTAGTGGTGGTTGACAGTGTCATCAACTCGCTTGACCATTCCTGGTATTTTGTACGGAGTATGCGTTGTTATTGCCTTACCTGTATGTTTGTGTGGTGTTGCTTGTGGTATGAAGAAGAGCTGCTGTTGGCCAGTTCAACAGTAGGTCTAGTGCTAGACCGGGGCTGTAAACGGGGCAGACGCTTGCTCTAGTTCAGCCTGCTCAATTTTGTTAGATGGTATATGCGATTAGGTGTGAGACTGTCTCGAATTGTAGTCTCAGTTATTGATGACTTTTGTGAGCTAGGAACCCATGTGAAATGGCTCCCAGGCGCTAGATTTAGCTCATATGGATAAACTTAAACATTGCTATGCAACCTGAGACGGACCTTTATTTCGGGAATCTCCTAACCTGGCTAGCGTAATTTCACTTGTTTAGTATAGGGCTACCTTTGAATGAGCTAAGCCAAGCTTGATGAATACCTAAGGGACCAAAAACCTTTAATTCCTTCTAAATGAACGAGCTTGATTTCAAAGTGGTGAATAACACTCGATTCTTGAAATGTGTTTTGATAAGCTTCCGTTAAACATTTGAAGCATGGATTTGCTTATATGTATGATTACATGTGCTTGCAAACTTGTTTTATTACCAAGGTGCTAATAGCCTCCTGAAACTGAAACTGCTATTGCCAAGTCACTTTGAAACAACCAAGTTGTTTATGCATGATCGAAAATGAACTGCATACAAAATGCTTTGGGTTAGGAGGATAGTGCTAATTGTATGGGCACGGTTTAGGGAGCAAACCCAGTACGCAGGAACCATAATTCCTATAGAGTATACTTAAAAGTGGGAACCCTAGTAGACCCTGATAAGGGTAAAAGTCCAGTGATCATGAGAGGCCCCGTAAATACCATGAGTCGTGAGTTACGACACTCAATAGAAGAGAGCACTAACAAGTAAATTCAATGCTTGAAAGTAATTTCTTACCTATTATGAGTTGAAAAGTATTTGTTTTTGAATTATGTCAGCGCAAGAGTATGAAAAATTGAAAGTACTCTTTGAAAGAACTATCATTAAGTCCTAAATGGCTTTCTTTATGTGAAATGAGTTTTACAATTACTTGACTTGGTTTAAGTAAGGGTTTTCTTCTTTCTCGATTGTTACTTGAACTTTCATGCTAAAAGAGTTGAGTCGGTAACCCAAATGAATCCCTTTGATGTTAAATGTTAACCTAAGAGCCAAATGGTCTACCTTCCCTATCTTGGGTGCTATTGAGAAGTTATTAGGTGTGATTGGCCTTGTATGCTTAATATGCCAATATTAAATAAAAATTCTATGCTATTGCTAATTATTGTATTATATGCAACTGTTTTGGCTTTTCGTAATGCAGGTTATCCATTGAGCATGTGGTATCTCACCAGGCTCATTTTCCCTATCCCCCAGGTCTAACTAATCTTGAAAGATAGGTAGAAGTCCTCAGTTCATGTAAATCAAGTCAAGACCCTCCATTTGCTGTGTAAAAGGAGTCATACGTATGAATATGTTAGTTCATGAGTTTGGATTCAGAAGTACTTGAGCATACGTAATTTGAATACCTTGGTTCATGTTTCACGCATTGTCTAGCAGTCACTTTGAATGGCCATGTGGGCCAACTGTTTGGGTAGTTAGTGATTCCTATTTGGTTGGAGTTGAGTTATTTTCGGGATGTAAACCCTAGTGCTTCGAATGTGTGATCTATCAAGGTGTATCTTCTACTTCTTTATTTTATTTGAGCTTACAGCTTTTGTACTCCAGGTGTGTAACGCCCCAAATGTACATAAATCACTGTTTGCATTTCTTTCATTAGTTTCCCTAATTAGGAATGATAACCCAAATGATTAAGCATTACCGCTATCCAACAAACACAAGGCTTTGCTTGTGCATGATAAACTTATCCATAATAATTAATGTTTACCATCGAAGGCATTCACAACATCACAACCCATCAGATCATTTAGATAAATATAGAAATTGTTCTAACATCGAAACCATTCAAACATCTCAAGGATTACACCAAATATAGAATTCTGATAAAATATACAGTCTCAACACCAAAATATATATCACAATACGGTGTTATAACATCTCAACGATAATGCACCACTATTTCATATATAGTTCCCGACTCACTTATCATCTTCAGCCGTCCTGCCCGCCTGAGGGCGATTCACTGAATACTTTCCTAAAACAAAACATAAAAACATTTCGAACCGTGAGTCGAAGCTCAGTACATGTATTCCTTTATTATTAAACATTCATGGTAAAGAAACTGGTTAGGCCCGTATTGCAATTCATTTTTAATTAAACACAGGGAATAAGATAAATATGAAACTACATTATCAATTATTATCTGATAGTGTACACCTGCCAAGCCGATCAGGACCTGGCCTGAAGCCGCGCGGATAACTGAAGGGCGATGCCCTATAATTGATAGCTGATGGGGTTGCTAATTATGTGATAAATCACTGGTTAAACTGATTCATTGATGTGCTTACCAAAACATTATAATTTTGATAAATACGTGCTGATTTCTAAAGATACAGGCAATGAACGTACCTGAAAATTTTAAATGTAAGCTCACTTAATAATATTATGCACAAGAGTGGAAGGAATGATAGATTAGGCGTTGATTCTGTACAAAATTATTATTGTAGGAACAAACGGTTAGCAAAAATATTTATTTCACAGCTAATAATTTAGTAAAAGAAAAGTAAAAGCATAGCGAAGGCTTAAAAAGAATAAGTCATAACTTAATCATCTGACCTATGATTAAGACTCAAAACCCCAATATAGAAATTTTAGGAAATCCTAAAAATCTTTTGTTTTGAACACCAAGCTTGATTCCCACAATAGAATTCTCAAAATGAGGCTAGAACAAAAGCATGTCAGTTTTGGTTCATTCTGCGCAGTTTGGTAAAACGACCATAGCTTTTTCCACAGACCTCAGATTAAGGAGATTCAAAAGGCATTTGAAATCTAACACACTGAACTATCTACCCACCAAAAATCATAGTTTTCCAATGGGCCAACTAATACCAGTTTAATCGTGAACTCTGTCCTATTTTTGTGAAATTTTCAACCTTCACTGTTTTGGCTTTTTCCTCTCTTTTTACACAAATCCTGAACTTAAACCATTTCTTAAAGGCATGTAAACAAGCTTTGGTCCATCCCAACAGCATACAAAATCACCACACTCAAAGTCACTTCATAATCATATCCAATAGAGATCATTTTTTAATCAAATACACACATAAACCAAGCTTAAAGCTAGATTAATCCAAACCATGCATTATTTGCCAAAAACCTAGTTTATGGCTAACTTGGACTCACTCCAACTCATTTGAAATCACCAAAAACATCATCACAAACACCAATAGATTAGAAGATGACCAAATCAAAGATAAAACAATCAAAATCCAACACTTTAACATTAAGCTTGCATGATCAAAGATTAACCCTAACCTAGCATGATCCAACCTCAACACCACCATGATCAACATCAAAATAACTCTTATTTCTTATCAAAACATCATGATCAACACTCAAAAACATCAAAACAAGAATCAAAACTAAGATAAAAATCAAATCCAACAAGATCAAGTTCAAGATTACTCACTTTGCTTGAAGATAAGTAGAGACAGAGGTGATGTTTAGTGGTTTTGATGATGGAGGATGGTGGCTAGTGGTATTAGGATGTCGATGGGGGTCGAAGGCCACCGTGGCTGGCCGAAAACTGTCCAGAAACCACCACAAGCAGTGGTTGGAGCTGTTGGGCGTTTAGAGAGATAGAGGAGAGAGAAAATGGAGTTTGTGAGTTAAATTGTATTTGTTTGACTTATCTAATGGCTTGGCTGAGTTTTTAACTAGAAAAACCACATATTTAGACTAACCATGGTTAAATTAACGATGGTAATTAGTTAGATTAATAGGCAAACTTATTGGGCTTCAAAAAGGCCGAAATAAATTGGGTTCAGGAATAAAACGCTTCGTAACGATAACGTTTTTATGAAACTAAAAATTAAAGCTTTGTAATGTTACGGAAAACAAAATAAATTACTTAGGTTAAACTTGTTAGGGCCTACTATTAATTCTTTCAAAGTTTTCGTTAATCAATTAAATAAACAATTAAAATCCGAATTGTCAAGTGAGGGCCCAAATAAAATTTTTCCACTGAGGTGAATAAATGAAATGAGTGAAGAAAAATTATGAACATGAAGTAATTAAATAAATAAATATAATTAAATAATTTTAGGGTTGGGCTATTAGAAGGTGGGTGGCCCCGTAGAGTTGTAGCCTTCAGCATGTAGTCGTTGAGTTTGCTTAGATATGTCCTTTATGTTTTTTTTTTAATTACATGTACCTAATGTAAGACTATAAGACTAAGTCAAGGTCAATTTTTAGGCAGAACTCTGTCTATTTTGTTTCAAAATTTAGAAAATCACTAACACCTCTAGCCCTAGGGGTTGAGGTGTTACATATATGGTGGTATAATTGTCGTATCTAACTAATCTTCTTACTGTGTTAATACTTGGTCTTGTAATTTTATGTTTGTTATATTTATGAGTTGTGCCTTTCTTCTGAAATAATTTGATATATTCAAGGTTAAAAAAGAATTTATTTTAGTTGAAATTATCATAGGTCATTTTACTTAAATTTTTCAATCCAAACACATAGAATACAAAGAAGAAGGATATTTATCAAATCAAAAAATCTAAGTATTATGAAAGCAAGACCACATATTTAAATATCAATAGAATTAAAGTTTTCTGACGACGTCCCACTTGACTTGCATTACATCCCCTTAGTACGATAGTTCCTAAAATCAATACTATATTATGTATTACATGATGATTTAATTTAATTAGGTTTTAAAAAGGATTAACTATTGTTGAAATTATCATAATGAGTTAGTTTATTTTTCAGTCCATCAAGCAAGCATAAGTCCAGCAAGTTTCAGTTCGGTTTTGCTCAATGTGCCTTGGATTAACTCAATTAGTTCTTTTTTTTCCTTCTGTGTTTGCATGGGGAGTACGAACTTGTCATTGGGGTCAACAAAAGTTTGTTCCAACTCCACTTCGGTCCTAATCACTTCTTCCTATTTCCCCCTTCAGTTTACCACTGATACACCCCTCAAAGCATTCATGTCATACTCAAAACATATTCATCAATCAAACTTTTATTTTGTTACAGCCTTGCCATATCCTTACCCCTGTCATTGAGTTAAACACTACACAATTACAATGTAATAATTTAGTTTAAGCCATGGTGCATGATACAATTTCAGGGAAATCCCATTATTGGTCATTAGTCAAAAAACGATATGAGGGGAAGGTGACACTAAGCTCAACAATACTATTCAATATGCTATTCCTAAATCTTTGGGATTTATATCAATTGAATAAGAAGAAATCTTCGAAATTTGCCGAGACAAACAACTATTTGATCCACCCACTTAAAAATTATTCAATTTAAAAAACACATATTTCAGTGCTAGGGATGAGTGTGGGGTGGGTACGGGTCAGGTGGAGTTATACCCGTACCCATACCCATTTTCAAAAGTCATCCCTATACCCATACCTATACCCATTGGGTTTTCAAAATCTATCCTCATACCCATACCCATAGGGTATATTGGATTTTATTCGAGTATATACAGATATTACAATATAATACCCTTTGGGTACGATAATTTCTTTTATCTAAAGAAATTCATAAAACTAAATTCAACTAGGGAAAATGTTCTAAAGAAATACAATACCTATTGGATTCAATAGTTCATACTTCGCTCATAAATAAAAAATTACGTTCTAGAAGTGATTGAAATGAGAGAGTGAGGGACACAACAAATGAGTTAGAATTTTAAGTTTGTGAGTCATAAGTCATGTGACTTTATATATCTGCATAGTAAATGAACGACACAAATGGATATATTGCATAGGTGGGGATGGTTTTTCGTATGGAGTTTTTTTAAAAATAAATTGTCAATGTTCAAAGCTCAAAACTCTACTCAACAATTTATTTACCCCCTAAAAAATTCGGGTACGGGGCGGGTATGGGTATGGGTATGGGGCAGGTGATGCCTATACCGGTACCTGACCCATAACCATACCTGTTTTCAGTGTACCCACCCCATACCCCTTTTTTTTTTTTCAAATTTTCATACCCATACCCGTTATATATGGGGTAGGTTCGGGGCAGAATTTTCGGGTTCGGGTGCAACACCTATTCCTATTCAGCGCTTACACAAAATATGCAAAGTTACGACCAATTTTTCAAAATCTTCATCGAAGCAAGTATGTACCAATTACAACAGTAGAAAATCATAAACCCCAAAAAGTCTCATCAGGGGGCCAAGAATTAGATAAAAGAATTATTTGTCTAATTCATACCCAAACGCCTTTCATATCTGCCTTCCCCCTCCAAAATCATGGTCTAATTGTACATTCCCTTGTTTTTTGCAGTTCTTCATCCCAATCGTTAAAACCAAAAAGAAAGCCAAAAGGAACAAAAAGGAAAATCTATTACAAATACAAATAAAAAAATAATAAAAAAGAAGTCCGAAAGCTTACCAATATGTCTTCCTCTTATAGCTTCCTCACTATTAGAATCCTCTTCTTCTTCCTACGGGTTCAAGCGAAACAAAATAGTCCAACGACTAGAAATCAATGCACCACCCCAAAAATAAAAAGGGAAAAAGTCCAAAGGCTTTCCAATTAGTGGCATGTGCTCACAATGATGAAGCAAATGGAGCATAGGGGAATGAAGAACCTAAACCATTCTGTCAATCAATTTGAGTCCTTAACAATCTAAATAATCATCATCGAAGCAAGAGAATAGTTGCTTATGTCCATAAACTAAGCTATGCAATGAATTGCTCTAGCCTATTGAGCTAAACAAATGATTAAAAAATTAAAACCTTCATTACTGCACACAAAGATAGAGAGTGTGGGTTATTGATAATCCTTCCTCATATTAAAAAAAAAGTAGGAGTTTCAACAACCAAAGCTATGAGTTTATTCCCTTATTTAAAATGTTGTGCCCTCCTCTTTGATTTCCTATGTAGCTGCAAACCCGGAATAAAACACCAACATTGATCGAAAAAACATAAATTACCAAAAATTAACAGTTTTCATCAACAAAAATATTTACTGTTCCATTGCTACATACTCATCTTGTTGACCCCAAATCACTATTGTTCATTACTAAAAATGAGATTTAGATAAGGCATGGGGTTTTCAACAACCAAAGTCTAGTTTAATTGATACCCTACTTTCTTTGAAAGTTCCACCCTTTTCTCCGTGTTCATCCATATTAGACCAAAATCTTACCAATATGTCTTTCTCTTATGCTTCCTCACTATTAGAATCCTCTTCTTCTTCCTCCGAGTTCAAGCCAAACAGAACAACCTAAATGTTAGAAATGAATACACCACACAAAAATAAAAAGGAAAAAGTCCAATGGCTTACCAATTAGTGGTATGTGCAGATATTGATGAAGCAAATTAAGCAGAGAGGAAAGTAAAATTAAAGTCCAAATAACAATAGAAGAAGATTGTTTTGCAAATTTGGGGAGGATAAATGTTCGTGAGGGGGCTAGGGTCTTTTTTCTCTGTCCTCAATAATTAAGATTGGGGGCATAGAGATGAGTAGTTAATTAAGGAAGAGAGAGAGTGAAAAACGTAGGGAAGACACTATCGGGTATCAGGGTTAACGTGGGGAAGAAATCCAGGGCCAATGAAAATAGGCGGGATTTTACATTTGTAAAAGTCAATAAAAGTAATCTCATGGCTAAAGTGCATAGTTGATGTTAAATCAATGGCAATGGACAAATTAAAGTCTCTAAGATTACGGGGGGAGGAGTTAAAGTGATTCTTCTTTTGTTATGATATAGATGACCTAATCTATATGGGGGATATCTTTTATTTTGCTGGATGTAGTATGGTACACCACATCTAAGTAGCTTAGCCGTTGAAGCAATAACTTCCATTGGATTGAAGAGAAAAATAGGATAAAACTAAGACAATTGATTGAGGTCTAGCATAAATGCACAGAGGGAAAGAAGCCTTCCCGCTGGAGTGAAAACTAACTTTCGAAAAGGTAATGAAAGATAAAAGATATATATTGAAACAAAACATTACAAACCTAACATTTAACACATGACAAGCTCTCACAACTTTCGCATTAAGTTCTAACCTAAATTCAAGTATGTTAAAAGATAATAAAAGATTTTTGATTTTCATTGTTATTATTTTTGCCTTTTCCATTTTTTCACAAAATATGTATATATTAAAAGATTATGACTCTACCATTATTGTAATTGCCTTTTTAAAAAAATATATGTAACAAAATATCTATCTGTTCATCTTACATCATGATTATCTTGATAGAAATAATACCAAATAATAATAAATAGAGATTGATATTTTGATTTATTACCTTCTCTTTGAACATAAATATAAATATTGAATGTTAGGTGTCCAAATAGTGGTCATCTTGTTATCACCAATGAGGACAAAATTGTTTTGATTTAAAAAAAAAATAGTCCAAACAGTTGTCACCCTATTTTTTTAGCAATATTTGGCAACATTCATATTCCATAAGTAAGACTGTTCTCCATTAGATGTATGCATATATATTTTTTCAAAAAAATAAATTCATAGTATTTTTTATCTTTTAGCTAACTTAAAAGATTCATGAAAATTTTTAATTCAAGAAACCTCTCGAATCTTACATAACGATGCTACATTATTTATTATAATTCGTATTTATAATTTTTATAATAATAAAAACGGGACATCTATTTCATGTAATTAAAAACTCATAATAATTACAATTAAAATTTTTAAAATTTTTTCAGGCATCCCCATGAGTATGGCATTCTAATTCCATCTTAAAATTTAAAAAGAAAAATTAAAATACTAGTGTAGAAAAGAAAAAGTAATTGGGCCGCTGTTGTGTGACAATTTGACCGCTCATTTCCTACAGGCGAAGCGAGACCATCGACCTCCACGACAATCGAACGTGCGTCATAACCGCCGGAGCGGAAGAGAGAGAGAGAGAGATGATTAGCGTTCTAGCTCAGGTTAATTGGTAACTTTAATTACGAATCTACGAAATCATCGTTGGAAATTCCTTCCCATCTGAGTTCAATTACGTTGTTAATTTTTGCTCAATTTTTCAGGAGCGGGTACTCGGTGCTGCGCTGGGTGGCGCCTTGGCGTCGGCTATTGTCTTCGAGTATCGGAGGAACATCTACAGAACGATTTCTGAGAACAATGCGAAATTTGGCCATGAGCCTCAGGTGAGAATCAACATTCTTGCTGTTTCTTGTTTGTTTTATTTGATAGTGTAGCGTTTCCCGTCTTCTTTTTTTGGGGGGGGGGGAATCTATCTGCTATTGGTTTCTCATTTACAGTTCTAGATTTCCGACTTTTACTTTTAGAAATTCTGAGCTTGATGATTATGATTGAGGTACTGAATTGATGTTGTGGATCTTTTAAGCTGTCTTGTGGAGTTCTGTTGATAGCTAAGTGAATTTTTTTGGTGAGAAAATGGGGATAGGTTAGCATTGATTGGCTGCTATCTTGGATGTTGTGTGTTGATACTATTGTTATGTGACAAGGTTTGAGAAAAGTCTTCCCTTGAATGCCTGTTAACAATGGAATGATTGTTGTGTTTTGATGTAACCATGGCATTTTGAAAAGGGTGATTCGTCAATATATTTGCCTAGTCTATTTGGTTTGCCTAGCCTGTTTGGTTTTAAGTGCATGGAACTCTTAAGTGACAAACTTTTGTTGCTAGAGTGGGGTTCTTGAATGGTGGTTAACCTTGGGACAAGCTATGGTTAATTTGTATTGGGTGTGTTTGAGAACCTCATCATAAATACTAATGTATTCAAGTGAAGAGAAGATGGCAGGTTGTGGAAGTACAACTCATTAGCAATCTTTCCGAATAGTACATTATGTGCTATGCACTAGATTAGGACAAGCTAGATGTGAGAGCCCTGGGTGCTGGACCAGGAAGATGACAATCTTGAATGCAAGATTGAAAGTGAGACTTCAAGTTTTGTATTGTTTGATTTGTTGTTTATGTAGAATGATTGTTACTGAGTTTCAGCTCATTAGGATTCTTATTTGATTATTATACAACAACAACAACAACATCTCCTAGTGTGGGATCCCGTTTTCGAGGGGTTTGGGGAGATCCAGATGTAGGCAACCTTACCCCTACCGGTATCCCTATCCGTAGAGAGGCTGATTCCAAGAGACCCACAAAAACACGATTTGAGAAAACATTTTATGGAATATGGATTTTGGGAAAACATTTAATGGGAAAATGGAGAACACGACAACCAGAAAAGAATAAGATACATATGCAAAATCAAGATGTCGTAGCTATGAAACAAAGGAACAATAAAGCAGAGGAGGAAAATATACCTTAATAACCAAATGTAAGCAAACGCTGTCTTTTCCCAAGATGAAAAAATTTCCTGCAGACAAACACGACACCACTGCCAGAACTACCCTATTGTAACTGAAAGACCGACTACGAGGCCACCTCTTAGCGATCTAAGATCCTAATCCTATCCTGCCAACGATTCCTATCTTGAGCCACGTCCTCCGACAATCCCACCACTCTCAAGTTCTCTCTAATCACGTCGTCGAAATTCTTCTTTGGTCGACTCCTCCCTTTTTTACCTTCGGGGATGTTAATTCTCTCACATCTCCTTACTGGCGCATCAACGCTCATTTTTTTCACATGACCAAACCATTGGAGTCTTGATTCTCTCATCTTATCTTTGATGGGGGCCACTTTGACTAAATCTCTGATAACCTCATTCCTAATTCTGTCTATTCTCGAATAACCACACATCCACCTAATCATCTTTATCTCTACTACCATCAACCTTTGAGACAGGGTCTTTTTTAGAGACCAACACTCTAATCTATATATTACAGCCGGTCTAACTACCATACAATATACTTTGCCTTTGAGTCCTACAGGCATCCTCTTATCACATAGCACACCTGAGGCATACTTTCATTTTTGCCAACCCACTCTTATTCTATGGTTAACATCTTTGTCAATGTCTCCATTCTGTTGAATGATCGAGCCTAGATACCTGAACTTATCGACCTTTGGTATCGTCATCCCATCCAATGCGACTTTACCTCTCACCTCTATCCTTCCACTAAAACACCAATGAAGGTATTCCGTTTTCGATCTACTAATACGGAAACCTCTAGATTCCAAAGATTGTTTTCATCGCTCCAACTTGTCATTTACTCCCTGTCTGGTTTCATCAATAAGAACAATGTTATCCGTGAAAAGCATACACCAAGGTAACTCATCTTGGATCCCATTTGTAAGTTCATCCAAAATTAGAGAGAAAAGAAAAGGGCTTAAGGCGGAACCCTGATGGAGACCCATACCAACGAGGAAGTCATCTGTGACCCCTCCCGGTGTCCTAACACTCGTTCTATCTCCCATGTACATATCCTTGATAACTCGAATATACATGAGTGACTCCTTTCTCTCTCAAACATCTTCATAATACCTTACGCGGAACCCTATCATATGTCTTCTCCAGGGTCAATGAACACTATATGAAGATCAACCTTCCGATCTTTCTACAAACCCATAAGCCATCTAAGGAGGTAAATCGCCTCTATGGTCGACCTGCTTGGCATAAAACCAAATTGGTTTTCTGATATCGGAATATCCTTTCGTAACCTTCTCTCAATCACCCCCTCCCATAACTTCATAGTGTGACTGACCAACTTTATACCCCTAAAATTATTACAATCCTGAATATCCCCTTTGTTCTTGTACAGCGGAATGACATATCTCAATTCTTTAGGCATCTTAGCTGTCCTAAGAATAACATTGAAAAGCTCCGTAAGCTACTCTAATCCTATTCCACCCAAACACTTCCACACTTCTACTGGAATTTGATCCGTACCCTTTGTTTTTCCATTTGACATCTTCTTTAAGGCCTCTTTAATCTCGGCCCTGGTGATGTGACTACACAATTGCGGATCAAGAAGACTCTCACTACCCTCTTGTTCCGTACTTTGGACATCTTCCATCGTTTCACCATTGAGAAGTATGGAGAAGTACCTTTGCCATCTCGCCTTGATTTCTGCATCATCAGACATCACCTTTTCAATTTCATCCTTGATACACCTCACAATCCCCAAATCCCTTGTTTGTCTTTCCCTAACCCTTGCCAGTTTAAAGACTTCTTTCTCTCCTTCCTTGGTCTCCAGTTTATGATATAACCTATTATAAGCCCTGCACTTAGCTACAACAACAACTCTCTTAGCTACCTTTTTAGCGGCCTTATATCTACCTCTATAGATCTCTCTCTCTCTTCCTCCTCTCCACTGTTCATACAACAACAACAACAACACCACCTCCCAGTGTGGGTTCCGCTTTAGCGGGGTCTAGGGAGATCCAGATGTAGGCAGCCTTACCTCTACCAGTATCTCTGCCCGTAGAGAGACTGATTCCACGAGACCCACAAAAAACATTTTTGTGCAAACATTTTGTAGAAGATGGTTTTTTGGGGGGGGGGGAAAGGGTCGAAACTAACCAAACCATGGAACAATAAAGCAGCGGAAGGAAACTTACCTTAGCAGAGGTAAGCAAATAATGAGTCGTCATAGAAGTGAGCACTATCTGGCAACCACGCGACAACACGGAAACCCACACTCAAACTAGCCCTACTACAACCGAAAGACAACTACAAGGCCGATTATCTGAGATCTAAGACCTTAATCTTATCCCGCCAAAGTCTCCTATCCTGAGACAAGTCCTCCGTCAATCCTACAACTTTCAAATCATCTCTAATCACCTCATCCAAGCTCTTCTTTGGTCGACCTCTCCCTCTTTTACCTACAGGGTTGTTAATCCTTTCACAGCTCCTCACCTGGGCGTCCACACTCATTCTCTTCACATGGCCAAACCATCTAAGTCTTGTTTCTCTCATCTTGCCTTCGATGGGGGCCACTTTAACCAAATCTCTTATCACTTCATTCCTAATTCTGTCCATTCTCATATACCACATATCCACCTAATCATCCTCATCTCTGCGACCATCAACCTTTGAACCTGAGTCTTTTTTATCGGCCAACATTCCGAACCATAGAGTACAGCAGGTCTAACTACTGTACGATAAACTTTGCCTTTTAGTCGTACCGGCATCCTCTTATCACAAAACACACCTGTGGCTTGCTTCCATTTTTGCCAACCCACTTTTATGCGGTGGTTGATATCTTCGTCAATCTTACCATTTTGCTGAACGATCGAGTCGAGGTATCTAAACTTCCCGACCTTTGGTATCGACAACATATGCCTCTTTTTTCTCCTTGAATTTCTCCTTTACCTCCTCGTTCCACCACCAGGCACCCTTCATTTTGTAACCACCCCTTCTAGAAGTACCTAGGGTATGTCTAGCCGACTTTCGAATGCAATCTGCCATCGCCTCCCACATTATGTCTGCATTCTGTACCTGCCTCCAAGCACCTACTTCATCTATCCTCTCCGCTAATAGCGCAGCGTTCTCCTTAGTAAGGGTCCACCACTTAACTCTATGGTCCCCAGCCCTCCTCTTCTTCCACTTAGAACATTTGAACTTCATATTCAATACTAGCAGCCTATGCTGGGTTCCCAAAAGCTCACTAGGAATCACCTTACAATCCTTACACAACCTTCAATTATCCGTCCTAATCAGGAAGTAATCAATATGGGTTCTTGAGGGGCCACTCTTAAAGGTTACCAAGTGGTCCTCATTCTTCTTAAAAAAGGAGTTTACCACCATCAAATGAAAAGCCACTGCGAAGTCCAGAAGAAAAATTCCTCCGATGTTTCTCTCCCCAAAACTGAAACCTCCATGAGCCGAGTCATACCCGTCCGAGTCAACACCAATATGGCCATTAAAGTCTCCTCCTATGAAAAATTTTTCGTTCTGGGGTACATCCAGAATGACCATATCTAAATCCTCCCAAAATTGCTTCTTAACATCCTCCAGCAAACCTATTTGAGGAGCATAAACACTAACCACATTTATGAATTCTGAACCCACCAAAACCTTAACGGCCATAATTCGGTCACTCTTACGCCTCACTTCAATAACAAAGTCAATCCACTCCTATTAACCAAAATGCCAACACCATTCCTAGCACGGTTTGACCCTGAATACCACAGTTTGTACCCGTCAACTACTCTCGCTTTAGCCCCTGCCCACTTAGTCTCCTGAACACAAGTTATGCTAATCCTACGCCTGCGCAAAGAGTTAACTAATTCTATAGATTTACCCATAAGAGATCCAATAATCCAAGACGTTAGACGCACCTTCTGACAACCTGAACCCCTTCTAACCCCAGGACCCCTCGGAGGACTGGCTGAAGCAACTACATTGCTCGCCACTAGCTAAAGCTACCAACACCCAAGCCCCGCAACTCACTAAAAGAGTGTACTAATAACACCGAAAGACTGCACTTAAGACTCACTAGGGGGTACGCGAAATAAACACTCCAATAAAAACACTGGGAGGGCCCAAAAGATAGGAAAAGAACAGGTTACTAGCCGACAAAACTGAAAAATCTTCTTGGCAAGAAAACGCACTAATCAATAGTAGGACTACTAACTAAAAGGGTAATACTAATACACCAACACCAACAACCATAATAAAGTACCTAACAATGATTTAAAACTAATACCCCCAGCAACAATATTATAAAAACCTAAAAGGTGCGCTCAAACAAGCTGCTACGAAAGGAACCAAGCGGAAACCACTTAAAAACAGTTGGAAAAACACCGATAGTGGCAACAAATAATAATAGGAAAAAATATAAAATTAAAAAAAATATTACAAAAATAAAAGACAAGAAATAGTAGTACAGGTTCGACCTTGAAAATTAGAAAACGAACTCAGCTAAAGATGCTAAAGGACTAACCAAAATAAAAGATAATAAATACGATCACAATAGGTAACTTTAAAAGGGATGCACCAAGAAATAGATTCAAAAAAATTAGCCCAATACTAACTAAGAAAAACGAAACTAATATAGCGAACAAGGGCACTACAATAAATTATAGAAGCAAAAAAGAGCACTACAACATAGCGAAGCAAACAAGGGCACTACCAGATATTAAAAATGAAATCTAAGCAGAAGGCAAAGAAGGGCACTACAATACAGCGAAGCAAACAGGGCACTACCAGATATTAAAATTGAAATCTAAGCAGAAAGCAATCAATGACCAAACAAACCTTAAAAGCGTACCCAATCACCAGATCATACACAGATCTAAATTACCCAGAAAGGGAAGCGATTCAAATCCTAAAAAGAGAAGAAGATTGACGAATCTAGCGAAAATTCAACAAAAAATTAAAAAATAAAACACCGGAAAAGCATACCGATGGAATGCGAAAAGTCCAGAAAATGAAGATCCCAACTCGCAAAGGCCGGTGATGCCCAGAAGAAGAAAAATCAGTGGCGAGGATCAAACAATGAAAGACTCTGTAGGCACAAACTTGCCTAGCGAAACCAAGCACAAACAACTATGAAAGAGCCGGCAATTGACGAACAGAACCCAAATTAAACCAAGTCAGCGGGAAGGGGCACACCGGTGACTGCCACTTCAAGCCACCAAACTCACCACCTGAACCAGACGAAGGTTGTTGTTGTGTTACCAGCTCCGGTACACTGGCCGTTGGCGGCTTGGGCTGTTCCCAAATGACCGTTGTGTTCTGCAAGCTAGAGAGAGCCCCGACGTGTCTTTACAAAGAGAGCCTCTGTGTTTAATCATAATAGGCTTGTCTTTTGTTATTCTTATCACACTGGCTGTAAGCCTCTGTGTGTTACTAGGCCTTTCAGTCCTACTCATAATTTTTCAGCTCTGAGTTAGCTGAATTTATGATTTTTGATAATGGAGTTTTCTTTTGAGCAAATTTCTTATTGGAGCTTTTTCTGGGCATAGTGCTATTGTTGATATTCTCTCCTAGAGCTCATTGTACTTGGGAGCTTACTAATAAAACGTAGTAGCACTTCCTATGAAAGACAAGCCTCAATCGTGTTTCCCATATAGCTCTTATTGGGAGGTCATTATTGAAACATAGCAGTGGTTCCCCCCATTCCGTCCTACCTAAAGTTGAGCTTCATTTTACTACAGCCATAGCAGCTCACGCATATCCTTTACCCTTTTTAGATGTTACCCAAAAAGAATAGGCTACTAGTTCTAACTCATTTTAGAAAGGGAAGGATGAAGAACATTAAAGTGTAGGCATACTTGCTACTTTTTTTAGTTTGAGTGATCTGATTCTAATAAGCATGGCCATTGCAACTGCACTTGTCTTTTGGATTATGGGAAATTTGTCATGTGCTGTTATATCTTCTGTCTCTTGGTCAAAGCATGGATTATGCATATTTCCACTTAATAGGCACATGTATGGTTTTTGACATGTCTCAGATTGCTGATGTGTTTGCTGTAACGAAAATAATGCTGAGATTTCAAGGATATTTTGGGATTTAGAGACAACACAAAAAGCGTCATAAAGCCTGATACCAGCGTGTATTCAGTTTTCGATGGTCACTTCATGTTTTAAACATGTTGCTTTTGCAAAAAATAATGCCTGTTGCTAATCGCAGAACATGAAGATTTAGGGCGATAGAACGATACTGGAATTATAGATCTAAGAGGAGTTCTTTGGCTTGAAATTTGATTGTCATCTATAGAAACTAAAAGAATAGAGATCCAATAGAAATCCAGCTGGATACAGTGGTTTTGTCTTTGAAATATATAGGCTTGCTAATGCAGCTGTGACTGGGTCGTGAGATACCAGATGAGAAGTCATCAACTAAAAGATAATAGTCTTTCCCCCTTCATTTGTTAAAAGAATGATAATTTTGCCAAAATGAAGTTGATTAATTGCTCGCGCAAAGGAAACCAATTGAAATGTAACTGCAATTATCTTAATCTTTTGCATGTATTTTTCTTAATCGTTTGAGCCTAATTGAGATGAAATCCTCTTAAGAAAATCATTGCTATTGGGGGGAAAAAAGCTTTTGTTTGTGTGATACTCACTTTGACACCGAGCTCTCTCAACTTTTTTTGTAAATTATTTTTCTTTTTTGGGGTAATCAACCAATTTGGTATACAGGAGTATGTGGGACCGTTCTCATAGCACCAACCAGAACCAGTTAGTACAACCAACAGAAAATTGACCTTCAATCGCATCAACTTTCTGTAAGGAGCACTTTAATTAAGGAACCTTAAGAGTTAAGGGTTAGAGGCAAGGCAAGTATCCTACATGGAAATTAATTACAACCTACAAATAGCAGTATAGCACAGCAAAGAACTCTGTGGTCTCCAAAGAAGAGCAAATGTTCTTGTCGTAAAACCATTCAATTTTCTCCGATCTAGGTATCTTTAGTGTGCAACAGTGATGTTTCACCTCCTGGCCACCATGTTAGACTCCTATGTTTCTTTATATCGAGATGATTTTTTCTTTTTTAAAGGCTGAATAACCCTTGATTTTTCGATTTTGCTTTATTGCTGAAGAAGGCCTAGCTACCCCTAAATTCTGAATGCACCCCTCCACCAAAAAAAGAAAGAAAAAAAGAAAAAAAGGAAAGGGTGCCTTACACCCAACAAAAGATTGAGGATAAATTGCCACCCTAACTATATGGATTCCACAATTCAATTTGGAAGACCTTATCTTACAAAAATTCTCAAATAGATAAGGATACGGTATGAGAGAAGCGCCTCTAATAAGGATCCAAACAATTTTGATATCTAAAATCACAGTAATAGGCCAAGGCGGTAGAAGCCTGAAAAAATAGGTCTTCTAGAGAACTCACCATTGAGACTTCATGTAAGGTTGAAGTTTCCTGGTTTGTAAGAAGTTGGTAGCTCATTGTGGAGATGTTATTTGTTTATTTATTTATTTTTTGCTAACTCATTGTCAAGATGTTATTTATTTATTTATTTATTTTTTACCTTCTATCATGAGTTCTGGTGTGATCTACTCCCTTGATACATCTTCCCCGTCCTTTTTGGTCAGATGGAGAATTGGATATGCTTCAGTTTCTGATGTCTTGTAGATTTCTCTGGCAATTTTAATGAGTTTCTGTTTGAGGAACATTTCTAAAGAGCAGAAAGAGGATGCTTTCTGGGTTGTCTATCTTGTAGTCAGTTCCGTAAGGATGATTAATGGGTTCCCTCTAAAAAACTTTCTTCCCCACTTAAATTGAATAATACTCCCTTGTGAGTTGCAACACCCCTTCTGGAAAGGTTATAGAAATGGGTGATTTCTCTGTTCAGGGTAATTGCATTTGTATAGTGTTCTGGATCAGTCACAGGGGGATCCTTCACTTTTTTGTGTTTTGGGGGGGGGGGGGGGTTTCATTGGAATAACCTCCTAGTTTCAGAGTTAGTTCTTGAACATACATTATGGGATGGGCCAAACTTGTAATGAGCAAAAACAATCTGGAAAGAAAATGCTTCTAAGTAGCACTTCAGCTTTGCTCTGCAACCTTTCAAGTCACTAGCCATGGCCTTTAATAGTCTCGACAATTACATCTGTATGGAGCCCAAGCATCTAATTTTGATGTTTCCACTACACCGAAACTCTATTGAAAGTAAAGATATTTGATTTACTCCTGATTGCTGCTGCAGCAATTTGCTCCATAACTTTGTGGGGAAGTGCACAAAAATAGATCATTGATGCTCTCGCCTTATGTTCCCCATAAAACACAGATGATCTCTTAAGCCATGCCTAGTTCCAACATCTATTTGCTGTCATGAGTTTCCTTTGACAGCCTCCAATAAACGAAACTACAGTCACAGTGGGACGTGCCTTGCAAGCACTCCATGTTACTTTTTGGAAATCCATCTTAATAGATTATATTGAGCCATAATGCTGAAGCTGAAAGCCTTTTTTTTTTTTTTTGACAAGGAAAAGAGGATTTTATAAGATATCATGATCACAAGGTTGGATGCAAAGCTGGCATCATACAAAACTATATACATCCAATATGGAAGCTGTCCACAAAACAAAATCTGGAAGATCTAGAGAGGAATAATAAAAGTTCCCATTGTCTCAAAAATGTTCTTAATGAAATTATCTTCAAAGCGCTGAGGAGGCAACTCCATCTCGTCAAAGACTCTGTATTTCTTTCACGCTACATGTTCCAAAAATCGCATGTGGGTGAAAAATAGCTTTCTTCTTCTTAGCCTTTCTACCAAAGAAACCCTTCCAAGCAAAAAAAATGATTCCTAATCCTAACAGAGTTAGACAAGACCCAAGAAACACCCAGCCACCAGCTTGATCCCAAACAGCTCTAGCAAAAGGATAATGTCATGATTCCCCTTCCTCTTTACACATGAAGTACTTATTCTCAAAATCTTATCCCTCTACAAATTATCACAAGTCAAAATGCTCTAGTGGGAAGCTCCCCAAACAAAATAAGAAACTTTAAGTGAAGCCAAAGATTTCCAAATAAGCTTGCATGGGAAACAATCCCTCGAAAACAACTGAATCGGTGAAGAAGCCAAAGAGACAAGCTTCATATATGACTTGATAGTGCAAATCCTCTTAGAATTAAAGTCCCATCTAACTGAATCATGAGAAGAATCTTGGACAGGGATTTCATTGGGCCTAGATATAAAAATAACAAGAGTGCTATCATCCGCAAAGGCATCTTGGACAAACATAGATGACCAAACATAAGACCCAAATACATGCTCATAATAATCAATAGATGCATTAATAGGAATTGGGTTGAGAAAATCGAAGAAGGGGGAAATTTAGAGAGAAATCAGATATGTTCTCATATCAATATTCATTCAATAATTAATATTCAATAATGTATGATAAATAATCATAACCTAAGACAAAGCATTTATTTATAATAGCCTATAGACCTAGAATTCTTTTAGAAAACTACCTGAACCGAACCTATATAGAATAGGAGACTCAATATTTATCTAAATACTCCTAAATATTCCTTATTTTGACTTATCTGAAATGGCCTATAAATAAACCTACGAAAATTACTTAAAAAATGTTAAGATACCATAAGTTTTCAAATATTAAAATATACCTTAGAATCCTAATATTGGACATATACCCTTTCTTCTTCATCCGCATCATTCTCAATCTCCCCCAATTGGAAAAAAACTCATCTTCGAATTTTATAATGGGTTGGAATAAAAAAGTTGAAGCACAAAACCTATATCAAGATGCAAGAAGAAATAGCTTGGGAAAAAAATTGAAATTTCTCCATGAGAAGCATCCTTGAGAGAATCGGATGTAGGTCTCTGACGACCAAGAGATAGGAGTCGGTGATATAGTCAATAGATGAACATCCTTACATTTTATTTCATGCTCAATTTCCTTGTTCAAAATTCAACTTTCTTTTGCATCGCAAGTTTCTTGAACTTCTATCTCCGTTCTAAAAGTCTTAACTTCAGTAGCCTCTGTTTGTAGCTTCAGTAACCACTGATAGAGTTGTCAAAACTGAATAAATAGACTTTTCTTTTGTTTCTCCATGTTCTAGTACGTCTTGAGGGGTGTCTGATTAGGCATCAGTACTCAACAAGTTTTTGCTACTTACTCTTTGAAGCAATTCTCCGAGTTCATTCCACCGGGGATTACATTTTTTGGCGAAATCTAAAATATCATCATTATTTCTTTTTGTACTGCTGGCAATTTTTTGTCAAGTTCTTCAATGTTTTTGTCAATTCCATCAATTCTTTGTTCTAATGTAATGGCTCTAGTAATTGCGCAATGAATAACCATAGATTTCCTTTGAATCAGGCTTAGCTTTCCATGGCAGTTGCAAGCAACAATAAACTTCTAGATCGCAACAGCACCTCTTCGAACAGCGAATAGGACAACAAGGGCAATAGTTCCCACGAGGTGTGCTGGTGAAGGGCGGCTGGGTGGTAGTTGGAAGTGGTTTGATTGCCCGTTAGGTGGTGATGGATGATTGATGTGGATGGCTGTGAAGGCAGGTTGCAAATTCGAAAGCTTGAAACAGCAAATTCTGATTTTTTTTTCCCACTATTTCAAACCTTTGGCTTGGCTGACATCGGAATTTGGGATGTGGGCTGGCTTAGAATCGAGAACCTGCTCTGATACCAAGTTGATAAAAAATCGGGTAGGGAAAAAGGGTAGTAGGGAGAAATTTAGAGAGAAAGAGGGAAGAAATGGATTGGCATCTGTTTGCTCAAATTGATATTCATTCAATAATCGGTATTCAATAATGTATAGTAGATAATGACAACCTAAGACAAAACATCTATTTAAAATAGCCTATAGACTTGGAATTCTTTTAGAAAACTACCTAAATGAAACCTATATAGAATGAAAAACTTAATTTTATCTAAGTACTCTCAAATATCCTTATTTTGACTTATCTAAAATAGCCTATAATTAAACCTACGAAAATTACTTAAAAAATATTAAGATACCATATGTTTCTAAATATTAAAATATACCTTAGAATCCTAATATTAGACAGATACCCTTTCTTCTTCATCCATATCATGCATCTTTATTCACTGTATGAGCACAAAAAGAGGGGAGAAGGTCTTTCTAGGGACCTCCTTCGCACCAACCGTCTTGCCAAAACAAGATGGTAGACCCATCACCAACTTGAATTAAGAAATGGGGATAAAAAGTTCCTCATCTTTGCAAATGTACCTCCAAAGGCTTATCCTTTAAAGATCATTCGTATTAGAAGGATACCATCCAAACCCCTTAACACCATATTTAATACAAATCACTCTTCTTCACAGGTTGTCTCTCACTCATTCATGAACCTCCATAACCACTTGTCGAGTAAGGCTTTATGAAACATCTTCAAGTCTTTAACACCTGAACCTCTATTAAGCATGGGAAGCTTAACAGTATTCCATCTCAGTAAATAATGCTTGAAATCGCTACCAAAAAAGCCCTAAAAGAATTTCGTTTGAATGACTTCTAACTTAGTACCGTTGATGAAGGTATGGAAAAGAGAGAAAGGAAGTGGGTGGTAATGTTGGATAGAACTATTTTGAGGAGAGTTAATCTTCCCCCCTTAGAAGGTTACTTTACTCCTTTTTGGAACCTTTCCATAACTGGTTCCCAAATGAACTTTTCCTTGAATTTTGCTCCAAAGGGGAGACCAAGATAGGAAGTAGGAAAAGGATCAACAGAGCAGCCCAAGACACCCGACCCGTAGGGATTAAAGAACTTTTTGGTAAGTCAACCCTTTTGTCTAGTTGACCCTTCAAGCCTGCCTCAAATCATATAAGGATAAGGTTTACCATATGCTCACTATCATTGACATAGTAGATAATGGTAGTTGTATCAGAAAGAACAATATGAGAAACATGAATTGTTGCTGAATTTATTTGGCCAACTAAAAACCTAATTCAACTGAAAACATGGAAATGAGACCTGATGTAGTAGCTGAGCATATCATCCTAGTGAAAGCCTCCATAACCAGCAAAAACAAAAGGGGATCGGGTCCCCAAGGCCTGAGCTCTATGGGGGAACCGTTAACAAGTACAACAAAGGAAGTCGAGGATATGCATTGGCGGATCCATGAAATCTACCTCTCTCTGAATCCCATTCTCCTTATGGCATAAACAAGAAACTCCCAGTTAACATGCTCATAAGCCTTCTCTATGTCCAACTTACAACGAACCATGGGATACCCAAATTTAATCCTAAAATCAATAATCTCATTAGCAATAAGCACAACATCAAGGATTTGACGCCCCCTAACAAAAACATTCTAATTCTTTGATATAAAACCCCCTATAACCCCTTATTAAACTAATCAGTCAGTAGCCTTGGATATTTTTTGCATTTACCTCCTTAGGAATCAAACCAATAAAAGTGGCATCAAGACTCATCACAAATTTCCCAGTGTCAAAGAACTCAGGAAACCAACCCATAACATCACCCCTGAGAGCGTCCCAATTAGCCTATAGGAAAGCCATAGTCATGCCATCAGGTCGAGGGATTTATTGCCGCCACAATTATGAAGAAATTTAAAAACCTTCCTCTTTAGAAAAATTCAATTGAATCCTCACTTTAGCTAACAAAGAGGGCAGTGAAAAATCAACAACTTTTGGTCTCGAAGCCTCATATTTAGAAAAGAGGGCTTTGTCATCCACGTATGGAGGTCTTCATACCTTTAAAAAATCAACAAAATGGCTCCTGTCTAAAATCATGGAAGACATGACGTTGAACTTTCTGCAAAAAATGAGCTCCTAACTCTAAGCCACAACGCCCTTGATTTTTGCCCCCAAGAGATCTCATTCGTAAGGATAACTTTTGCTAACTCACCTCTAGTAATTTGTCTTGGCTCCATTTCCTCATTGCAAAGGCTAGAAGGTTCTTCTTTCGCATAAAGAATATTAATAGAATCCATCAGGTTGTATTTCCTAATCTTGATATTGCCAAGGACTTGTTTGTTCCATTTCTTAATCTCTTCCTTAACCAACTTCAGTGTCCTCGCAACCACAAAACTTGAGTAGCCTTCGACATGTGCCTCTTCCCACCACCTTTTAACACAATCACAAAACCCTTCAACTTCATGGCACTTGTTCTCAAATTTGAAAGGAATTCCCCCCTTCTCAAACTTCCCGTTCACTATACAAATAGGGAAGTGATCTCAAAGGGGTCGAGCCAACCCCTATCCGAGAAGTGTTCCTCCCAGTCCAAGGAAATAAGAAACTTGGACTAAGAAAGCAGTCCAGTCTTGAACAAGCTAGATCATCACCGGTCCTAGACCAAGTAAAGTCTCCCCTGTAAAGGAATGTTCCAATAAAGACCAATAATTGATGAAATCATGGAACTTTTCGGTAGTATTAGAGGGACACACACATGAACTCCTTTTTTCAGGATACGAGATCTCATTGAAATCCGCTCGGACACACCAAGGGCCATGCGACCCATCTTTAATGTGACGGTTACAGAATCTCTGTTTCTCAACTCTTGTATGATGAACATGCATGCCAATGAAAGCCCATGTCAAAACAACTCTCTGAAGAAATGCAAGTTATTGAAAAGTCACCACAAAAAGAGGAAACCAACTGGAACATACTCGTCGCACGTATCAAGGACGCTCCCTTATGAGAACAGCATGAAACCCCCACAAACTAGGAATGTCAGAAGGTAAGACTTCCTCCAACTTTGTTTCCTGAAGACAACGACCCATTTGATTCAAGAAATGTAAGCGAGATGGGTTCCTGCATCAAGTCTTTATTCTTAGAATAATACATTGATGCAAAAATAATGTCTTGTGATCATTAGAGAAGCTTAAGCATGGTTTGCTCATTTGTCCTAATCCCATATGTAAATCTAACAATGTAATTGATCTTTTGGCTTTTCAAAGAAATATTCATGAATTCTGTAGAAGGATTTTGATAAGCTAGCACAAAAGTAGTTCAAGCTAACAGTCAAGAATCTTAAGCTAGCATGTGAACAGCTCAATCATCCTCTTCCATTATGCTTGCTTGGTATCTTTGGTCGGGTTTGAGCTTTGATATTCTGATTGAACATGTGGACTCATAAATGCTCAAAGCTTATGACCGTCTCAATTTCAGTATTGCTCATCCATGTTTTGGAGGAAGAACATGATAAGTGATGGTGATTAATGTTGGCTCTGGCTTACTTCCTCGAAATCGGCTTGCATTCATCACATGTTTTTGGTTTTTAAACTTGTTTTTCTTATAATCCTGTTTTAATAGCCATTACTAAGAGTTAGAGGACATCATTAAGCATAGATTAATGTTAATTACTCTATATGAGAGTCGAAAAGTGTAGGTAGCCAGGAGTGTTAGCACCTTACATTGGCCTTGGAAAAAATGATTTTTTGCCAGATGTATCCCTTTTAAGGCTTGACCCACACCTAATACCTAAGCATATAAATAGCCATGTAGTACTCCTTCCTTTGGCACCCAATCAAAGTTCAGTGAATGCAAACTCCTTTGAGTTGAGAATCCAAAGTTCGCTTTTGAAAATCTAGTTTGTATCTTCAAAGTGAGGAAAGTTTTAGAGTAGGAGGGCTAGTGAATATAGGAACTTGGTATGTTATTCTAAGCCTTGAAAATACCTTTTTCTAGCGAGATTAACTTGTCTAACTTAATTGGGGTTACAAAGCTTAATGAAGTTCTTAACTTCTTCAAGAATTTATGTCATATCTTTACATTCTTGCTTTTGTTCTATTTGCATTTGCATTCTAACTTTCTTTATAGTTTACTGTCCCTAGTCTTTTCTATGGATGTGCTTTGTTAATCCTCTGTAACTTTTCTAATAATTATATACCTTAAAAAGTGGGGAAGATTAGACTACCTCTAGCTTGTAAGAGTTGTGGTCTTAGAAAAGAAAAAGAAATTCCTCACTTTTGGGAACCGGGGGGGGGGGGGATTCTACCCTCTCTAGTCCAAGGAGCTAGGGTTATTTAATTCTTAAGCTTTATTTTTCAGCTTTGAGTTTAATTTGCAAAAATTAAATTGGTTAATCTCATAACCCCTTAGCTTTTGCATCAACTATTAATGCATATAATGCTCAATCTCTACTTGAATTTCAAGTTCCACAGCCTATGAATAGTTGGTCATGGCAAAGTTATTGCAAATGAATTGGCAATGACATCAACCAACCAATAGATTTGGTCAACTAGTCTATAAGTGAAGGGAGTAATATCCCAGTCGCACAACTCATAATGCAAAATTTGGGGAAATGCCATCAGTGCGTCAAAATCATTCTAGCTGTTTTTGACATAGTGCACGTTATACAAGATTGAGTGAAGTTTGAAGTGACTTAAAGTGCAAGTGTCTTGAGGTGCTTGTATTCATTTTCGGGCATTTAACAAATGCTCAATTTGGACTAGCTTTGCTCTCATGTATTGTTCTTAAGTCAGTGACAAAGTGTAATTCCTAGGGATGTAATAAAGTATTTCTAACTAAAATAAATTGTTTGTAGATCACTTATTTTTTGGCAGAACTCGACCATACGTGTAGATGAAGTTAACACTCTGTCTTCTAACAGAAAGATTGATCATATGAATTTCATGTGCTTTTTTGTGATTAAGTTGGTGATCAAGTGAGAGAAGACTTGTGCCAGGAAGGGCTGCGTTGCTCCCACGCCCCACCCCCACCCCCACCCCAAAAAAAGACATTAAGGCCAAAAAAAAAAAAACAAAGAGAAGTGATGGAGGACGCTCTAAGAGCAATTCCCACATCTAGAAAATAACACAAGAACTTCTGAAAACTTAATAATTCAATTCATTCAAGTGTCTCCTTCCCCAATGCACGAGGGGGTTTATATAGGAATCAATACAACTGGAAAAAGGAATAGAAAATGTATTCGAAGATTATGATAAGATTACGATAACTAAAAATAATCTAAAAGATAAAAAGATAAAATTTTATCCTAAAAGATAACCTTCAAAGATAATAAATTATAAAAATACTTCACATATGCCAATATTAAGATATATCCATATCTTCTTAATTCTCCTTTATCCTTATCCTGCATCAAGAAGGAAATTGTTTTCTTTGGTCCACCTCAGTATTTGCTTTTTGTTAGGAGCCCTGCTATGTTTTACTTCTCTATTAGGGGAAGAAAAGTTACACAAAAATGTCCCAAAATGCCCTTGATTCTCATCCATTTTGTTAAGCACTGAGCCAAGAGCCTTGTAGCCCAATGGTTTGGGGGAATGGGGGTAGAAGTTCCAAACTCCACACCACTGGGGTCGCGAATCCTTGTGTGGGCCTGTGGACAGGGCTAGGCCTCTGTTGGGCCTAGTTCGGTGATTGTACAAACCCTCTGCCCTGCCCAGAAGCCTGCAGGGCTTACACCCTGTAGAGGGGGCCTAGTAGGCGAACCCACTTACCACTTCCAAAAAAGAAAAACAAAATTGACATGCAATGAATTGTCTATTTGAATTTATGAATTCGTCTGACAGTAATGTCGCCTCCTTGCTTTGGTCTGCCCAGCAATGACCTCTGTCAGGATTGCTCAAGGACAATCTTGTATGATCTCCATTTGCATATTAAGCTGGCATCAGTAAATGAATTGCTGTATTCACTAAGTTATACTTCTAGCTTTGATTCCCGTCTGTGGTATTCTTTGTTGCCTAAAATTTTACTGGTTTGAATGCCATGCAGATCCAGAGGCCAATTCTCGAGGAGAAGCCTAATATAGACCTTGCGCACCTGTGGAACAAGGCTGTAGATAAGACATTTGGCACCATGATTGCATCTCTTAGTTCACGTGGGTGGTAAAAATTTCATTAAATCTCTCACAGTTGGTAGGCACAGCAAGGAGAGGATACTTGGAAAAGGGTCCCTTCTTTGGATCCTGTTATCGTGTAATATTTTGGTGAACTATATATTTTTGTATCCTTAGTGTGGGAGTACCCTCATGGTTGCATTGTTAGTGAATATGACATTGGTTTTATGGTCGATAATATCGTCCAAGTAAACCCCCTACTCCATTCCCAGAACTTCAACCTTTGTCTTTGTCACATCAGAGTGGTTATTCTATTCTGAACTGTTTTACTGGTCTACTTGGTTACTTGCAAAACTCAAGCAACTTTGACAACTATTGAAGAGAAATGTTGATGCAGACAGATGCCTTTTTCTACTGGTGATTTGCAAGCTAGCTTTATTCCAATTGTTGACAACTTGAGATGCCCTTGGATCTTAATCTTCATTCAATGTGACTAAGACAGTGGCCTTTCATGTTGCTTGTTCGGGTAGCCTTAACAAAACGCTTTAATCGATCTAAATCGTTTTGAAGGTCTTTGATGCGTCTCCCGGCAAGTAGCAATCTCTTTGCTCCCAATTCTATCTTGTTTAGATGGGTCCGCATTGAGTGTTGTTATTTCCAAGTAGTGTTGCTATGTGGAAGCAAAGTACCGAATTGTGGTATGATGTGATCCTTCTTGATGATCTTTCGCCACCGGCCTTTCTGAAGCAAAGTACCGAATGCAGCTTTGAAGATGAGCTGTGTTAAACCGGATGATATTGGATTTTGTAAAATTCATAGGTTCTTCAGTTCTCTTTTAATTCCTAGACCAATAACTTGATTGGTTGTGCTGGTATTATTCTCTCCTCTTTTCCTGCTCTGCTTCCTCTCTACTTTGGAGTTTAATAAGCTTTTAGTTCAAGTCTCGCATTTTTCTAGTTTCTTTAGTCTGTGGTGAAAATTATGTGCTTGATCTTTACTAGGCGTAGCACCAAGAAGGTAAGGAGTGGAGGAGTTAGAAGACATGGTTCACTGAGGACGTGGAAGATGAACTGAAAAGCTCGATAAGTCAAGGGGAAACTGTGAGGGATGACCTCATAAGTTTCAATCAAAATAGTACATGACTCCATATATGTATAATATTCAAACTCCAGACTTTAAGACCATACTGGAAAATAGGCAAAGAGAAAAGGAAAAAAAAAATCTCATCCCATTGGAAGTACGTAGTGTAGGTCTGTTTCACGAAAAACTAGTAGCAGTGGGAGGAAAAAGTCTAGCCCTAAGGCTGTACATTGCAGGCATCAGTCTATTTCACATAGTAGGCGCTCATCACCAAGTAGGTGATGGATAGGACCCTCATGATAAGGGAAGTTGTCGGCTGGGCTCCCTTGCTAAGGAGGCTCATTTCTGGTGTAGTTGTCGCTGTTGCTTCTTGTGACTCTGTTTCCTCTAATTGAGCTGTCAGTGGAAATGGTGAGCACTCTGATGTCACACACCCACCCTGACGAGCATTTGGGTGGAAGAAGTCATAGGCCGAGGGAGAGAAGGCCACTGGGTGCTGGTTCGCAAGTCCGTGTGGTGCTCGGTCTTGTGCCATTGCCGTCGAAAGCAAGGGGAGAGGTAGGAGAAAGATGAAGAAACCAGCTCTGAGTGTCATCTTGGCTGATGGGTTTATGGGTTGAGGTATGAAGTTAGCTTTGGGGAGGTTTTAAAGGAGGGTTTAAGTGAATATGTGGATAGTTAGGTATGGGTGGTTGCTTGGCGTGGAATTTTAATAATGGGAAAGGATGGATAAAAAGGGTGGTAGGGACATAATGATGGTGCATGTGGTGTTAATTTTAATTTTAATTTTTTACAATGATAAATTGGCCACCTACTGGACCTCTTATTTTTAAAAAAAAGAACCCAACAAATTTACTGACCCTAGGGGAAAAGGAAACCTGCTGCAAATGCCCAAGACTCAACACCATCATCACCGTGCCTCCCAATAGTTGGCAAGGAAAGCCCCCCCCCCCCCCCAAAATCTGAACTCATGTGAAAAAGATGGCAGGAAGCAGGGGAGATCAATGAGGTAACTACCTCATCGGTATGTGGTGTTAATTATGACTAATGCTAAAAGGATGATGATCTTTGTCACTGTTTCCTACTCTTGATAATTGATCAGCTTTTGCATGGGGATGGTGCATGAGACTTCATGAATGTACTTCTGAGGACTAACGGCATATTCTGCACCGATGAGTAATTTCTTTTAATATTTTACATGATTTTATGTGGACTTTTCCTCCGATCCAAATGAAGGTATAGGGATTGATGGGTGTAAAAATTTAGATATTTGGTAACAATTTCTAATGACTTTACTACAGTTGGCCTAATTAGTATGTGCTTATTTTATGTTGTATCCGAGAAGTTGATTTTTGTTTTTCCCCTTATCTTTAAATATGATAATTGTTGAAGATTTTAAATATAATATATCTGTAATTATGCTCGTATTGATAGTATTGTCAGTCGTCAAATGTAGTTAGTGTAGTCAACTGTAGTTGTGTTTTTTTTTAATTTTTTATATTAAGACAGAACAAAAGAAAAAGGCAAATCTGGTAACTGACTCAAGTATGTTACTATGGAATATGTTCATTCCAAGGAAAGGGAAAATAAATTTGTCAGTAAAGTAAAATTCATAATATTCTTTTGAACTGAATATACGTACCGGATAACATAGGTTGGTTCAAACGGTTTAACACTTATTTTTCTTAAGTTATAAAGGTCTTGCGTTCAAGTATTATAAATAGAGGAAATATATGATAACAGAACTCTACCGCTTATTCAACTAATAGTGACTTGACTCCAATAAAATGAAAATAGGCATTGCATATCCAAAACACCTCAAAATTCATGGGTACTCATTCTTGAAGACAACAAGACATTGGAAATAGGCACTGCTTTTGATCACAACTCTTTCTTTTTGACAAAAATCCATTATACATAATAGTGTGATGGAGATCAAATTTCACCCATCTAATTCGACCCAAAAAAAAACATAACCATGAATTTTATCCACGTCGCGCAAAGCTATCACCAAAATGGTAATTCTATTTTGGTTTCTTCAAATTATGTCTATTGCATTGCATACTATCAAATATTGCATTATTGTTACAAAAAACTAGATACTCTATTACGAGCCCCCATTGGTTAGGTTGGGATACTTTGCGTGGTTCTCATAATCATGCCGCTTTTCTTTTCGTGGCTTGTAAGGGACTCATGCGGTCATGCCCTCTCCCTCTCAAGTGGCTTAAGCCATGGGAAACTAGACACAAACAAGTTTTTATGTAGAAAAGTGGCATCACTTTTTGGGAATTTTATTGATCACTTTTTTTGGGGGGGGGGGGGCCGCGGAGGATATGCATGGACACTTTTTAGGGAATGAGGGAGGGCTGTCAGATTTGGTTTTTTAATGGTTACAATTAAAATTTTATGTTAAGTTTGTCAAGTTAATTTTTTCTCCTACATTATATCATACATTCCTATATTTCATTTTAATATATAATTATGATAACACCAAACAGTCTCATAGAAACAATAATTGGTAGCAATAATTTTAAAAAAAAATTTGTTCCCAATTCTCAAGAACAAGAGATGCCTCCATGGCTGATGAAATTAGATTAGAAAAGGGAATGTCTTCTGACTTTCCCAACTAGATAAATTCTTTTCAGTTCCCTGTTCCCTGACCCTTTATGATTCCCTTGGGTTATTGGAAGTTTGCTTAAGCTAAGACCATTTTCAATGGGAGATCCACATTTTGGAACTCCACTCCTCTATATATCATCAAGAATTTCATCTTCACTGCAGCACTTGATCTTTTAATTAGTTAGTATTGATTGAGCATGCACAATTAGGCTAGAATGATACGTGTAATAATTTTAAAGTCTTAATTGTAATTATAACCACTAAATTACGTGTTTTCGTGTACAGGAACAGAGAACAACTCAGTAATTCTTGCCTTAGCTTGGAAGGTTGGTAAAGGGCCAAACTATGATAACTACTATCACTTAGTTTTATTTATTTATTTATTATTATTATTATTATTATTATTATTATTATTATTATTTTATTATTATTGTGTCACTTGACTTACAAGCATTGCTATTTTTTTTTCACACCCGATTTAAACAAAAATTTAACAATTATGATATTTTTGATCCAATATTACCGTCGTATGCTTATGTAGTTTTTAGATTAGGCTAAACTATGGAGGGACTATAAACACAAATTTTGAGTCTAAACTAAATAAGATAAGAAATATCGACAAATTTAATTTGTGTAGATTTTAGGAAATATGGGGACAATCTCAATATATTTGTTACAAGATGAACAAATAAATAATTTCTTTGATTCAATCTTCAATTTGTACTTGAAAGAGAACCGGTTGGCTTGAATCTCAATCAAATCGGCTGATTCAACTTGCTTTGAATAAACTTGAATGAATTTGATCTTGAAAGAGGTTTCTAAGAGACTTCATCTCAATCAATATGAGTTTTTCTTTGATATTTAAAAGTAGGCAGCACGTACTTGAGGTGCTTGTTGTCTCCTTCTAGAGAAAGGTTGCTTTAGAGCTTAAGTTTTGAGAATGTCTTGGGAGTTAATGAGTTTTTCCACCCTTTGAATATGAGGGAGTGATATTCTATTTATAGGGAAAGAATTCCCCCACTAGGGTTTGCAACTTGGTTGTTTTTCTTGAGTCATTGACTTGGGAGTGTCAAAATTTTGACGATTATTCAAGCATGCATTTGACTTGACTTGTTAGATCTACTCTTCATTGAATAATGCAAGTAAAGTAGACTGGGACCTTTAAAAAAATTAATTTGTTTTACGTTTGGGCCTCTGAGAATTTCTACAATGAACAGATGATTTTTTTTAGCCGCTACAGCCCTTTTGGTCTATGGTAGAGAGTTATGAGGAAAACCTAGCTCTTCGATCTTGTCGCCCATAAATAATGAAGAGAGATATGGGACCATTAAAGTATTGTTTTTTTTTACCTGTTCAGTGTCAGAGGCATAGCAAAGAAAAACCGAAAATTCCTGTGCATTTAATATGTTGGGTTCTATCTTGAAGCTGCGCTTTTGCACCTAAAAAATGCTTTCTGACTTTATTTATTTATGACAAACTCCAACCTAATGGCCTTGCAGTTTACTGGGAATTATCTACGGTAACCCCCGAGCTGGTCATTCATGGCAAATTCATGAAGCTGGGAAGCGAAGCATTCCATTGCAAACATCCATCCAATGAACACTTTGGAGTAATTTTGTTCTCAATCAGTCCTTCCGCTGCACATATGCCATTTGGAAATTCCGAGATTTTTTTTTCCCTTTTTTAACTTTTTTTTTGTCCTTTTGTATTAATGCTTGTTGATCTTTTCCTTAATTCTTTCTTTTTTTTTTTTACTTTTGCTTTTCTTATAGGACTTCGTCATTATTATGGAACTCTTCAATTTTTCTAAAAGTGAAAAAAATTGCATCTCATTAGTGACAAGAGATATATTATTAATCCTTGAATGTTTCCAATTTTTTGACAAACTTGACTTAATTATCGGTTAACTTTTGAAAATCAAATCCTTATGGGTACATCAACGGGTTAACTTTGATTCTCTTTGAAGATTCAGTTGACTTGACTTTTGATTGACCTTTGAATGTCTTACCCACTTTGGTACATTGAGGGGTTATCCTAAGATGAACTTCCTCAGAGACGTCCAATTTGGTTTAATTATTGGTTAACATTTGAACGTCTAACCATTTTGTATATATCAACGGGTTAACCTTGAATCCTCATGAGGTGAACTTTCTCAAAAGAGAAAATTCTCTAAAGGCAAATTTGATTTAATTATCGATTAATCTTTGAATCTCTAATCCTTTTGGGTGCATCAACAGATTAACCTTGAATCCTCCAAAGGTGAACTTCTTCAAAGGCGAAAATTCTCCTAGGGCGAAAAATTCTCCAAAAAGAAATTTGACTTGATATTGGTTAATCTTTGAATGTCTGATCCTTCTGAATACATTAACGGGTTGACCTTGAACTTTCAAAATGACATTTGTATCGCCTATGTGGCCAAATTGAAGAAGGCTATGTTGCACATGTCAAATAATCGCACAACCTATTTTTGTTTTCATGCTTTTCAGGTTTGTCATTTGAAATGTCAGATGCTTCAAGCTTTGGGCTAAGGGGATCATTTTCTCTATGACTTGTCATAGGTAATATGAAAATTCTTCTCATCCTTGAATGGGTCCACATTGAGTAACTTTCCCTATTTTTCTCACTCTTGGATGGCTTGTTCGCACGGGTCTACCTTAGGTGACTTTCCCTATTGTGAAGATGAAATTCACGTTGTTGTCGTCACTAAATTGAATAAGGATGAAGGTGAAGGCTACCGACTTAAGGAGGAATAATATGTTGTCGCTGCCCTCAATTTCAAAAAGGGAGGCTTACGTCACCGCTACTACCAACTGGAAGAAGGAGGCTATATTGTTGTTGCTGCATACTTGGAGGAGGCCTACGTCACCGTTGATGCTGATTCAGAGGAGGAGGTGGATGACTTGAAAAAGGGGGCTCCAGTGCCATTATCACCAACTTAAAGGAAAAAGTATATGCTACCATTGCCTCCAATTCGAAGGAATCCTAAGAGTCTTCAACTTAAGCAGTGCAAGAGTTGACTTAGTGCCTTTGAGGGTCTTTGATGACTTAAGGCTTATGAAGTTTAATAACCTAGGAGCCTACCACTTTAGTGACAATTTAAAGTCTGCTTCTGACACGTTTGTCTGCTCAATGACTTGAGACTCAGCAATTTTGATGACTTGGGGGTCTTGAACTTTGAAGACTTAGGAGTCTTGAACTTTGAAGATTTAAGAGTTTTAAACTTTTGATAACTTTTAAACTTTGATGACTTCGAAGTCTTTATTGTTGAAGACTTGGGGGATTTGCTTTTGATGAATTGAGAGTCTTTACTCGGATGATTTTGGAGTCTTAAACTTTGAAGACATGGGAGTCTTTAATTTCGATGACTTGGTATCTTTAGTTTTGATGACTTGAGAGTCTTTGTCTTCCATGACTTGTGAGTCTTGAACTTGGGAGATTTAGGAGTCTTTGATTTTAATGACTTGAGAGTCATTATCTTCGGTGACTTGTGGTCTTTAACTTAGGAGACTTATGAGTCTTTGATTTTGATGACTCGAGAGTCTTTGTCTTTGATGACTTGTAATCTTTAACTCGTGAGATTTTATCTTCGATGACTTGTGAATCTTTAACTTAGGAGACTTGGGACACTTGAATTTTTGAGACTTTGGAGTCTATAATTTTGGAGACTTATGAGTCTTACTTTGTGACTTGAGATTCGGTAATTTTAATGAATTAGCATTTTTCGACCTTGATAACTTGATAATCTTTCAATTTGATGACTTAGGAGTCTGGAATTTTTAGTAACTTTAGAGTTTTTCGGTCTTGAGACTTGGAATTTCATAATTTGACTTGAAGTTGCCTCTTAAACACCAATTTCGGGTGGCCCTTCTATTGAAGTGTTTCTAATATGATCTTGATAAACGATTAATCAAATTCTTCAATGTCTTCTTTGTCTAATGTGATATCTCTTTCCTTTGCACGTTGCATGAATTGTTCCTTGAATGTCTTACACTTCTTTATAGGATCACTGATGATCCTGTGATACTTGCGATATTTGTAATCATTAGTTCTTTTAATTTCTTCAGGACGCTTTGACTCTGGGAATTTTATAAGTCCTTTCTCAACAAGATCGTTAAGAATTTCGGGGGCATCTGATTTAGAATAAGAACATCCCTTCTCTTCGGAGTCTCTGAGCATGAAGTTCTTATTTCTTGATAGTGCCATTGATTCATCATTGTTGAGCCGTCTTCCACAGTAGGTAATTATAAGCTCCATATCATGAGCTCGTGTTGCTAATTCGGGAAAGGTCCTAGGCTTATTCACTTGCAAAGAATACAATATATCCCAGTCCATCCCTTAATCACACATCTCAATAGCAGAAGACTCAGATAAGTGATCTTTACCCATCAGAGAGAGGGCACGCCAATGATTAATGTAATCAATGTTTGGCTCCTCATTTTGTTACCTAGTGTTCGTCAATTTTGCTATGCTGACTACAAGGCGCATGTTATAGAAGTAATTTAAAAACTTACTTTCCATTTGTCCCCAGCTATCAATGGATCTAGAAGCAAAGTCTGTATACCAATCAAATGTAATACCTTTAAGAGATCACATAAATTGCTTCACCAAGAGGTCACCTTTTGTGACAGCGTTGTTGCAAGTCTCGATGAATTACGTGACATACTGCTTGGGGCTCCCTTGCCATCAAATTGTTGGAACTTAGGTGGTTTATAGACAAGAGGCATACGAAGTGCATTGATCATGTTTGTGTAAGGTTTCTTATATAAGTGAGTTTTATGAGAATCCCCTCCCAAATGGGCTTTCACCGCATCAGCTACTAATTTTTGAATTTGTCAACTAACATTGGGCTTAAGCTTGAATTGTTCTTTAGTTTGCATTCATTATCAAACTCCTTCCTGTGATTAGACTCTTCGTTAGAATCGTCACCGCCAGAGCCTTTGTAGGAGGCTTCGGATGACCGCTTCTCCAGCTTCTTTGTCAATCAACAATCTACTTGTTTTGACTCTTGATTTGAGCACCTTTTTCTACACTTTCCTTTGATAGTCTATCTAGCGTGACCTTCATGTCTGCCAATTGTTCCTCCAAGTTGGTAGCCTCTATCACCATGACTGGTATGATGATAGCATTAGAGGATTCAACTTCAGCTTGTGCGAAAAGTGAATCTTTTGGAGATGCTAGTGAAGAATCGCTGCTTCCATAGTTATCATCCTCCTCAGCGAAAGGCTGAAAGATAGGATTGGTGTAGGCTTGAAATTCATCTAGTTCACGGGGTAGAGTCTTACTTATATTGAAGACATCAAGAGATTTCAGTTTAAAACTAGAGAGAAGCATTTTGATTGACTCCATCAACAGTCAAGTTGGAACCAAAGTTTTGATTTTTTGCATGACTAAACATTTGGAGCCACAACTTGTTGCATTAGGGTGATGGAGACAACAACTTTGGTCATGCTACTAGTCATCACTCCAGTACTTCGAGTACCAGATGCTATACTTGCATTTGAGGATTCTTTAGACACATATATGATAGTCTTCTTCAAAGGAGTGTAGAACTTGTTTTCTTGGAGAAAGAGATGAGAGGCAAAGATTGTCCCACCGGGTATGCCAAAATTTGTAAACATAGATTTTGAATCTAAAATGAAATGAAACATGAAATACGGGCAAATTTAATTGGTATAGATTTCAGGAAATATGAGGAAAATCTCAACATATTTGTTACAAGATGAACAATAAATAATTGCTTTGATTCGATCTCCAATTTCTACTTGAAAAAGGGCCGATTGGTTTGAATCTCAATCAAGTTGGCTAAGTTGACTTCCTTTGAATAATCTTGAATGAGTTTGATCTTGAAAGAGGGCCTATGAGGCTTAATCTCAATCAAGATGAGTTTTTCTTTGATCTTTGAAAGTAGACCACACGTACTTGAGGTGTATGTTGTCTTGTTCTAGAGAAAGGTTGCTTGAGAGCTTAAATCTTCAGAATGCCTTGGAGGTGAATGATTTTTTCCACCCCCTGAATATGAGGGAGTGATGTTTTATTTATAGGGAAAGAATCCCCTCCCTTGCCATCAGGGTTTGCGACTTGGTTGTTTTCTTGAGCCGTTGACTTGGTGATCAATTTTGCGCTATGAATTGAAAGTCAATTTGGCCCAATTCATTTAAATAAATTAAATCAATTAAATGGGATGACTCAAAATAGTCAATTTATATTTATTTTCTAGCATGACTCATATTAACAATTTTTTTTGTGCCTATAGGGGCATCATATGATTTCATTGGGGGAATGGGGTGAGGGTGACCAATCATATCTAAATTTAATAATATATAGACATAACCATATTATGTCACAAACATTTTTATGCAAATGAGAGGGTACTTCGTTTAGAATTCAAATCTTAAATGCACCTTTAGAAGGTTAACACTTGCACTGTCATCGGCGAATTCAAAAATTTTATACGATGTGCTCTAGTCTTATTTTTAAATATTTGTGCTAATTAAATTGTTTGAACATTTTTTTAAAAAAATTTAAATAATTTTTCAAATTAACATGTTCCTATACATCAGTACCCCATATTTTCATCCAGCACTGCTGACATTTTAGTTAAAATTCATTGCATTGGTATAATTTATAGATGCATGGTTCTATAATAAGATTCCTTTATTAATTTATTTTTCTTTTTTGGGGGGGGGGGGGAACAGAGGGGGGTAATTCCTGAAATGCATATGGGCTATGGCTAGGAATTCTAGCCAATGATGGAATGTGCTAATTAAACATAATGCGTGCACTAATCAATATTGATGTGATGCTATAAGACATTATTTTGGTCCCCATCGCTTGCAAGTGAAAACAAGTTAAGATATCTGGGCTGGGGTTGTTTGTTCTCTATTCTACTTCTCTCTATCAGTTTGTGTGTCTTGTTAGTTGTATTAATTGAAAATCATCGTTTTAAAAAAAAGATAACCTTGCCAAAGCCCAATTGTTGGCATAGGCCTTCGGCCCTTTGGGTGTTCACGTTTGAAGACCCATCTCCCGAATTCCCTATACACATGAGCATAGGATCACTACACCCTGTCTTCGAGATTACAAATAAATACATTAATAAATAATGAAAAAAAGAAATAAAATTCTGAAAGCACTATGTTCAATGCTCTCAAGATTTTTTTTCAAGTGGTAAGTTGGCCCACCCATGGAACACCCTCTACAGGGTGTAAATCCAGCGGGCTTGTGGCGAGAGAGAGGGGTTGTATAATAATTGGATTAAGCCCAAAAAAGATCTAGACCTATCATCAGGTCCACAAGGAACCTCTAGGAACACCACAACTTCCTCCAAGCAAATTGCGGCCACCTGGTAGGGAGTTTGGAACTCTTACTCCTATGCCATTGAGTTATAAGACTCTTGGCCAATGCTCTGAAGATTATGCTACAAAAACTTGTGCTAGTGCACCTTGACATTGTGTTTGGATAAAAGAGGGTCAGGGAAAGGGAGGGGAAGGGATACACTTCACCTTGTTAGGATTCAAAATGAAGGGGAATTAATATTGTTGTGTTTGGTTTATGAAATGGAGGAGGGGAGGACATTATTGTTGTTGCTGTTATTATCGTAACAACAACAACAACAACAACAACAACAACAATAATAATAACAATTATAATAATAACAATAATAATAATAATAATAATAATAATAATAATAATAGTAATAATAATAGTAATTATTATTATTATTATTATTACTACTACTACTACTACTACTACTACTACTACTACTACTATTTTGCAAATGAGGCACAAATGTCAATGGAAATGAAATTTGAACTTAGATCAATGATATCAACTTCTAAAGACTTTACCAGTTAAACTAACTAACACTTACATTATTATTATTATTATTATTATTATTATTATTATTATTATTATTGTTGTTGTTGTTGTTGTTGTTGTTGTTGTTGTTGTTGTTGTTGTTGTTGTTGTTGTTGTTGTTATTGTTATTATTTAAAAAAGCACATAACGGGTACATTTTTGATATTGCTGTTGGGAGCCTACAATCTTGAAAGCATGTTGCTTGATATTTTATAGTCTAATTTTTACACTTAGAAAATATCAATTAAACTAACATAAGAAAACTAAAATAATTAAATGCACAAGAAATTAGTTTCTGATGCAAAGCAACTTGTGCTAAAGCAAAGGTTGCAGCTTTAGCAATGCTTGTGTTTTAGTTTCTTCTTCATCCGTCTATATAGAAATACATTGCAAAGTTAGTTTATGATCTAAAGTTTGAAATATAAGCAATATAATATTATTGCAAATCCAAGGTAATTTTCTTCCAAGTTGGTAATTTTACTATTAAAGTCAAATTTAACAAAAAAATTTCAAACTTATGATCATAATCGTTGTTTCTACTATTAAGGCATGTCACCTAGAGAAGGCGAGAGGACGTGTTAAGTAAGATGACTAATATAAATTTTGGAATTAAAATTTTTTGGACTCTAAGTCAGATAGTATGCATATGCATGTTTGTCAGAGACTATAAAAACAATAAGCAAATATGCATAGGCAATTATAATAGAGACTCTGGCATGTAGTAAAGAAATACAGTCAGAGACTATGAGCCATGTGGAAAAGAAAGGCAGATAAAATATGAGATTTGTTCGCAAAGTTCACCCAACAATTAGGCTACACCTCTGCCTAAGGTCCTCCATTAGGATTTCAACCAAGTCCATTATTTTTTAGAGATAAACATAGCAATTGCTCTTTTGATACCTTGCCTACATTCAGAGTTTTTTTAGAGCACTTTGATAGGATCCTCTCCTAGAGTTATCTACTCTAAGAGGTTAATGCTCAGCAAGAGTTTCACTGCTCCTTGTTAGCCATAAAGTTTACCGTGACCATTATTTGATAACTTACTTAGCAAGAGCCATACTGCATCTTGCCTACAGTCAGAGTTTTTTCCAAAGGACTCTAACAAGTTTCTCTAAAAGAGCTCTCTAGCTCTCAGGGGGACATTACTTATAAGAACCCTCATAGTTCTTTGGTAACACATTAGGGTTTTTCCAAGCCTTCTAACAAACTCAATGTAAGCTCTCGCTAGCTGCCTTAGAATCTTGTCCTAAGTGCTCACACACTCTTAACATCTCAAGCCTTGAGTGTATCCGCTCCAAGGTTAAGAACACACTTGATTACATGAGAATTCTGTCAACTCTCATATTCACAAGTATTACAAGAGTAGAAATATAATTTAAGTGAAATATAACTCTTGATTAAAGGGAATATGAGTGAATATGTTGAGGTGTTCCAATCCAAATATTCTACCTTGGTCCTGCGCTTATGGGAAACTTAGATCCATATGACCATTGGAGGACATTAGCTATTAGAATAAAGATAACGTTGTTTTTGGCTTTTGATCTTTGATTCAGGGTCCTCCTCAAGGTATCTGACAGTACCTTTCAATGTTTGTTTTTTCCTGCTTAGGCTAAGCACATTTCAAATCACACTTAAACTTTTTTATAAATGTAGAAATACCCAATCAATCGTCCTGTTGACGCTAACTATTGATATTCTCTTTCTAGGGCAAGTTGCAAGGACTTTGTGCCTTGACATTACCAAGTGACAGTGGCGCTATCAAGGCTTAGCATGCTGCTTTTGAACCATCTTCTCCGTTTTGAATTCAAATTTGATTTTTCTAGGATCATTAACATGATAATCTTATTTTTTATTTATTACATTAATCACTTAGTAAGATAATATTCAAACAAATTTTCTCCATGTTGTTGTTGAATATATCTTTGCTAGCTATAGACTTTGATGATTTCCTTTTCTGATGACTTTAGGGTCTTTGACAGGTTCTAGGTCTGATTGTTTTCAACTCTTATCCAACTTTGATGTCTTCTTACTGTAATGCGGCTATGACTTATTCGGTCTCTAATGATTTTTCACTTTGATGCCTTCCAGCCTTGATGGGAGTATGACATCTCTATTTAAACTAAACTTGATTCATGACTTTTCTTTTTCACTTCTCCTTAGGGATATGTAATGTATTTACTTTGAGGATTTTTTCCGTTCCTTTGCATGAGCATAATCTTATTCCATCTTGATTCTTGGATATGCCTTAATCTTCTTATTTATTGTCTCCACACAACATAAATCTTAGCTCTGATCTTGATATCCAGAATCCTTGTTAAGTTCTCTACTACCGTCTCTAATTATACTTCTTTGTATGCTTACCCATATCTTGTTGTAGAAATGATCTTCAATCAAGGAACCACTTATCAACTGTTTAGCAATCTTGTTCTTGAAGGCTCTTTCATTTATGGCAACTATTGGGTGCTTGCTTTCTTTGCTTTTTTCCAACTTAAGAGTTATGTGAGTAAATCATAATAAATTTTCCACTCATGAGCATATAAATCACATTAATAAGTTCAGTAGATCACATGTCTAGGATTTGACATAGATGAACAAATATCAATCAAATAAAGCCATTAAAGAAAGCATCTCACACACAATTTCATTTTGCTTCTTTAGCTTTATTAATATGATCAAATTTTTTTTTAGCTTAATTAATATAACCAAGAATATCATCTGCATCACATTTACAACAAAACAGTTTTGTCATCATATGATCAACATAACAATCATAGAAGCACATCTAAGCTCTATTAGTGTCATCCATTAGAGTCAAGTCACTCAACGTACAACTCTAAACTCTGACGTTGAGGTGTTTTAAAGAGGTTTGAACTTAAGCTTAGATAATTATGGAATACTATCAATCAGCTCAAATGTATTAGCAAAGAGGCACAACAGATACCATCACATGTCATCAATTCAAGTACATGTAGCATGGAGGCCACTACAAAAAAAGTGGCGTTCACTGACAAACGTTTAGTGACAAAAACTAAGTTTTTTGCAACAGACTAGATTGTTTGTTGGTCTTAAAATTTTGAGTTTTTGGGGGAAGGAGGGGTCATAATATTTCCAACAAATACAAAAATTATCTGTTGGTATTATTACCACATTACCAACAATCACGGTTTTGTTGGTATTGTGATCACATTAGCAACGTACATAGCTTTTAAAAATACTTCTATTGGTAGTATGCAAGCAGATTATCGTGGGAAAAATTGAATAACTATTGAAAAGAGAACACTGAACTAACAATAATTTAACAAAATAAAATTAAATCCTATTATTGACTACCCAGGCAAGGCCCTGTAAAAAGAGATTAATTTTAAAAAAAGCCACACATTGGCTTCTCACTACCTTCTTCGCGTATGATTTCTTGCTTCCATCTTTGCTGCTTGCTTCTGTCTTCACTTCTTTTTTGCTTCCCTAATATCTCAGTATGTTGTACTTGCATTGTCTCTTCCTTGTTTGATTCTCAGTTTGTGTAGGTAATGCTCCTCTTCCTTGTAGCTTGTTCAAATTCGTTTTAGGTATTCTGATTTCTGTACTCTTTCAATCTTATCTAAGATTCTAATTCTCACTCAATTATGTACTTGCAGTCCCTTTCTAGAACCGTTGGCTGGAAAAACGAGGGTTTTTGGTGCCAGAAATCGAGTTTGAATGCAACAAAAACGAAAATTAGGGTTGAATTTGCAAATCCCTTATGGTATTTTGTTTACGAAATTCCCTTAAATTAGGGTTGAATTTTCCATTCTTGTAATGCTGAACTGCTCTGAATTGTCTTGTGGTTTTAATTTGTTGGGTTTGTATATTATCACAACTTGGAAGTGTCTTGTGGTTCGATCTCCATTGTCATATTAAGGATGTTGAGCAATAGCTGGTTGTGGTTCTCTTACAATGATGAACTAATTTAGGCTTTTGGTCATTTGTGGTCTACGAGCTGAGAAAAATTTACAATTTGGTCTTGTTCATCATGCTCTGATTATCATTTGTGGCATGTTGTGTTGTCGTTATCATTTGTGATTTGCTCCGCTGTAGTGTTGATCTCGCAATGCAAAAGCTGTGTTCTTCAATAATTTCACACTGATAGCCAAGTTATCGACCAATTCCTCTGTTGACATACCCTTTTCGTCAACCTCTAAAATTTCTACTTTAACAAGAGCAGCATTTTCGGCCGCTTGTCATCTGGCAGCCTCCTGGCTGGTCTTACTCCACTTTTGACACGTAGCACCATGGCTCCAACCATTCCTAGCAAGCCCAAAATGCCATGAATAAACCGCGGCCTAAGTTTTGCCTAGATAAGCTTATTTTGTCTGGTTTTTGAGGATCTTTTAGTATGATGTTCTTATGCTTTAAAACTACAAAACCTACCTTTCTGGATTCCTTAGGGAGCATAATTTTATGAAAAAACACTCAAATTGAGGCTAAGAACATCATTTGAAGGTTAATGAACCCAAAAACCATGAACTGCTCAAGCTGAACTACAATTTTAAGTTTCTGCCTTACTTTCTTATATCTTTTTCAATAAGTTAGAGAGCTCTATTTTGGGTCCATGAGTAGCCATTGGAAAGATGTATGTGTCTACTTTATGGATATCAAGTTAGTTTTTGTTTACAATCAAGGAATAATATTGTTTGGGCCGCGTATTGCTCAAGCCTCCATTCTGCCCAGAATTCCAGTGCAGAAGAGCTTACTTGGTGAGTCATTTCTTAGCAACCATAGCACCTTTTGACATGAAACCAAAGCCAAAGGAAAGTATTGGAAGTAAGATTTCATATAATTACTATTTTAGGAAATTTGCATTCCATTTCATCAAGGAAATCCAGTTTTAAAGGCAGAGATGTACAATCTGACAACATAGTTCAGCACCTGTGAATTTTGGTCAAAATGTTTGGCCTCTTATCACAGGTATTTCTCATGTTTCCTAGCATCAAAATGTAGAAAAATATTTATTATTTTAGCTCTTAATAGATTAGCTTAAGGACCTAAAGGACTTTCTTTTGTCCATCCCAAGAAGAGGAAAACATTCCAGTTTACCAGGATAAAAGCAATGCTGCAACTGGCGTGTTCAACTTGCTATTTTCGGCTCCACCAACTTGTGCAACTTGCATCATGGGTTTATGACTGAGTATAGAACTGGAGAATGTAATCGTGTGACCTATGTTGTTTAAAGTAACAAGTCAATAAGGTGTCAACTGCTGAATGTATCTAGGCCTAATTTAGCATGTTTGTGCTGCTGGTTTTGTATTAGTTTTGTTTCTTTTCCTTTTGTTTGTTGTGTGGACAACTAGAGGCTTGTTGTTGGCCTATAAAAGGGCCTCATATTGTGTTGTAAAAGAGATGAACATGATGAATGAAAGTAGCAACTTGAAAGCACTGAGAACTCTCTCAAATCTCTCTAACATTTATCCTTATTTAAGGTGGCATTTTTAAGATGGATTCTTTATCTAAACTTCTAGTGCTTGGGCTTTACAAAGTTGAGCGGTGAATTCCTTGGTCTTACTGGTGGATTCAATCCTTTATCCAAGTCATATCCCTTTGATTATTTCCTTTCCTCCCACAAAAACTCCAAAATTTTAACTTGTGAATGTCACAGTGAAGGACCCCTACCTTGACATACATAAACTTTCTTCCTTTCATTGCTGCTGCAACACTAGATATTGATACACAAAGTTTATATGTCTCTTCCTCAGCATTTCAATGCTTTTCAAGGTGTTGAATTCCTTCGAGTTGAGGATTCATCTCAAACCTATATTTTAACATGGGCTTTGGGAAAGCTTTAGGATGAGATCGTTGTCCTCATCCTTGCTTCCCCCATATGCATTATCCACCGAAACAACATTTTCTTGGTCTGGAATGTAATAAGTGGTTTGTTAGAAGGATAATGAAAGGGAATGGGAGTAAACTCATTAGAAATCTTCCCCAACCTTGTTCAACAAAAACTTGAAGTGTCTTTTTTTTGTTTTTCTCTTGTTTTTTTTTGTGGCTTCCTTTTGTTGTGCCTTGATATTGTATACTCCCTCTGTCCCAATTTAATTGCATGGGTTAATAAAACACATATCTTAAGAAATCAGTCAAAAAGATATGAAATTCTCTACAATACCCATTAGCTGAAGAAATAGATTTATTTAAAAAATAGACTAAAAATAAATGTACATTAAAAAAATTGACTTTAATGCTATAGCCATTGTACTTTGGTTAAAGAAAATTTTACTTCTAAGTTCATGATTTTTATAAAGCTCATGGGACTTGTGAAGAGGAGTGTTGCGAAATCTGTGCCATACATTCATTATTGATGCTATAGTGGCCGAGTGTTTATAGCTTAAGTCCAATAAATTATTTTTAATTATAAAAGGGCAAATAAGGAAAAGAACATTAATTTTATGTATATATATAGAAACTATGCAAATATTTTGGGACAACTAAAAAAGGAATTACAAATGTGCTGTTTGTCTAAGGTGCTTTGTTTGCTTTTGTTCAATGTTTATTATAATCGAGATGAAATTCATATGTAAACTCATACCATAGAAACTTAGTTTGGGTTACTTAAGGTGGTAAACTTTGACCCCTGTGTATATTATAATTGAGATGATAAATTTTGCTTCTTGATCAATTCAAAATGATTAGAAGAATGTTTAAGTAATCATTAGCAATGAAATGCATACGTAAGCTCATATCATAGAACATTTGAGTAGAGTTTAGTTAAAAGGATTTTCATGAAGGCTAGTGAGCTTGGCTCAGAAATACAATTTTTTCGAAAGTGAATTTTTAATTTCTTGTTGTTTGGCGGGTTAATATTCAAAGAAAATTATTATCCCTTATAAGGAAGAATAGTTTGGTTTGAAAAACAAGTTGCTTTATATAGTTTCAATCAAAACTATATGAATATGAGGTTAAGAATGCATAATTACAATGTAAACCATAATCATATTCTGAACAAATATTAGTAGATTTGAATATCGGGTTTGAAAAACAAGTTGCTTTATATAGTTTTAATCAAAACTACATGAATATGGGATTAAGAATGCATAATTATAATGTAAACCATAATCATATTCTGAACAAATATTAGTAGACTATAATGATATTTTCCTTTCAATAAATCAAGTAATTCGTTTATATATGTAATAACTTGCCATTTATACTTTAGCATTTTTTATCATAAATTTTGTTGCAATTTTTGCTTGTATATTAAGAATGCACAATCATTTGTAAGCTAAAATATGTAGGAGTCTGCCATTATGGATGTGTTTAAGGATAAGAGTTGGATGAAATTGAGGAGAATGGATAACGAATACAATGATTATCGAAATTCGTTTCTTGATCATGCATTTGCGACTTCTGCTATTGGTGATAAGATTCATGCCCTTGTGCATCATGTGCTATTCGATTCCACTATGAAAGGGAAGTTGTAAAGGTCACCTTCTCATGAAAGAGATGGATGCTAATTATCGTAAATGTGTATGGGTCTATCATGGTGTGCCTATCCTAAGTGATAATAATGGCGATGATGAGATGTTAGATGATCAATTTAATCATGAATCATGGATCAATTGAACATGATATGCATGATATGATAGATTATGCTTTTCGATGTCGTGAATCCATTAACAATTCATCAGGGCCTAATGAAGAAACAAATAAAATTTTAAACTAATTGAACATGCAGGGCAACTCCTCTTTTCGGGATGTGAAGAGTTTAGTAATCTCTCATTTATTGTTGAGATGTATCATCTTAAATGCATGTACAATGTGAGTGACAGGGCATTTGATGCATTTACAAAACTCTTCAAAAGTGCTCTTCCAAAAGATTCAGTATTGCTAAGTTCTTTTAAGCAAATGCAAAGCATCTTAAGCAATTTGATCTTGGCTACAAAAATATAGATGCATATCGTAATGATTGTGTCCTTTTTTGAAAGGATAAGGCTGAACTTACCAACTGTCCTGAGTGTAATACTTCAAGATATAAGATGGAAGATGATGGGACGATAATGAAATTGGCTTCTGGCAATCTAGTTCCAGTGAAGACTTTACGTCAGTGTCCCCTAATGCCTATACTTAAAAGGTTTTAAATGTCATCTAAGGCACCTCCTTTGATGAGATGGCATGCTAAAGGATGTAAAGATGATGGGAAATTAAGACATCCAGCTGATGCCTATGCTTGGAAGCATTTTGATAATAGGTATACCAATTTTGCTAGTGATCCATGAAACGTCAGGCTATGCTTGACAAGTGATGAATTTAATCCATGTAGGAATATGAGTAGTCAATATAGCATATGGCCAGTTATATTGATGACTTATAATTTTCCTCCATAGTTGTGCATGAAACAACCTTATATGTTCCTTTTGTTAATTATACCTGGTCCGAAGTTTGTCGAAAATGACATTGATGTCTTCTTAGAGCCTTTAATGGATGAGCTAATGGAACTATGGGATCCAAGTGTAGAAACTTATGATACCTCAAAGGACGAGAAGTATGCATCAAAGGGAATTGTCACCAATGGAACTATGGGAGCATTTTGATAATAGGTATACCAATTTTGATTTGCACGTAGCCCTAGTCTGCATTACGAGTGATTTTCTTATATATGGTAATTGTTAGGTTGGAAAACCAAAGGGAAGTGTGCATGTCCATATTATAATGGTGATACGTGTTCCCTTTATTTTAAGAGAAGTAGAAAAATTTGTTATATGGGCCATCGTCGTTTCCTACTAAAGAAGCATAAATTTTGCCATAGTAAGAAGGCATTTAATGGAGAAACAGAAATGAGACCTCCTCCTAAATTGATATCAGGAACTGATATGTTGAATCAAATGGAATGACTTGATGTCATATTTCGGAAAGATCCTAAGACTAAAAAGAAAAATAAAAGAAAGGGGGATGAACTAATGCCTGGAAAGAAAAAGAGCATATTTTTCAAACTCCCTTATTGGGGGCATCTTTTGGTACGTCACAACTTGGATGTTATGTACATAGAAAAAAATATCTCAGAGAATATACTTGGTACACTTCTAGGCATTAAAGGGAAGACAAAGGATACTTTGCAATTACGTCTTGACCTAAAGGACTTGAATATTGAGGATAAAATCCATCCAGTGGAAGACAGAGGTAAAGTATACATTCCTCCAGCATGCTTACATTAAGCAAGAAAGAAAAGGAGGAAATCATTAGTTTGCTCGCTTTTGTAAAAGTCCCATATGGTTATGCATCAAACATCAAAAGGAGTATTATTCATGGTAAAATTTATGACTTAAAAAGTCATGACCATATATTATAATGCAACAATTATTGCCATTGGTTGCATGAAAAATGAAAGACAAGAACATGAGGATTGCTTTGATTGAGTTAAGAAAGGTCTTTAAAGAGCTTTGCTCTAAAGTTGCAACACCTCAAAACTTTGAGAGGTTACATGATCGTGTCATTGTTACCCTTTGTCATTTGAAAAGCATTTGTTTGCCTTCTTTCATGTGATGATACACTTAATTCTCCATTTGCCATATGATGCAAATGTTACAAGTCCGATTATTTATCATTGGATGTACCATGTAGAGCGGTATCTGCCCATTTTTTCATGTTTACATCCACAATTTTATATTTACAAATAAACATAGTCGTCATGTCATACGATTTTGATGTTTGCAAGGACTTCAGAACGTTAAAATTGTCTGTTGGCAATAAAATTCATCCAAAGGTGTCAATTGTTGAACGATATCTAGCAAATGAATGTTTGATGTTTTGTGCAAGATATTTACATGGTGTGGAGACTAGGGAGAATAGGTCCTCAAGAAATAATGATGATGGTGATGAAGATTGCAAGGGACTATCTATTTTCTCCTTAATGCCGACCATTGTCTAAAAATCAAGACAGTCGTCTTGACTATTCACTAATAGATCGAGCACATAGTTATGTGTTATTTAATTGTGATGAAGTTCAAAGTTATGCTAAGTAAGTAGACCTGAATGTCCAACTTGGTATTATAAAATTCTTAAAATTGATTCCCTAATTTAAGATGTGTTCTTATGGTTTCAAAGAGCATTATGAGATGGTTAGTATTGAATGTTAAACTTTAAATGCAAACGTTGATGAGATTTATAAAAATACATTTCCAAAATGGTTTGAAAAAAATGTAAGTATCTTAATACATGGGCGATGCTTATGTACGTAAACTTTACATGGTCGAAGTCTTACGAAATCTGTACATTCTCAGGTTTCTAGGTATCGTCCCGTGTTGCATCGCTGATGATTTGAAATATTTAAGTGAATTTTCAAGTGAATGGACAAAGACAATCACTAACATTACCTATAATGGGGATAGGTGGTGTGTTAAAAAAGTTGATAAGAGGAGTGAGACACGAAATTCTGGTGTTCTTGTGAATTCTTGCACAGATGCAGGAGATATAGCTTACTATGGAATTCTTGCAGAAATAATTGAGTTGAGCTATCCTTATGGAAGAAGTGTTATCCTATTTCGATGTGATTGGGTGCATCCAATTGGAGGTGTAAAACAAGATGAGTATGGATTTGCTCTTATTAACCTTAAATCACGTTGGAAAACATGCAAACCGTTTGTCCTGGAATCTCAAGCAGCACAACTCTTTTATGTACTAGAATCCAAGGAGAAAAACTAGCACATAGTCATTGCTGCAAGGACAAGAGATCTGTCTGAAGTGGAAGATGATGTCTTACCCAAAGTGGAAGTTTTGCAAGTAGATAACTCGACCTTGGTCAATGGAGAAGAATTCGTTGATGTTAGGGAAGATATCATGGGAGTTACATTGAATGAGCCTTTTCCTGATGCTATTGAAAGGTACACGATGTGGAGATAAACTCAAATAATAGTAGTACTAAAAGTGATGAACATGATGAGACATTAAATGATTTTAATTCTGACTAGTTTACATGTAAAACAATAAGTTGCTCATTTAAGGATGAGACATGGATGTTGATGAAACATTATTGGATTGTTTTACCAATATTGAACCATTTCGGTATTTAGAATGATTTTCTTTTTTTTTTTTCACTATTTACTGCATTGTTTGTAAAAAAATTGGTGTTTCGTGTACTATGCTTATAGTGTTGTTAATGCTTTTGATGTTGATATATTAATACTAATTCTCTTTGTATTAGATTATGTCTTCTATAGGAAAATTGATCTGTAAGAAGCAGATGGTTACAAGAGAACAACTTGCGGTAGGACATAAATTAATCATAGTTTTATAGTAATCTCAAAGTCATAATATCCTTTTTATTTAAGTTACTTATGTTTTGTGTTAATAAGGCATATGTTGATGTTAATAAGGCATATATATATATATATATATATATATACACACACACAAATATATAT
>JACYFF010031955.1:55230333-55341328 GCA_017589665.1 Selenicereus undatus
TATAGAGAGAGAGAGAGAGAGAGAGAGAGAGAGACATATATATCCCATGATTACTCACTTTTATGAATTTGCTAATTTATTTATTTATTCTTCTGTTTATGAGCTCCTAATGATTTAATATGGAACAAGACTTAGTTTATTCCGAGGCCACTTCGCCTCTGCAACCTGCAACTGCAAGTATTTTAATGCATCGAATCGAAATGCGACACTCAACTTTATTAAATTGAAATTAACTAAAGTATTTAATCATGGATTTGGTTCGAGCTATTACAAGAATGGTTCTGGAGAAGTATTTGGCTCTTCATCCCTTACATTTTGATTTGCTAGTACACACCACTGACCATGTACTACATACGATCTACGTAGGATTGATTGTAGTCATGATTAATGTGACTTGAACTATGAGCTTCGGGTATTTCACTAGTAGAATACCCAAAATCACATTGCTGAGGTTCTACCTGTCCATGACTTATCCAATATCAATCCCCTTTCACAAAACCCTTATATGTAAGGTGCAACTTTACCTCATCGGGTATTAAGTACACTCTATTTTTGCATTTAGCATATGGGCATCTATACTTCCCCCTACTTTGAAACTCTAGCTTTCTGTGTACAAATTCATCAAATTGATTTACTCCATTTAGATATTCTTGTGTACATCTATTATAATCATAGAATAATCTATTATACATCCATCAACGATGTGAATGGTCATTCATATTCTATTCAAACAACAATACATGCATAAGTTATTGGATTAGTCTTAATTTCAATTTATATCATTATAAGTATATATTACATATCTTTTAATAGTCAAACTTAACATTAACTAATCCACAAAAATGTATATAAGTATATGAACTTAAATATAGATAACATTTTAATTTGCATTATATAAGATATATAAATGAATATATAAATATATACACCAACGTACATGAATCCTTTTTAACTATTCATTTTCCACTACTCACATGTTCTTTAATTATTTGCCTAAATACTCACAGTTTTACTTACCAAAGTATGTCTCTAATTACTTCTAAGTACAAACAAAAAGTTTGCATCACATTACCATGCATATCACATTATACAATCAAACTTATGCCAACGATCTCATTGAAGTACGTTATCCAATATTAACAATTAACACTTTTAAAGCATACTAATTTACAAAAATTCTCACAATTGATAAATTACAATAATTTTATACATTTCTACTTACAAACTTCTACAAATATGTTTCTACTTTTACAAATTTCACAAAACTAAAAATAGATTCAAAGCATTCGATTTTCACCAATCAATCATATTTTAATTAAAATTACCAAATATAATCCCTAAATCACATTAAGCAAGAAGATGAACCAAATTTGAGCAATTACTTTACACAAATTTCACAATTCAGTATAAACATGAACTAACCATAAAATTTTAACAATCTACTTCTACAAATTTTAAGAATTACAGGCTAAAAGAGATGAGAGAGAAATTACAAATCCGGCGAGGGATAATGGCACTATGCACAACAACAGGAGTACACTGGCACGCATCAGCAGCGAAACCTGGTGACGGCCAGCGACGACAATGTTAGGTGGGGGCATGACAGTGGGGGCCTCTCACAATTCTCTTGCTATCGCTCGCACTTCGAACAGACAAAATGAATGAGGAGAAAGAACTAGATCTGGTTCTAACTAGGGTGTGGCAAAGAAAATTCGATCGCCAATCATTTAAAATTCTTTTTTAACTGTGTAGTGACGGATATTCTATCACTGATCCAATTTTTTTTTACTTTAGCGATAGAATATCCGTTGCTACTTACTAAAAAGTGGCGATTGAGCACAGAATATGTCGTTATTTCTGTCGCCAACGTTAACAAAAGACACTTACTTCTTGTTCGTTGCTATATCCGTCATTGTCTACAATGGATCACGATCTCTCACTATTTTCCTTCATGATTTTACACTTTTTAAGTATTAAATGTTACGCTGTTAGTTATGGATCCCCCCACAAGGAAATTTTCTATTGTTTGTAGCATAACTAAAATGTTTGAAAACTGGGAAAATATATCAACTAGTTCACTTAAAGGTCAAATCAATGTTGAGTCAATAATCAACTTAGATTGATAGAATTACTATTGTAATATTTCAGTGGTGGGATGACTATGGAACTAGAAAGTGGCTAAATGAGATCATAGGGACGTGCCTAGTGATATTAGAATTATGTTTCCTAATATAGGTATGATTAGGTCAATGAACACCCATATAAGGAGAGTTAATCATACCGATTTCATAACACATTGATTTCATTCAATTAAGTCCTTAAACACAATTCTCATTTTCTCTCACATCAATCTGCCATAATAAGGCTAGGATAATAATCGTGACTCAAGGCGCTACACTGGTAGCCACCGGGAGTTACTTCAATGTTTGAGATCCTATTTAGGCAATTTATGGGCAATAAAAAACATAACAATTTCTTTGGTTTTGCATCTTAGTTATCCTTGTTCTCCCAATAGTGGCATTAGAGCCTAATTTACTAGTTTTTGCTTTGCTTGTTTTAATCCCAATTGTTTGACAATCATCAAATATTTGCAATTATGTTGAAGAGCTTGATCCACTTATGTTATGTTAGAGTTTAATTTGATTGCATGCTTACTAGCTAATCAAGTTAAATTAGCTTAATTTTTGTTAGCTTGTAATTTAATTTTGCAGTTGTCTCATATTTAAATTCTCTTGATTGCCACTTACATGACAATCATGCTAATAATTTGTTCCTAAACTCTAAATATGATTTTCTGTGATAAAAGTAGAAATTTGTAGCCATGTTTATCCACTGAGATGCAACCATGTTGTGTTTTAAAATCTTTTGCTGCTTTTTTTGTATCAAGTTACGTATTCAACTTGTGCATTATTAGATTAATTTGATTAGAACCCTAGACTAAATCGGGACCCTTAAGCCCCATAATAGATCATAGACCTTACCTTAACTGTTAGAAACTTTTTAAGATTGGTTTGGATTTGATTGTAAGCAACAAGGAATCACAAAATATGATAATAACAAGATAAAGAGAACAAACACCAAGATTTATGTGGAAAATCCTAAATGAGAAAAACTACCAGCGGCAATGAGCGAAGAACCTATTATGGTGATGGGCAAGTAGGGAACTGATTTCAAAGCGAGGTGCCCTAACAAGAGATCATTAATGATTACAAAATCACTTGGAACATTCTCTCGCAAAATAAGAATAGTAGAACTAATAGCTTATCAAAGGGAAAGAACAGCCTTCTAGATGCTCGAATGATAATTGTGTGTTGTTTTTCTAGGATCCTAAGGCTAGACCCCTTATAAAGAGATTAGTAGGTCAAAATCAAGGAAACCCTAGCAGCTTTGGCACCGCACACACCAAAGACCGTGGTCAGGACCACGGACGGCTTAGGCTCCTCTAGGAGCAGTGATTTTAGTGAGTTTGGCCACAGACCGTGCCGAAAACCCTTTGGGACTTCGTGGAGGGCATAATTTGGGCCACTAAACCCAACAATCTTCACCTCTAACCAAATTCACCAGTAAGAGCAAACAACACTGCCAAAGAACCTCGAAGGGTAGAGCCCCGAAGGGTATTAAGCGAACCGAATGCCCATTGAGTTCAAGGGATGCTTGAACTTGGCACTAGAAAGTGACTTGTATAGAAATTTCTCCCTCATATAATCTAACGAGATATGACATGGATACGTGAAGATATCATTAGGAAAGGAAGAAGAGGTAGTAATAGAAGCTGTCGTAAATCCTTGCAAAACATGGAGGCTTCCTTGCCTCAAACCCTTTAACAAAATACAAGTACCCTTGGAAACCGTCAAAACTCCACTTTCAGCTAAATATTTGCACCCCTTGGACTCAAGGGTTCCTAAAGAAATGGGGTTACGCTTCAATTCAGGAACATGACGAACATTTGATAAAGTCCTAACAATAACATCATCGGTCTTGATTGTAATACTATCAATTCTAGCAATATTATATTGTGCGTTGTTGCCCATATGAACAATAGTTGAGTCAACTTGATCATTTGTTGAAAACCAGTCCTTATGAGGACACATATGGTGGTTATACTCGAAATCAAGAATCCAATCAGAAGCACTCCCTTTTTCAGTAGATGTAGCAAACAAAACGTCACCATCAAAATCAGATTCGATAAAGCTAGCTTTAGCAGGTTCATAAGGTTGTGAATGTGAATTATCTTTTTCTTTCTCTCTCTTGTTTTCAACTTAAAACACTCATAAATTACATGCCCTGACATTCTATAGTAACCGATAAGCCTTCACCTTTTTCAGCACGAACTTCAAGGTTAAATTTTTATTTTGACAACAAATTGGCCTTGACATCCTCAAATGACAAAGTGTCATTAATTATATAACAAAATGCCTTTAAAATGCTTATAGGTGGTAGGCAATGAGACAACCAACAATATAGCTTTATCATCATCATCGATTTTCACATCCAGACTTTCCAGATCAAAAATAATAGAATTAAACTCATTAAGGTGGTTTTGGATAGAAGTACCTTCTATCATGGAAAAAAAGTACAAATATTCCTTTAGACGAATCTTGTTTGCTAGGCTCTTGGTCATATATAATGCTTCTAATTGAAGCCAAAGTTCTATCGTGGTGGTCTTATCCAGAACTTTACGGAGAACATGAGTTATGAAACACAACTGAATTGTCAAGAGAGTCTTTTCATCAAGCTCCTCCCACTGTTTGTTTGTTATGGTAGCAAGTTTCTTGATTTTCCCACAACGAGCCTTCTTTATCACATTTTGGGTGAGAATGGCCATCATCTAAAACTTCTAGATATTAAAGCTCATCTTCCCAACGAATTTAGGAATATCAAATTTTGTGACTATTTTCATCCTATAACCAAAGCTCTGATACCACTTGTTAGGAACTTTTTGGGATCGATTAGAATTTGATTGTAAGTAACAAAGAATCACAAAATACGATCATAACAAGATAACGAGTACAAACACCAAGGTTTACATGGAAAACCCTAAATGTGAAAAACCACAGACAGCAATGAGCAAAGAATCCACCATGGTGATGGGAGGGTACAAAATTGACCTCAAAGCCATGTGGCCTAAGAGTAGATCAATTAGTGATTATAAAATCACTCAGAATGCTCTCTCACAAAATAAGAATAGTAGAACTAATAGCTTATCAAAGGGGAAGAACAATCTTCTAGATGCTCGAATATGCTTGTGTGTTGTTCTTCTTGGAGCCTACGGCTAGGCCCCTTATACAGACATCAGCAGGTCAAAATCGAGGAAGCTATAGCAATGTTGGCTCCGCACATACCATGGACGATCCATGGTGCCCCTGGGAGCAGTGATTTTAGAGCATTTGGTCACAGGCGATGGCCAAACCCTCTAAGGCTCCGTGGAGGATAGAATTTGGGCCACTAAACCCAACATTAACCTTGACCTTAACTTCTCCACCACCATATTTCCTACCAAGGGGCGGTTGCAGTAGTGCTTTTATAGATCTTAGTGGCTTGTACCTTAGCAGCTAGAAACCCTCCAATCCCCTTAAATATATCTTAGGTTAAAATAAAGCTACGAAAGAAAAAGGTATAAAGATAAAAGGGTGGTGCAGTGATTAACCCATTAGAATGGGCGAAAACAGGCAGTGCATGTATATCATGCACCACCAGTGAGAGCATATCTTAGTTTTCCTCAGCTACCCTATGTGCACACCGACCGATGTGATTCCGTTGAGAGAACTATAGCATAGGGCCAAAGAGAGAAATTTGTGACATACACACTGTCGCATAAGTGGCTTATTGATTGCTTGGCTTATCTCTACTAACTCATCTTTCGCTAATCAACACAATGGTGGTGGTAATGTCAGACAACATGACTTGAGATGAGACTTTGGGCCATGTTTTAGAGGGTGACGATGCTCTTTATTTTGGGTTTTAATAGGGTGATCTCATTTTTGGCAGCAAGTTATAGTGGTTGGTGGCAACAAGATTCTTTTATCATATAGGTCATGGCAACCAGCAGAGAAGATGTAGGCAGAGGAGGGAAGTGTAAACCCCATAAAATTCGTTATGGAGAATCAAGGTCAGGATGGACCAACCTGGACCCGGCTCATGTCAAGGGAGTTTTGAATAACTACTTCGCTTTTTGATTGACTCTTTTATGTCTTGATTTAGGTTGGTTTCAGTCAAACAACATTTTCTTTTTATTACGTTATTTTCTATCGTAAACATTGCTATTTTCGGACCAACCTTTTGTGATTTTCCACAGCTTTTTGAAAAAAAAAACGTATTTTTGGACCGATCATGTATTTCTGGACCGACCCCCTCCTTTCCCCCCCTTGGCCGTGTATATAAAGAGACAAAAAAAGAAAATAATTAACCTACTCCTAGAAGGGGTAGAACTCCCCACTCAGCCCACTTCCCTCCCTCCCTCTTAAATTCAAAAATTTAACCTAAACTACCCACACCTAATCTCCCCATCTCATGCCTCACTCTCTCTCTCTCACGACTTCCTTTCCACATCCTCCCTCTCTTTCTTCCTCCACCCTCGAACCATCATCACATACACCAAGTAACCACCAAGCCGCCGCCATCTCTTTTGCTTTCAAAACAAAGGAAAAAGAGGAGAAGATCGAGCATGTTTGAAGAACTTCACCCTCTCCTCTTCTATTTTGATTTTTGATCGTTTTTATTGAAATCACAAGGTTTAATTCAAGTCTAATGTTTTCTTTCATCTTTTTCAGCATTAAATGTGAGTGAAGGCGGCATTCCCATCAAATTGACCTCGAAACCGATCCAAGGTATTTTGCCACGATGTTTTTAATATTGTTCTAATTTTAGTTTTGCTAAAGAAGGGATTCTTTTGGCATGATTGGGTCTAGGTAAGGGTTTAATGATGTTGTTGAGAATGAATAAATTTTTGGGGCACCAATACTGGGCAAAAACCATGCATAAGAGAGAGGAGAAAACAGTCAGATTCATCCCTGTTTTACCCTGACTTTGAAAGTTTGTGGGAATTAATCTAGCAGTTCAAAAATTCTAAAATTTTTATGGTAGATGTATTGGAATGTGAAAATTACGTGGGTTTTTGAATCAAGTGAATCGGAGTAAAACTGAGGAACGTATGGCTGAAATACCGAACCCTGTAAAAATCAAGGTTGTTGGTGTAGGTTTCAGTTTTTTGAAGTTTTGACCTAGTTACTGTTTGATTTGGTAAAAGCTTTAAACATCAAAGTTGCAGCACACAAAATTATCTTTCCAAGTTGGGGAAGAGGTTGATTTTTGGAAATAGGGAGAAAACGTTATGGATTTTGGAATTGAGGTTAAAAACCTGGGCTGAAACTGGGAAGCTGAAACTGGGACTGTTACAACCATGGATTCAGGAAACTTCCCTAGGACAGAATTAGTTTCTAAACATTATGAAATTTATTTGGTGTGAACTTATGTATGTAACAAAAATTCGTGTTTTGGAATCGGACCGTTTCGAGTAGCATAGCCCAAGATGCAATAAATTCTTCAAGGGACGGTCATGGGAAAACAGTCATTGACAGTTCTGAAATAACTGAGATAATGACCTAGTTAGGGATAGAACTGGGCCAAACCCCAAACATAGAAAAGGTAGAGGACGACTTAAGGTTTAGGGATCGACCTAGAACACTAAACTTGGAAGCCGAAAACAAAAGTTATGGCTGCTGAAGGTTGCACCCAGAATCTGGCTAATTGACCCTTAACTAGGGTTAAGGATGGATTGAACCAAAAAGTTAGAGAAATATTATAAAGAATTTGGGAGGACCAAAGAGGTCCTAAATTAAATGTGGACTGATTGTAGACTATACATGGGCCAGGTACGGACCAGGGAACCTATTGTTAAGTAACCGAGCCCGTAAACAACCAGGTAACAATCATGCCCTAACCTTTCCCTGTGTGGCTCAACTACGAATGTTTTGGAACATGAGTAAGAATTTCGGGCTTTACTGTTCAAACTGAAGGAACACTGAACCATGAATTGAAAAATAAAGGCATGATGGAAACAGTGCGTTGTGTATGTTCTGAAAAAAAAGATTGAAACTTGTTATGTTAAGAAAGTCAAAACATAATGTGATTTCGAGTGGAGACATAAACTTTCATTGCGTTGCTGTGGTTTCGAGTGGAGACATAAACTTTCATTGCGTTGCTACGGAAAAGGTGCTTGAAATCGAATGAACTGATTGTGCTAAGTTGATTCCAGTAAGGAGTAAGAACCTGTTAACTAAAAAGAACTGATTGGGGCGAGTTTCATGTATTTGAATGAGTTGCAGGCCATAGCCTTCCTTGGGTAATAAGTGCATGCATGTGAGCGGCCACGTGCTCGGTTGAGACGTGGGCTAGGTTATCGATAACCACTTATGTTGGTGGTAGGCCAGGAGCAGTTAAGCGATAACCGCTTGAGCAGCGGTATGGCCAGGAATGAGTTAAGCGGCTGCGCTGTGACAAGCGCAGGCCATGAGACCCACTGGGGTCGCTCCTCCAAAACCGAATTGAAACTGATGCATGTTGAACTGAACTGTGGAAGTGTGATTATGAAAAGATTAGGAAGGAAGTGTGATAACGGCTTGTGTGCTTGAAAGATGTTTTGCTGTCCCTTCCCCTTAAAATGTTTTCAAAAGGAATTTGTGTGCGTGTTTGACTGTTAGGGGTGCTTATTACTGAGTTTATCTCACGCTTATAAAATGTTTTTTTTTCAGGTGATATAAGTAGGCCAGGGGCTGGGGATGTCAAATCAGTGTGAGGCACGAATGCTGCAAGACTATAATTTAGGGTTGGATGGTGATGAACAGTAGTTATTACTAGTTGTTATTTTTTTTGGATTTGGTTGGATGTAATCTTCTTTGTATCAAAGATTTTTCCTTTCGTTTGTTTTATAAGACTTGGTATCTAGCCTGGTATTTCCAAGAAGGAGAAACAGCGGTAACACCCCGCTAGGTTGACCCGCTATCTTTAAGGCTGCTTGGCCTTACACATGGATCTAGAAATCTAGGGGTGTTAAAAAGTGGTATCAAAGCCCAAGTTGACTGACCTGAAGCTCGCTTAAAAGGTGAAAAGAGTAATAATAATGTATAACCCAAAGTCTAGTGGACATGAGGACTACTCGGAGTGTGAGTGTAGGATGGGAAGGGAATGTGTTTATGCATGTTTTTGCTTCTTATGTGTTGTATATGTCTGATTTGGGGTCTTTTAATGTCTAGGATGAATGCGACTCGTCACTGTGATTGTATGGGACGATGCGACCGTCACCAGAGGTTGGGGAAGATTCTTGGGGCCAGTCTGGTAAGTCACCTGGAGCGAGTGGAAATTTTCCTTCATGTGAGACTAGCTGAGGTTCCTAATGATTGCTTGAGGTTTGACCATAACCAAGCCTTCTTCTTCCTTCTAACTCTTTCGGGGGGGCCCTGTGGCATTATAGAATTAAGGAACTTCACCCTGGGGAGAGAGCATTCCAGGTCGCTAGGGACTATTGTCTATGTAAGTGGTAGCCTATGGGGTTAAACTTGAATGAACTAGTGGACTACCTCATAGATGTAGGTCCCTATGACGAACCTTCAACCCCTGACTCTAAGGATGCCAACCCACCACCACCCGTAGAAGAGGATACTGAGGAGGAGTCTGAGGCTAGATATGAACTAATGGATGGGGAGCCCAGGGAGGAGTATAACGATGAGGAAGACCCAGAAGAGGACCCCGAGGAAGACCTAATGGAGGAAGAAGAACCAACGCAAGATCCCGAAGAAGACCCTGCAGAAGAGGGAGAACCTAAAGAGGACCCTGAGGGATGCTCTGAGGTAAGCGAAGGACAATTAATGGGAAGTGAAGACATGGTGGAGGATCGGGAAGGTGTACAAGGGGATCGCTCTGGACAGGACGAGCAACCCAGGGAATCGAAAGGCATAGGGAAGAAGTGAATTCCTTTGGGAGTAGGGCCAAGCGTGAAATCAGGATGACCCGCTAAGCGCGGGAAGGGTGTGGCCGAATGTGTAGGGGTACCTGTCCATTGGACGCACCTAACCATTAAAAGTTGGAAGCATTTAGGGAGCTGTTCTTTTTCTTTTCTAGAGGAAGTGTTTGTAGTATTGTTACTTGGTTTGTTATTAATCCACTGTGGCTATTAGAATTATGATTTGAATGTAATGAAAGTGCTGATGTGAAACTCTTATGGAATTGAAAATTTTGTTCAATAAAATTGTCTGGGTTATTTAAATCCCCCTGTACTTAGTTGTGAAAGATGTGAATTATATAAACATGATGCCTGTGTGATATGAGACACCTGAATATATGATGTGACAGATGTGTCCTGAATGTGATGATATGCTATGAACGGACTTCTGTGAAATATTATATGATGCACTGGCATGTACTGTGTTCCTGGAAATTAGTAGAATGTAGGACATGAACTATTAGGAGATGAACTAAAACCTAAGTTATTTTCCCGAATAGGATGGCGGGAAACAACCACAACGATGAGTCACAAACGGAACCTAACCTTACAACAAGGGTCCTTATGGACCCGAACATCCCCATGACTGCCTTTAGAGAGCGGCTGGAGACCCTACGCCCTCGGAATAGGAATGGGTCTCGTAACCACATCGGTGAGACCAACCCACTGTTGGGAGCAGAACTCACCAACTTGTTGCTGTTGGAAATGCTGCAAAAGCAAGGGGAGCACCTACGACTCTAGAATGAGCAAATCCAAATATTTATGGATGTTAAAGAGAAGAGAGTGGAAGAGGACAACTAATACATGTTCAAACGTTTCGCTGGCCATCACCCACCCATTTATGATGGCACCCCTGACCCCAAAACCTTCGAAGACTGGATTAGGGGGATGGAGAAGTTATTTGATGCACTCCAGTACCCAGAGGACTGGAAGGTAGGATTCGTAGTGTTCTACCTAAAAGACAAGGCCGACCTTTGGTGAGGTACGGTGAGGGAGAGATAAAACAAGCCTAGGTTTGGATGGGGTAAGTTCAAGGAAATGATCAAGGATCATTTCTACCCCACCTCCCTCCAAAAGGCTAAGGAGAACGAGTTTATGCAACTGCAGTAGGGGACCATGAGCGTTCTCGAGTATGCCTCCAAGTTTATAGAGTTGTGAAGTTTTGCCCCAGCCTTCATAGATGACGAAAAGCTGAAGATGAATAGATTTGAGGCCGGGCTGAATCCGACCATTAAGGAGAGAATGTCGATGCGACACTATGCCTCCTACGTTGACCTGTATGACACTGCGGTCAACGTAGAAAGAGCAATGAAGGAGCGCAGTCATTATTTCAATGAACAGAGGGGTACCAAGAGGAAATGAGATAATCGAGGAACCTTCCAGACGCAGGAGTAGAGTCGCAGACCCGTTGGGGGACAACACTCGGGTAGTCTCAACCGAGAGGGCCAATATCCCAACACCCGGGCCAAGGTGACTTGCAGTGCTTGCGGGAAACTGGGACATTTTGCCAGGGATTGCCGAACCGTAAAGAGGTGCTTCCACTGTGGGAGCCACTTACACCAAGTGCGAGACTGCCCACTCCCTCCACCCCCTCCCGGGCAAGGACAATGGCGGATTCAAGGGCAGGGACAGAACCAAGGGCAGGGACAGCGGCCCCAATCATCATACCAGAGCAGGGGAAGGCAGGCAAGCCACCCCAGTAAGCAGTATCGACCACCCTAATCAGCTCAGTCTCGACCCTCCAGCCCACCTCCCCAGGACGCTGGAGGTCGAGTTTATGTGATTCGTAAGGAAGAAGCTGAGAATGCTCCGAATGTGGTGAAGGGTACATTTTCTTTCTTAACTCAGTCTGTAGAAGTCTTATTTGATTCGGGCACCACACATTCCCTTATTTCTGCTAAACTAGTTGAGATCCTGAAACTAAACCCTACTCAAAAATCCTCCCTGCTGTCTGTGATGCTCCCTAATGGGAAAACTGTGTCGTGCGAGGAGCTATATGAGGGTCATCCTGTGAAAATGTATGAATGTGAATTCCCAGTGAACCTGTATAAGTTTGAGTTGACGGACTTTGGGATTATCTTGGGAATGGATTGACTTTCTAGGTATCAAGCTCAAATAGACTGTTCTAAATAAAAGATCACCCTGAGAGGGCCTAATGGGGAAACGATAGTGCATAGGGGCCAGAGGCCCAGAATGGGAATAAAGTTGGTGTCAGCATTAAGAGCTCACAAGCTGTTGGGCAAGGGATGTGAAGGGTTCCTGTGTCACGCAGTCAAAACCGAGAGTACAGGCCTTTCCTTATAAGACATCCCTGTAGTGAGGGAATTCCCAGACGTATTCCCCGATGAAATTCCTGGAATGCCACCTCTTAGAGAGGTGGAGTTTTGTATAGACCTGACCCCGGAGCCACCCCTATTTCCAAGGAACCTTATCGGATGGCGCCAACTGAGCTTAAGGAATTGAAGTCACAATTGGAGGAACTTCTAGAGAAGGGTAACATCCGCCCTAGTACGTCTCCATAGGGAGCCTCGATCTTATTTGTGATGAAGAAGGATGGAACCTTGAGGTTGTGTATAGACTACCGGGAGTTAAATAAGATAACGGTTAAGAACGGTTCTCTCCTGCCCAGAATAGACGACTTATTTGACCAACTTCAGGGCGCGGGAACCTTTTCCAGAATTGACCTCCGATCAGGGTACCATCAACTCTGAATCAAGGATGAGGATATACCTAAAACGGTATTTCGTACCCGATACGACCACTATGAGTTCATAGTGATGTCGTTCAGCCTCACCAATGCACCAGCGGCGTTCATGGACCTTATGAACAGGGTCTTTAAACCCTACCTAGATAAATTTGTGGTGGTCTTTATTGACGACATTCTTATCTATTTGAGAACTCCGGATGAGCACACTCACCACCTACAAATAGCCCTGGAAGTGTTATGGAGAAACAAGTTGTATGCCAAATTCTCGAAGTGTGAGTTTTGGTTAGAGAAGGTTGCTTTCTTAGGTCATGTAATTTCTAGCGAGGGAGTATCGGTGGACCCTCAAAAGATTGAAGCGGTTACAAACTGGCCCAGACCTAAGAACCCCACGGAAGTAAGAAGTTTTCTGGGTTTAGCGGGATATTATCGTTGATTTGTACAAAACTTTTCAAAGATCGCCACCCCGCTAACCAATTTGACTAGAAAGATCACCAAGTATGAGTGGACGGAAAAGTGTGAGGAAGCTTTTCGGGAGCTAAAGAAGCGACTCACTAGTGCGCCGATACTAGCCCTACCTACTGTGGATCAGGATTTTGTGGTGTATAGCAATGCCTCTAGGAATGGGTTGGGGTGTGTATTAATGCAAGATGGTTGTGCGTGACAGCTGAAGACACATGAGCGGAGTTACCCGACCCATGATTTAGAATTAGCGGCGATGGTATTTGCTCTCAAAATCTGGAGACATTACTTGTATGGTGTTTGCTGTGAGGTAGCCTACCGACTAGAGCTACCGACTGAACTCCAGAGGGTATATGATGTGTTCCACGTGTCGCAGTTGCGCAAATATATCCCATACCCCTCGCATGTCATTGAACCCGACCCTATACAGCTTCAGGAAGACTTATCATATGAGGAACAGCCTGTTCAAATCCTGGATCAACGGGAAAAGCATCTCCGAAAAAAGACGGTGCCCCTGGTGAAGGTCCTTTGGGCTAACCACGAGACGTCAGAAGCCACCCGGGAGTCGGAGCTGGAGATGCGAGACAAGTACCCCCATTTGTTTATGTGATCAGGTGTATAGTGGTTTCGGGGACGAACCCTTCTAACTGGAGTGAAATGCAAAACCCTGAGAATTCTAAGTCGGTTGGAAAGTCAGATTGATGGTGTCAGGGTGTCACAACCCAGCGAGGTTTCGAGGACGAAACCTTTCTAAGTGGGGTTGTATGTAAAACCCCAAAAAATTTGTTATGGAGAATCAAGGTCAGGATGGACCGACCTAAACCCGGGTCATGTCAAGGGAGTTTTGAATAACTATTTCGCTTTTTGATTGACTCTTTTATGTCTTGATTTAGGTTGGTTTCATTCAAACAACATTTTCTTTTTAGTACGTTATTTTCTATCGTAAACATTGCTATTTTAGGACCAACCTTTCGTGATTTTCCATAGCTTTTTGAAAAAAAAATGTATTTTTGAACCAATCATGTATTTTTGGACCGACCCCCTCCTCCCCCCCCCCTTGGTCGTGTATATAAAGAGAAAAAAAAAGAAAATAATTAACCTACTCCTAGAAGGGGTAGAACTCCCCACTCAGCCACTTCCCTCCCTCCCTCTTAAATTCAAAAATTTAACCTAAACTACCCACACCCACTCTCCCCGTCTCACACCTCACTCTCTCTCTCACGACTCCCTTTCCACGTCCTCCCTCTCTTTCTTCCTCCATCCTGGAACCACCATCACATACACCAAGCAACCACCAAGCCGCCGCCATCTCTTTTGCTTTCAAAACAAAGGAAAAAGAGGAGAAGATCGAGCATGTTTGAAGAACTTCACCCTTCTCCTCTTCTCTTTTGATTTTTGACCGTTTTTATTGAAATCACAAGGTTTAATTCAAGTCTAATGATTTCTTTCAACATTCTCGGCATTAAATGTGAGTGAAGGCGGCGTTCCCATCGAATTGAACTCAAAACCGATCCAAGGTATTTTGCCACGATATTTTTAATATTGTTTTAATTTTAGTTTTGGTAAATAAGGGATTCTTTTGGCATGATTGGGTCTAGGTAAGGGTTTAATGACGTTGTTCAGAATGGATAAATTTTTGGTGCACCAATACTGGGCAAAAACCGTGTATAAGAGAGGAGAAAAATACTCAGACTCATCCCTATTTTACCCTGACTTTGAAAGTTCATGGAAATTAATCTAGCAGTTCAAAAATTCTAAAATTTTTATGGTAGATGTATTGGAATGTGAAAATTACGTGGGTTTTTGAATCAAGTGAATCAGAGTTAAAATGAGGAACTTATGGCTGAAATACCGAACCCTGTAAAAATCAAGACTGTTGGTGTAGGTTTCGGTTTTTTGAAGTTTTGACCTAGTTACTGTTTTATTTGGTAAAATCTTTGAACATCAAAGTTGTAGAACACAAAATTATATTTCTACATTGGGGAAGATTTTGATTTTTGAAAATAGGGAGAAAACGTTATGGATTTTGGAATTGAGGTTAAAAACCTGGGCAGAAACTGGGAAGTTGAAACTGGGACTGTTACAACCACATATTTGGGAAATTTCCCTAGGTCAGAATTGGTTTCGAAACATTATGAAATTTATTGGGTATGAACTCTGGATGTAGCACAAATTCCTGTTTTGGAATCGGACCGTTTCGAGTAGCATAGCCCAAGATGCAATAAATTCTTCAAGGGACGGTCATGGGAAAACAGTCACTGACAGTTCTGAAATAATTGAGATTATGACCTAGTTCGGGGCAGAACCGGGCCAAACCCCGAACATAGAAAATGTAGAGGACGACTTAAGGTTTTGGGATCGACCTAGAACACTAAACTTGGGGGTCGGAAACAAAAGTTATGGCTACTGAAGGTCGCACTCAGAATCTGGCTGATTGACCCTTAACTAGGGTTAAGGATGGATTGAACCAAAAAGTTAGAGAAATGTTATAACAAATTTGGGAGGACCAAAGAGGTCCTAAATTAAATGTGGACTGATTGTGAACTATACATGGGCCAGGTGCGGACCAGGGAACCTATTGTTAAGTAACCGAGCCCGTAAACTGTACGGTAACCAGGTAACAATCATGCCCTAACCTTTCCCTGTATGGCTCAACTGCGAATGTTTTGGAACATGAGTAAGAATTTCGGGCTTTACTGTTCAAACTGAAGGAACACTGAATCATGAATTGAAAAATAAAGGCATGATGGAAACAGTGCGTTGTGTATGTTCTGAAAAAAGATTGAAACTTGCTATGTTAAGAAAGTCGAAACATAATGTGATTTCGAGTGGAGACATAAACTTTCATTGTGTTGCAGTGGAAAAGGTGCCTGAAATCGAATGAACTGATTGTGCTATGTTGACTCCAGTAAGGAGTAAGAACCTGTTAACTAAAAAGGACTGATTGGGGCGAGTTTTATGTATTTGAATGAGTTGCAGGCCATAGCCTTCCCCGGGTAATAAGTGCTTGCATGTGAGCGGCCACGTGCTCAGTTGAGACGTGGGCCAGGTAATCGGTAACCACTTGTGTTGGTGGTAGGCCAGGAGCAGTTAAGCGGTAACCGCTTAAGCAGCGGTATGGCCAGGAATGAGTTAAGCGGCTGCGCTGTGACAAGCACAGGCCATGAGACCCACTGGGGTCGCTCCCCCAAAACCGAATTGAAACTGATGCATGTTGAACTGAACTATGCAAGTGTGATTCTGAAAAGATAAGGAAGGAAGTGTGATAACAGCTTGTGTGCTTGAAAGATGTTTTGCTGTCCCTTCCCCTTAAAATGTTTTCAAAAGGAATTTGTGTGCGTGTTTGACTGTTAGGGGTGCTTGTTACTAAGTTTATCTCACGTTTATAAAATGTTTTGTTTTCAGGTAATATGAGTAGGCCAGGGGCTGGGGATGTCAAACCAGTGTGAGGCACGAATGCTGCAAGACTATAAGTTAGGGTTGGATAGTGATGAATAGTAGTTATTACTAGTTGTTATTTTTTTGATTTGGTTGGATGTAATCTTCTTTGTATCGAAGATTTTCCCTTTCGTTTGTTTTATAAGACTCGGTATCTAGCCTGGTATTTCCAAGAAGAAGATACGGTGGTAACACCCCTCTAGGTTGACCCGCTGCATTTAAGGCTGCTAGGCCTTAAACATGGAACTAGAAATCTGGGGGTGTTACAAGAAGTGTCAAGGAAAAGGGCGCTAATGGAACCTTAAGGGTTCTTAGGTCAAAGAGGAAAGGTTTGGGGGTTAGAGCGAAAGGGTTTCGGTGTTTTTAACTAGGGATTTTTTTAAAGATAAGTAAGTATGCTATTCACTTCTTCTATGATTCAAGCTTCTGAAACTAATGTTCTTTGGGGGGGCTAAATTCGTTTTTATCTAACCTGCAGCTGCATACATGGAATTTTTTTAGTATCATAATATGTTTTATGTGAAATTGTGAAATTGTGAAATTTGTTTTTGTTGATTATGCAATTCAATATTGCAAGTCAAAATTATGTGAATCTGTTCCACATAAGGTTAATGGATCAGAATTGTAGATTTGTTTTGCATAATTTTATGTGAATTCATTGATTATGTAAATTAGTGTTGCATATTCTTTGTAAATTTATTTTACATTTGGTTAATCGATTACATTATATAAGTTAGTCTTGTATAAAGGCATATAAATTTGTTGTTCCTTTTCATTATTTAATTTTGTACTGCATGATGTGGATTTGTTCAGGCTTAATTAGTTTCATTATGTGAATTTATTTTACATAATATCTAATATTGTGTTATATACAATATTGTATTGCATGAAATATGGTTTAAATTTGTTTTGCATATCATCAAGCAATTTCAAGTTATATAGACTTATTTAATATAATGTGATATGATTTCATTTCATGTACCTTGAATCAATCAAAGTCAGATATAAATTAGTTTATTAGATTTCAATTGGATAATTTTATCTCCAGTCAGAATGGATTTGCATGAAATTCAGACAATACTTTCATCCCTAGATCTAACCTATGAGGGTTAAGCATACACAAGAGAAAAGAGCTTCATCCAACAAACCTGACCACAACCAAAGGTGAAGACGACAAAGGTTGTGAAATCCTAGTAGCTCTCAGACTTGCCAAATTTTGGCAGCTTCTCAAGTACCGAGTGGGATATTTTTGTGCCCTCTCTCTCTCTCTCTCTCTCTCTCTCACACACACACACACACACACAAACACACACACATCTCTTACACAAAGCAAGGAGAAGGATGAAACCGAATTGTCCTTTCATAAGGCTGGCAAGAAGAAGAATAGAGTAGGCACCTGAATATTTATTGAACAAAGTAAATGTGAGAACTTGGATACAAATGACATTGAACTATCCAAAAAAGTCAAAAATGTCACCAAATAATTTTTGTGCTAATCACTACCACATTCTTTTTTTGAAATATGTTTATGTGTGTGTGTGCGAGTGTCTAAGAGAGAGAGAGAGAGGGAGTGAGAGAAGAGAGAGAGGGAGGGAGGGAGAGAGAGAGAGAGAGAGAGATGTTCAAATGCACTAATTGTTACATTCTTGAATGCAAGAAATTGAAATCCATATTAGGCTACTAAGATGTAGAAAGAAAACTCTAAAATGGAGATTGTAGTTCAACCCTAAATATATGTGATCCACAACTTTTTTTAAATTAAGGAACTAAATGAGGATTTCCCACCCTTGTCTACTTATTGATTTGATCCATGCGAGAAATAATGACAAATGTTTTAGTTGTATCCTACAATTAATCGACTACAGTTTTGGTTTGCTTAACGAAAACTTTTGTTCCTAGTTTTGTCATCTATACTTGTTGGGTTTTAATCAAGCTTGTTTATGCATAATGTAATTTTGTCATAAATGGCTAATTAACTAATGTAATATCAATACATTGGTTACACATCAGTATGTCTCATTTGATTCTTGCTTTCTCATTGGTTTTTGCGTTTAATAGTCTGAACTGAACTTGCTTTCTTAATACTTCTATGTATCTAATGGCTCTGAAGTAGCTTTAAAAGATTGATCGAGTTTTTCTACACTTCCTCTTCAAGTATTTATAAATTTTGTTAACTTCTTATTAGTCATCTGTCAACACTATCACAAGTATGAGCATTATAATTATGCTATTCATTTTAGGGTATTATCTCAAGGATTAATGAAACAAAGTGGGCTTGTTGCCTTGGGAGAAAACATCCTCAAAAATCCCAATTTAATTTTTGGTTAACTAGTACACGTTTTTTCTTGCTGAACTGGATTGACAAATTGTGCTTCCTATAGGCCCAGTCTAAATACATCTCAATGTTTTCTTAGGAGATCATTCATTCTCCTGCTTTTAGGCTATCTTATATTGATGTAGTTATAGGAACTTTGGTTTGAGTGAACTTAAATATTACTCAAGACATTGATTCCTTTCAAGTTTAATTATAGAAGCCTCTTTCTTTATAGATATACCTTTGGTCATCACCTTTATATAGCATTTTCATTAGCAAATGTCCACAACCATTTTGCCTTGAGATTTGCAATAACTTGCACTAGGTTTAGTTATATAAGCATAAAATAGACTTAGGAAGCTTTCAATGAATACTCTTACACCCAATGTAAAGCATCCTAATTAAGGAAACACAATTGGCACTTTGGCTTTCGTGCCCTATTTTGACAACTACCGCGAAACTTAGATTAAAATAAAAAAAGACTTCATTAGCTTGCAAAAAAGCTAATTTGCTGCTTCCTAAATGAATTCTATATTTAGAACACATGCTGTGTAAAATCCGAAAGAAACAAAACTAGCTAGATCTTATTTTTAAGCTTGGTTCTCGTTTTTTCTTTTGGAATGCAAAGCTCTTTTGAACCTCGTGTTGAAAACCCCTGTTGAATAGGCATTTTGATTTTTGAACAAAACTCCATGAAGTACCTTTTACCATGAAATTCAAGTAACAAAAGACAGAAAAAGGCATTGCCATACATGAATCTGTGTTTAGCTTACTTCTTATGAAATTGAATTAAGGGGATGAAAATGATACCTTTGAAAATATACATCACTAGAGTACTCATGCCATGTGGTTGTTGTTGAGTTGGCATGGTAAGGAGAAGAAATTTTAAGTTCTCATTGGTCTTTGAGAAATTCCTCCAAAGGCTATGTCAAACATACAATTGTAGATAGAGAAAGGAGCAAATTGCTTCCAACATTCATGAATTGATATTTGGGTCACTTCCTTTTCCTTTTTAGTTTTTCCTTTCAGTAATGATGATGCTAAATAGTAGTGGAACTTCGATTCCTTTGGGTGCTTGACAATGATGGGTACACGTCTTTTGTCTTAGAATCCATAATACGTCTTAATTACGTGATAGTTGTAGTGTATGCTAGTAGATGCTTTATGTGCATGTTTGTTAGATGTATTTTTCTTCAGAATCATTTTTTGCATGAATAACGTTTGTTGATTGTTGTAAGTGACTTTATGAAGATTTGCATATGTTAGTATCATTTTTTGAATGATCGTTGTAACGGCCCCCATGTGCATGTCCCACTGTTTGTATACTCTTTAATTATTCCTTTAATTAGAACTGATAAACTTGATGGTTGGGGTGTTAAAACTTTGGTATGAGAGCCATGTTTGACTTTCCTTGATGGGTTATGGAGTATGGAGAGTAGAGAGAGGAGGGTGAGAAGGTTGGTTAGCGAAGATTATTATTATATCGTTAGAGAATCGTGATAATAGAAATGCCTGGTTATTTCTCACATGTTCTTCCATTATGTTTTCTTTGTTATATGGATCCATATGCAGTGAATATGATGTTGGGTACTTCTGTGGCCACTCACATCTGTTTGCTACATGCTAGTATACTAGCCCACATGCAGGACCCCTTTTCTTAGTTTCATAGTTTTACGGATCTTACATGTAGGATGTTATAGTTCTTACCTACAATTGCCCCTTGGATTGAGTTTAGGATAAAATAGCATACTTTATGATGACTGGAGGCCCGGCGTGAGACAGACCTAGATTCCAACTTCAGGGGGCCTGAATTACCATTATTACCAAGTTGTTGCTCAGGGAGGAGTTTCAACAGAGGGGGGTTCACTATGGAGACTCTGCTGTATGTATTCCTTTACACTTTGCACCAGCTCAGGGACCCCCATCACCACTGCACCGGACACTCCTCAACTGCCCGACAGTCCAGTGTCATCGGGATCTAGAGTGGGGATCTCTCTATATAATGGTTCAGGGGAGGTTCACGTGGTTGTGGATCTCCCTGATATACTAGAGGTAGTGGATCTTAGCTCGAACGATGAGCCCATGGAGGATCCAGAGGAGGACCCAAAGGACATTGTGAGTCTTAAAAGAACCCAGATTAGGGAAAATCGAGTCTAGAAATTAGATTAGGAATCAAAGTGATTTATGGGCCAATTGAGTCCTAAAATCTAGAATATGAAAGGTTCCTATTTAGAGTGCTTGTTCTAGTTTTTTTTTTAAAAAAAAGGCAATCCCGGCTGGGATTCTTAAAAAAAAATGAATTAGTAGTCCGTGTCCAGGAGTAGAATGGAGTGCGTATCAAGCCCAGAACCCAGTCGGGGTTTCTCAGGGTCCAATTAGTAGAGTCGATTAGATCATATGCATACCGGTCCAGTAAAGCATCAGAATAAAAAAAGGTAGGTTTTGGCCCTGGTTAGAACCCGACTGTGATCAAATTAGGAAGTCAGCTCAAGTCTCTGTCCTTTTAAAGTCTGCATTCATAGCATGAAGTTGTATTCTAGACTTTAACTATTAGAGCTAGGTCCATAAATCAGCATAGATCATTTAGGGTCTTAACACATCAGTTTTAGGACATTTGAGGTCTAAGAGTCATGCATCATTAGGCCTGATCGTGCATAATCCATGAGTGCGTCTAGGCCCAAGGTGCATAATATGGCCTATTAGACTTTTAGAGTACTGGTCTATTCTAGGTTGCATCTAATTGTGCATCATATTCATAATTCATAATTCTAGGTAAGACCAGATATCTCACCATGCATAAGTTCATGGTCCATGTATCATATTCCCTATATCTAGGATCCCCATATAAGTCCACCTAGATCTACCCCATATGCCAAGACTAGCCCATTTTAGGCAATCAAACCACAATCATACTTATGTTAGTATAGCCTATATGATTCACCTAAGAAAGACTTGAGTCTACCTTAGGTTCATAAGTCAACTCTCTAAACCCAACTTAGGATATAATTCAGGATAAGGCCCGATTTCTGCCTAAAACTCCATATCTTAACCCCATTTCTTCCTAAGCCTTCAAGCCCATCAAGTCGTTGTCTCTTGCTATTCAAATTGAAAGTCACTAACCATTTTCTTTAGCCCATTGCTCAAGATACGGAAGGCAAAGAAGGCATACGAGCAGAGTCTGCAAACAAGAAGACTTCTATCTCGAATGTGTAAGGAAACTCTGCCTACTGGGTCAAAAACAAACTTGAAGTCCAAGTCCAACACAACACCAATTCCGATGGCAAGGAACGGTGATAAGATAGCATAAATTCTAACAATGCTAGAAAAGATACAAACTAGGATGGATGAAAGGGATAAGAAGATAGAACTCATGGTCACTACACTCCAAACTCTTATTAAAAGTGCCCCAAAGGAAGAGGGGAAGATGATAAGAAAAAGAAAGGAAAAAAGGAAAAGAGCACTCTTCAAATTGATCCATAAGTAGATCTAATAGAATAGTTGCTTAAGGAAACTACCTTTAAAATTCACTATGCCAGACATCAAATTCCATGGAACTGAAAATTCTCACTATGATGTGAGGAATTTTCTTAGTGCAATAACACTAAAAGGAATTAACAAGGACATCTTTCACATCATATTTTCTTGGACGTTCGATAAGGATGCAATGAGGTGGTATAATACCGTAGACCCATAAAAGGTCACAAGCTGGGATGATCTTTATAAAGAATTTCTACGTTAGTATTCATACAATGAGGACTTACTAATCACACTTAGATACTTAGAGTTAACTCAACTAAAGAAAAAGGAAAGCTTTTCTAACTTCCTTGCTCAATCACAGGCAAAAGCCGCTTATATGGCTAACCAACCCTCAAAAATTGATCAAGTAAGGTTGCTCATCAGGATCCTCCAACCCACATATAGATAGCCCATGCCATTCGCGCCATTTAAAAACTTCACTGCACTAAGGAACTTAGGTATGCTGCTAAAGGAAGAATTAGCTAGGGAGGCACCTGCTGGGACTGGTAGCAATTGGTGTAATAGCCCGACCCTAAATCATATTTATTTATTTAATTAAGCGAAGTTATTTATTTTTCACATTTATTTATCTCATTGAATCATCCTAGTTGAAAAAAAAATAATACAAAAAAAATAATAATAATCATTTCGGGCTCCACTTTGCAATTTGAGTTTCATTTACCGAAAATAATTTTTCGGAGAAATTGATATTAGGCCTCAATAATTATGATTTAAATTATTAAATTATTTTTCATGGCATCATATTTAATTTCGAGTTTCGGAAAAAAAAAATAATAAATTTAATTATCGCACCCGATTTGATTTTTTTTTCCAACCCGAGGTCTTTTAAGCCCAATTTCAGCCCAACAAGTTCCTAACCCATTTGCTTATCTAATACCATCATTAATCCCTAATTATCATTAGCAAAAGCTAAGTTTTTGTGATTAATTCTCAGCCAAGTAAATGGGGGCATTTTCATCCAAGTGTTTTTAAGGGTTTGCAAGAGATATCTTCAAGGCTTCCTTCTTCTTCAAGGCTTTCTCTCTCTTCTCTCCTCCTTCTCTCTACACACGGCCAGCAGTCCCCCTTAGCCCCTATTGTGGTGTTTTTCAGCCACCAACCGGCCACCCTCCGACTACCATCCACCACCCAAACACCTCCCACATCAAGCATCATCTTCATCTCTCTCTTTTAATCACCAAGTGAGGTAAACCCTAACCTTATCTTGTTGGGTTGTTGTATTTTGGTTTTGATTCTGATTTTGTTTCTTGATCATGCTATTTTGATAAAACTAAGAGCTATTTTTGATGTGTTAATTTGTTGGTTAAGCATGAAAGCATGCTAAGGGTGAGCTTGTTCTTAATCAAGCAAGTTCGAGTTTGAAGTGATGGCTTTGGGTCATATTGTATTTGATTTGGTAATATTTATCATCATAAATGATTATGGTAATGTTGGTATGGTTTTGGATGAGTTAAAGCATGATTGTAGTGGGTGGTTATGTGAAGAAAAGATTGCAAAGATGTGATTATTAAGCTATCAACAGACCTGAAATAGGGGCTACTTCGGGATTAAAATGGTACTGTTTGGCACATCCAAAATTCATAATTTTTGGTGCAGTGATAGCTTGATGCGTTATCTTTCAATAGGATTTGGAATTAGTCAATTTCGAGTTGTGTGGACAAAGTTATGACCAATTTACTCAAGACTATGCAGAATACATTGAAACTGAGAACTGAACTGGAACAGTAACTTTACGGGAAAAATGGTATTGATTGGGTCATTGAAAAATTGTGACTTTTGGTGTGTAGATATATCAATGCGTTCTATTTAAAATTCCTCTTGAATTGCCTTAATCCGAGTTCTGTGGAAAAAGTTATGGTCGTTTTACTACGACTGCGCAGATTGATGAGAAATTGTGCACGTCTGTGTTCTACCCTACTTTTAGGGACCTTATTATGTGAATCATGCTTTGTGTCCTAAATAAGAGTTTTAGAGGACATTGTGAAATTTTCATATTGGGGTTTTATATCTCATTTTGATGTTGGGAGTGAAAGATATGAATTTTCTAATGCAGACCATCAAGCGGTAATATGAATGAATACAGAAACCGTGACATTTGGAATTAATTTTTGGTGCAAGTTTCTATATAATTATGGGTATTGCAAGGAAATTACAAAGAGTAGTGGGTTTATTTGGTTTATGTACAGAAGCTTACTTGGGTTGAAAACTGAGTTACATGAGTATGAAAATGAAATTTGGGGAGTGAGCAGATTAATAATTTAAAATCAGTGTCCTTTGGACCACGTTAGGGTGTTATGTGAACTTTTATGAACCTCGTAGCACCCCTTATGGCATAAACCATTTGTCACCCATTTCAGAAGTATTAAACCTTCTATTCTCCACTTCAGAGGCATTAACCATTCTATTATCTTTTTCATAAGCTTCACACTTTCATTTATCAATTTCAGAAATATTAGCAAACCATGTGTCATTTATATCAACTAAAATCTTTTCATTATTACCCAATCATTTCCATTTGGCCTATTTTACTTCAATTTGTTGTATTTCAAGTTCAATAACTCTAACTGATTTAATTTATTATTTGAAATGCACAAGTTATGTATCCCATTTTATTACTCAATTTCTGTTACATATATTTTTTACTTACTCAATTAGGCGAGTAAGGATCATTTACTGACTTCATATACTTACAATGACATTTATGAAACAGAGTTGAGGCCTAGTTATCGTTTCCATTGTGCATAAGTATTATCAAGTGAAATATCATTTTAAAGACTTCAGGTACGTCCATTGCCTGTATCTTTAGAAATCAGAGTGTATTTATCAATGTTATCATGTTTTGGTAAGTACATCAATGAATTAGTTTACATAGTAATTTATCAGTTAATTAGTGACCCCATCAGTTATCATCTATAGGGCATTCGCCCTTCAGTTACCCGTGTGGCTTCAGGCCAGGTCCCCAATCGGCTTGGTAGGTGTACACCTATCCATAGATCGTAACAATATCAAGGGGGTTCACTATCAGATAATAACTAGCAATATAGTTTTACATTTATTTCATTCACTGTTTTAACTTAAAATGAATTGCAAAGTGGGCCCAATTAGTGTTCAATGATCATTTAACAATTCAGGAACGCATGTACTGAGCTTCGGCTCACAGTTCGAAATGTTTTTCACGTTTTGTTTTAGGCAAATGCTTAGAGTATTGCCCTCATGCCAGCAAATCAGCTGAAGAGAATAAGTGAAGCAGGGAAATCCAGATGGATCAGAAGTAATGCCGTATATGCATACTCTAACGTTGTATTTTGAATTCTTCTGTGGATGAAGATGTAGATTACATGGTGAATTATCTCACTATGGTTTATAAACTTTACATTGGTTAACACTTGATTGTGAATGGATAATTATATGTGAATGTGTATAGTGGAGGTTATGCTTAACTGTGTTATTTATAGCACTCATGTTTTAAGCCTTGTCCTTTTGGACGGCGGTAATGCCCCTATCATTGGGTTGTCTAGATTATAATTAAGGGATTTATTAAGGAAAATACAAGCAGTGAAACATATATAAATTTGGGGGCGTTACAACTGGAGGGGCAACTATCAGAAGAAGGAAAATAAAGACAAAGACGCCACAAGTAAGGAGATGCATGCTCTAGATTGCTACATCGAATACATCCCTATTAGAACCACTCATGAAGGGCAATAACCCGCTTGGCTTTCATGATGACATCCTAGCCATTTAAGGCCACCAAAGCGAAAAGAGGGACCGGTCTATTTATATAACCGGAATAGTTGAGTCCAAGCCCCCCCCCCCCCCCCCAAAAAAAACACTCCACACAAGAGGCCTTGAGTTATGTCGAATTTAGAAGATATGATGTGTCCTAAACCCATAGTCATGTGTTGAGCCATAAAGTCACTCACTTTCCTTTCTATCATAAATCCAAGTCTAATGTAGCTTTGATTTATTAATAAAACCATCTCCTCTTCCTTTTTTTGCACATTCTTATATGCTTTTTTACGGACTGCTCCTGTCCTATGACGAATCTATGGTGCCAAAAAAAAAAGAGGGGCTAGCTCGAAAACCTCACAAGGCGAGCTAGGCAAAAGGAGAGAGATAAATAAATAAAAAAAGACTAAGGATTTCAATCCATCATGTAGAAATGGGGAAAGATTAAGAATTTCTTACAATAAGGGTTGGTTCTCTTTGTCTTATTTTGACTGAACTTATTCTGAACTAAACTTATCTGAACTTATTCTGAACTTTATTTAGAGAAACTATTTGAACTTATTCTAAACTTATTTGCTGAACTTATTGTTAACTTAACTTTTATTCTGAACTTTTATTTAGTGAATGATTATAATTTATTTAACTGTTGTTGTTGTTGTTAAGTATTATCATTATTATTATTCATTATTATTATTATTATTATTATTATTATTATTATTATTATTATTATTATCATCATCATCATCATCATCATCATCATTATTATTATTATTATCATTATCATCATCATCATCATTATTATTATTATTATTATTATCATTATTATTATTATTGTTGTTGTTGTTGTTGTTGTTGTTGTTGTTGTTGTTGTTATCATCATCATCATCATATTTGGTGAATGTTCTTTTTTGTAGAAAGGTTATTATTTTGTTGTGTGGTTGTTATTGCATTGTACGGTGGGTAGAAATTTAAAAAGTCCAAGAACTATCATGTAGGGTTGTCCATCCAAAGAAGTTAATGATATAACATAAAGTGCAAGCTAAAATAAAAATGAAAGAGCCAACAATTAGCGTCCATGTGCATAGAAAATTAGCATCCAAGTTTTGGACAATTTTTAATAGTTCTAAATATTAATTCATAAATTATTTTTACTACATATACAAATGTACATTTTTGAACAATTGTTCACAAAATAATACATCTTACAAAAAACTACACATTTTAAAATTAAACATTTGGCGCAAGCCCGTACTCCCACTTCAAAGTTTTTATTGATGTAAATAGCATAAAATTTCAGTCAGAAATGTAAATGATTAATGTTACAATGTGCAATTAATTGTTTAATTATTTTTGAACTTTTGATTAATTCTGAACTTATTTGCTGAACTTATTGTCAACTTATTATGAACTTATTAATAAAACTGATTCTGGACTAATTCTGAACTGAACTTATATGAAATTATTGTTCTAAAAATAACTCGAAGAGAACAGGCCCTAAGTCAGGCAACTTTAAGGACATGCTTAGGATAGGAGCCACCTTTCACAAGCTGCTTTAATGCCTTTGTTAAACCTGATAAATTCCCACTTGGAACTCTTTTTAGCCTTCAAATAAGCTTGTTTTTTTCATTACCACATCCGACCTAACCAAAGAGTGGGAATGTGCCATGGGTGGCATCAATATCAAAATCAGCAATAAAAAAAAGAGAGAGAAAAAAAGAAAAAGAAGAAAAGTTCAGACCAAAGGGTCCTACACAAATGGAAAGAAAAGAAGAGTTTGAAAATAAGCAGGATAAGACAAGAAAGAAATTGTTGATTTGCATTAACTTACCCACGCATACTTAGGGATTTCATAAGGGTTGTTTAAACCTTCATTCCGATTCCCTTCTTTTGGCACCCTAACCTGAAGCTTATCTTAAAAAGTCCTTCTAGAGGCATCACTCCTTTAAGCTAAATTTTCTTACTCTTGAACTATGACTGGCCTAATTCCACATAGAATATATAGTGACCCCTTTAAGGCCTAGCAGAATGATTAAAAAAGGGCATTCCGGTGTACAAGCATCCCGCGTTCACGCAGGGTCCGGGGAAGGGTCGCACCTCAAGGGGTGAATTGTAGGTAGCCTAGCACAATGATTCTTTTCCATAAAGGAACATCTGAATTGAATTATTTCGTCTCAAAAGAGATAGAGAGAGAGCTAGAGAGAGGGGGAGAGAGAGAGAGAGGAGAGAGATGCTGGCTTGAAAACCTGTAAAGGCAGACCAGGCAAAATGAGCGTGAAACGTTGGCTTTTGAGGACAAAGAAGCATTCCATTGACTATTCCCATCGAATCAGACTTAGATAAACCATTCAGTTACTATACGGCCTCTTTTGAATCATCATAGCCTCCAATATCACCTCTATTCGAAAATTTCGGATTCTTGGTCTCAATCATGGGTGCAAATTCAAGAGTGAATACTCACTTTGTATTCTCAACTTTCCTAAATGTGCACTCACCCATTATGCAAAATAGGTGGCTCTCCTATATTTTCCTAGGTAGTTAGGGCTTCCCTCGTGGTAAACATTTTCCGACAAAGAGATAACTATATTCTTTGCACTAAACTAGTGGCTACTCTGGGTAGCACTAGTAAAAGCATCTTCCTAACATGGGAAGGATCACATTTACTCTATTGGAATGGGGGATACTCCAATTAAAACTAGCAAAAACAGCTTCAACTATTATTATTCTCACACATCTAGGGCTTCTGTTATAATAAACAAAAATTGGAGGCTTCCCTAGAACATGAGCACTTTAATGAATAATTAAAGAATACTTCTTTCTTAAAAAGAAAGATTTTCTTTCCTGAGAAGCTTAGACCTATGACCTAGCCTAACCTAACAGTCACCTAACTTTTCACCTCATCCTGAACCACAAAACATCACTGTTCCTAACCTGTCATCTTTTATTTATACCTTGATAAGGCCTTATTCAATGGACCGCGAACTTAGCATGAGACCTGCATGCATGCATACAAGGTTAGGTTATCACATGTCTACATAGTTAGCACAATATTGTCTGCATAATCAACACAATCATGTCTACATAGTCAGCACAACCAAGTGTGTATAGCCGTCTCATAAGCACAATCCCACTTGGGTTAGCAAGTGCATCTACAACAAGGAAAACTCTTTAGCTTATTTATTAGACCATCGTCCGCCTTTATCACTTCTAATTCTTGATTGAAGAAGAGTGCAATCAGCCTTCATAGTGACCCTACAGGAAGGGCACACAACCCTTGTTAGCCATGAATCAACGTCAAAGGTTCTCAAGACGACGTCAATAGCTGTCATAGAAGGCATCTATACTTTGACCTTAACCTCCATTAGGCTCAGTCAAAGTGGGGGCTTTATCCTCAAAAAAGGCCTTATGCAAGCATCCTTACAGAAAAAACATCTACCCAACTTCAATTTATCAGGTAACAAAGTCCAAGAAGATCAACACCATCCCAAGATTCAATGTATCTCAATTCCCTGTCACTAAAGAAATCCTACGCAAGCCTTTCTTGACGGGATCGATAAGGAGGATGAGCTATTCTCAAACTCATACTTGAAATCACTTACAAGTAATGAAAACAAGAGAAAGTGAAGAAAACTGATAGAGGAAGGACGAGCATGACTTAGGAACTCCACAAGCCAAGCTATTTATAGGCAAAATAAGCCAAGGGAGAACCCCCTGAGTTCCCCACAACTCACATGGGCATATTCCTTCACAATGGCGCAAATGCAAGAAAACAAGAAAGGTAGAAGCAAAGGGAAGCCAAGCACGAGGAATCAGCTGAGTTCCCCCCACCTCACTTGGGCATATTCCCTCTACAAAGAGCCAAACATTTGAGCAAAAAAGAAAAAAAAAAGTTGAAGAAGACAAGCCAATGGGGACCCGAGCGAGATCTGTATGTGCATGGGAATTAACAAGCATAAAAAAAAAAAAACAAGCATGCAAACAAGGGAGAAAAAGCAAAAGCAAAGAAAGTGGTCAAGGAACTGACCAAGTTCCCCACCCTCGCATGCTTGTGTTTGTCTTGAAAATTGCAAAAGGAGGAAGAAGCCAAAGCCAAATGGATCCAAGGGGTATTCAAGATACATGAGTATCCAAGACAAAGCATGCAATTTTAAGAGGAAAGAAAGAAATATTTTATGAAAGTATTTCAAAATATTCAAGGAAGAAGCTAATGTATAATCTACATCAACAAGCACACAAAGTGTGCATCAACACAACAACGACACCTCTCAGTGTGGGTCCTGTTTTGCATGGCCTGAGGGGATCCAGATGTAGGTAACCTTACCTCTACAAGCATCCATATTAGAAGCGTGCATATAAAAAAAAACAGAATGTTAAAACTGATGATCACAACATTTCATCAATGAAAACAGCTTGATCGGCCAAAAAAAAAATTTACACTACTCCAAAGATATAGAGAAAAAAAATAAAAATAAAAGATGTAGAGAAAATAAATAAAAATCATAAGTTTGCCTAACTAGTAAGAAGGCCCGCTGCTCCAATGATACTAGAAGATAAGTTCGTCCAACCAGTAAGTAGGTCTGTTGCTTCAACGATATATGAAGATAAGTTCGCCTGACCAGCATGAAGGCCTGCTGCTCCAGCAAAACGGGAAGTCAAGTTTACCTGACCAACAAGAAGGTTCGCTGCTCTAGTGATACAGGAAGATAAGTTCCCCTTACCAGCAAGAAGGTTCACTGCTCTAGTAATACAAGAAGACAAATTTGGTTGTCCAGCAAGAAGGTTCCTTGCTCTAGTGATACAGGAAGACAAGATAAGTTCGCCTGAGTAGCAAGAAAGTCCACTGCTCCAGCGATACAAGAAGATAAGTTTACGGGGCTAACAAGAAGGTCCGTTATTCTAGTGATACAGAAAGACAAGTTCGTTTGACCATCAAGAAGGTTTGCTACTCCAAGGATACAGGAAGCCAAGTTTGTATGATCAGGAAGACGATCTGCTACTCCAGCGATACATGAAGATAAGTTTGTCCAACTAGCAAGAAGGTCTGCTACTCCAGAGATACAAGATAAGTTCGTCTGACCGGCAAGAAAGTCCGCAACTCTAGCGACAAGGAATTTCACTAATACGGCACATCAAGGGTAAAAGGCATCAGGCACCATCACGGAAAAAGTAGATAGGTACCAAGTTTTAGGACCCTTAGCGGCCCAGGCTTGGATCCTACATCATCACAACCAAGTAGACAACTATAAATGAACACCATTACTTTGACCTTTGCCTTACCCAGACTAGGCCAAAGTGTGGGCTAACTATTAGTACAAGAAAATTGGTTTTTTGTAGCAGTAAATCTTGCTACAATATGCCTAAAATTTGCTATAAGTACTTTTTGTAGCATTTTAAGAAATTTTCACAAAGTTGCCATCGATACCTCGTACAAAAGCCTTTTGTGGCAAATATAGAATTGCTACAAAATGTATAGTATTTCTGGCAAAATTGAAATTGCTACAAATACAAGATTGCTAGAATATCTCATAGTTTGTAGCAAGTTTAACCATGCCAAAAAAAATGTATTTTTTCCCCACAAGAATGACACTTGTGGCAAACTCGATTTTCTACATAGCATATTCGGAGGCAAAAATTTATTTGTGGCAATTTATATTTGCCACAAGATATATATTTAAAATATTATAATAATTGTATTGTGAATTATAATTTGTCAACATAAGGTATAATGAAATTAATATTTATAATTAATAATTTAATATTATTCTCCAAGCATATCTTAACAAATGAAAATACAGGAGTTGAATTTATAGCAATAAATAAATAAATTTCATTGATATATATCTTCACATATATGAAGTTCATTGATAAAGTAGCTAGCGGAATTGACAATCATAATTGTTCACAATTTCTAACTATAAAAGATCTGAAATAACTTCATAAAGTGTTCTTTTGTTTGGCCGGGAGGGGCGTATCCTAAAAAAGGGGAAAAAAGTAACATATTCATGATCCGTAGTCTTTTATCTCTAAGCTAGTTGTCATGTTTGCATTGTCCACCATAAGTACTAGACATCTACCACGATGATCAAAAAACTTAGACAAGCATTAGCGGCTAAACATATATGAAGACGTTTACTTGATCAAGACCATTTCATGTGTAAGGTTATTATTTGGTCCTTGCTAGAGCAAAAATCTGTACAAAGATAAAGGAAGTGTTGTGGATACTCATCAACAAGGAAATTTTATACGATCATGTTGGGTTATGTTAAATTGGGAAGTAGACTGATGTATAAATGTATAATATGTTCATAAAAAGGCACTCTATTTTCAAAGTGCTGATATATCTCATCAGTATCATATCTAACACAACATATATGCTATGAGAGAGATTTGTAATCTTGTATCAATCATAGTCATTAGAACTCATATTCCTTGCTGTTTTTGCTCTATCATCTAAAAAAACATTACTTTGTATTCGCTTGTGCCTTTCTAGGGCTAATGCAAATAGGATTGACATCCTTCTTTAATCTTTTTAGTGGTCAAGACAATGATGTAGAAATAGAGGCATAAGGAAACAATTGACCAAGAGCTGATCAACTATACATAAAAAGATTGATAAATTAAGTTAAATAAAACCAAAAAAAAAGCATTTGGAAACTCCTATTATAAGCTTATAGACACCAATCTCGTTTGGATCATGATTCAAACAGAGAATTAGCAAATGAAAGATTTAACCTTTAGTCATAACTTAAGCCTTAAAAACCAGAGGCATGATCAGAGGCAAGTTCATTCATTATCAGTGAAGATGTTGGTAGGATTGCACATATTATGGTCTCTCCTAATGAATATAATCTTCAACTTATCTCATCACAACATAAATGTATACATGAAAGTAATACTAATACAAAGTTGTAATGAACTAATGGTGATTAACCTAAGTAATTTCATGCATTTGGAATTCTTCAATCACAAGTTTTGATGTTCTTTAGATGCACCAGCTAGGCGAAGAGAGCATTTGATATTGTAGATTGAGATCAAGAAGGGGGAAAAAAAAGGAAAGAAGTTGTCTTTACCCTTATAAAATGGTGTCACGTAAGTGTTGCAATATTTGCTGTGAAATACGTTTGGCATTCTCTGAAACTGATCCTAGCTAAGAATCAAATAAAACTGAGAAATAAGAACAATTGTGAGTCGTTTCGACTACTATAAAAAAAGCTAGCTAGTTAGAAGTCAACCAATGACATTCACGCTTTTAATAGACCCAACAACACTAATTATTATAAATTAATCTTAGGAGATTTTCTCATTTAGTCATAGAATGATGCCATCTACAAATACTACAGCAATTGCATAAAAAAGAAATGAGCATACATAAAACATATATGACCTATTATGGAAGCGTCACAATCGTCTAGGTTCTAAATAAGTGATTCTAAAGATGATAGAAGCCCAAGTAAAAGGAACTTATGTATATTGCTAAATTAGTTGGTCAAAACATATTTTACACAACACCTCTACCAGAAGCACATGATCACATGAATAATTGTAGCGTATAGTATGTAATTTGAGGTAATTAAACCTATATTCATTGAGGCCTAGAGGGCTTTACATTCCTCTAGAACACCAACTGGTGCACCAATTTATGATGAAGAATGAATAGCAACTTGTAATACCTGCATGTTAAAGCCAAACAAGTATCACATGGCATCATTTATTCCTAAACATTTAAAACTATAAACTTTCCACAATGTTCCCACTTACCTAGCAAATATAGCTCAATAAAAATCAAAATTCTTCATTTTCGAAACCAAGAAGCCAGAGCCCCAAAAAAATCAACAAAACATTGATATTTTGAAAAATGCCCAATATTTCCAACTAGAATCTCCAAATTACAAAACATATATTCTCAATCGGATTAAAATAATCAAAACAATCCATACAAAATACCTTGAAGTAGTTGCAGACCTTTACCTCAGACAATGGTTCTATGCACAAACGATTTCTATCAGTGCTAATAATCTAGATGCTGTAAACTGGGATCGGAATATCACGCATTGGGGCTTAGCCAAAGAAATCCCAAGTCCATCAGCATCAAGTCTAGAGTAATTAGTATAAAAAAAACCTAATTAATTAAGAGAATGTCAAATTTTACTGACGTAAGTGCATATTAGGATTTCTCCACCTTCGCCTTCTTGCTGCTACTCCGAGTCATAATGGCTTCGTTGTACAACTCATGACCACTAACAATGTCTCAATCACCTCCCTCTAGTTAAAGGCAACATGGATTTCAAGAAATTGGGTAATCTTTCCCATCATCAATGGTGGTTGTCGACAAGTTGGCGAAGATGAATGGTGGTGGATGATCGCCTACGTTCTCATATCCTCCTCGATTTCTTTTGTGCTCCTCAATTTCTCCACTGACTTCGATCGATAAACTGAATAGGTTAATAAGAGGTTGATTGATACAGGACCTTCTTTTTTAGTTAGGGTTAGTGCTGATGGTTTAGTATCGGTTAAAAAGTGGAGAGAGATTTTGAATAAGCTATAAAAGGGCAAGTGGGAATAGTTTCCCTTTTTTAAAAAATTGGGGGGTGTTATGGGGGGAGCTAGAATTAAAAGGAAATTAAAAAATTAAAAGGAAATTTTTGTGTATGATGTCTTTTACATTGTGTTTGGATTAGGACTAGAGGAGGGGAAGGGAGGGGAAGAAGGGGGTAAGGTGGTTAATTAACCTCTCTTTCTCATATTTGGGAAAAAAGGATAGGGGGTAAGAGGGGGGGGGGACATTTCACCTCCATTAGCCCCCATAATCTAATTTTTATTTCCCCTCCCCCCAAATTGAGGGTGAATGGAGGGGAGGGGAAGTGATATAAAAATTTTAATTTTATAATAATTCACACAATGTGTCCATGTAATTCATGGCAGGGGATTGTGAGTTTTTTTTTTTTTTGGATCAAATGGTTGTGATAATGTTGGTGTTCAAATGTTGGCCGCTATCCAACCAAACAAAAAACAATTAGGTCATATATGCATGCAGGTGGTTTGCATAGCAAGCCCTTTTTGTTTTGCTTCAAAATGATTATATATATATATATACATATATATATATATATATATATATATATATATATATATATATGTATATATATAACCAATTAGGGTTCACTTTGCTTCATATTTCTTTGTTATTGTGCTATTGTGCCTTCCACTCATTATTAGGTTAGTTCTTTGCAATTCCCATCAAATTCTTTGCCCTTTTTTAAAATAAAACTCCATGATTATTCATACTAATTCAACATATTTCTATGCTATTGCTTTTTTTTTCCCTAATTAGACATGTTAGTGCTACTGTGCGTGCTCCTTCAATTCATTGTCAGGTTAGTACTTTTCAATTCCCATCAAATGCTTTGCCTTTTTTTTTTAATGGGACTCCATGATTATTCATATTAATTTTCCCTTAATTGGACATATTTCTATGCTATTGCCTTTTCTTTTCTTTTTTTTAAGAAAAAAGAGTACGGGTATAGTGATTTCCGCTTAATGGTAATTACCATAACTCCCGCAATATAAACTGTACAAGTGGCATGATTCAATATTAACCCTTCAATTTTACAACCTTTAATTTGATCAAAAATCTATTTTCTTAAATTTATAAAATTGTAATAAATGATTTAAAATCTTATCTTTTTAGTTGCTGTTTGGATACAATTTCCTACGCTATGGCCCCAACTTACTAATGACTTATGGTGAGCTTCATATTTTCTGGCAAGGTCTCCATATTTTCTAGCAAGGTCTCCATATTTTCCAACGAGATATAGTGGTGCCCTCCCTCCACATCCTTGCCGAGGAAAATTTAAAAGGAAAGGGATTTGCCATTCGGTAATGTCCTAGCTTGGCCAGTGGCGGTGAGCTCTTTCGATGGGTAGTCAATCTATGCAGTGTCGACGAGAGCGGAGTTGATGGCAGAGAGAGAAAATGTAGGAGTGAGAAGGTCATGGCGGTGGTGCAGAGAATGGAGAGCAAGAACGATGCTGTGTGGTGGTGATGACGGCGGAGTGTGTGACGAGTCCTTCCATGGAGATCAGCTGCGCGAACCTGGCTGGAAACCCGACTGCCAGAAACTTAAGAGGGCGACTGCCGTAAGCTAAACCAGGGAGGGGGCCAAACTGAGATAGGAGGGGTGCATTCACACATGGGTTGCCAAAAATTATCATGGTGGCTGGAATCCATGGTGGGGGCTGGTGCATGAACGCGTTAGGTGGCCGCAAATTGTCATGGTGGTCGGAATCCATGGGGGGAGGGTGTGTGAACACGTGGAACACCGAAATTGTCATGGTCAATGGCGAGAGGGGGTGCAGAAGAGCGTGCGAACGAGGGTCGTCAGAAATCAGGCTCAGTGGCCGGAATCCATGTTGGGAGGGGTCAGAAATTGTATCTTATTTTTCCAGTTATTTTTTGTTTGGTTTTTAAATTCCTTATTCTCATTAAATAAATTTGACAACCAAACAACTCGTAAGAAAAATGTTTTTAAATCAATTGATTAATATTTTACAGATTTTAAAAAATATAATTATAATTCCATTTATGTTTAAATAAATCAAAGGTGTAGATAAAATCATAACACATGTACGGTTAATATTAAGGGAGTTATAATGATTGCCATAACTCCCATTAAAATGGAAAACACCTTGTTGGGAAAAAAATAGGGAGGTTAGTGCTACTATGCGTGCTCCTTTTGTTTTTCCCCTTAATTGCTTTGTTTTTTTTTTTGGTAACTTAATTGCTTTGTTCAAATTTATTAATTTCAATATCTGGAGGCATAGTATAAATCCTGTAATGTTGTTTCAGTTGAACTCTCATTTCAATTGAACGTGATAATGTGTATTACTTTCTTTTAAAAAATTCTTTTTAACTGAGCATTATCTTTTTTGTCGCCAATGTGCTTAAATATGAATCTATCATGTAATAAAAACCAAATAAATAACTAACAACATATAACACACAAATTTATTTTGCGTCACATACTAATTTATCACAATATATTTATATAGATAGATGAAGAAGGGAATAGAAGAAAAGTTTTATTATATGCACATGTTTTACTGTACACAACTATAGCAAAAGTTGTGAGTTTGGTAACCCTTTGGTGGATATTAAGACGACAATTAAAGTATAACTCTCCAATTCCTCAAGAGATTAGAAAAGACAGGGACCAAGCACGAGCAACATATATGAGAGACATTCTCCTCAATTTTAGATGTCGTGAACTACTACGAATGGGTGCACTCGCTTTTATGAAATTGTGTAAGATATTACAAAGGGAACGTGGTTTGCAACCAACAAGACGGGTAAGTGTGGAAGAGCAAATTGGTAAGTTCCTTTTTATAGTGGGATAAAATATAAGGAATCGCTCTACCCAGGCCTTTTTTATATGATTTGTAGAAACCGTGAATCGTCATTTCCATAGTGTGCTCAAGGCTGTTATACAACTTGAAGGGAAGTACATCAAACAACCAGATGGCCAACAAACTCCATCGGAGATCCTTAACTCCAATAGATGTTACCCTTATTTTAAGGTAAAAATTAATTAATTATTTTAAAAATATTACAAAATATTCATTCAGATTCAATATTAAATAATATATTGAACGCTAGGATTGTGTAGGTGCTATTGATGGAACACATGTATGAGCAAAATTATCTCCTGTAGATGTTCCTAGATATTGTGGTAGAAAAGAATATCCTACACAAAATGTGTTCGACGCATGTACTTTTGATTTAAAATTCACCTATGTCTTACAGGGTTGGGAAGGTTCTGCGTCAGATTCTAGAATCCCAAAAGATGCATTAAGGTGATGATATCCAATAAAGATTCCCAAAGGTAAACTATTGTACATATGTACTTACACACACACACACACACACACACACACACACACACACACACAACACACACATGTACTCTAAATATGATGATGATAATAATAATAATTAGTATTATTTGCATTTGATAGGAAAATTCTATCTAGTTGATGCTGGTTTCATGACGAAGAGTGCATTGATAACACCTTATAGAGGTGTACACTACCATTTAAAGGAGTACTCAAGGAAACCCCCACGAACTCTTCGAGACTTGTTCAACCTTCGACATGCCTCACTACACAATGCAACTGAAAGATGTTTTGGAATTTTGAAAAAATGATTTCCTATATTAGAAAGTGTAGTTGAACCTAGATATAGTGTTCAAGTACAAAACCAAATCATAGTAGCTTGTTGTATTATACACAACTACTTAATGAGTGTGGATCCAAATACAAATCTTATTGAGGAGGTAGACAATGAGCTAGCAAACCAAGATCAATGCATAGTTGAGTATCATGAAAATACAGAAAGCGACAAAGAAGCAAGAAAAGGTGAATGGATAATAGATTGCATTTCAGCAACAATGTGGAGAGATTACACAAGTTCATCATAGATTACAAGTTGTTAGGATTGTTTTTATTTTATAATTTGATTCTTAATGATTACAGATATTTATGTGAACTTATTTCATGATTAGGAATATTTATATCAACTTCTTTTTCATTTACATAAACTTCTTTCTAGATATTTATGTGAACTTCTTCATGATTATAGAGACTCTGGTATTTAGTTATCTTGTTTTTATGATTTTAAGCATGGAAAAAAGAAAGAATACAACCTCTACATCTGCTTCAACTTATTCTGATGCTGCTACAAAGGTTGATAATATGCTAACATGGTCAACTACTATTAACGATGCCCTTATAGAAGCATTTTTACATCAACAAGGAATGGGAAATAGGGTAAATAATAATTTTACATCAGATACTTATAGGAATATTGTCATAGAAATGACAAAAATGTTCCCTAGCAAAGTGTTTAACAAAGACAAAATCAACAATCGATGGAAGCACATTAAGAATACATTTGGACCCATTTATGATGTTTCAAGGGTGGATTGAGTGGGTTTTTCTTTAACTCTCACACTTGTACTTGGGAAGCTGAGAATGAAGTTTGGGAAGAGTTGATTAAGGAATGTTCCTTTTTTAGTTAATTATGAATTTATTTGCCGTTATTTATTTTTCATCATATTGGGAGAGTTAAAGATTACTACACTCATGTGTATTATTCTTTTTTCCTACAATTTTTTAGTATAAGCCATTTTTTAGAATAAGCCATTTGTTGTTGACCTACGAGGGAAGACATTTCCTCCCTTTCCCCTCTTTTTCTCAATCCAAATAATGTGTTAAGTTTAGCATTTTCACATGAAAGCACTAGCTTATTGTTTTCAACTTTTCCTTTTTTTTTCATGGTCCTATTGTAACAATTTTGAGTAGTAACCACAATAGATCCCCATTTTTATGGCAAATTTTGTTTCGCTACAATTATTCTAATTTTTTAATGTTTTTGTTGCAATTTTAAATTTGCCACTAATAAACTGCCACAAAAATTCAGTTTTCGTGTACTGTGTACACGCCCAAAAATGGCATTTAATTTTTTAATTACCCAATGACAAAAATTATAGCCCAACTTGTGTACTTGGGGGCCCAATAGAGTAATCCTTGAATTCGAGTCCAAAAGGTTAATAAATCCCAAAAACCCTAGATACACCCAAATTGACAGCGTTCAATGTCCAATTGAGATTCACTCTAGGGAGTATAAAATTATTAGGTCTAGGTATCAACATTTATTATTAAATAAGCTTTCTAATGAAATATTATACAATAGAGTCTGATAAGCAACGAAAAAGATATAAGAAAAATATTTGGGCTTGTGCTGAAAATGGCATATATTTACTATTTTGCTTGTATCTTGTTCCACACTAATCTAATAATTATGAAATTAGTTTTTGTTAGAAACTACACTCAATAAGATTTTAAGAGAAAAAAGAATCACACAAAATGGAGGTCCTCAATAAGATTTTAAGAGAAAAACAAATTGGGCTGTCTACGGCTTAGCTCAGGAACCCGGCCTCCAAGAACTGGGTCAGATCCTCTAGTTGGGAACCCGGCCAGGATCCCTGTCTCTGAATTTGTTTCTGCTTAAGCAAGATTAATTACTAGAATTTTAGGTTGATTAGTTTATCGAGACTAATTAGTCAAAATCCTAGCTGAATTGTTGTACCTGTTTGGATTAAGCTTAATGACCTAGGATTAGGTCTCCTTTCTCTCAATCGATTTGGACTATCCCCTCAACCACCATAAATAAGGGCCTACCCTTAGGGGTTAGGGCCATGAATTAGGCGTCTATTTAGCATTTGAAAATTGGGATCGATCAATTTGCATCCAATCAGTTAGAGGCATCAAAACACATCGAAGTATTAGAGATAGGAGAACATCAAAATTGAAGAGGGAAATACTCCACATATTGAAGGTAGAGAATTGGATTAGCCATTAAAAGTGCGACACTTTGTTGGGTTCCTAGGTAAATCCGGTGAGTTATCCTGAGGGCAAAAACTCTATCTTTCCCTGCTCTTCTAGTCTATTCATTTTTTATGATTTTTGATGCTAAATTACCAAACATGTAATCTTTAGGTAGTTCCTCGTCCATTATAACTTGTTTACTTTATTTTTGTTTGCGTTGGACTAAAGTTTCTACATTTTGTATGATTATATGAATGATTCTAATTGGTTGCATGGATATATGTTATTATGATTAATTTTTAATTTCTCATATTAATTCGTAGAGGTCATTAGTGATGACGGGCGGTGATAGGGTATACTACATCACATCATCGTACCTTCACCCGTGTATTTAGAACATAGTTTTTAGACGAAAGAGTCAGGATGAGTGCCTACACTAGGGATTGTTCGGGGCCTTCCAAAAGCTTTTTGAAACAGGTTCAATTTGTCCTTTCGGTCTCCTTGTCAATATGATCTTCTTCAAAAGGTGTCATGGTTTGTAAGTTTTCCTAGAATTCACTAGCAACTTATTCAGTTAAAGATTGATGTTTTTTTACCGCTTCATTCGGTATCTGTTGTTGCATTGCTGGAATTGGGAAAACAAGTTCAAACTGAGGTAGTGGAATCTTCTTGAACCAGAATTAAGGGATCAAATTTGATCCAAGAACCCGCCCGAGTTCCTAGATCGGACCTGCACCTAGATTCTGGGTGATGCTAAAGTGGCTGCTAGGACCCAATCACAAGGAATCTGACAGGGTTCTCTGGTCAGGCCCATTCCTCGTATTTCGGTTATGCCTTGCTAATTTCTATTAAAAAAATACAAGATAATAATAATTAAATCTGATTTCTATAAAAACATAAAGTACGTAGCACACGAGCCTGGCCATTCATGGGGGATCGCACCCCCAGAGAGGTGGATCCTTACAAAATGCAGTTACAATAGTGACTATAAAGAGTTCATTGACTCCAAAGATGATTGTCATACTATCAAAATTGTATCTTTCTTTAAAAATGACAAATTAATGTACAATAAAAATGAATCGTATGTTATGAAATGTACATTAGTTAGTCATAGATATATTCACAACTTACAACAATTTTACAATTTTAAAGTCATTGCAATTGCATGTCTTATACTAAATAGGAGCAATTTTTTTTTTTGAAGTGTAGAACTATAGCTAAGTAAAGTGGAATCAGAAGAAATGATACACTTCTAGTGTAAGTATCATTTTATTAGTGTTAATACAATTATACAGTCTATAATCTTCCCAAATAACTCTATTTACATCATATCATCAAATTTCAGCCCAAAAAAAAAACAGAAGATAATTTAAAAAAACAAAATCAATCTTCAAATGTTCCGTACATACCATAGGTGAAACTAGTTAGAGATTTGTGCAAGTCTTCTTCAACATGCACTTTCATTTTCATGTATCTAGCTCCCAGTAGGAGAATTTGTTGCATAATGTACTTTATTTGGCATCTCTAGCTATGTCAATCACGATATTTATATCATATCACTATCCTGGTAATTCTGAAACTCTTATTGAGACAATCATAGTTCTAAAAATAGGTTCATTAAAGGTCTAAAGTACAACTTCTATTTGATGATAGTTATATACAGCAAATCCAGCACTGTGCTCGCTCACCTTGGGATGAGAGCTAAGTAGCTTAGCCGCATTCCAATCATGAGTGAGTCAAGCGGTTTGTGTGAGCAAATGCGTGGTGGGAGCCAATCTTTTTTTGGATTTTCCTTTTTTTTCTTAATTTTGTGTTTTTTTTTCAAGTTAAAAAAGATTATGTGCCGTAAAGTGAGTTCATAAGAATTATTTTATTTAGTAAGCCAAAATAGTAAACCTTATAATTTGGAGATCAAGAGTTGAGAGCTAAAAAATAAGCTCATCAGATCATATGGAAAAAATTATATTTCTCACTTGTCAGCCCAAAAACTAACTTGTCATTACACATGCTAAAGTTCAGATGCTAAAGTTCAGAGATAAACTGTGAACCCTCTTTTGAAAACACCTTATCAAGGTCGTCTTAGCTTTCCAACCTATGTAGGAAAAATATATTTCCCTAAAAACCCTTGATTTTCAATCTCTTCCAGCTGTCGCAAAATAGGATTATAGGAATTGTTTTAAGAATAGCTTAGCCATGCACTTGCCCAGTGGAGCTCTCAACGCTTGGAGTACTACTGTCTCTCCTTGGCGTTTCTGGGTTCACGTTTTCTTCGTGGTTTGCCTCTTTAGAATCCTTTTGAACAGTTGGAAACCATCTGCTAGAGACAGTCGCTCTAGCCTCGAATCATTGTCTCGAGTTCTCTGTTGTTCTCCCTTCCACCGCCTAGGAATCTTTGCACCTCTGCGCTGCTGTGCTGATTGCTTCATTCTTAAATTCGATCGTTGAAGTTGGTTTTCTTTTTCACTCCCATGTCAATTTCGTAGGTGTCTCTTCACACACACACACACTCTATAACACTAAAACTTCATTATCCATATTGTATATCTTTCAAATGAGTGTTCAGCTGCTACTGTGATGAGCAGGAAACTCCAATGCAGGTCGCAATGTCAGCAGTATTGTATGGTTCAACACTTAAAGGAGGTAAATTGCACAAATCTTAGTTGATAAAGGCGAAATGTTGTTCTTGTGATGATTCGTTTGCTTTTAGAAATTTTTGGCAAAATGTTGAACTGGAGTTGTTAGCCTCTGTCAATTTTCCAGTTTCAGTTCATCAATTAAGTGTTTGATCTTGCTAACTGCTATTGACCTTGGTCTCCCTTCTCTAACCCATGAAGCAATTTGTTAAAGTTACTTTGCCTGAACTGTGGACACTCCTCAAAATTTAGTGTATTTGTGTTAGACATGTAGTGTGACACCCCCTAGGCAACCCTCGGACCCTGTTACACGCGTTTTTTCTTTTTTTTTGGGGGGGGGGGTGCTGAGCAAGTCCGACAAAGGGCACAGCTCATGGGCGCAACCTAGAGGAAAGAAGGCATGGGAGAGGAAAGGGATAAGGGAAAAGGGAAATTTCTGATGGTTCCAGTCCGCCACCTTGGTTGAAGGTGAGACAAATCCTACTAGACACTTATCCTCATGCCAAGTACACTTGTGTTATTGACATTTGTATGAGGCATGGAATGCAAGTTGTTGTGATCATTTGCATCCACGGATGAAACTCTTGACTACTAGTAACACACAAGAAATAACAAAAACAGACAAGTAAATCATCAAATATTTTCCGTAATAAATATATAGGAAATGTGGCCGGTCCTGTTTTCTTGAAATTATGGGTCAACGTCTTGGTTTCGTATTGTATCTGTGTCAAATCGGTATCTGTGAAGTTACCATTGTCTGTCAGTTTCAGTTCCAGCATAAATGCGTACTTTTGAAATGAACTATCCAGGGAAATAGCCCATTATGGACTTATGGTCTGTGTACTTATCATAAAGACCCATGTCTTCACATTTGAGTATTTTTGTCGGCTCAACTATAATCTTATTAATTTTTTTGATATGTCCCACTGCAAATTTTTTTGTTGTTTCTTCTTTGCTATAAAATATGGAAAAAATGAACTACAGCGACAAATTGCCACCAATTGTGCATCATCACTTTCTTAGCTCAATTGCTAGCCAAAAAAGGTCTAGAAAAGGGTTTTTTTTGGGGTGGGGGGGGGGGCTGTGGATGAGTACACCAAGATGTTCAAATCTGAAAATCTGGGCTCCCTAATAATAGCACCAATTTTGAATATCATATTTTATAAATTAAATTGCAGAGGACAAAATCAATAGCAAAATGTTCAACAGTTTTGGGTTGTTTTCTTTGTTACTATGATTGGAGGAAGGGGACAAAAAAATTCCATCGTATTGGTGAATGACGTTAAGAAGAGTGGTGACTAAGAGGGCCCTCATTGGCACACTAGCACGTTTTCCTTTGCTCCCCTCCGTCCTTTTCTTGTTTTGGTTTTTGAAGTCTGATCCTTTTTAGTTGTTAGTGAGTTTGTGACAATTACAAGGGTTCGTTGCCAATTCAATTCCCTTACTTGTTTCTTAACTCATATTTAGACCCTTTCATGGAAATACAGGTATCTTTTCCAAAATTTATACTTTGGCGGTAGTGAGCATGATTGAATCTTTTTTTGACCCATTATTGGTATCTCCTTGTGAATTTTCATCCTATGTGTTTTGCGTGGGCCTAGCGATTGTTTTGCTTATACCTTGCCATTAGTTTGACCCTCAAGCCAAAGTTCTTGTCTAAGGTCAACCTTGGGTTGGATTATCTTGTGATACACTGGTATCATCTTCAATATTTTGACTTTTTTTTGTTTCACTATTTAGTAGGTAAAACCCAAGATAGATGACATCAGACAAATACAAGGAAACAATTAATAGCATAATCCTATGTTACATGGACTCGGGTATGGGGTGTCGGACACTGGCAAGGATCTGAGTGTTCAACTCTTCAAGGCTCTACCTTTAGGACACGGGGACACCATCCTAAATTTGGACACTGATATCAGGACTCATCATTTTACATATGGAAGTTGCAATTTCGAATTGACCTTCCAAGAGTATTTCAATAATTAAAAGGTTGTCCACTTGTCAAATGGATGAACATTAAAAATCCATCAAAATAATGCTGAAAGGAAGAGGAAAAAGTCCATATATTCCTAATTTGTTTTCAACCCTGCTGCACTAGAGTTTAGATAAGGGTCCGACACGTATCCCATGCCCTATCCGCAGAGTGTCATGTCCGACACGGATATGGCGGGGCAAAATGGAGAGTCTGGGTATCGTAGGCGTAATCACTGCTAGAACAACAAAAAGAAACTATCAAGTTGCAACAAAATAGCTGTTAAATTAATTCTAGGAGTTATGCCGGTTCTAGCACACTCCAATCTGCCGCTAGAAATTTATGATAGATTGACTTCTTGTTTTATCGTAGATTGATATCATCTTCAATATTTTGACTTCAATATTTTTTCTCTATGCTTTTGGAAATATTTACATAGTCCTCCTCTCTCCTAACATTGGTTGGTAATGAGTATGGTTCTGCACATTTGGTCAATTGTAGGACCTAGCGCATGACTAGAAGTGTAGAGGGGATAATAGAGGAAGGAAAAAGGAAGCAGAAGAGATAAGGAGATGGGGGAGGGGTCACAAGTAGATGGGCATTCATTGGCATTACTAGTGGCCTGGAAAGCATTACTAGTGGCCTGGGAAAATTGTTAGACTGAGGATTGTAGTTTAGCTGCAATGTGATGGTGGTACTAGAGAATAGGTGATTGGTTCAAGGGTCATTTTTTCATGAAATGATGTTTCTACGTTTTGATGATGATTGTTTGCGGTTGAACGCTATGGTAATTACCGGCAACTTCATCATTTCAGTTATGCAATTCGGTGAAGTTTGGAACTTCTTTATATAGAAAGAAAGCATACATAAGTGTTCCTTTGAACAAGAAAGACCATGCCATGTTAGTGTCTTGTCTGTAGATTAAAGCATATTAACTATTTTGTAAAGTTAGTTATAGCTAAGAAATTATAGGAACGTCCAAATGCCCTGTTAATTTCAGGAAAGTAATATTCTGATAGCCTTGTAATCTAACGATAATTTCTTCCTGCTTTAGATGAACGGATTTGAGCATGTATCTTATACAAGCCTTCCATTTCAAAGTAACTGTGTCATTTGACTTTTAAAAGCAACAAATAAGAGATTTATCTAAATCTGAAATCTGTCAAAGGGCACTTCTCTTCCTAGGAAGGTGAGCAAGCTGCCAAAAGCAAAGCTCCAGCCCCTACCCTGAGGTTCGAATTCTTTGTCAAATGCTCGACAAGCTTCTCCACTAGCAGCTCATAAACCATGTTTGTAAATTATAATTGAAGTTTGTTAATTTGCTGTATTGTAATTAGGTAGTAGGGGAAAAGATGGCCAGAAGAACTATTTCCTTATAAAAGGGTCTTGTTCTATTTGCTTTAACAGATCAATTTGACTATCCTGTTCTTCCAGAAAAGAGAGCTTTTAAAAGTTAAATCCATCCATCATTGTTTCTCTGTCAACTTGGATACAAGTTTTATATACAAGCAGCAGTGATTTGCATGTCCTTCATTCTGATGATGGAAGATTGGGTTGTCATTGTCAGTGAAGGCTGCAGCAAAAGCTGGAAGTATTCTGTTCTTGTATGCACACTCAATAAAATGACCTACAAATAATGAAAGGAACTTGAAGAAAGGAGGCAAGCTAACTGACCTATTTCTGACCATTGAAAGATGAAGGATAGGCTATGGGTGGTTGATTTCCTTTAGCTATATAGAATTCACAGTTTCTGTTTTTCTTCTCTTTGCTTAAAATAAAAGTGTTTTCTGTTTCGCTTGTGTGTTCATGCATCTGATTTGGTACCCTTATGGGGTGAACATCCCCCTTAATGAGTATAGTCAACACAAATGAGTTGTAACCACAGATCTTCTTGATGTATGCAATTCATTCTGATGGCTAATATGAGATGAATTCCGCAAGTAGTATAGCTTTGAAATAGGGAGCATGTACTGTCCCTCTTCTATGGTGATTAGACAATTTTGGATCTTTATGATAAATATGAGGTTGTACATGTTGGGTTCAGACTGTTGAGTAATATGATTCTGGGAGGTTTTCCATAGTGACTTTAGCTAAAACTACTCTGCTATCATTCTCTAGCTTTTTTCTCACCCTTTTTTTTTGCCCCTCCGGGGGGGGGGGGGTGGTTGGAGGAAGGTAAGGGAGTCTTTTAACCTGGTAGGGTTTGATTGTTTGAATCCTCAACCTCTGACCTGGATGGTGAGTACTCCACCACATAGCCAAGAGTTTTCATCAATTGTCACATTTAAGTTTGTTCTCACTTGTATAGACCTTTAGTTACTGAATTGGTAAGATGATATGCTAGAAAACTACAACAATTAGATCTTTTGGTCAGGTCAAAGTTTCTAGTTGTCTTCCTTTTTATTCTCCATTAGATTTGTTTTTAGGTTATATGTTTATTTTGTCTGTATGCTGATTTAATTAAGACAATGGTATCAGTTACTGTAGTTTATTGAAGTTGATCATCCTTACACATAGAAGGTTACCGTATACATCAGTCAGTTCATGCAAATAAAGGCAATTTCATGGTGTGAATTATATAGTTTTTATTATACCAATGACGTTGCTAACTCCTGTTATACTTGGTCTTATAGAGATGCCATAAATGAAGTTAAATTGGATCAATCTTCACATAATGCCAATTTCAAGGAAAATTTCCTTTTTGGTTCAGGAACTAATTTTAGTGAATTGGAGAAAAGAAGCTTTGTATTAGGCGTGCATATGACGTTACTACTGTAAATTTTGTTAACTAAAGTTGCTTTTTTCAGATGTTGGTTAAAGTTAATCTTGCTGAAAATCTCTTATTGTGGAATTACATGATTTTGATTTTGCCAACACTATTATCCACAGAAGTGTTAAATGACCAATCTTCATTTGGTGCTAGTTACAAGAAAAACTTCCTTCTCGGTGAGAGAGCTTGTTGACTAAAGTTTCCTTCTTAGAAGTTGATGAAGTAAATCTTTGAAGCATGTAAGTAGATCTTTTCGCATTATATATTGGAGAATTTTTATCATAATCGATTGAATTGAAAATGTCAATAGCCGGAGCTACATTGAAGAGGCGATATCTTTCATGCAGAGACTGCATCTTTGGTGATTTACTCACACTTTTCGTTAGTATTGATTCATGGAAAAACCGCAAAACGGAGAAGTTTCTTTGTGTCCATTCTTCTTATGTTCTGCTATAATATTGTTCTACAGATCTATTTTGTTATGCATTTTTTTGGGTTCGATATGTGTGGATCATTTGCCTTTTCTGGTTCAATCCAACATCCTTGAGAGTACATGGTGAGGACATTATACAATGGCATTGCCCTTGCTGGTTCAATCCAACACCTTGAGTACATGCGGAAGGCACCTTCTATTTACAACTGGTGGTTCAGTATGATTACAAAAAGTTCTTGACAGACTTAATCACATGAAATGTATGATTGTCATGAGGCAGAAGCGCAGCATGGTATCTGAAAAATTTTCTATGCTTGGATCTTGTCGTAAGCTCTCTATAACCACTCTTGTAGTTAAGAGTAGGATAGTTTTCTGATGATTATTGCTGTAACTTGGCTACTGTATGATGCTAGCCTATATTATTCTTCTTTTGATTCAAGTTGGTAAATCCACTGTAGAGCTATTGTTTAATGTTGAGAAACAAGAGGTGCTCTAGGTGTAATGACCGTACTTTCGTCTTTATTTAGCTGCATATGTGAAGTACACACGCCAATGAGCATCTTTTGTCTGGCTGATCAAGTAATTTTCTCTTTACATGGCAACATGTGTGCTATCTCTTGATTGATTAGGTAGTTATTTATGTTGAAAACACACATATGGAATATGACCTGCTTATTCAATTGCTAGATCCTGGCTCCTTGCAAAAGTGAGGTGGCAAAATGATGAACATGAAAGAAAGTCAGGGAATGTTACGTGAACATGTTTCCTAAAAGCATTTGCTTTTCTTATAAATGAACAAAAGATATACTGTTCCTCAATAAATACTGTTCTCTGAGATTGCTATATCTTGATTCCTTAATCCTTGGTGACTTCAATAAATTTAAATGCTGATGCAATTGACGATGCATTATGCTTCTATTATCTATCCTTCCTCCCCCCCCCCCAACCAAATTCCAGTCCGCTGCTATGTGTTGTTCTTTCCACGTTCTGTAACGCCCCAATCATCTGTATTTGTGAATGTGTATAGTAAGGGGACCTTGTCCCACATCTGTTAGTGGGCTGTGTTGTGTGATTGTGGGAAATCCAACAATTTGGCGTACAAATCAAACCACCAAACCCAAAAGTGGAAGGCCTATTGATATGCTTTGTGGGAATGGAACTTATAAATCTGATATCCTTATTTCAAACTGACGATGTGGGGTAAGGTCCCCTTACTATACACATTCACAAATACAGATGATTAGGGCGTTACATACTCCCCTAATTAAAGAACGCGACGTCCTCGTCGCGGGCCTCAAATATCCTCCATAGGCAAGTGGGCTTCCAGGAGCATTAACCCACCACGTCGCCACCACTGGTCTCCATGCATGGCATCACCCACTGCCCCTACTGGACTAGGAGTGTGATGGAGACTGCACAGTAAGTCCCAACGTGGCCCACACATTGCAAAAGGGAGTTGACTCTGATACCAAATGTAACAAACTAATCCAAAATCACACAATACAGCCCACTAACATGGGAAGTCCAACAATTGGGCGAACAAATCAAACAACCAAACCCAAAAGTGGAAGGCCTTGTTGATATGCTTTGTGGGAATAGAACTTATAAATCTGATATCCTTCTTTCAAACTGACAATGTGGGACAAGGTCCCCTTACTATACACATTCACAAATACAGATAATTGGGGCGTTACACGTTCGAACTCAACAACTTATTTAGGTGGCTTATCAAGCTCGTGGAGACTGTTTATTTCGTTGCCTTACCTCATATAATGCTATGTTTTCAGAATATAAGTCGTCTTTTCCACAAGCGTAGGAATATTTGGTTTATGCATATTGGCAGAAATGTCATAAATAAGTTTAGCTTAATGTAGGAGGGTGCATACATACATACATACATACATACATACATGCATATTTCTCCATAATCTGTATAGCTAAAAGAAGCACGCTTACATTTTTTTATTTTTTTATTTTATAGCTTGGACTGTACCAGACTAAAGCAAAATGACTCTCAAAACTTTCTCTACTCCACTTCTATGGAGTAGTAGGTAGTATTTGGTTTTTACATCTAGGGTCTAAGGGAACCAGTCTCTATGTACTTTTGCAATTTAGGAGGTAAGACTGTTACATCAGACCCCTGCCATACCCCGCCTGGTGGTGAGATTTTTGGGGTATTGGATTTTGATTTGGACACACACACACCCCCCCCCCCCACCCCAACCCCCATATATATATATGTATGTACACACACACACACACACACACACACACACACACACATATAGATATATATACACATATACACATATACATATATTTATATACGTGTGTTTAAAAAAGCGTGCTCGAGTTCACAAAAGCCTGAAACCCAACTTGTTGAGCCTTGCAAGGGGTTAAGCCCAACTCATTCTTTAAGCCTACATAAGGCTGCACTTTTTTGTGTTTCAGACTGAGGCTCAAAATGACCTAAGCTCGAGCTTTATGGAAAATGATCATGAGAGAGAGTGAAAAGGGAACACACACATAGAAAAACACAAATACCTTTACATTGGCGCTTATCTTTGTTATATTATTCAATTTTGGGTGGAAACCCTTATCTAATTGCAAGTAATTGCTTCGAGTATAGATTAAGCTGGATAACCCTAATCTAGAAACCCTATTTTTTGATGGAGGATTGGGATGTAGTTTAACGGCTTGTATAGTGTTCTAATAAAGGCAGAGTTGACTAATCTTTTCCCATATTTTTTTCGGGGGCTGATCTATGCTCGTCTCTCACTCTCTCTAAATGGGAAATATGGTGCCGCCAATAATATGGAAAGTAAGCATTAAAGAATGTACTTTCCTTTTGTCCTAATATACGGTCAAATATTGTTTCTTTCTTTCTTTTTTCCCTCTCCTTCCTATCACGTTGGTGGACAGTGTGCCTTATGCTTCTATTTTATGACATTGTTACACCTCTGGGTTGTTAATTATTATATTGCTGTGTGTGCATCGCTTATACCTGTCGCTGTTGGAAGCTATTGAACTTTTTGTAGAGAACCTATTATCTGTTGTTAAATTGCTGTGAGCATGCTGTCAATTCTGACTAATGACTCGGAATTTCTCATAAGAGAGCTTATTATGTGCAAGACTGTTTGCATTGCGCATACTTTAGATGATAATCTTATAGAATTTATTTTCATGCCCTGTAGCATTCTTGTGTATCCTGCTGGTATTTCTTATGGTTCAGAAAGTTTGCTCAAGTGCAAACAATTAGATCACTATTTGACCTCATCTAAAGAGATGCACCTCAGTAACTTTGATAAGGGCCAATGTTTGGTTTCATTTTTTTTATAGAATTGATTGGCACGGAGAAAAGATTTGTAAGTCAATTGGGGGGGGGGGGGGAGAACTGTGGGGTAGTGAACAAAGAGGGGTCTCTTTTCCTCACTAATTTTGCATCTGTGATGCATTACCCATATCGATATTCCATACCATGGATACGTCTTTTAGATGGCTATTTTGTATCCCAAGAACTAGTATGGTAACAGATCCTTTAGAGACATAGTGCTAAAAATAACACAAGGGCCTGGTATTTACGTGCTACGAATGCAGTCAGAAGGTTTCCATGATAATCTTTTTATGGAATAAAAAAAAAATCTAGATATCTTTCCCTGTTGAAATGTACATAGGAATTATCTTTTTTATTATATGCAATAGAAAATTTTCGCCAGATACTTTTCAGACTAAAACCTATAAGAAAAGAGCACATGCTCTAAGAGCTGCCCGTAAAATCATCATTTTTCTAATGTGTGCCAAACCTATCTATCTATCTTATGTTGATCCATCGAAGTAGAGAGGGGGACTTGGAGTAGAGTGGGCGATCTCATTGATGTCATCTACAACCATGGAGACAAGGAAGAGTAGAAGAAAGAGAATTTGGCTTGAGCAAGTTGCATCAATCGTGACTGATGATAGAATCAGCAACCTGCCCGTGGAGGTAATCCATGAAATCATTGCTTTGCTTCCTGCACAGGCAGCTGCTCGATTGTCAGTTTTGTCTAAGAAATGGCAATACTTCTATGACACATTGCGGTGCATCAACTTCAATCTTGAAGAGTTTAGAGATGAGAATGGTAAGATCTTACATTGGAAGATTAACCAGTTCATGAGTAAACACTTGTCCATTAAGAATCCTTATGAGCTACAGAGGGTTAAAGTTGCCACTCACTCGCTGTTTCATACTAAACTTAAAAATCACATTGGTAAATGTATTGAGTTGGCTATTCAAGGTAGGATCCAAGAACTAGATCTGAGTTTTTGTCATAAGCATAGAGTGGAGTGCATCCTTTTTCTGTTGCCAGGCAAGTTTTTTCAGTCTCAACTACAATTAACTGTATTGAATTTGGAAGGTTGCTGTATCTCGGAAAATGAGATTTTGGGGTTCCCTCTTCTAAAAATTCTTTCCTTGAAACATTCTCAAATAAACAATGACAGTCTTTTTAACATCGTCTATGGCTGCCCTAAGCTAGAGAGCCTGATTCTAGAAAGTTGTCACAATTTGGGGAAGGTCAGTCTTATTAATCGTAGTCTGCAGATCTTGGTTGTGAGAGATTGTCGAGGTTTGACATCATTTGATTTGAATCTTCCTTTATTACACACCTTTGAATATTGTGGTGCAACTGTTAATGATCAACATTTGGAGTGGTTTTCAACTCTGGACTTTGAGAGCCCAAAAGATGTGATACTCAGTAGTGCAAAAGTCGCTTATTTGTCATATTTGGTGTTAGAAATGGAAAGCCTCCAACACTTATTTTCCATCTTCCCGAATCTTAGTGATGTTAAGATGAAACATTGTTACGTCTTTAATGGAAACCAAGCTGTTCCTGGGAATGTGAAGAAGTTTATGGTGGTAGATGGTCGTTTCCCTCATAAGCTAATTGAAGGATTTGCTTCATCACTTGAATTCTTATGCTGGCAGAATAATGAACACTTTTTGGGACTAAGTGATTGCATACCTTCTGGAGATTTGGAATTTGAGCATCTTACTTCTCTTACATTAGGAGGATTCTTTATATTATCAGATGAGGCCTTAGAATGCCTAATGTCCCATTGCCCTGTCTTGGAAAATCTGAATCTTCAAAATTGCGTACGCTCAAGAGTACTGAAGATAGCAAGTGGAATCCTGAAGACGTTGGTTATTGAAGCAAATAGTCATGGAGAGGGGAGCAAGACGGAGGCTATTGAGATTGTGTCTCCATGTCTGCTCTCGTTTGAGTATGATGGACCATTAGTTAAATTCTCTCATGTAGTTGTTTCAAAGAAACTTATTTGTCATCTACGTATTAGAAAGTTTGCCAGAAATGATCGTGATGCTTGGCCCCTTGAGTTAAGAGATATTGTTGAACGATTCAGAGAAGCAAATAAGTTGACTCTTGCTACCGGCTCCATTGAGGTACGCTGGCACTTCGCATAGTTATGCATATGCATCTAGAAACTGCGAATCTGTTGCTTTTAAGGTAGATAGTGAATTCAATGGTTGAAAGTAGATGTTTCCTCAATGCTGATGAGAATAATCAATTCATGGCGGTTATTATTAGTTATGGAAATGCCAATCATGTGTAGAAATTGCATCTTTTAGTGATGCTATTTGAATACTATGGATAGATTAATTCTACAACGTCGCATCTTTCATATCTTTAAGCTTTTGTTGTTGTCTTTTTTCCCCCGTGTAAAAGAATCATTTCACAGGGCATGGACCATTTTAAAACTTGTTTGGGATCGTCTCCTGCATATCTTTCTTTGATACCATTATTAATTCAAGATATTTTTGGTTAATGTTTATATCGTTTCTGTTTCTGTACAAATAGTGTGCTGTTTCCATCCCCGGTTATAAATGAACTCCTCACTTCCCCACTTCCTTTTATGGTGCTTTCCTAATCGGAATGGATATAACAAAATGTGATCTATCTTCCCGCCCCCCCCCCCCCCCCCCCAAGAAAAATTTTGGTTGCGGTGCTATATGGTACTCAAGATTGCATTAGTTTTTATGAAGTCCTAAGCATACACCTCGAATAAGTATACTTTTGTGTCTCCAGTTGCTTTTCACGAGTAGGGAGGCAAAGCTGGTGCCATCTTGGCTGAATTGGAGCCATATCAAGCTGAGAGTCGACAGGTCATACATATGTTACCTTGACGTAGTCTCTCTGCTGCGTAGTTCACTTTGCTGCACAACGCTGTCAATAGAGTTGCGTTCATTATCTATACGGTTGAAGGTATTGCCTCTGAACTGTGCCTTTTATCACCTTTTATGGCATAATGCATAAAGACAAAACTAACAAATTATATGCCTCTGGCTGCTCAACAAATATGTAATATTTAGGCCTGAAAGCTTCTTGTGGGGCATATTTCCAAATTAATTGAGGGCATTTGGGAAACACTTAGTTTGTAAGTTGATAAGCATCTTATTTTCAAAGAAATACTAGGATGAATCCCGTACTTCACACGAATTTTTATTAATGTTTATTTAATAATAATGACATAAAAATACTTTATCATTACTAACATTTAAAATATACTGTAATACACAACAATTATTGAGACAAATAAAATTTTAAAACAAATATCAATGAAATTATGATAATTAATTGATTTAAATATTAATTTTTTACATAGTATTTTCAATAGTGTTGGTTTCAAATATCAGATTTTGCATAAATTCTCATAAAATAGTCACATAAGAATGAACCTATAATCTATATTAAATTGAAGAATGAATTTATGACTTTCATTTTGCTCATGTAATTCAAGTACGTGAAAAAATATGCATAAATAATTTATGAAATTATATCTATAGTAAAAACATTTGCTGATAAAAATTTTGTATTATCATTACACACGGTTTTATTTTTTTAATAAATATTATTTTTTCATTTATCTAAATTTTATTCTTTATTGCGATAATTATAAAATAATTAAGCGCAAACATTTTGTTTTGGAGAGTTATTTGAATTTTCTAGTTATCAATAGTCGATGATTGTTTTAAATAGTAATTGCATTGTCTTATAATACATATTTTGCATTATCAAATTGAGTTGATTAACGTTAAAGTGAGTGTATTGATTTGCAGACAATTTTTAAAGGATACATTAAATTATTATTATTTTTTTGTTTTATCGTTTGTCGACTAATGTTTATAATTGCCGAAATAATTGCATAAAAGATTAATGCTTTTATTGTTTTATTTCGTTATATAGTAAACCCCTTTTGTACTTCTGAAACGCTATAAGTAAAAGATTATATTAATCTACAGTTATTAATATTTACAAACTAAATTTAATTATGAAGTCATTTTGAACTTGTCAAAATGTACGAGTAAAAGAATATATGAAACCTTTATTATAATAATAGTATTTTTATTATTTTATATCATTTTATAGTGAAGTCATTTTTGACCTCTCAAAGCTATTTATGAGACAAACATCAAGTTCGTTGAGAATCGGCCTCATGGTACACCAGTCCAATTGCTGATGGTTTTGAGTTGTAAACTAAATTTATTTGTAAAACTGTTTTTGATTTTTAAATTTTATGAATAAAATAGCACATTAAATTCTTGTTATTATGACATTTGAGATTAAAGAAAAAATGAAAAAAAAAAAGGTAGCCAATAATAATGTAACACTTGTCAAGCTACCATTAAGCTATTCATGCCATTCACATTTATATTATATATATATGATTAAATGTTTGTGCTATAGATCCCTAGTCTTTCAGGAGCTGTTTAGTTCCATGTCCCGAATGCCATAACCATGAACTCATCTTAGGAGTCTCTATCGAATCTAGACTTGGCAGAAATGTATGTCATTACTATTTTCAATTTGCTTATTGTTCTGTAAATATGAGGTGCAGTATGGCATTACATTCTCTAGGGAACCTCGAAAAGATTACCTCTTATAATCATCTTTCTTTTTTCTGCCCTTCCTGTGCAGTTTGAGGATCCCACCCGGTTGGATGAATTGAATTTGCATTTGGGTCCTGTGCATGATTGCATAAGAGATCACCTTGTTGAAGTCTCTTTTGATGAATTAGATGCCAATGTTCATGCATTGAGACTGGTGGAGCACTTGCTTCTCAATGCAGAGCACCTAAAGAGATTAGTAATCTCCATGAAAACGAGAATACATGCCATGGACCACTATTGTGATGATTCAGTGATGGACATAATCACAAACATCCCCTATGTCTCCCGGAGGTGTGAAATTTTGTTCATCACCTCTTAGAAGCCTTTGGGTTTCAGTTGCTAAAGACTTCAAAGGTCACCTTGTGGCCCTGTCATATTGTTATTACAACATTATGCCCTATAGTTTTTCCGGTAACTGCAGTTTAAACTCTTATTGGGAGTTTGAAGTTTTTAGTTACACATTGTGTGGACTTTTTCAGAATTTCTTGGTCGATCACTGTTCAGCAATTATACTGTGTTTGAGCATCGGGATTGCTTAGGCTGGGTGCTGTGGGTCTATGCTAGGAAGATATATATTGCCCTGTAAAATAATGTTCTGTTACTCAACTGAAAAATGTTGGTTGCGAGTGGATTTCCCTATGTAATTTGTTGGTTGTGAATCTTCTCATTCTGCGTAATTTCTTCTTTTGTCATAGGATTTTAAGCACGTCAGTCGTAGGCTACAGTTGCGCATTTCATGTTCTAGGCTTGAAAAAATGGGTCTTGCAATGGCCGCGGTTTGCTGTGTAGTGCGAAACCAAAAGAAGCAACAAGTCCATGAAATCCGTGTCGCTCATTAGTCGTAAGATGGTATGATGGACTTAAATCTACTACCATTCCTATATTGCACGCCTCTTTTCAATCTCTGAAGACAACCCTAAGGCTGACCTAATTAGTGTTCAAAGTAGCCCCTCAATTTATACTCGCTTACTCAAGCCTTAATTTTTCGTTTTGCAATGTTATTTTCATGCCTTCACCTAAGAGTATATGCAATGGTGATTCATAATTTTGGATCATAAGCGGGGATCTACACCCTCCACATCACTTCACAAGCCAACGTTTTCTCCCTTCTCTACATTCTATAGATCACCAACTTAGATCACCAAATAAAATAATATTTTATAGATCCTACTACTACCATATTATTGGATTTTAGACCTTTAAAGGCTTAGTTGGCAAAAAACAAGAGAGAGAAAACGTGTGGGGGTGGATTACGGCCGTGAGCTGGACTGTAGGGCGAGCGAAAAGGATCAATGATGCATGGTATTGCTTGGATCTTAAGCTAAATTTTTGGCTCGTGAGCCTTGCATTGCAGATGCTCTAAGTATGTTGGTCATATTTTCATCTAGCATTAAATAAACGTACATTAAAAAGTTACCCCCTCTCTTTTTTTTAGTTTTCTTGAGCATCAAATAAAAGAGATTATATTTCCACTAATAAAAGTACACTAAAAGTATACCGATTTAATATGATTGGTTTATCTTAATTTGGATTTTTGGATGCCAATTGTTGGCAGGGCCTAATTTAGGGTTTAGTAGCCACTTATGCCACCTAATTGATGGACGTCTATTAGAACTCTAAACCTACTTAAGGTGGTTTAGGGGACCTAATTAATGAATTCAGTTGTGAATCCTAACACAACACCTTAGTATCTCCCTTCCGTTTATCACGACAGCCCTACCATTGCTTGGGTTTGGATTTCGGGTGTGACTTCTACGGCAACTCTAGTAGCTATTTCGGACTTCGTTTGATCTCTTGTGGACAATTACCGAGCGACTTGATTCTTACACTTCCACAGTCCCAAGGTATGTCCTTAATTTACCGATGGTGATATTAGAGCCGTTGTTGCTTGGACCACGATTGATTCAAATCATGGTATGTATTTAATGTTGCTTCAGATTCGCCAAAGCATGATTATTGATATTGTTGTGTGTGATTGTACCGATCGAGTTGAGTCCACGAAAAGCATGCTTCTGTGATTGAATGTTTTCATAAAGCATGTTACTGATTTGATTGTGTGTACTGCTATGCTAGACCACTATGCCCAAAATCCTAACCCTAATCTGACCCTTGATGTAATATCCCTACCTCTTAGGGTTAGAAGTGTTAGTGATTTATTAAATTTTTAAATGAAACGGACAGAGTTTCCCTTAAACTCTAACCATAACCCAAGTTTAAAGCCTTACATTAGGTACCTTTAACCATGAACATAAAGAATATATTCCACAAACTCGACAGCTACACGCTGGAGGTCACAACTCTATCGGCCACACGTCTGAAGTACACAAGCTATAAAACTAAGTAAAAGAAAGAAGTAAAGATACAGCCCAACAGATCACACATTCGAAGCATTGAATTTACATCCCAAAGGCAAACTCAACTTTAATTGACTAAAGGATTGACTATTTAGATGATTGATCCACACGGCCTTCAGAGCGACTTCTAGTCAATATACATTACATGACTATACCAATTAACTTATATATGCTTAAGAATTTAAGAATACATGACATTACATTATTCAACTCGTGAATCTACATATATATACATGTAACACCTTTTCTCAACGCAAAAGGGAGGTTTCGACTTGACGTATGCGAACCTACTTCTACATGTCTTTTCAAGAACCCGAGGAAAAAGGGGAAAAGAGAGGGGATGAGCTACCACACTCTCAGTTGACGATTCTTCACCCCAAGAAAACAAAACAGTTGCACACAATATTTGTAAGTAGGATTCACACTCAAATTGATATTTAATATCACATAACAAACATACAAGGCTACCCATATCCCTCAATACCTTGATAACCTCCATAATTCAAATGGTATCCCTTCCCTTTCTTCTATTCCGTTCACAAAAGCCTTCAATTTGGCTAACCTAGCACTATTGTAACACAGTAATCACAACCACATATTACACCTTACTTAACATCACATAATACACACACAAACTCAATAGCAAATTGACTCATGCTAAAATCCAGGCATTGAGAACCATTGGCCATTCAGTTCACACTTAAGCACTTAACATCAAAGAGTTCAGTTAGAGTCACCAACGACAATTCTTTTCGTAAGAAAATGGGATTACGACATAGGAAGGCTAGAACTTTTACTTAAACCAGATTAAGCATTTATGAAGAACAATTCCTTCAGAGGAAAGTCATATGTAATTCCACAAAAGCCTTTTTAAAGGACACATGCACATTTCCAAACATTCGTGCTAACATAGTCCTCAAACGAAGAGTTATCAACTCATAATGAGTAAGAAATCATTTTCTGAGCATCAGATTCATATATCAGTGCTCTCTTCAAATGAGTTTCATAACTTACAACTCATGATATCCCAAGGGCCTCTCATAATCTATGAGCATTTATCCTCGTTATGTTCTTCTAGTGTTTCTACTTTTGGGTCTACTCCCTAGGAATTAGGGTTCCCGCATACAGGGTCTACTCTCCAAGCTTGTGTTTGACCCTCGTCAGGGTCCTCTACGGTTCTCACTTTTGGGTTTGCTCCCTAAAAATTAGGGTTCTTGCTTATCGAGTATGCTCCTTAAACTTATGTCTTACCCTCGTCGGGGTCCTCTGGGGTTCCCCCTTCTAGGCCTGCTCCCTAGGAATTAGTCACCACTATCCTCTTAGCCCAAAATATTTTAGGTACATCTCACTTTAAATACGTTTTTTCATGTAGTTTCCCATTGAACCACAACAACGGTATTTCCATTCTCAAGAAGGCTAAAATGCCTTAATAAAGTCAAGTCGACTTCTAAAAAGCATATAAACACTCATTTTGCCAGAGCATGCTCGTAAACGAGTTAATGGCCAAGTAAGCATTCACTTTTCAAAGGAAGCGATATTAAAACTTGTTTTAAAAGTTAGTAGTTTGCAACTTACTCATAGTTAGTTTCACTTAGAAGTACTCTTGTCAAATGAATTTCATGGACCACGAAACTCAGGGAGCTTGCCATATTAAAGCAATTCTCATACACACTTGTCAACGTACGCCTTCAAACACATTGCAAACATGTTTGTTCGTAATTCACATTGTTTTCCAACTCGATAGCTCATTTAAACAATCTCCACTTAACAACCAAGGAATTATTAAACATTCGAGTTACTTGTTTAAGTAATCAGGACGTTGCTTTGGTCATTGTAACAAACAAGCAACCCTTAAACTAATTACTTGAGGAATCCAGTCATTCGGAAACCTCAATGAAAAAACAGTTGGGCATAATGAGAACATATAAACCTTTGAGACAATCTCAAAATACTGTGAAATGGAAGAAGAGTGCTTGAAATCGTCTGCCCCTTCCAATGTGGCATTTGTTGCCAAAGGGAATGGACCCAAGGCAACAGGCTTTATCCTGCTAAGCAGTCCAAGTAAGTTCCTTGCTCGGCTTAGAGCTCTAGTGAAAAGCTACTGAAAAGTGTGAATATTTTTGGCATTGGAATAGCTATTCCGCCCATTTTGTTGAGATAAACAAGATGTATTCTATCGAAGCAAAATGATAAGCGTAATGGAGCATGTTTGAAGTGCTATAACTGTGGAAAGAATGCATATTTCGGTCGGGATTGTCTCGAGTTGGCTAAGGTACCTCTTTCCATTAATATCTCTGAATTATATGTGTGTTCCCATGCATTTGTTACTAACTCTTTTCCTTAATGATTGTAGACATGGGAGCACCAAACACATAGTTTAGGATAAAACTGGATTCATGAAATTTCGTTGCTACCTAATGGGTTCACGGGTTCTTGCACTGTGAAACAACAGTGAGAAAGATGTCTTTGGCGTAGGAACATACTAGCTCAAACTTTGTGGAGGAAACAAACTACTCCTTCATGATGCTCTACATGCATGTAGGGGCGATGTTCCCTGATGCCTTTTGTTTCTTTAATAGGATTAGGTTTTTCTTTTGGTTCATCTTGATGATTTGGATATTTTTTAGTGAAAATTTGTTTGGCGATGCAACATTGAAAGGAGATTTCACTGTTTTGGATTTAGATGAAATTATAATAATACATCTTTTGCTTTTGTCTCATATTTTGACTTTGATTTTGAATTTGTTAGTGGCATGCTCAACTTGGCCTTTTAGGTAAAGATACTATGGGTAGGATAGCTAAAGAGGGTCTTTTACATTGACTCATTAGGATTAAGCTAACCAGACTTGAGCCATGTTTAATTGGAAAAACAACCATAAACCTTCTGGTAAGAATTCAAGCGCATCAAGCCGTTTAGAGTTACCCAACTCAGACATCTGCAGGCCTTTGAATGTGAAAGAACATCATAAGGCAATATATTTTATTACTCTCATAGATGATTATTCACGAAATGAGCATATTCATAGAAGACGCATGGTAAGTGCGTGGTTCATTATTTCTTGTACTTATTTTTCTCAACGCCTTATCCAATTACAGCCATCCTCTTGTACGTTAACGTATTCTAGTATTGTGTAGGTGAAGAAGCTTAATAGGGAGGTTACGGACCTCGAACTTTTTAAGGACACTCATGTAGACGCGACTAACAAATGGGTGGACAAAAAATCTGAAAAAAGATGGGTAAGTCACCTGCATGATTTCTTGATTGCGTAACAAATCAGCTCAGTGTCTTCACGATTGAATGCCATGTTTGGAATGTGTAATTTTTTTGAATCTGATTTTGTAGACGGAGCACCAATTAAAGTGGGACCACATTCGAAACTCGCAATCTTCCACAGATCCCAGCTCTGAACCAACTGAAGTCCCATCCGAAACCGAGTTGTGGGTGCAAGCTAACTACAACAAAAAGAGTCGTGTGTATGGGCTAGGATCAGAAGGGGTGAAACTGAAGCACCTGGTGAAGTCCACAGCGACATCCCGAGAGCGTGATCATGACCCTGATGTGCGAGCATCGGTCACCCAACTGAACAACGAGCTCAGTACGATGGCGGAGAAAAACTGTCACTTAAAAGAGAAAGTGACTTTACTCACTTCGGAATTATTTGGTCTGAAAGATACATTCTGTGAGTTTATGAGAGCTCAACAAGCATCTGGGTCTGGATCTCGCCCATGCCCTTCTATGCGCCGTCGATAACACTGCCGCGCTGCTCCTTACGTCCCTCCTGCACCTCCTCCTCCTGAGCCGCAACCCTGTGACGACGACGACGACGACGATGATGATGATGATGGTAGTGGCAACCTTGGGTATGATGATCGCCCTCATGACTATAGGGATTATTTCAACTAGAATGTCCTTTGATCCTCCCCTTCTTCCTCGATACTCATTTGAACAGTTACGTTCTTTTGCATTGGTTGCTTATTACTGTACTTCGTACTATTACAATGTCCATTTGGTGTGGTTGTTTATTTATACTTATTGAATGAAAGTAACCACGTGTGGTGGTTACGTTTGTTGTGATTTGTGTACCACGTGTGGTGGTTATGGTTGTTGCGATCTGTGTGCCACGTGTCGTGGTTTTGGTTCGGTCAACATTTGGTTGGCCTAAGTTTGTATATGCAGGTTGCAAATTTGTATTTGAGGAACTACATTTTGAAATTTTTTTTTTTTAAATTTTCCCAAAATTTCCGACGGAATTAAGGATTTCCGTCGGACAGGCGTCTCGGAGTGGCCGACGGAATGGCCTATTTCCGTCGGGCAATTCCGACGGAATGGCCTATTTTCGTCGGAAATACCCGAGGGAAATAGGCCATTCTGTCGGCCATTCCGGGAAGCCTGACCACCTTTTACCGGGGATGCCCGACGGCGTATTCCGTCGGACGGCTAAAACTCCGTCGTCAGCCCGTCGTTCTTGCCGTCGGTCAGAGCCGACGAAATAGTTTTTCCGTCGGCAGCTGTGGGTCTATGGGCTGTATTCCTACAAGACATGTCCGTCGGATTTTCCGATGGAAAAAACGTCATTTTCCGTCGGAAAATCCGCCGAAAAAACGCTGTTTTTTAGTAGTGATATGTGTTTGACCTTCAATACCATATACCCTTTCAAAATTTTGTAGTGTGCTCAATTTTATCGTATTGGTAACCTTATTATTTCCTTTGACCTTTTATAGTTGTCTTCAAAGTTAATATTAGAGATAGTTCGGGCACTCGAACTCTTACCATTCTTCAAGACATTGCAGCAATTCATCTTCATACTAATAACAACATCTTCAGTGGATATGTAGCAATGGTACCCTTATCATTCTAGTATTTTGTACTTAGGTTTTCATACATAGGTATTTAGATAGATTAATAAACCTAAATTGCAATATATACAACCACAAGCTAAGCTTTTATTATATGCCATATTGGACGATCATCTAGAGAAGCAATGAGTTTTTGTCATGGAATGTAATTCCCCAACTTGTGATTACCTGTATAATCTAAACCTTAGTAGCTAATAATGTGGAGGAATGAGGTTAGGATGTCATCGCCGTCCTAGAGAGAAGAAGGCTTACATTTTGATGACGCTGCCTTATGGAGCATCACTGTGAGGTTATTTGGCACTCTTCTCACTTCTAGATGCTATCAGGTATGGACTTCACAATTTGTTCACCTAAATACAAAAATACAAAATATTCAAATAGTCAGCTGGAACTCAATACGTTCACCCCTATACAATAAGAAAACGAAATTCATTTTTTAATGAGCGACCGTATTTGAATTAGTTTGAGTTTGAAATGAGAGAGAGAGAGAGAATTATATTAAAACTGTTACTAGTTATTATCTGAAAGTAGAATTCAAACTATTGAGCTCATATGTATAATGCGATAATTGAATACATGCACACCTTTCAGGCTAATTAAGATGCTTAAACGGAAGCCATACGGGCTAATTGAAGGGCCTAAGCCCTAATAATTTATAATTGTTGGGTCCACTGGCTTGATTAGAAAATTAAAACAATGCTTGAAATGGTTCACTAAATAATTGTATATTATACGATTTTTTATATTTAAAAATATGTGATTTTGCGAAAGGTACAAGCAATAAACGGACGTAAAAGATATATCTCATTCTTAAAAGAATAATTGTTTACGACTCATTGAATGGTGAAAGGAGCAAGAGAAAGAGGATGTGTGGGCGTTCATTAAAAAAGGGGGGGTCGTTTATATATAGGTTTTTGACAACGCCATCCACCCTGAATATCTAGAACATTATCAAAAAAAAAAAATAATTCTGACATATTTTTCCAAAAAATATCTTATAAAAATCTCAAAAATATTTTTCCAAAAATCTTAGATATTTTTCAAAAACAAATCTTAGATATTTTCCCAAAAATCTCAGATGTTTCTATGCCATTGTTATTTATTTTGTTTCATTTACTTTGGAGAAGCAAACAAATTATATAGAGCATTGAACGAGTTTATAACTGTGTGTTTCAGTCATTTGTATAAATACAATAGTTTACATCTATTTATCAGTATTAAATGACCTTATAGAAGGTATTGCTAAATTTTTGAGGCCACTTTGTCGTCTTAGCCTAAAATCGCATAAGTGTTTCAAATGTTGAATTGAAGCGCAATGCTCAACTTTATTAATTGAAGTTAACACTAAGGTAATTATGTTTGGTTATTACAACATCTCCTCCTTAAAATAGGTTTGTCCTTGGAACTTAAAACTTTGAAAAAAAGTATTGGATTTACTCCACTATAAATAAGGAATTTGTCTTTATTTCTTCCTTAATCTCGTAGGTGGCCTCTAATGGGGTGTAGTTACTATATAGCCTTAAACAAAGGTATCTTATTATTCTAAGTTGTTGTCCCTATAATCTTTTATCAATATAGGACCCTCGTCATAAAGCATCGACAACCTTTATAGACTCTGTTACAATGACATGATTTGGATCTAAGGCATACTTCCTGATTTTGAATATCATTGTGATAAACACCGTGACTGCTCAAGTTGGATGATAAGTTCGATCTGTAAACCATTGGGTTTAGGTTTTTCAATAATCACATAGGACCTAATGTATCTAAGGTTAAGTTTTTCCCTCAAAATTGACCACCCTTTATTTCGACTAGTCAAAGGTTTACTATATCTAAATCCAACGCTAAAGTTGAATGTGTTTAATGGTAAGAATGATGAAAATGGCTACTAAGTGAATTGTTATTCTAAAAAAGGAATAAATAGTGAAATTAAAGGCGGTGGATAGAGGAGAGATCATCATGACATGACTAAAATAAGATACCTAGGACTGTATTAAGGATTTCCGAAATAGAAGGCCATACATGGCTCATAAGAGTTATTAGAAGATGGTTGACATCCTTTGCGTAGTACCAATGATGAAGATGAGCATTCTATACTATCCAAAATAGAATGAGTAGTTAAGATGCATTGTTATATATCAAATTGCACTTGGTATAACTAGGAATGAATTGGAGTCATTTTAGTTGTGCAAGGAAATAAGAGGTAGACTATCTGCACAATCTTTACACCTCAAGCCGTAATTAAAGATTAAAATCATAAAGATGGTACTGATGTTGCAATGATGACACCTAACACAGGGCGCATAGATAACGGTCGCAGAGGTATGGCAAGAAGGGTTGGAAGCATCTTATAGGAAAAGGTGTATTGGTTACACTTAGGTATTTTTTTTGCTGAAATCAATATGATAAGTACAATAGATTGACTTAACAGCTTGAGTGTAAAACATTCTAGACTTATTACAAAATGAATTTGCAAGAACATGCTCTCTCCCACATGAAATAAGTTTAGGTAAGGTGATAACATGGAATAGAGAAAGATCAATGTAGATTATGACTGGAGTCTAAAAGTAAACAAAAAGGGTGAAATTGTGGCAGTCAGAGGCTTACCCTTATTTATAAAGTTGAATTGCATATGTAATTCAAAACAAGCTGTATGGACTTATTAATATAGGTGAATCAGGGTGTAAGCTATAGATACAAATATGTTTTCCGACGAAATGTAGAGGAAGATGAAGGAAAAAGGTATTAGAGCTTCAACAATCATGTAAGATGGATTAGGGATGTATCATATGCAAAAATATTTAAGAACATGGTCAATTGGAAAGAATGTATAAGTATTGTTAAGAATTCGCAAGCCTTTAGAAGCTTGAATGAAAAAGCAGGAACTTAAATAACAGAGGGAGGAAGCAACTGTAAGAATGAAGTAGATCCAAAAATATGGCAAATGTTAGAAGAAAGAACATCAATATGAAATACATATTCTAGGCGAGCCCTAGATATCAATATGAGATTAAAGAAACACACAACAATAGAGGAATGAGGTTAATAAACAAATAAATTAAGACAACCAAAGAAGAGATAGGTGAATGATTGAAAATAATGGAAATTTAATTGACGTAAGGCCTTAATTAAAAGAACAAATGATAGATTATGAAATGATAGGTGACAAAAATACTATTATAAGGCAGGCAAAATGAAAATGGCGATAAAGATATATGGTTCAAGAATAGAGGGCAGTAAGAATCAAATGGTCCCAAACATTGGTTACGCAGAGAAAAGAATGTTTGACATTAGTTTGGAAGCCTGATAAACAACAAACATAGATGGTTTAGGTAGTGATTAGATATCTTAAGGGCGATTTGGATATTGCTATTTGCAAGGGACAAAATGTACAAGGTATTAGCCTAAGGACCCATGAGGGCTTCTCTTTTGGAAACCCATAAGGTCGCAACATACGAATAATTTTGGGTCAGTAGGAATTAGTGGAAATTAAAAGTAGGACTATGTGAAAAGACATGAAATGGGGCTTAATAAAGGTATCTCTCATTAGTTATGAAAGGACCCACACGTGGGCTAGGAGGATTACAAGAAAGCGCCACGATTTATTCGTCAGGATCTAGAAGGCAAGGTAAAAGATTAAGGCTATAAAGTTGGAGGGATCATCAATACCACAGGGGGAGGTAGTATATGAGGTGAAAATAGACTAGTCTTATACTCAAAGGATTGCCAGAAAAACTCATGCAACGCTCATGAGAATATATGATAGGCAATTATAAAGGATTAAGGAAAAAATACTATAGAACGGAAGGCTTCATTTGACGACTTTTTAATTAAAAATGCTACAAAATAAAGGAATAAGTCTTGAACAAATGTAATAGATTTAGGGATGCTGTTATGAGGTAGTAACAGGAGTTGGGTTTATTATAAACAAAGTTGGCACCAATTGATAATGAGAAAAAGATTGCCAGAGGTAACTTAAGCAAAGATAACTAGTTTGAGGAAGAGGATAATATTCTAACTTAGCAGTCATGATTCTATAGGCAAGAAATTTGATTATTAGAAGAATACTCAGTAGGGTATCGTTAAGATAACTTAGACAATTCTGCATCCATTCGGTGATTAAGACCTATCTAGGGCTTAAGGGTTGGATCGTGCTAGAACAAGGCATAGGCATGACCAACATTGAATTGCAACTAGAAAAAAAACCAAAGGTTGTAGTTGAGGAACTATATAATATGTAATGGTACATAATTATGAGAGAATCCGCATGTCAATGGGCTCAAAGCTAGTATAGGCTCCTTTAAGTCAATATAAAGATTTATATGGGTAGATTTGTATGGGTTCGGCATGCTGACAAGAGATTCGCCTAAGTTTTCAATGTTTACTTAGGAATTTCTCGCATTTGCCCTTGCCCTAGTATTGTGGAGTTACTAGTTATAGCCGAATGCGCTCCATGCAATACTTGACTCATAGTGGTGATTCATTTAGGGCTTATCAAACCGGTTAACCAAAAATTCGGTTAACCGAGAATCGGTTAACTAGAAAGTCGGTTTGCAAAAATTGTGAACCGAAAACCGAATCAAAACTTTCGATTAACCGAAAATCGATTAACCCAATTTTCAGTTCGGCGAAAATGTGAACTGTAACCGAACCGAGAAACTCGATTAACCGAATTTTCAGTTTGGCTACCGATTAACCGTTAATTTAAATCGTTAATTTTCAATTTTCACTCATTTTTTATTTAATTTAACTATTTGAGACACCAAATATTAATTTACACAATATTGTATGTTTAGTCTAATCTTTTAATAATTATAAAATCTACACTTGACCAATATAAAATTTATTTTTTAATAAAAGTGCAAGTTTTAGTTTCGGTTAACCATCCGTTAACCATGCAGTTTGTCGAATCTCAAATGGCCGAACAGAAACCGAAATCAAAACGGCAAAATTTGTTTGGTTCAGTTAGCCAAACCAAATTTTTTAGAAAAATCAAACCGGTTAACCAGTTTTCAGTTCAACTGTTCAGTGTTTCGGTTCTGTTTTTTGGTTTCGATTTTTTTTTCTTACCCCTAGATTCGTTAATCCAGGGTGGCAGTAAGGCAATGAGATCAAACACCCAAAGTTCTAATAATAAGAGGGTCATACTCCCATGATTCTTCTCCATACCTCATTTATGCTTCCAGTCATATCAATCAATTATGTCCATTTATTGGCTAGAAGGTAAACTACAAACCTTAGAATTTCTTAGAATATGATATACAAAAGCATGGGATATGTGTAAATATATATCCCTTCCTTAAGGGTCTTTCTTTAGGTACCACTGGTATAAGTTAATGCCTTAGAGGAAGTGGATATGTCTAAGGTTGTCAACCACTGCTTTTACTATTTTGATTATTCCCTCATTGAGACAGCACATATCTTTTGAAAAAGAGCATGCCACCTAGTCTTTCAAAGACCTGATAGGAAATGATGTATGCCTTCTTTTCCTTAAAGCTTCCTAACAATAATCTTCCTATTAAGATCTACGCTATATTCCTATACGCTCTCGAGGTCCATATTATCTTTATAATTCATATAGAAGATCCTCAAATATGTCGCACGATATCAAATTCCTAGACTGCCTCCCCCCTCTTTGCTCTGAAAATACCCAAGGACTTGTCACCCTTATTGATACCTCAGTTAGGTCATGTCCCTTCCTATGACCTTAATCGATGGCCCAATGTCTGCGTGAAATCAAAGATCCTCTAGCTTTTTTACTTCATGCATAGTTGCGAAACATGATTAATATGCAATAACTTAGGTATATGCCCTACTCGTGAGAACCAGCATAATTTTGAAATTGGTTAATGACAACACTCATAGTAATTCTAATCTTGTCACGATTAAACCATATGATAACAAGTTGTCTATCATAACTCATCTGACTGATGTTCTATGATTAATCAACTAAACAATGATCAAAAACCACTATAAGAGTGTCATAGGCCTTGTGTATATTTACTTCGATGATAGCTTATCTTCAAATGGGTTCAAGGTTATTACACCTTTTACTAGAGAATATGTCCTCGTGTAAAAGATTAAAAACTACCGATACTAGAGCAATCACCTATGAATCCACAAATTGCCTCCTTAGGAAGTAGTGTTCAAGGCTTATGAGGCTAGATCATTGACCTTAATAAGAACGGATGGAAAAAATTTAAATATTAAATAACTATCCTCATTATGTACTCATGGTCATAAATTCAAAATTGACATCACATTTGAGACTCCAACATGATTGCTAATCACTCTATAGCTCACAATGACTCTGAAACCTAGGCTTTGATAAGACAACTGTAACACCCTAACTTGTGATTACTTGAATAATCCAAAACTTAGTAGCTAATAATGTGAAAGAATGAATTTAAAACATTACCATCATCCTAGAGAGGACAAAACTTACATTTTGATGACCCTTTTCTTAAAGTGTAACAATCGAGGAATTTCTCTTTAGAGTCAATCATCGAGGTCGTAATTTTATTAGTTATGTTTAACAACTTAGCCATATTAGATAAATTTACGTGTTAATTTAGTGTAATAGTTTATGTGGGCTAACTTTTCGAATTTGCTTGATTCATTGCGCGATTGCATGGAATTAATGAATTTCGTTAAAATTAGGTTGAGTCGGCATTGCGTGAAATCAGTGGAGTTGAATTGGGTTATTCGAGGAGGAAATGAATTGGGCTTAACTTATTTGGGGCGACTTAATTTTATTCAAGTATGAAAAAAAGGGGAAATGAGGTGCGGGGTTGAGACCCCCATTCTCTCCACACGAAAAGGGGGGCCAGAACTGGTTCTGCTCTTCGCTCTTCTTCACCATCAGCCACCCGGAGAGAGAGAGAGAGAGAGAGAGAGAGAGAGAGAGAGAGAGAGACCATAGTGGTGGTGGACGAGGCGAAGACAGGTTGTCACCGACGAGGAGATGGAGGGGTGGTGTGCGCACAGGGAGGATGGATGACGAGGTCTGGGGCAGTGGGCGAAACCCTAACTTGCCCCCACAACACAACACCAACACCACCATCATTGTTGTCAACTGTGGGTAGAGCTTGAGTCCAGCGATCACCAAGGGCCAAGCAACAATGTGTGAGGATCTATGCAGTGGTGTTTGGGCTCAAATTGGCGAACAGTAGTGAGGGCAAGCAAGAACCGGGGCTTGGCCCACATGGCCCATTAGTTGGGTCTGTTGGCTTGGAGTCGAGGTGGATGCTTCTTGATTCCATAAATTACTGGTAATTTGCAAATATTTGTGAATTGTTCGTGAGATTTGATTCGATAATTAGATTGGAGTCATGATGAACTGAGAATTTATAGGGAATAGGTGGATTGGTTAGGTTGAAATTGAAATGATTTGAGGATTGTTGTGGACGGTGCTATGAGGAGGGAGTTCGGATTGTGTGAAAAATCCGTGAATTTATGAAGTGTATTGTCATGTTTTGATGCTGTAAATCGGATGGTGCTATGAGGAGGGAGTTGTGATGCTGTGTGGCAACTGGGTTTAGAGCCGGATCCTGAAAACTTGGAAACTGAAACCGGACGCTTTACCCGGTTACCTGGTCCAATCAGTTTTTTTTTTAATGTATGAGTTACCTAGTTACCCGTTGACATCAGATGCTATTCTTCTGATACCGCCATAATTTCTGGCGATACGTTGATATTGCTAAATATTTTTGTTAATGTATAACACTATGAGAAAATGGGTTTTTTTTTAATGCATGGATGAAATGAAACGTCATTCATTGGCTAACCAATTGGACTTTAATGCATGGTAAATATCTATCTGCCATTCTATTAAATTTGATTTTGAACGATCAATTAGCTAGCTTGTTAGGCCTATTGGTTCTCTTACAAAGTCACAACCACAAGCCAAAAATTTAAATGAACTGAAATAACTCATAATAGGACAAAATTGGAAACTAGATACCTGATTCTGGACCTTATCCCAACTGGTTCCGGGACCAGTTCCAAAAATTCTGGACCTAGTTCCAACCAAGATAGGGAGCGGGTCCAGATTTTTGGACCCAGTTCCAATCGGGAGCGGGGCCGGTTCCATGAAGATGGACCGGGTACTTGGTCCTACTCAACCCTATGCCTAATTGTTGCAGTCTTAGCTGTTCCAGGTTGCATATACATTAAAGGTCTCCTACTAAATGATTTGTGAACTTGGAGTTGTTTCGGTTGAATCTCGCTTGATTTACTTTTAATCATGTCTAACTGTTTTTGGATTGAGGTTTTCGAATGATTGGATTCCTCAAGTAATTAGGTTAAAGGTTGCTTATTTATTATAGTGACCAAAGCAACGTCCTGAGTACTTAAACAAGTAACTCGAGTGTTTAAAAAACCCTTAATTGTTTCCAGAAATTGTTTAAGTGAGCTATCGAGTTGGAAAGCAATGTGAATTACGAGTAAATACGTTTGCAATGTGCTTGAAGGCGTACGTTGACAAGTGTGAATGTGAATTGCTTTGATATGGCAGGCCCTGAGTTTTGTGGTCAATAATGACCATTAGACCATCCGTTTGACAAGAGTACTTTTAAGTGAAACTAATTATGAGTAAGTTGCAAACTAACATCTTCCAAAACGAGTTTTAATATCGCTTCCTTTGAAAAGTGAATTCTCATTTGGTCATTAACTCATTTATAAGCATGCTTTGTCAAAATGACTGGTTATATGCTTTTCAAAAGTTGACTTGACATTATTAAGGCATTTTAGCCTTCTTGAGCACACAAATATTATTGTTGGGATTTAATGGGAAATTTGGTGCAAAATGTGTTTAAAGTGAGATGCATCTGAATTGTTTTAGTCTAAGATGATAGTGTTAGTGAGTTCTTAGGGAGCATACCAAGATGTGGGAACCATAGAGGACCCTGACGAGGGTAAGACATAAGTTTATGGAGTAGACTAGGTAAGCAGGAACCCTAATTCCTAAGGAGTAGACCCAGAAATAGGAACCCTGGAGGACCCTCACGAGAGTAGAACACAAGTTGAGGGAGTAGACCCGGTATGTAGGAACCCTAATTCCTAGGGAGTAGACCTAGAAGTGGGAACCCTAGAAAATCTTAACGAGGATAAATGCTCACTGATTATAAGGGGCCCTTGGGATATCGTAAATCGTGAGTTGTGAAACTCACTTGAAAGAGCACTAACATGTGAATCTGATGCCTAGAAAAAAGATTTCTTAGTCATTATGAGTTGATAACTCCTTGTTTGAGAATTATACTAGCACAAATGTTGGAAATGTAAATATGTCCTTTATAAAGGTTTATGTTTAGATTCAAAAGACTTCCTCATGAGGGGATTGTTTCTTTTATAAATGCTTAATGTGGTTCAAGTGAAGGTCATTGCATGGTTGTGTATTAATTCCATGTTCTTACGAAATGAATTCCAGTTGATAATTCTAACTGAACTCCTTGATGTTAAGTGCTTATGTGTCAACTGAACGGCATACTACTCTCAATGCCTAGATTTTAGCATGTGGCAGCTTAGTATTGAGTCCTGTATGCTCGTTATGTGGTGTTAAGCACGTGTAACACATAGTTGTCACTGCTAAGTTACAAGAGTCATAGGTTAGGCAAGTTGAGAGTTCTTGTGCGTGGAATAAAAGAGGGGAAGGGATGCCATTTGAATTTTGAAGGTTATTGAGGTATTGATGGATAAGGAAGACCTTATGTGTTTATTTTGTGATATTAAATATCAAATTGTGTGTGATTCCTACTTAAAAGTATTATGTGTCTATTTTGTTTTCTTGAGGTTGAGAATCACTCACTGAGCGTGTGGCAGCCCATCCCCTCTTTATTCCACTTTTTCCCTAGGTTCTTGAAAAGACAGGTAGAGGTCGGTCCACATACGTCGAGTCAGAATCTCCCTTTGCTTTGGAAAAAGGAGTTCTATGTATCTACGTAAATTTACGATTTGAATGATGTAATATGATGTATTCATAGAATCTTATGCCTATGTAAACTGAATGCATTTATTCATGTATTGAATATTGATCAACAGTTACTCTTAATGGCCTATGGCCCTATGGGCCAGTCATCTAAATAGTCAGGTGTTTGGTTTGATTGGCGTTAGTTATTTCTACGATATAAACCCCGATGTTCCGGATATGTGATCCATTGAGCTATATCTCTTATTTATTATTTTTATGGAATTTTATAGTTTGCATACTCTGGGCATGTGGCCTATAGAGGTTTGGTCTTCGATGTGTAGCTATCGAGTCCTGGAACATATTCTTTATGTTTTATTGTTACACGTACCAAATGTAAGCCCCATAGGGATAGGAGTGTTAGTGATTTCTTAAATCTTAAACGAAACAGATAGAGTTCCCTCTAAAAATTGGCCATAACTCTGGCTTATAACCTTACGTTCAGTACCTATCACAATAAAACATAAAGAATATGTTCCACTACTAGGCGGCTGCACACCGGAGACCAAAACTCTACTGGCCACGTGCCCGGAGTATGCAAACTATAAAATTCTATAAAAAAAGGAAATAAGAGATACAGCTTAACGGATCACACATCTGTAGCATCGGGGTTTATATCCTAGAAATAACTAACACCAATCAAACCAAACAACTAACTATTTAGATGGTTCACCCACATGGCCATTCAGAGCGACTATTAATCAATATTCAATACATGAATAAATGTAGTTAGTTTACATGTGCATAAGATTCTATGAATACATCCCATTACATCATTCAAATCGTTAATCTACGTGTATATACATATAACACCTTTTCCCAACACAAAAGGGAGGTTCCGACTTGACATATATGGACTGACTTTGACATGTCTTTTCAAGAATTTGGGGAAAAGGAGAATAGAGAGGGGATGAGCTACCACACATTCAGTGAGTGATTCTCAACCCTAAGAAAACAAAATAGTTGCACGTAATACTTTGAAGTAGCAATCACACACAATGTGATATTTAATATCACATAATAGACATTTAAGGTCCCCTATATTCATCAATACCTCAATAACCTTCAAAATTCAAATGGCGTCCCTTCCCTTCTTTTATTCCACGCACAAGTGCTCCCAGCTTGCCCAACCTATGACTCTTGTAACTTAGCAGTGACAACCCCACATCACAGTTACTTAACAATACAGGACTTAATAGCAAGTTGCCTCATGCTAAAATCCAGGCATTGAGAATAGTAGGCCGTTCAGTTCACACAAAAGCACTTAACATCAAGAACTTCAGTTAGAATTATCAACTAGAATTCTTTTCATAAGAAAATGAAATTAATACATAGGCGGGCAAGGACTTCCACTTGAACCACACTAAGCATTTGTAAAAGAAACAATCCCTTCACAGGGTAGCCATTTGAATCTCCATGTAAGCCTTTATAAAGGACACATGCACATCTCCAAACATTTGCGCTAGCATAATCCTCAAATGAGGAGTTGTCAACCTATAATGAGTATGAAAGCATTTTCTGGGCATCAGATTCACACATTAGTGGTCTATTCAAGTGAGCGTTTATCCTCATCAGGATCTTCTAGGGTTCCCACTTCTAGGTCTAGTCCCTAGGAATTAGGGTTCCCGCATACCAGGTCTGATTCCTAAACTTGTGTTCTACCCTCATCAAGGTCCTCTAGGGCTCCCACTTCTGGGTCTGCTCCTTAGGAACTCATTAGCATTATCCTCTTAGCCAAAAACATTTCAGATGCATCTCACATTAAACACATTTTGCATCAAATCTCCCATTCAATCGCAATAATGGTATTTCTATTTTAAAGAAGGCTAAAACGCCTTAATAATGTCAATTGACTTTTGAAAAGCATATAACTACTCATTTTGACAAAGCATGCTTATAAACGAGTTAATGGTCAAGTACACATTCACATTTCAAAGGAGAAGATATTAGAACTTGTTTTAAAAGCCACTAGCTTGCAACTTAGTCACACTTAATTTCACTTAAAATACTCTTGTCCAACGAATGGTCTTAATAGTCATTATTGATCACAAAACTCAGAGGGCTTGCCATAACAAAACAATTCTCATACACACTTGTTAATGCATGCCTTCAAGCACATTGCAAATATATTTATTCATAATTCACATTGCTTTCCAATTTGATAGCTCACTTAATCAATCTCTAGAAACAATCAAGGGTTTATAAAACCTTCAAGTTACTTGTTTAAGTAATCAGGACGTTGCTTTGGTCATTGTAACAAACAAACAACCCTTAAACTAATTACTTGAGGGATCCAATCATTCGGAAACCTCAATGCAAAAACGGTTGGGCATGGTTAAAGCGAATCAAGCGAGATTCAACTGAAACAACTCCTAGTTCACAAATCATTCAATATGAGACCTTTAAAGGCACACACAACCTGGAATAGCTAAGATAGCAACAATTTGGCATAGAACTTAGCCCATGACATATACACATAACACACACACACACACACGTGATTCAAAGGCTAACAAAACCACAACTGAATTCAGCAGCATGCTATAACCAGATTCTGGAAATTAACAAGTAATAATACAACATTAAAACACGACAATACACTTTGTTAATTGACGGATTTTTCACACAACCTGAACTCCCTCCTCACAGCACTGTCAACAACCATCCTTAAGTAATTTCAATTTTAGCCAAAAAAATCCACCTACTCCCTATAAGTTCTCAGCTCATCACAACACCAGTCTAATTACCGAATCAAATCCCACGAACAATTCAAAATATTTGTCAATTACTAGTAATTTAGGGAATCTAGTACCATCCACCTTGAGTCCAAGTTAACGGACCCGACTAATGGGTCATGTGGGTGGCTTTTAGGTGACCCACGTCCCAGTTCTCACTTCCCCTCACTGCTAGTCGCCAATTTGAGCCCAAACGCCACTGCCCGGATCCTCGCACTTTGCTTCTTGGCCCTTGGTGGTCGTTGGACTCGAGCCCTAGCCACCGTCGACAGTAGTGGCAATGGTGTTGGTGTCGTGCTGTGGGGGAAAGTTAGGGTTTCGCCCACTGCCCCAAACCTTGTCCTCCGTCCTCCCTATGTGCACGCCACCCCTCCATTTCCTCGTCGATGATAACCGGTCTCTGCCTTATCCATCACCACTCCATTCTCCCCCTTTTCCTCTCTCTCTCTCTCTCTCTCTCTCTCTCTCTCAGGGTGGTTGATGTTGAAGAAGAGCGAATGGCAAAACCGGTTCTGCCCTCCTTTTTGCGGGAAGAGAACAGGGGTCTTGACCCCACACTTTTTTTTCGCTTTTTTTCATACTTAAATAAAATCAACTTGGCCCAAACAAGTTAAGCCCAATTCATTTTGACCTTGAATAATCCACTTCAACTCCACTAATTTCACGTAATCCGGTCTCAGTCTAATTTTAATGAAATTCACTAATTCCATGCAATCGCGCAATGAATCAAGCAAATTCAAAAAGTTAGCCCACATAGATTATTACACTAAATCAAAACATAAATATATCTAATGTCAACTTGTTAAACATAACTAATAAATTACGAACTCGATGATTGACTCTAAATAGAAAGTCCCCATTTGCTATCCCCTGGTTAAAAGAATTTTGTCCCTGAAATTCCAACACCTACGCAACAATAAAGCATGAGATTCATAAATACAAAGCATAGACCACATATGATAACAAACATATTCAAATGTCGCAATGAAACTAGATGATAATTCCAGCCTCCTCATCGCCAACTCTTTGCATCTACTCACTCTATTGAGAGCGTCGAGGGTAAATCGCTTATAAGTGGCGAATAAGTTGGCATGGGTAACCATATTAAAACTTGTTTTAAAACTAAGATAGACTTTCAATCTTATATCTACGCTGTATAAGTTGGCATCTAAAGGCTTTTCAAGTGTGTCAACTCAAACCCAACAAATCAAGGTCATATACAGGCAGTAAATTGATTCAAGTTCGTTCTAAAATATGAAATTAAATTGCTTTAGAATCAAGTTAGTTAACTTGGAAGCTTCTATACACCAGAGTAATAAAGGCATTACCTAGCATCGCATTAGTACAATGATATCGCATAGAATCAAAAACTCAGTATCCCCAAGCCCAAGAATCATGAGCAACATGAACCAGTCTAATATGTATATAACAAGCAACTTACAAGAGGATGATATATGCAACTACCAATTGTCATGCTCGGAAGCAACTTGGAAAAAGCTATATGATAGGAATGTAGTTTGATGGGCAGTAAAAGTCCAGCATAGGCAAGTATACAAGTTGCTTAAGAGAGGTAAGAAAATTGGTTTCTTGGTTGGGATAGGTTTGGTACACAATTTGCATGCCTAGCAACGCCTTTATGTAGGTCAACTATCATTCCCTAGGAGTTTAACTACCAAGGTAAGGTGGTTTTGCCTTGGTATTAACCACCAAGGGACTTGTAGTTCATTGGGAAGGAATTCCACTAAGTAGTTATTTAGAGCTCCTATGTAAATAATGCGACAATTGCATTTAGCAAAGCGAGAGATTCCTAGCCCGAATGCATAGTTAAAAAGACAAGTAGACAAGGTAATCACGATAGTTTTGATAGTGGTAAGACCTACCCTAAGGTCCCCATTTGGAACCGGTCATCTCTAAGTTATAGATACATACAAAGAAATGGTTATGCTCATAAACATGTAAACACTGATACTATGTTCAAAGCATAGTGGTGGTAATACGCAAAATAGTAGCATAACAACCCAATAACAAGACATTCAGAGTGGAGGTAGGGCCATGTACAATAACCATGATATAGTAAAATAGTAATGGCAACAAGCATACAGGATAATGTAGCACAACTCTAGCATTTCACATGAAAACTACCACATAGTGCATGACACACTTATAACACAGAACATAGTACAAGACAACTTAGTTATATCATGCCAAGACATTCAGTTGGGTCATACCAAAAATTATTTTACACACACTCATTTGTAAGTCTTCGAGTCAAGAATTCAATTATAAGCATGGGTACACTAGCATGTCATTTGATCAATCATACAACACAAGGGCAAGAATATGTAGATGCAAACTCTTATGGTCATCGCATTATGCATTAAACACATGTATATACAGTTATTCAGACTATAATATGAGGTAACGAATTCATGGAGTGCAAATAATGACTCAAAGATCATACCGAGCAATAAATTACATAAGTGAAATTATTTAGCTAATCCAGCCATTTGCTTAACCAACACTCAAGACAAACAACTCTAATAAGTGTATGTAATACACTATTAATTCATATAACACATAAATGACCATGCATAATGAACCTAAGTAACTATATACGCTTACTTAGCCTTTACATTGTGCATAGTGTCATGGTTATGCTTTAAAACACACAGGCTCCCAGTAGTGTCTCATGGAAGGACATCTAGATGAGTATCCATGAGTGCAATCCTTATTTGCAACCTAGGATCAAAGGTATGCCTTGAGGCTTGTCCAAAATTATTAGAAGGTAGCCATTGATCAGCTAACAATGGTTTAGGGGCAGGATAGTGGCATTAGTGGCCTTGCGAACATATGTCGAGGTTCAACATGGCACATCTGTCTCATAAGGTGATCGTAGAAGTCTTAAGAGCTCACAGTACGAAAGCGAAGGTTCAACCTCCTATAGAGATTTCTGGTTTCTGCACTTGGTTTTACTGCTTAAGAAAGTACTGAAGAGGTATGGATCGTCACCCTCAGGTGGTGACAATGTGACACGTGCTACAAAAATTCCAAAGTTTGTCAGGTTCTTCTTCTAGTTTACTTTCTAGGTGTACTGGGGTTTGATATAACTAGGACGCTACCAATCCCATAACAAGAATAACATCCCATATGACAGTAAGCATAACACCTACTTGACTGGTGACTAATGGTATTTGCATGATGGGAAGCGAAAGACACTTTCCACGTAAACAACAAGTGTAGATCATGACCATATATAAGTAACAATGACAAGTATACGGGATGCTCAAAGTAACACTTATGCAACAATCAATAGGACCCCATCCTGATCATCGAAATTGGTATGCCTACATATGAAAACCTTGCTTATTTTTCTTAAACAATGGAGAATTCACATAGGAGAGGTACTATTTAAAAGAACTTTCAATTGTGAAAAGCAATCTTTAATCACTTGCTAACAATTGATCATTAACACATTTAGTAACGTATACATTTTGGCATGTAAACGCCCAAAAACATCTGGTTATACATAGAAACTCATATTCATAGAACTAGGCTCAAGCATTATCGTAAGGCAAATGCAAGTTTTCAGATGGAACAGCAAAACCTAACTCGATAATTAAAAAACCCTCTCTACCAGCCTCTAAGAACATCTACTCACTCCATTATAAGGCCCAACGAGAAAATCATACATCAGGGAAAAGAGTAGTCTTGGAGTTAACTATTAATGACCTTTTGGGTTTAACACCAAGTATACCTTATACTAAATCTTCAATGGTGCATGCACAAAGACAATCACTGATGGAGTGACCACTTAGCTAGCTCAAGACAATGCAAGTCATTTAGCTCAGATTTCAGCAAATAACTCACTTTTTCAACCAATCGGTTTATTCAAATCACATTACTATCAATTGATCACATCAACAAGCACACTAGAAACACATTTACACCAAAAAGTGCACACTAGAAACACAGCAAATACCTAGACGGTTATGTGAAATACAAGACTCATATCACGTCATGTGGTCGCAAGACCTTGCTCTTATACCATCTGTAACACCCCTTATCCCCTAGAGTTAGGGGCATTAATGATTTCTAAAATTTTGGAGCAAAACGGATAGAGTTCCACCTAAAAACAGACCATAATTCAGGCTTAAAGAATATATTTCACAAATCCGACGGCTACATGCCTAAAGTACATAAGGTATAAAATTTAATAAAAATAAGAAATAAGAGATACAGCTCAACACATCACACATCCGGAGTACTGAAGTTTACATCCCAGAAATAACTAACACCAATCAAACCAAATGACTTACTATTCTGATGGTTGGCCCACACGACCATTCAGATTAACTGCCAATCAACACTCAGGGCGTATAGTCATCAGGTTTATGAAATATATTCTTTATGTTTATGGTTACAGGTACCCAATGCAAGGCTTCAAGCCTGGATTATGATCAGTTTTTGGCAGAACTCTATCCGTTTCACTCTAAAATTTTAGAAATCATTAACCCCTCTAACTCTAGGGGATAGGGATGTTACATTAAGGAATGTCACTGTGAGCTTGTATAAACTCCATTGACACTCTTCTCTCTTCTAGGTGTTGCCAGGTATGGACTTCATAGTTTGTTCACCTAAACATAAAAACACAAAATATTCAAATAGTGAACCAGACCTCAATATGTTCACACCTATATTGTACAAAAACAAAATTCATTTTTTTGTGAGCGGCCGGATCTCAATTTATTTCAATTCAAAATTAAAGAGAAAGAGAATTATATTAAAACTGTTATTGGTGTTTACATGAAAGTGGAACCCAAACTATTGAGCTCATATGTACAATGCAATTATTGAATAGGTGCACACCTCATAGGTTGATTGAGAAGCATGATCAGAAGCTGCACAAATAAACTGAAGGGCCTAAGCCCCAATAGTTGATAATTGGTAGGCCCACTTGCTTATGTGGCAAAACAATGCTTAAAAATGGTTCATTAAATAATTGTATATTATGCGATTTTTTACCCTTAAAAATTTTTTATTTTTCGAAAGGTACTCGCAGTAAACGTACCTGGAAGATATGTATCTTTCTTGCAAAAATATTGTTATGGCTAGTTGGTGATGCAAGTGGTCAGACCTCTTGAATGGTAAAAAGAGTAAGAGAAATAGGAAGTGTGGGCGCTCGTTGAAAAAGAGGGGGTGTTTACATATAAGTTTGGACACCCTTTCCCTTATGTTGTCTTAAAATATACTACAAGCGCACGGTGTAGCTGTAGCTGGCAACCAGCAAGTACGGGTCGTGTCCACAGAGAGCTCGCTTTCAATTACCATAACTAATTTAAACACTCAATCTAGGCAGAACAAATTTGAGGGTTTAACTACTGTCTAATGATTTGGAATTAACGGCACAATTACACAAGAGAATCAATCACAAACCCCATCAAATTCAACCAAGCATGCATTATGAATGGATAGATTGTCGATTAGGCCCATCTTCTCCCTCTCTCAAGGGTCAAAGACTAATCCTAGAACTGCAATCACCTAGTTTCATGAAACTAAAAGTTGAAGGATTGCAAGATCTACAATCTCGAATTCCAATTAGAACTTTAATTATTTTCATATCAAAATCATAATTATCTACTAAGTCATGCTAAGTAAAGGTTTCACCTCTCGACGCTCTACTGAACCCGAATAATAATAGATGAATGCTCTTTCGAGTAATTCATCAAACACTTGGTGTGCTTAGTAGAAGTCATGAACACAAGCATGGGAAAAGCAAGGGTCTGGGGCTAAATCATGATTCAACTAGCATAATTAGCATTAATCCCAACCTTAGTTAGGAGATTAGCCACACATCATCTCAAAATCAAACAACTTAATTCCAAGAGTCACAAGCATAATTCACGTAAAACCCTAAAAGCAACAACCAAAGACAGATAGAGAGATTCTAGAAACAACCTTGAATTAATTGTCGTGTGAAAGTAGAACAATCTTAAGTTGCAACGAATTCAATCAAAAGGCATTCAAGAAAATCTCATAACAAAACCCTAGAAATCACCTAAGAAGAGTGCTCTGAAAAGAAAAACAAGAGAACCCCCAAAAACCCACGAAAGAAAGGCTTTTAAGTTGCGAAATCGGCAGGGCACACGGTCGTGCCTTGACGGATGGGTCACCGTGCGCCTTGGCACGGGTGGCACGAATGGCTGTACGACGGTAGGGTCAGACCGTGCGCAGCTTCGGCCTCTGTTGCACTGTCGTGCCTTCTCCTTCCTAGCTTGCCCTGGCTCCCTGGGTTTATCATCTATTCTTCCTTATACTTCATCGCCAAAGTTGTCCTTTCTATTAAAACCCAAAGATTTCTCCTGAAAGAAAGATAAATCGCTTTATAAGCACATTTGAATCAAAGGAAGTGAATGTGACTCTTTTTCATCTAGATTTGGCATAGAAACAATGAGAAATAGGGATCAGACTGTAATGCCTCCAAAATGCTAATGACATGGTTTATGGAAAACTGCAGCAGAAGAGTTAATAATAGAAGGCGCTACCGCCATCCTGATAAGGACAAGGCTCACTGAATTCGTTTGATCTTGCAACTCATGTTCAAATCACAATATCTATTTAATTGAAACACTCCAAGACCGAAGTCCATAATAGTTTAACTTCAATACAATCGACTGAATCATACCATTTGCTAACTCCACTCACACTACACAATTGTATTGAGCATAGACACAAGTTAACCATGAGGTCGATCCTAACATTCATGATATGCTGAATCCACTGTGAGCATTTGATAGCTTCAAAAAGGGTTTGCTAAAAGGAGAAACATGTGATACTTGATCACCTAAAATGGAAAACATGAAAACAATTTGAAAATGTGAGCAAAAACTTTGTACATACATTCCTGTATTGTAAAATGAGCATAGAAAAACTGTTGATGGGTACCCGCTTTTGCAATTCATTTAATTAGCAATAACAATGAAAATGAAAGTAATATGAAACTGAATTGCTCATTATTATCTAGATGTGAACCCCTTGCAATGATATGATCTATACATAGGCGTACACCTGCCAATCCAATCAAGAGTTGGCCTGAAGCTGCGCGGGTAAATGATAGGTTGACGTCCTATCGATAATAACTAATGGGGTCACAAGTTAAATGACAAATCACAATATAAACTGATTTATTGATGAACTCATTAAGAGTTGTAACTTGATAAACATGCTTTGCTTTCTAAAGATATAGGCAATGGACGTACCTTGAGTCTTTAAAAAATGCCATCTGACATGATAAATATGTTCTGACTTGATAACACTTATGCATAACAGGGAACGATAACTAGGCCTCGACTCTGTTTCATAAATGTCATTGTAGGCATGTGTAGTCAGCAAATGATCCTTACTCGCATAATTGAGTAAGTAAAAGTATGCATAATAGAAATTGAGTAATTAAATGGTATACATAACGTTGATATTTCAATATAACTTCAAAACTGAATTAGTGAAAGTAATTAAATTTGATATAAAGTAAATGAAAGCAAAATAGACAATAGTAAGATAAATGAGATTACAAAAGAAAAGGCCTTGATGGTGACAAATGAGGGAGTGGTTGTGGCCTTTTCTGAGATAGGTTGCTGATACAGGTTTAAGGCTCACTGATGTATAGCTTGGTTCAAGATAACAGCGAGTACACTAGATTGGCTTGATTGATAAATATATTTGATACATTATGAAGTGAGTAAGTAATAAAGCTTTGAGGTCAAGAGATATATATCTTGGTTCAAAATAGCATAAAATGCAATAACTTGGTATGATAAATATGGTTTCTAAGTCACAACTCTCTCCACTTCTCACATTTCATTCATAAATCCATTAGATATAGAATTCTACCCCAAATGAATCATTGAACTCAAAAGAAGCTATTAAGCTCACTAAGCTTGGTATTTTCTTTGTAAAATTCATAAATAATTCAAAACTCATAAACAAGCTCCCAAATTGTAATACTTGTCTTCTTGTTTCTTCTTGATCAAGCTAAAAGCTCCATGAATATTCATTTCCCCCTTAAATGACCTTACTTGGCCCAAATACATAAAATGAATGCATTATCAATCTCACTCAATCTTTATTATTGCTCTTTACACAATTACTCAAAATATTTTCAAAAATCAACCAAATCAAAATACTCAACCAAAATTCATGAAATATTATAGAAAATTTAAAAATAATGTGGACAATATACAATAAAATTTTCCAAATTTTTCTCCAAGTATAGGCTGCACAAAAATTACAATAACAGCCCAATTTGCACCAAAGCAGGTCAGTTCACTTCAAAAATTCATAACTTTCACCCTAAACCTAACACGGAGACCTAAAATCCCAATATGAAAATATTAAGAAGTCCTGAAAAACTTTCATGTACAACACAAAATGTGATTCCCACAATAGGGTTCCCAAAATGGGGATAAAACACAATTGTATCAGTTTTTGGTCTAATCTACACAGCTTTGGTAAAACGACCATAACGTTTTCCATAGACCTCGCATTAAGGCGATTCAATGGCCCTTTGAAAGCTAACGCACTGAAATATATACCCACCAAAAATCATAATTTTTGGTTATTGCGCCGTGCATTACCAGTTTATTCCCAAAGTCTACCCTGTTTTCTTGAAATTTTAAGCCCTCACTGGTTAAGTTTTCTCTTCCTTTTTCACATAAATCCTCTCTTGAAATTATTCCAAATCACCAAAAAATCATCATAATCATAAATAAAACTAAATATTATAAAATCAAATATAAAATAATCATCATAATGAATCCATAAATATGATTTTAACTTAAGCTTGCATGAACATGATCATCACTAAACCCTAGCATGATTCAAGCTCAACTTCACCATGAACAACACCAAAATAACTCTTATTTCTTATCAAAACATCGTGATCAATGATCATAAACTTCAAAACAAGAATCAAAACTAAAATAAAAATCAAAACCAACAAGATCAAATTTCAAGATTACTCACTTGGATTGCAAATAAGTTGAGATGGAGATGAGGTTTAGGGGTTTTGATGATGGAGGATGATAGCTTGAGGTACTAGGATATTGGGGGGGGGGGGGGTAGGGTCGAAAACCACCAAGGCTAGTCGGAAAGATGGCCGAAAAACACCCATGAAGGACTGCCAGTAGCTGCTGCCATGAAGAGGGAGAAAGGAGGGCGAGGATGTGTATGTGTTGTTATGTTTGCTTGGCTAGAATGACCCAAAAAATGCTTGGCTGAATTTTACCCTTCCAAAATATATTTTTTACTAATTAAAATTAGACACAAATAATAGTAATTAACTTAATTTAATCACACTAAAATTTTCGGGCCAAAATTTTAACCCAAAATTAATCGGGCCGCAAATCGGGCCCAAATGAATTGGGCCGAACTTAACGAATTTAAGCCCAAATGTTTTTGCATGGCTAAACATTAAATTTATGTGACATTATGAAAAATAATTTAATACTCAATCATAATCATCGAGACGTAATATCGATTCACCAGAAATTTAATCAATCAACGAAACTTGAATTAACAATCAATGAAACTTGAATTGCAAAATGGGACCCAAATGAAATATTCTCAAACTGGGATGATTAAATATGATAAATGAATGCGAAAAATTTAAATGGCATAAGGTAATTTGGTAAATATACAAATTGAGTGTAATTGAATTAATAAACATGATTTGGTTAAACAAATAACCATGAGTGATTAAATCCATAAACATGATAAATTAAATGAATGAACATGATTAATTAAATAAATAAATATGGGTTAGGGTCAGGTTATTGCAACCTTCCCCCCTTAAAGAGTTTCGTCCTCGAAACTTATGACGATTGCCAAATGTATGCAATGTTACTTTAAAAAACAATACATCAGCCCTTGGTTCCCATTGCTTCCCTCTGAAGAGGTATAATTTGCCCAATGTACTTCGACGAAGGGCGTCTACGTATTGTATAACTGCTTAATCCCATGTTTCAGTAGTAGATCCGGATACTTCTCACACAATAGCCTCAATGAACTCAATTACTATAACCCAAAATTGATATTCTCTTCGAAAGAAAAGAACCTTGTTACTAGTGAGGAGGTGCTCACTACTGGTTCATCACCTTGTCCACTAATGGAAACTGATGTATACCCTAGTAAGTACTCTGATACTATTACGAGCTATAAGCACGTCATATATGTGCTCGGGTTCAACAGGTAGGTGCAGCCAACAAGTTACAGGATTTAACCTTTCAATGAATCATAAGGCCCCATGTAACTAATCCCTACTTGTCCTTGGATAGTCGGTCTCCTACTAGTTTGATTAGAAAAGCCTTTTGAAATACTTCATAACCTATATGAGACTTCGGTTATTTCTTTGTTTTGCCAGCACAACTCTTTTGTCGACCTTGTATCACCTCAACATGTACTTGAATTTTTCCTCTTCATGCTTGCCTAGGTTAGCTCTGACCTTATACTCAATGTTTCTTCTGGCTCACTCCAATATAATTAGACAGTGCTTGATATAACGCCCTTATCAAAATGTCCTCATCTAATATTCTTATTGCATGACATGATCTCCCCTCATCAGACTACTCAAGGATCTACTCCCTGTCGATAATGGGCAGTGATGGTTAGGGATAAGAGTGATGAAATTCTTAGCCAAGCGAATCATTGTATACAAAAGAAATGAGCAATGAGACTAGAAAAGGCTAATAAAGGAGATATTATCATGAGGTGGTTAAAACAAAGATAACCATAAGTGTATCATAAATTCTGAAATATAATGCCATAAGAAGTGTGGTTTATAAATATGGATCATAAAGGGTCCAATAAATAATAAACTAAGGAGAGAGATGGCATGGTTATACTTGGGTTTAATCGACAAATTGGAACCAAGATGACAAGCAATGGAGCTTCAACTAGATGACTTTATAGCCACAAGCAATAAGATAAGTGCAGTAGATAGATGGGACAAGCAATGTGCAATAAATAGATAGATAGACTGGATATGCAAAGTACAATAGATAGACAAATAGATTAAACAAGCAAAATGTAATGGATAGATCAATGGATTGGACAACAAAGTGCCAATGGATAGATAAATAGATTGAACAAGCTACAATAGGAACATGCCTTTACTCATGTGAAGTCAATTTGAGTACAACAATAAGATTAAATAAAGAAAGCAGAAGTTTATTTATCAGAATGTAAGATATATGTGTGGGAGTTGAAGTTCAAAATAAAGAGAGTAAAGGGATTATGACAATCGCAATCACCCACACCAATGAGAGTTGAAATACATTATGAATTCAGAACAAGTTATACAAGCTTATCATTTTGAATAAATGAGATGTAAGGTAGATGTGTAAATCAGCTCTCAATGAAATGAACTACAACTCATGATCATGAAATAAAGACGGTGAAGGTCGAGAGCACTAGAATGTTGACAACTATATAAAGCCGAATAAAAATATATTGCACATTTAACAATGGGTTTGCAAAGACTTGGAAGATCACGCTCATAGGAAATATTGGGTTGAAATGTAAGGGAGATTAAATAATATTGGATAGTATCAAGTTTTGAAGATGAGACAAGCAAACAATTTGAAGAATTATGATAAAAGGCATTCTTGCAAACGATAAACTGTGGTTGCATGGTTCGGACCTCAAATCATTCCTGGAAAAGACTTCTGTTGTTGGCAATTAATCCCATAAATCATTTATTCAAGGTATAGGGTACTTGTTTTTGATAGCGATCATGTTCAACTCTCTGTATGCAGTACACAACCATAAGGTTCTACCTTCTTTCTTCACACATATAAAACTAGGGTTTCCCATGATGGCACACTTGGTTAAGTAACACCCTTCGGTAACAACTCACTTTACTAAATCTATAATTCCTTGAACTCCACTGGGGGCCATGTGATAGGGGCTCTGAAAATGGATTGAGCACCTAGAAATAGGTTGATCTGAAAATCAATGCTTCTTAGGGGAAAACAGTCCTGAAAGTCCTCAGATGAAACATCTCTAAATTCACAAGCTGTAATTATGGATATATATATATATATACCAAGTGTGGTTGGCATATCCCTAATATTCAATGCATTACTGACACGATAACTTGCTTGCTTGCACAGTACAATTAGGGCGGATATAGGGTTTTTCTTCCCTTGGTCCATCGAAACACACATCTAGTCTTTCCTAATTTCTCCAGCTAACCCAAAGATCTTTACAAGTCATCTTCTATAAGTACACAATCAGTTCATCCCCATAATGACAACAAGGTCCGCCAATCAAACTGGATTGAATGCCCAATGAATATGTTTCTAGCAATACTATATGTAACACATTCAACTGTTTACTGGTTTCAGTAAATTTAAAAGACAGGGGGACGATCTAAAGTGTAAACAGGTGCAACCACACCATGAACTCTTGCAAAGATATTTCTTTATTGGTTAAAAAGGCAGGCATGTAAGTTGAATGAATGAAAGGACTGTTAAGTTCGTGAGTATTCTACCACAAGAGGGGGTGAATTGTGGTGTCTGATTTTCGCATTGTGAATGACAAACACCCTTGTGACTTGGTTGCAGAGGGTGTTCTCAAATATTGCAAATGCGAAAATCACCAAGATAAATGCGGAAAATAAAGCACACACAATTTTTACGTGGAAAACACCTCTAGCCCAACTGAGGTGTGAAAAACCACGACCTACCTCATGTAGGATTTAACCACTTCACTAAACCGGGCTTAACTCGTTACAAATGTAACACACCTTGTTACAACTTGCAACCACGTAACCTCCTTCTCTAAGACAGGTTACACCACGTCCAAATCTCACCAGATTGGACACGTCCATAGTCCACACGACTAGGACACACTCACTCACTTTCGACTGATCTGGGATCAAAGTCAACAAACACCTTACTGGGGGTGCTTCTTACTAAGTAGATGTAAGGAACAATGAAAATCCTATTATGCCAATATATTGAAAGCTCATTTTAAACACAACTTGTGTCGGTCTTTCTTTTCTCAAGTGTAGCTCGAAAAATTCTTCTCACTAGAAAAACCACTTTTGAAATTTTCCTTTTTGCGTATGTTGTGTGTTTCTCGTTTTTCTCTCTTGCTATTTTTTCTCTGTTGAGTTATTATATTTAAGTTTTGATGATAACAAATCCAAGTGTAAAAATTTGTCCAAGTAATGTTGCTCCAAACACGATCTCCAAACAGGCCTAACTGGTGTTTGTAATCTTTATTGTATTAACTGGTTTGCTACATGTGAGAACAAGTCTTCAAAACAGGTTTTAACTGGTGATTCTATATTAAGTCAAGAACGCCATCTCGACAGTTGATTGTAAGGCATGTTCCTGAACTCTAGCAATGCAAAGAACAACCCCAGCAAACAAGGTGACCTTGGTGTTCACAGCAGCTCTACAAATCTTGGACAAGATGATTGGTTCAAAACAAGAAGTTTTGGTTATATAGGTTTTATTTATTTAGACTCTTGTTAATATGCCAATATTGAAAACGCTTTTTAAACACCTCTTGAATCGGTATTTGCGCTAAGTGATTCAGAACACCAGTTGCGAACAACCCTGCAAACAGGGTGCCTAGGGTGTTTCTGAACTGAAGTGGCCATACCCGGTTATCTTTGAAAATTCATTTCGGTTGGCCAAGATCTCCAGAATACTTTCTTTAAACTCCAAGATTGCTATTTTTCTGGAAAGGATATTTCTTGAAAATATTATGGGAGATTTACGAAAATAGGTTTTGGGAGATTTGCCAAAACTAAAAGATTCCCTTTGCCTATATTTTCGGATATGATAAAATTTCAAAAGCTGAAGATTTCTGGTTGCCTTTTGAATCTTCTTCACGGCTATGGGAAGATAAGGGTTATCCCTTAAGATAACAAATCCCTTATACTTTGGGAAAAGTTTATCACTAGCCGTTGGGGAGTATCTTTGCTTGAAAATCGTTTTCCATACTTAGTTGATTCTTTGGTCTTGACCGTTGGATTTTTGTGTATAAAATCTCAGTTTTTTCACTCCCATTGAGAGAGAAAAAATAGCAAGAGAGAAAAACGAGAAACACACAACATACGCAAAAAGGAAAATTTCAAAAGTGGTTTTTCTAGTGAGAAGAATTTTTCGAGCTACACTTGAGAAAAGAAAGACCGACACAAGTTGTGTTTAAACTGAGATTTCAATATATTGGCATAATAGGATTTTCATTGTACCTTACATCTGCTTAGTAAGAAGCACCCCCAGTAAGGTGTTTGTTGACTTTGATCCCAGATCAGTCGAAAGTGAGTGAGTGTGTCCTAGTCGTGTGGACTTTGGACGTGTCCAATCTGGTCAGATTTGGACGTGGTGTAACCTGTCTTGAAGAAGGAGGTTACGTGGTTGCAAGTTGTAACAAGGTGTGTTACATTTGTAACGAGTTAAGCCCGGTTTAGTGAAGTGGTTAAATCCTACATGAGGTAGGTCGTGGTTTTTCACACCTCAGTTGGGTTAGAGGTGTTTTCCACGTAAAAATTGCGTGTGCTTTATTTTCCGTATTTATCTTGGTGATTTTCGCATTTGCAATATTTGAGAACACCCTCTGCAACCAAGTCACAAGGGTGTTTGTTAATCACAACGCGAAAATCAGACACCACAATTCACCCCCCTCTTGTGGTAGAATACTCACGAACTTAACAAGGACGAAGATTCGTAATGAAAGAGGTAAGGCATATAAATGTCCTGCATATACAAGACATGCAGTTTATTCATGATGGTCATGATAGCAAAGTAAATGAATGATGTTATGAGGTTGAGAGAGAGTATAAAGTAATGAAGGTGAAGAGATGTGACAGATTCCCAAAGCGGCTTTTGAAAAGTCATACAGTATCCGTATGTGAGTAAAATGATGCAGATAAGGGTCAACAATACCAGAAGAGAAATTTTATTCATCTGGTGTTTGAAAAGACAATACGTCAAGATGAATGAGTCAGCATTATGACTGAACATGATAACATCCATCAATATCATATTTTGCAAATGAAGTCTTGGATAGGCATATAAATTTCAAAATTGCTGGCAGATGGAAATAGCACAAATCATTGTTTATCATTCATAAGATAGGCTGTACTAGTAAAGAAAGGATTACTAAAATAACTTGAGTAACGACATGCCGTCATGGCCATGGAGTACTATGCCACCATGACTTTACGGTGCTATAGAAACACGAATGATATAGATACATTTAATTAATGAAAAGGCTTTCAATGACTAGGTCTGAAGCAAGCAAAGGCTTTCCAAGCAATAAATTAATAGTGCCCAAATAGAAGCAAGGAGTTAAAGTACGTGTCAGTAAAAATATGAACATAGTGATGGATGAACTGGAAGTAGAATGGGTCAAATATGCTTAGGAAGAACTGCAAATCATATAGTAATGCATATCGGGGGTCATCATAGGCTCCATTATGGAAACAGAGAATTAAATGGTTATGATTATCAGGGTTTGAATCACCTAGAAGAAAGGTTGCTCAGATGTATTTGAAGAACTCCCCACAAACCACATGTGAGATTTTTTTTTCTTTTTGTCATAGACACTCCATTACAAATCAAGAGAGTGTTAATGATAAAGAAATGACGCCTCTGAACAATTCAAGGTAACTATGGCAAAAATAAGTCAATGACAGGAAATAATTAGAGCATTGCTGATGTAAGGTCCTAATGTCAAGACCGGATAATTTCGATACATGGTAGCTTAATCTTACTGGTACCACATATATAATGCTAAGTAGCACACCATAGGCTACAAACTGGTATCACCATACATAAGCACTAATTGTAGTGTTCATTTCATACTGGTTCACCTCAAAGATATTGCCCCACAAGGCATTTCCTCATCTAGAGGTTTACATCTAACTTGACACTATATTAATCCCTTAAGAAGTTGCAAATGGCATCCCCACATTGGGTTTCAACCATATATTAACACACCTCAATAAGACTCTCAAATCTTAGGACAAAACGGACAGAGTTCTGCCTAAAAATGGACTAAAATCCAGGCTTAAAGCCTTACAATAGATACCTGAAATGGAGAGAAGCACTTTAATAGCTCAACGGCCACACGCCGGAGTTCATAACTCAATGGGTCACACACTCGAAGTGCATGATTGCAAAAATTTAAATAAATGAGAAGAATGAAACATACAACACAACTCCTAGATAAATGAGAGCATGCTTCACTAATAGGTCACCCAAATGGTTCCACACTCCACTTTGCTAATGCTTGAATCTCAAGATATTACCAAATGATTGAGTCACCAAATGAAAATGGTTCCTCCATATATGCCTATACATATCAACCTATAGTCAATAGCTTATTTAACTGCGCCAACATAACTCATACACACCTTGATAACTAACTCACAAACACTTGATAGCTCACAGTGGCTCTTAAAACCATGCTCTGATACAAAATCTGTAACGCCTCCAAAATGCTAATGACATGATTTACGAAAAACTGCAACAGAAAAGTTAATAATAGAAGGCGCTACCGCCGTCTTGATAAGGACAAGGCTCACTGAATCCGTTTGATCTTGCAACTCATGTTCAAATCATAATATTTATTAAATTGAAACACTCCAAGACCAAAGTCCATAATAGTTCAACTTCAATACAATTGACTGAATCATACCATTTGCTAACTCCACTCACACCACACAATTATATTGAGCATAGACCCAAGTTGACCCTGAGGCCGATCCCAACATTCATGATATGCTGAATCCACTATGAGCATCTGATAGCTTCGAAAAGGGCTTGCTAATAAGAGAAACATGTGATACTTCTTCACCTAAAATGGAAAACATGAAAACAATTTGAAAATGTGAGCAAAAACTCAGTACATACATTCCTGTATTATAAAATTAGCATAGAAAAACTATTGATGGGTACCCGCTTTTGCAATTTATTTAATTGGCAATAACAATGAAAATGAAAGTAATATGAAACTGAATTGCTCATTATTATCTAGATGTGAACCCCTTGCAATGATATGATCTATACATATGTGTATACCTGCCAATCCGATCAAGAGTTGGCCTGAAGCTGCGCGGGTAAATGATAGGTTGACGCCCAATCGATAATAACTAACGGGGTCACAAGTTAAATGACAAATCACTGTATAAACCGATTCATTGATAAACTCATTAAGAGTTGTAACTTGATAAACATGTTTTGCTTTCTGAAGATACAGACAATGGACGTACCTTAAGTCTTTAAAAAATGTCATCTGGCTTGATAAATTTGTTCTGACTTGATAACACTTATGCATAATAGGGAACGATAACTAGGCCTTGACTCTGTTTCATAAATGTCATTGTAGGCATGTGTAGTCAGCAAATGATCCTTACTCGTATAATTGAGTAAGTAAAAGTATGCATATTAGAAATTGAGTAATTAAATGGTATACATAACTTTGTTATTTCAATATAACTTCAAAACTGAATTGGTGAGAGTAATTAAATTTGATATAAAGTAAATGAAAGTAAAATAGACAACAATAAGATAAATGAGATTACAAAAGAAAAGGTCTTAAAGGTGACAAACGAGGGAGTGGTTGTGGCCTTTTCTGAGATAGGTTGCTGATACGGGTTTAAGGCTCACTGATGTATAGCTTGGTTCAAGATAACAGCGATTACACTAGATTGGCTTGATTGATAAATATATTTGATACATTCTGAAGTGAGCAAGTAATAAAGGTTTCAAGTCAAGAGAGATATATCTTGGTTCAAAATAGCATAAAATGCAATAACTTGGTCTGATAAATATGGTTTCTGAGTCACAACTCTCCCTACTTATCATATTTCATTCATAAATCCATTAGATATAGGATTCCACCCCAAATGAATCATTGAACTCAAAAGAAGCTATTGAGCTCACTAAGCTTGGTATTTTCTTTGTAAAATCCATAAATAATTCAAAACTCATAAACAAGCTCCGAAATTATAATACTTGTCTTCTTCTTTCTTCTTGATCAAGCTAAAAGCTCCATGAATATTCATTTCCCCCTTAAATGACCTTACTTGGCCTAAATACACAAAATGAATGCATTATCAATCTCACTCAATCTTTATTATTGCTCTTTACACAATTACTCAAAAGGCTTTCAAAAATCACCCCACTCAAAATACTCAACCAAAATTTATGAAATCTTATAGGAAATTTAAAAATAATATGGAAAATTCACAACAAAATTTTCTAAATTTTTCTCCAAGTATGGGCTGCACAAAAATTGCAATAACAGCCCAATTTGCACCAAAGCAGGTCAGTTTACTTCAAAAATTCATAACTTTCACCCTAAACCTCAAATGGAGACCTAAAACCCCAATATAAAAATATTAAGAAGTCCTGAAAAACTTTCATGTGCAACACAAAATGTGATTTCCGCAATAGGGTTCCCAAAATGGAGCTAAAATACAAGTGTGTCAGTTTTTGGTCCAATCTGCACAGCTTTGTTAAAACGACCATAACATTTTCCACAAACCTCGGATTAAGGCGATTCGATGGCCCTTTGAAGCTAACACACTGGAATATATACCCACCAAAAATCATAAATTTTTGGTTAGGCCGTGCATTACCAGTTTATTGCCAAAGTCTGCCCTATTTTCTTGAAATTTCCAGCCCTCACTGGTTTAGTTTTCTCTTCCTTTTTCACCTAAATCCTCACTTGAAATCATTCCAAATCACCAAAAACATCATCATAATCATAAATAAAACTAAATATTATAAAATCAAATACCAAATAATCATCATAATCATAATAATCAATCCATAAACACGATTTTAACTTAAGCTTGCATAAACATGATCATCCCTAAACCCTAGCATGATTCAAGCTCAACTTCACCATGATCAACACCAAAATAACTCTTATTTCTTATCAAAACATCGTGATCAATGATCATAAACATCAAAACAAGAATCAAAACTAAAATAAAAATCAAAACCAACAAAATCAAATTTCAAGATTACTCACTTGGATTACAAATAAGTTGAGATGGATATGAGGATTAGGGGTTTTGATGATGGAGGATGATAGCTTAAGGTACTAGGATATTGGGGGGGTTAAAAAACCATCAGGGTTGGCCGGAAAGATGGTCGGAAAACACCCATGAAAGGCTGCTGGCAGCTGTTGCCATGAAGAGGGAGAAAGGAGAGAGAGGGTGTGTATGTGTTGTTATGTTTGCTTGGCTAGAATGACCCCAAAAATACTTGGCTGAATTTTATTCTTCCAAAATATCTTTTTTGCTAATTAAAATTAGGCAGAAATGATAGTAATTAACTTAATTTAATCACACCAAAATTTTAACCCAAAATTAATCAGGCTGCAAATCGGGCCTAAATGAATTGGGCCAAACTTAATGAATTTAAACTCAAATATTTTTGCATGGCTATACATTAAATTTAATTGACATTATGAAAAATAATTTAATGCTCAATCATAATCATCGAGGCCTAATATCAATTCACCTGAAATTTAATCAATCAACGAAACTTGAATTAACAATCAATGAAACTTGAATTGCAAACGGGACCCAAATGAAATATCCTCCAATCGGGATGATTAAATACGATAAATGAATGGGAAAAATTTAAATGGCATAAGGTAATTTGTTAAATACACAAATTGGGTGTAATTGAATTAATAAACATGATTTGGTTAAACAAATAACCATGAGTGATTAAATCCGTAAACATGATAAATTAAATGAATAAACATGATTAATTAAATAAATAAATATGATTTAAATAAAAAAATATGGGCTAGGGTCGTGTTATTACATAGACAATGGCTAAAATGAGATCAAATGGAGGCTTATCATTCCCCCTTGCTTATCTCTTAATTGCTTGTCCTCAAGCAAGACTAGCGATGAAACACCAAAGAGGAAGGTAAACCTCTAGCGACGCTCCTCCTCAGGCAAGGGATGGTTAAACAAATAGCCACGCTCAATCGTGCATTAAAGGCGGCCAAGTCAAGGTGTGAAACACTTTAGATAAAATATATATATAGTAATCCATAAGTCCCCCTACCTAAGTACAACACATCAAACACCCTGATATTGAAACATATAGTAGGACAAGACCTTCCTCAATAATTGGTGAGTAAGTAGGACTGATAGAACCTCACTTTAAGACAAAGTGGAACACTCCTTGAAAGGTGCTTGGAATATGTAACAAGGGTGCAACCAATACTCTATCCAATCAAGCAAACTACCATAAGCTTGGTAAAGTTCTCAATTATCCACCACCTAATGCAAAATGCAATATGCCAATCATAAGGGCTTATAAAGAGGATGTAATAAGGTACCCAATGTGAACCAACCTCCAAAAACTGCTCCACTAGACCTTGACAAGGGTATAGAGAGTATGCATAGGCCAAGTGTATAATGAATGGGATGCAACAACAAAAACAAGGGAAAGGCACAAGGGGCTAGCATAAGAGGTAGTACACATCGATGGGTACGTTTTTTGGCTCAAATGGCTATAATGAACAAAAAATGCCTCAATCATGTCAACACATGCAAAGGCTGAATGTGATTTCAAAGAGAGCAAAACCAAGTTCTAGAGATGCAACCATGGATGAGTTACACATGAAAGGAAGTGTGAGACTATATACAATGAATAGTCATTAGGCTCAAAGTCTCATAGGTAAATCTACCACAATCAAACAACTTACTCTAAGATATGTCCCGCATATCAGGGTCAATCAAGTCAAACCACGTGAGCCTCAAGGGCAATTTGACATGCAACATGGACCAAAGAAATTATGGATGGCAATGCTAAACATATTTTCACAAAGCTTACACCATAACAGGCCATACTTCAACACACAGATCAGCAGGATCTATCAATCATAACCCCTTGCATTCTCTTTATAAGAGGGGTTTTCACAAACTTTTAGGCTACTCTTTTATTCAGAAATCACTAAATCTAACTAAGTAAGCAGCAAACATATAAAGGATAATGAAGAGAAGGGTAACAAGTAGTACCTGGAAAACGTATGAATGCCCAAGTCGATCACTTCTCCTTTTATGATGCAGAACCTAACCTATATGCTCTAAACTACATACTCTATTAAAGGAAAAACGCAAAAACCAACCTAATAAAACTACATGACGTTTTATCTATATGATGCGAATACAAGTGATGACATTCAACCCACGCCCCAACATCCACAATTCCATCCAAAGAGCTACAAGCTCACCCTCCCATGCTTGAGTTTTTCGTTGTCCTCAATGAAAAGGAAATATAAAGAGGACAAAGGGAGGGGAGGACCAATAGCACTGAGGAGAAAAGGAGGGGCGGGGGATAACTAACACCCTTTTTTTTTGCCAAAAAAAAAGCTTGCATTGCCTCCCAAGAAGCACTTGTTTAAGGTTCTTAACTTGACCCTTACCTGGTAGAAGAAGATGTCGCGAGGAAAGGAAATGGAGCAAGTGATGAAGGCAGTGGCGATGTAGGCAAATCCTCTCCAGGGTGGAAAATTATTGCAGCTAAAACATCTCAAGATCGGCGGAGATAGATCAGGCAAGACCACCGACCTCATATGTAGTCCTCCGCCTCCATAGGACACCTATACTCTAGAGACCGCAGCAGGAGGGAGAGAGGGAGTACATACTGCAGCAACTTAGCAGGCACTATGGACTGAGGGTGGTGTGGGTGGAAGGAAACAGAAATTAACCCTTTCCCCACAAAATTGAAAAGACGTAGTGCCCGCCTACACATGAATCATGGGTCCTATAGTAGCTAGAAATGGTCTCCCAAGAACGATGGGGACCTCGGAGCTCTCATCCATATCCACGACGATGAAGTCACAAGGAATGACGAACTTACCCACCTGAACTAGGACGTCCTCCAGAATACCTACAGGTCACCTGATGGAGCGGTCTACTAGTCGTAAGATCATGGTAGTGGGTGTGAGGTCTAGCAATCCAAGCTTCTTGTAGAGAGAGAGGGGCATTAAGCTCACACTAGCCCCCAAATCACGAAGGGTTCCCTCAATCTGCAGATCCCCTATAGCACAGGGGATGGAGAAATTGCCTAGGTCTTGTAGCTTCGATGACGACTAACTCTGTAGAGCTTAGCTACATACCTTTCCAATAGGGACCACTGAACCTCCCTCAGGCTCACCTTTCTTGGAAAGAAACTCTCTTAAAAATTTTAAGTAGGCCAGTGTTTTCTTGAGAGCTTCCAAGAAACGAGTATCAGGATAAATCCGCCTCAGCGCATCCAGGAATCTCACAAATTTGGGCTCAAGATTAAATAGCTTAGCCCATGCCAGCCTCTGAGGGAAGGGTACAGGTGACCGGCATGGGCGAACTGGCGGTGAAGGACTAACCTTCCCATTGGAGCTCAAGCTATCTTTTTTCTCCTGCTTATCAGTTCCTGTAGAATTAAGAACTGAAACTGTCTCCTGGAAGACCATGATAGGACTCTCCTCTAACCCCTCGCCCACTGCAGAAAGGGCGTTGATGTGACCCCTAGGGTTGGTCTCAGGTTGGCCTAGTAGTTGCCCTGAGGCCTGGATAAACTGCTGATTTGCTAAGTAATTTATATAATCTGAGTGCCCATTACCCTCTGATGAGCAACCATAGCTCCGAACTTGGAGCTCAGCTGATTGATGAACTCACTGAGGGTTTCATTAGTCTTAGTTTGGGTCCGAATGAAACGCTCCATAAGATTCTGCAAATTAGACTTTAGCTGTTGGGGAAGTGGAGGGGTGGGTTGTAGGGAGCTCTGTCTTAGAACCCAGGTGGCTGCATAGTATTCTGAGGTTGAGGGTTAGGGTTCCTTAAGAGATGTTGGAATAGCTCTTCCACCCCGGATTGTGGGCATTGGGGTATGGATTGATCTGCGATGGGGCGTTGAAGTTGTGCACGGCGTTAGCATGCTCAATGGTAGAAGGACCATTATAGCACTCAACAGAAGTGTGCCCCTGCACACCACAGGTCTCGCAGACAGCGTAGACTCCAAATGATGACCCTGAGGAGCCTCCCGGAGTAGGGGAAGTACCCACTCTGTCGAACCTTTGTGCTAGTGCATCCACCCTGCTAGCCAGGAGTGTCATGGCATCTACATCGTACTTGCCACTGCTCCTCCTCAGGGTGACTCTCTTGCTCGACCAGTGATAATTGTTGGAAGCCAACTCTTCCAACAAGGCCTTAACAACATCGATGGACTTCCATATGAGAGCTTCTCCTGCATCAGCATCTATTGAGATATTCACTAACGACTCTAGCCCATTATAGAATGTCTGGACTAGAAGCCAGTCACGAACACCATGATGAGGGCACTGCCGCTGAAGGTCCTTGAACCTCTCCCAAGCCTTGTATAAGAACTCCCCATCTCTCTAAGTGAAGGAGGTGATGTCAGTCCTTAACTTTGCAGTTTTTCCAGGTGGGAAGTATTTGCTGAGGAACGACTTTGAAAGAGTAGTGAATGAGTTGGGCTCCTTATTCTACAGCCAGTCACTGGCTTTATCCTTCGATGAGAAGGGGAAGAGTCGCATTCGAATAGCATCGGTGGACACTCTATTAAGCTTGATGGTGTCACATTTTGCAAGGAACTTGTGAAGATGCGCATTGGGGTTGTCCAAGGGATGTCCACCGAATTGCTCCCGCTCCACGAAGGCAATGAGCACGGGCCTGAGCTCGAAGTTGTTAGCTTCGGCTGTCGAGTTTACAGTGGATGATGTGATACCCGATGCTTGTGGCGGGCGTAATCTCGCAACACCTGATTGCCTTTCCCTGCCATCACTACTTCTGCCCTCTTCCTTCTTCTTGCCTCTCCGCCTCGTTGTCGTGCAGTTGCTTCGATCTCATGATTAAACGGGACAAGGTTCTGATTCCCTTGGCTCCTCCTGTGCATATGAAACAAACACTTCCCAAGCGTAAATAGTGTCCAGTAAGAACAAAGAAGAACTCAAAACTGCAAAAAGAAAAATAAAGACCTAGTCTAAAGTATTGTAATCGGTTCTGATATTGAAAGAAACAAGCTCCCCTGCAATGGCGCCAAAAACTTGTTGTCTTAAAATATACCGCAAGAGCATGGTGTAGTTGTAGTTAGCAACCGGTGAGTACGGATCGTGTCCACAGGGGACTCACTTTCAATTACTAGAACTAATTTAAACACTCAATCTAGGCAGAACAAATTCGAGGGTTTAACTACTGTCTAATGATTTGGGAAATCAGAATATTAAAACCCCTAGGTTGGAATTAACGGCACAATTACAGTAAAGAATCAATCACAAGCCCCATCAAATTCAACCAAGCATGCATTATGAATGGATAGATTGTCGATTAGGCCCATCTCCTCCCTCTCTCAAGGGTCGAACACTAATCCCAAAGCTGTAATCACCTATTTTCATGTGACTAAAAGATGAAGGATTGCAAGATCTACCATCTCAAATCCCAATTAGAACTTCAATTATTTTCATATCAAAATCCTAATTGTCTACTAAGTCATGCTAGGTAAAGGTTTTGCCTCTTGATGCTCCCCTAAACTCGAATAATAATATATGAACGCTCTTTCGAGCAATTCATCGAACATCTGGTGCGCATAACAGAAGTCATGAACACAAGCATGAGAAAAGTAAGGGTTTGGGGCTTAATCATGATTCAACTAGCATAATTAGCATCAATAACAACCTAAGTTAGGAGATTAGCCACACATCATCTCAAAATCAAACAACTTAATTCCAAGAGTCACAAGCATAATTCACGCAAAACCCTAAAAGCAATAACACAAAAGAGAGATAGAGAGATTCAAGAAACAAACTTGAATTAATCGTCATGCGGAAGTAGAACAATCTTCAGTTGCAACGAATTCAATCAAAAGGCATTTAAGAAAATCTCCTAACAAAACCCTAGAAATCACCTAAGAAGAGTGCTTTGAAAGGAAAAACAAGAGATCCCCCTAAAGCCCCCAAAAGAAATGCTTTTAAGTCACGAAACCGGCGTGGAACACGGTCGTGCCTCGAAGGACAGGTGACCGTGCGCCTTGGCACGGGTGGCACACACGATAGTGTGACTGCAGAGTCAGACTGTGTGCAACTTCGGCCTCTGCTACACAATCGTGCCTTCTTCTTCCTAGCTTGCCCTGGCTCTCGGGGCTTGGTTCAACGTCTATTCTTCGTTGTACTTCTTCGCCAAAGCTATTCTTTCTATCAAAACCCGAAGATTTCTCCTGAAAGTATGATAAATCATTTTATAAACACATTTGAATCAAAGGAAGGGAATTTGACCATTTTCCATCTAGATTTGGCATAGGAATAATGAGAAATAGGGATCAGACAAGGGCTTAAATGAGATCAAATAGAGGTTTATCACTCCCCCATGCTTATCTTTAATTGCTTGTCCTTAAGCAAGACTAGCTATGAAACACCAAAGAGGAAGATAAACCTCTAGCCATGCTCCTCCTCAGGCAAGGGTGATTATTCAACAAATCAAGCTCACTCGTGCATTAAAGGCGGCCAAGTCAAGGTGTGAAACACTTTCTATAAAATATATACACAGTAATCCATAAGTCCCCTCTACCTAAGTACAACACATCAAACACCCCAATATTGAAACACATAGCAGGATAAGACCTTTCCCAATAAATGGGTAGTAAGCAGGACTGGTAGAACCTCACTTTAGAACAAGGTAGAACACTCATCTCAAGTGTTTGGAATATGTAAGAAGGGTGCACTCAATACTCTATCCAATCATGCAAACTACCATAAGCTTGGTAAAGTTCTCCATTGTCCACCGCTTAATGCAAAATGCAATATGCCAATCATAAGGGCTTATAAAGAGGATGTAATGGGGCTAGTGGTTAAGGGTGATAAATGGAGTAAATTTAGGAAGAGTGGAGCTAATAATCAGAGGACTAGCGAGCAAAAAAAGAAAACACTTCCACAACTAATGTCAAAACAACAACTTTACACCACAATTAAAAAGTGAACAACAACCCCCACAAAAACCTCAAGGAATGAATTAAATAATCTTATTGCTATAGCCCCATGCCAATCACTTTATTTACAATTTCTCTATTTCTTTCTTTTTCTTCTTTTTTTTCCTTTCATTTGTTCCCCCTTTTTTTTTTCCTTTTCTTTGAGAAGCAAAAACAAGATACTTATGGATGGAATGGGGAATACAAAACCAAATCATAATTCCTTCTAAGCAAACCACCAATAAGGCACCCAAGGTGAACCAACCTCCAAAGCAAACCCAACACAAAATGGAAGTGGTGGTCTACTAGACCTTGATAAGGGTATAGAGAGTATGCAAAAGACAAGTGTATAGTGGATGGGATGCAAGAACAAAAATAGGGGAAAGGCACAAAGGGCTAGCACAAGGGGTAGTACACATCGATGGGTAGGTTTTTTAGCTCATGTGGCTATAATGAACAAAAACTGCCTCAATCATGTCAACAGATGCAAAGGCTAAATGTGATTTCAAAGAGAACAAAACAAATTTCTAGAGATACAGTCATGGATGAGTCACACATGAAAGGAAGTATGAGACTATATGCAATGAATAGTCATTGGGCTCAAAGTCTCACAGGTAAATCTACCACAGTCAAGCAACTTACTCCAAGATATGTCCCACATATCAAGGTCAATCAAGTCAAACCACGTGAGTCTTAAGGGCAATTTGACATGCAACATGGGGCAAAGGAACTAGGGATGGCAATGCTGAACACATTTTCACAAAACTCACGCCATAACAGGCCATACTCCGACACACCGATCAACAGGATCTATCAATCATCATCCCCTGTGTTCTCTTTATAAAAGGGGCTTTCATAAACTTTTAGGCTATTCTTTTATTCAGAAGGCACTAAATCTAACTAAGTAAGCAGTAAGCATATGAAGGATAATGAATAGAAGAGTAAGAAGTAGTACTTGAAAAATTTATGAATGCCCAACTCGATCACTTCTTCTTTTGTGATGCAGAACCTAACCTATATGTTCTAAACTACATGCTCTATTAAAGGAAAAATGCAAAAAACAACCTAATAAAAAAACACTCTATGCTTGAGATTTTCATTGTCCTTAACGAAAAGAACATATAAAGAGGCCAAGGGGAGGGGATGAGCAATAGTGCTAAGGGGAAAATGGGGGCGGGGGAGAACTGACACCCCTTTTCTTTGTTTTTTTTTTCAAAAAAAATGCTTGGGTTGCCTCCCAAGAAGAGCTTGTTTAAGGTCCTTAGCTTGACCCTTACCTGGCAGAAAATGATGTCATGAGGAAAGAAGGTGGAGTAAGTAAAGTAGGCAATGGCGATGCAACCAAATCCTCTCCGGGGTGGAAAATATTGCCACCAAAATAGCTCAAGATCGGTGGAGATAGATAAGGCAAGACCACCGACCTCATATGTGGTCCTCTGCCTCCATAGGATACCTCTACTCTAGAGACCACAGTAGGAGGGAGAGAGGGAGTACATACTGCACGAACTTAGCAGGCACAATGGACTGAGGGTGGTGTGGGTAGAGGGAAACAGAAATCAACCCTTTCCCTATAAAACTGGAAAGACATAGTGCCCGCCTACACATGAATCACAGGGTCCTACAACAACTAGAAATGGTATCTCAAAAATGATGGGGACCTCGAAGCTCTCATCCATATCCATGACGATGAAGTCACAAGGGATGACGAACTTACCCACCTGAACTGGGACGTCCTTCATAATACCAGCAGGTCACCTGATGGAGCGATCTGCTAGTCGTAAGATCATGGTAGTGGGTGTGAGGTCCAGCAATCCATGCTTCTCGTAAAGAGAGAGGGCCATTAAGGTCACACAAGCTCCCAAATCACAAATGGTTCCCTCAATCTACAGATCCCCTATAGCACAAGGATAGAGAAACTGCCTGGGTCTTGCAGCTTCGATGGCGACGGACTCTATAGAACTTAGTTGCACACCTCTCGAATAGGGACCACTGAACCTCCCTCAGGCTCACGTTTCTTGGAAAGAAGCTCTCTCAAAAATTGTAAGTAGGCCAGTGCTTTCTTGAGAGCTCCAAGAAAGGATTGTCAGCATAAATCCGCCTCAACACATCCAGGAATCTCATAAATTTGGATTGAAGCTTAAATAGCTTAGCCCATGCCACCCTCTTAGGGAAGGGTAAGGTGGCTGGTATGGGCGAACTAGCGGTGAAGGACTAGCCTTCCCATTAGAGCTCAAGCTCTCCTATTCCTTCTGCTCATCAGTTCCTGCAGAATCAGGAATTGAAACTATCTCCTGAAGGACCATGATAGGAGTCTCCTCTTCCACCCCGTACTATGAGCATTGGTGTATGGATTACTCTGTGGTGGGGGGTTGAAGTTGTGAACGGCGTTAGCGGGCTTAATGGTAGAAGGACCATTGTAGCACTCAACAGATGTGTACCCCTACACACCACAGGTCTCGCAGATAGCGTAGACTCCAACTGATGACCCTGAAGAACCTCCTGGAGTAGGTGAAGTACCCACTCTGTTGAGCCTCTGTACCAGTGCATCCACCCTACTGACTGGAGTGTCATGGCATCTACATCGTACTTGCCATCGCTCCTCCTCGGGGTAACTCTCTCGCTCGACCAATGATAATTGACAGCTCTAACCCATTATAGAATGTTTGAACTAGAAGCCAGTCAGGAACACCATGATGAAGGCACTGTAACTGAAGGTCCTTGAACCTCTCCTAAGCCTCGTACAAGCAGTCCCCACTCTATTGAGGAACGCCTTTGAAAGAGCCTCCTAAGTAGTGAATGAGTTGGGCTCCTCATTCTGCAGCCAGCCACTGGCTTTATCGTTCAGTGATAAGGGGAAGAGTCACAGTCGAATAGCATCAGGGGATAACCCGTTAAGCTTGGTGGTGTCATATTTCGCAAGGAACTTGTGAAGATGCGCATTGGGGTTGTCCGAGGGATGTCCACCGAACTGGTCCTGCTCCACGCAGGTAATGAGCGTGGGGTTGAGCTCGAAGTTGTTAGCTTTGGCTATCGGGGTTCATAATGGATGATGTGATACCCAATGCTTGTGGCAGGGCGTAATCTCGCAACACTCGATTGCCTTACCCTGCCATCACTACTTCTGCCCTTTTCGTTCCTCTTGGTTCTCCACCTCGCTGATGTGTAGTTGCTTCGATCTTAGGATTAAACGAGACAAGGTTCTGATTCCCTTGGATCCTCCTATGCATACAAAACAAACACCACCCAAGCGTAAATAATGTCTAGTAAGAATAAAGAAGAACTAAAAGCTACAAAAGGAAAAATAAAGGCCTAGTCTAAAGTGTTGTAATCGGTTTTGATATTGAAAAAAGTAAGTTCCCCGACAATTGCGCCAAAAACTTGTTGTCTTAAAATATACCCCAAGCGCACGGTATAACTGTAGCTAGCAACTAGTGAGTACAGGTCGTGTCCACATAGAACTCACTTTCAATTACCAAAACTAATTTAAACACTCAATCTGGGCAGAACAAATTCAAGGGTTTAGCTACTATCTAATGATTTGGGAAATCAGAATATTAATACACCTAGGTTGGAATTAACGACACAATTACACTAGAGAATCAATCACAAACCCCAACAAATTCACCCAAGCATGCATTTTGAATGGATAGATTGTCAATTAGGCGCATCTCCTCCCTCTCTTAAGGGTCGAAGACTAATCCTAGAACTGCAATCACCCATTTTCACAGGGATTGAATGTTGAAGGGTTGTAAGATCTATAATCTCGAATCCTAATTAGAACTTCAATTATTTTCATATCAAAATCCTAATTGTCTACTAAGTCATGCTAGGTAAAGGTTTCGCCTCTCTAAGCTCCCCTAAACCCCGAAAAATAATATATGAATGCTCTTTCGAGAAATTCATCGTACACCCAGTGCGAATAGTAGAAGTCACGAACACAAGCATGGGAAAAGCAAGGGTTTGGGACTAAATCATGACTCAACTAGCATAATTAGCATTAATCCCAAGCTAAGTTGGGAGATTAGCCTCACATCATCTCAAAATCAAACAACATAAATTCCAAGAGTCACAAGCATAATTCACGCAAAATCCTAAAAGTAATAACAAAAGAGGGAGAGAGAGAGATTCAAGAAACAACATGAATTAATCGTCGTGTGGAAGTAGAACAATGTTCAATTGCAACAAACTCAATCAAAAGGCAATCAAGAAAATCTCCTAACAAAACCCTAGAAATCGCCTACGAAGAGTGCTCTGAAAGGAAAAACAAGAGATCCCCCCCCCAAAAACCCTTGAAAGAAAGGCTTTTAAGTTGCGAAATCGGTGCGGCGCACGGCCGTGCCTCGACGCACGGGTGACCGTGTGCCTTGGCATGGGTGGCAAGCACGGCCGTGCACCTGCAAGGTCAGACCGTGCACAGCTTCGGCCTTTGTTGCATGGTTGTGCCTTCTTCTTCGTAGCTTGCCTTGGCTCCCTGGGCTTCGTTTGACATCTATTCTTCATTGTACTTCATCACCAAAGTTGTCCTTTCTATCAAAACCTGAAGATTTCTCCTAAAAGTAAGATAAATCACTTTATAAGCACATTTGAATCAAAGGAAGGGAATTTTGACCCCTTTTCATCTAGATTTTACATAGAAACAATGAGAAATAGGGATCAGACAAGGGCTAAAACGAGATCAAATGCAAGTTTATCACCTCCTAGATTTCTAGGATATTTTTTTAAATAAAAACTGAGATATTTTTTGAAAAAGCTCAGATATTTTTTTTGAAAAATTATATTTAAAAAAACTCAAATTATTTTTCCAAAAATCTTAGACATTTTTCAAAAAAAATATTTTTCAAAAAATCTTAGATATTTCTATGCTTTTACTATTTATTTTGATTATTCACATTATTGTTTCATTTACTTGGCAGAAGCAAGCAAATTATATAAAGCATTAAATGAGTTTATAACTATGCATTTCAATTGTTTCCATAAATACGCTAGGTTACTTCTATTTATCAGTATTAAATGATTTTATGGGAGGCATTGCTAAATCTGGTTTTGAGGCCCCTCTGTCATCCCAACCTGCAATGGCATAAATGTTTCAAATGTTGAAATGAAATGTGCCCTTAACTTTGTTAGTTGAGGTTAACACTAAGGAATTATGTTCGGGTTATTACATCAAGTCTCCACGATAGAGGTCTCAATGGATCGGGTTCAGACCAAGTGAACCATCATCGGTATTTATCACCTGCTTTCATCTACTTCATCCAATCCATCAATTATCCATAAAAATACAATCCAATCCATCCATCCACCTTCTGCGGGGTGAAAACGGATGGATTGGGTATGCTAGCAAATTTATAGGAAAAAATGAGCTTTACTTTTTAAAAAGTTTAAAAAAGATCTTTCACGTATAAGAAATGAATAAATATCATATTTATCATATTAATTTTAACGAAAGTTGTAAAATTAAGAATATGATCATCCAAAAAATGGATGAAATTTAAAGGGCTAACACAAAACATGAATTAATTGCAAAATGGGTATAAACAAGTGGATGACTCACAACTGATGGATCGGGGTGATGGGTCAGATGGAGCATCACTGGGATCCAACCCAATCCATCTAACCATCATCCATCATCCATCCATGATCTATATATTTTGAGTTTTCATTCGCTTTTTTTGTTCGGATGAAACGGATATCCAGCGGGTGCAAGTACAAAGCCACCCCTACTCCTCGATTAGGTGAAATCCAACCCTTTATCAATGTCATTACATCAATTGACTGGGATGAAGAAGTTTCTTTCTTTAGGCATCACGAAGATAGGTATTTCTCAAGGTAACAAAAATATAAGCATATACATTTTATTTCGCGTCTACATTTCTATGCTTTAAATCTAACTATGACTATTATTTTTGTTATTAATACAGTCAAAGGAAGAATCGGTGTAACATGATACTTGCTCAACTCCCATGCCATCTGCCTTAATTGACCTTCACTATTGTTAACACTTGAACATGTGCTTTATTCAGTTAAACATTTTGCATTCTTAGGGTTTGTTTTTCTGTTTTTCACTACGTAATTATTTTTGTAAATCTTATCCTTTCATCATGTTTTCATTACTTACCCTTATCTTTTGAGTTGGATTAAAATCTTCATTATGTGTTCATATCAACATATTGATGTCGACCTAAGAATTATTCAAGTATAATTTTAAAAGTGTCATTTGCTTATTCAAATACTTAATTCTGGGACAATGCACAGGTCTTAGCTAGTACACTATTTAAGAGATAAAAGTTCCATGACTCCATAGGCATAGTTTAGGGCCTGATCTTATAAGCAATATAAAGAATAATTTTAGAAAGAAAATTAATTCATTTAATTGATCAAGATGTACACTAATGCTCGTATTCATATGGTTTGCACGTCTCAAGAAGAAGGATGCCTTTGGCATCCAGGAATCACGGACCAACCTAGGCATAATGAATATAATGGCTTCAAGAAATCTCTTTTTGTCCTATGAATTTGAAGGTGTACGAAGTCTCATATTAGATTTTTTTATGTATAAAATTAGAACGCTCTTTATATACAAACTAGGGATTTACGATCCCAGGTAAGGTCATTTCAGGATCATGGTATACTTTTTTATCTACTGTAATATTATAAACTGCATTAATACTGTTGCATCCTGTCGAGATAAATCTAGCCCATTCATCTGTTACCACTTACATATATTGGATATTTTAAGAATTAAAGCGTATTCCTCGTGTTTGAAGTGGTGTTGGAAACAAACTTTAACTTTAAGATTGGGCAACGTATGAAAGACCTTTTCAAAGCACATATTCCTCCAGGGGGACATTGGGACATGGACATAAAGATCAAAGTTGCAATTATACATGCTTGTAAAGAACTCAAATGTGCCAACAGTATGATAATATGCTATGATGACAATGTTGCGGTTATCATTAATCAAGAAGGAAATCCTTCGAGACCTATGGGGCATATTTCATACCAATTATGCTCAATATCATTTGGAAAACCTTGACAACACTCTGTGCCATAACATTCTAATCCACGTGGGTCATACTCCACATCACAAGAAAGAAGGAGAATATACCAAAACTGCATAAAAAGATGAGAAAAAGGACATGAGGTTTGTAACACCCAACCCCTCTCTGGTCACAAGCAATTACCAGGAATTATTTGAAGAATTAATAACTAGCCCTATGGCATGTGAAAAGCTTCCCAAGAACTAATCCATTATAAGAGTGATCCACAACAAGCACGTTTAACTATGGAGTTCTTAAGAATATGCTCCCCAAAAGGAAATGTGCAAATTTGGTGATATAAAATAGTCATATCAAATCATTTAGACATTTCCTTAACTGCACCTTGGGGTATTAGAACTAGTTTGCATCTTCCCACTACCAATAATATCGGAATGTATAAGAATAACACGGATAAAACCTTTTTGTAATGGAAAGTAGCAAAGGAAATATGAACCATATATTCTTCAATTGCTCAAATATAAGTAATGCTAGGACTAATGTGTTCAAGTAGTTGAATACACAACCCTTAGCAATAAACTTAATGAGATTGCACACATGACTATTCAAACGGACAATAAAAAGAAAGATTTAAAAAAACACTCATTGTTGAAATTGTTACAATACATTACAATCTTTGACTAGAGAGAAGTTCTACAACCTCCCCTCCCCCCCCCCCCATCCCCCCCCAAAAAAAAGGCAATCATGATGTTGTAATTACAAATATAAAGCGCAACTTCAAACAAAACTTGCCTAGGATCTGAAGGTTTTGGTGGCTACTTTATAACAAGTACTTGGTGGGTGACAACTAAAGATATGTGCAGCAATCAAGGACATTTTTACAATAGGCAAACTCCTTAGGCAGGTGAATGCAACTACACTGGCCATGATTGCGAAGGTATACTGATCATGATTCTAAATGTGCAAAATCAAGGACCTATAGCAAGTTGTAATCCTATGTACAAATGCATGACCAAATTAATTTGTAAAAGGTTAAAGCCAGTTCCATCATATTTAATAGATGAATCTCAGGGAGCGTCCATTGCTAGAACGTCGATGTTACACAACTATCTGATTTGTAAGGATTTAGTTAAAATGAATTACATGAAAGGGTTTTCTCCTTCATGCATCATGAAAATTGATTTATAAAAAATCTATGATGCAATGAGATGGGAGTTCATGGAGAGGATTTTAGTTGGTTATGGATTTTTTAAAATTTTTTATACAAAGAATTGTGGTTTGCGTCTCTACTTCTATGTTATCTGCCAAGATAAATGGGGTCCCTCATGATCTTTTTTTTTTCTTTGGGGGAGGGCAGAAGCAAACAGGGTTGAGAAAGGCTGACCCTATGTGGAGGTGAAAAGAGTCCTCCCACTTGGAGGAGATTGGGGATAAGGAAAACAAGTTAAATCCCCTGAGTAGGGAGTAGATATGGGAAAATCTAACTGTTTTGTTTGTATAAAATACCATATATGGAATTGACTTCACAAGGTTTTATGAATAAATTTCAAGGTATGGTAGTGAATCTGCACAAAAAGGAATCACACACATTCGTATGCACGTGCACACATAGATACATACATGCATACATATGCGTATCTCTCTATCCCCCTCGGCCCCTCTCTATAAATTTGTCTATCTATCCCCCGTCTCTCTCTCTTTTATCTCTCATCTCTTTTTCTCTGTGCATGTGCATATATATATATATATATATATATATATATATATAT
>JACYFF010031955.1:55341728-55358202 GCA_017589665.1 Selenicereus undatus
ACATACATATATATATATATATATATATATATATATATATATATATATATAAATATATACACACACACACACGCACACACACAAACACATATACATATACATACACACACATACACACACACACACACACACACACAAACACAAACACACACACACACACACAAACACATATACATATACATACACATGCATATACATACACACACACACACACACACATATAGACACACATATGCACACAACACTAGGGTGGGAAATCACATGCATTGTGTACAGATGAGCTTGTATTTGTGAAGTGTATTATAATTTAATTGCTAACAATATTAAAAGATGTGAAAATTCAGTTATTATACCGTTAAAAACTTTAGTTAACAGTGAATATACCATTATTTGTATTAGATGATATTGAATGTATATATCATTGTCATTGTACAATACTACAACCCCAAAGGAAAATGATAAATTCAATCATGGGTTAAATGAATTCAATTTCGATAAGTTGAACAAAAATAAATTGGAAAGAACTTTCACTTAAAAGAAATAAGTTTACAGAACTCCAATACAGATAATTTTTGAAAAATAAATTGAAAAAATTAGGCCTAAATCAAAGGGAAATCAAATCTTACATATAGGTTGTCCAAGATATATACATTTATAATTAGTTTTAAATTTTGATTAACTTGCAGTATACTATTGTATTGATAATTTGATATGAAAGTTATCATGACATGTTGAAAGAATAATATGTACGATTTTTCCTACTTTAATTGGGGTTTGGCTCCTCTATCATTACCCCCAAGATAGTGCAAATTTAAAGTTGACAAAATCAATAGGTGACACATGCAATGAAATTGGGATATAAGTGTAGATGAATTGGGCAAGAGCTATGTTTATTGTAAAGGCAAAAACTTTAAAAATCCCTCAACTTTAGTTCAAGTCCTAAAAAATTACCAAATTTTATAAAGGGTCTAAAAAATAAACTTTAATATTATGTATAAATAATCATCAAATTTCATGTTGTGCCCATATCTTACTAATTTAAGAAATTTGTACTTATTTTTATTTTCTTGAGTAAAATAATTTCTAATTTTTTTAAAAGACAAAAAGAAGGGGAGGAAAAAGTTTTAATTTATTAGGGTATGTAACATGATATCTAAAATAAATTAGGGTTAAATATATCATTAAAATAGGCGAATTTTAGTATACAACGATGATAAACACAAAAAAAAGAAAAGAGAGTATGCTCAATGTCTGTACATCCTACAATATAAATAACATTTGACAATAACGTAGTATTCTACCAGCAATTATAGCCTACTAATTGGACCAAAGATTTTGTCTATCTTTTTGTAGATACTATCACAGTTGAACTCCTCTAATATTATCCTCTTTCAAGCACAATGAATTAAGTTAACCATGAGCAGTAATTAAATATGTTGTTAATTATCCTCCCAATCTTTTCCTCCTCTTTTTTGTCCTCTAAAATCCTTAGGAATTAATTACACCCAAAAATTAAAAAAAGAAAAATTTCTTTATTTAGCACCTTGTGGCATTCAATATAGAGTTTGGTAATAATTTTCATCAAATATGAAAGCTTACTGATCTTTTAAACCTTTTTGTTTGTTTTTTTAGAGATGTTTGGAAGAAAGTGAAAAAAATTTTAAAAATTTTTTCCTTAAAAAAATTCTTCAAATGGGAAGAGGATAGATTATATTGAAATTTTAACTCTGCCCCTCAAAAGTATTGCTTCAACAATAAAATTACGAAAAAAAAAACCCTTAGTGTACTATTGCCCATAATAGTAACTCGTGTTGAAAAATTTTCATGTTGATGCAAATTTTACTGAAATGTCACTATGCTTGGTTAAAATCAGAGATAAAATTGTTGAACAAAATGACGAGATAACTATTTAATGATAAAATTTCCTTAATAGCAAAACTCCTTGCTTAAAAGAGACTCAAGTTCTTACAAAACGTTTATAGCCAAATACCCTACATTATGCCGAAATCATAATTAGGGGATCATGTTATTAGAATATATTTGAAAGGTCCAATGTTTTGTGGAAACTATTTTAAGGGGACAGTTTACTATTTTTATTTTCATCTATCGTCCTAAACTTTTCATATTTGTGTATTTTATCCCAATACTTAAGAACTTACTTTCGAAATTCTATTTTTGTGCATGGATATTCTACTCAAAAGTACGACTCGAAGCCCCATTTCATCTAGTATCAGAGTCACGTGACAAAAAATAATTAAGATAATTAAGTTAATTATTAAGCTAATTAATTGCGTTTAATGCTTGACGTGCTGAGTAGCGTCTCTGTAGTTGTTCGCAAGTGCTGGTTGGGGTCTGTTGTGCTCGTATGCAGGTTGTGCCTTTTTTTGGAGTGATGGCAGATGCTTAACGTGGAATGTTGAGGTACGTTCTTTCAGCTTTCTTTCAGTTTCAGCTTATTTGACACTGTTTTGTCCTCTTCGCATGCTTTGCAAGCGCTTGCCTCTATTAAACTTTTTCTCAAAACCTTTTCGTGGGTCTTCCGGAATCAACCTCTCTATGGGTAGGAATACCGGTAGAGGTAAGGTTGCCTACAGTTGGATCTCCCCAGACCCCGCGAAAGCGGGACCCACACTGGGAGGTGTTGTTGTTGTTGTTGTTGTTGTAATTGCGTTTAATGCTTGAATCATCTTCTACTTGTCCTGCTCCTAATTATTCACATATTGTGCACTCACCAAAAGGAACCACTTTAGTAGTACTACAATTAAACTATATTGCTGATATAGTTTTAAAATTAAAAGTAGAATTTGCAAAAATTAAAACTAAAGTTAAGGAGACAAAGAAGTAATATTTGTAATCCATCTGTCTTTAATCAACGAAATTAGACATAGTGAAAAATCTAATTTAAGTATTAATACTTCATTTTAGCGTATATATCATTTCCAAAACCTTAAAAAAAATTATTTCATTTGGGAGATATAAAAATCCAAAAAGAGGTAGGAGAAAACTCAAGTAAAAAAACATCTGAAAAGGCAGAGAAAGAAGAAGATGATAGAATCTAAGCAGTATCATCTTGAGAAATTATACAATATATTTGATAAAGAACAAAATCCAGAAGAATTAAATAAAATATGGGTGCCACAGTTGAAAAACAAGGTGTATTATCAGATGATAATGAAGACACAAATAATGTCCAGTTAGAAGAAGAAATATATCAGTAAATGAACCTAATTAAACTATAAGATCTAGTGGTTGTTTCCTGAGAAGTGATTAAGAGAAAACTTGATAATAAATATGGAAAATTGGTGATTAGAGCTAAAATCAATGAAATTGGCAAAGAGCTTAACATCGATGAATTTGAATCCAACTTTTTTAATGAAGTACTTCTAAGACCTAAAGAATTTAGTGAATCATCTAGAAGAAGTACTCATTTTATAAGACCTAAGTCTGTTCGAGTAGGAGGTACAACCAATTTTTCCTTTCAGCTCATCCCAAGGAAAACCACATCCTAAGAAATTGGCCTTGCCCCAATTAACCAATCATGATGCATCTCAAACATCAATAGATCCCGTAATAGAGAAGAAATATTTGAGCATTGGAAGGCAATATGAATAGTTTCCTAAACTTGAATACCAAATGGTATGCTAGGAATTTCCTAAAATATATCAAACATAGTTTTATCGGCATTGTAGCTGACTGGAATGACTCATTTGATGAAGAAGGAAAAAAATGTATTAAGAATGATGGAAACACCACCAACTATGTTCAAAAAATTATATAAGAAAAGCAAATTCATCCAAGCAAAACTTGATTCCAAAGAAAACGCTAGAGAATGGCAAATGAAGATTAATAATATAGAATTATAGGATATGAGATATCTGAAGAATTATATTGCTAAATTCAATTAATATTATTATAAAATTGGGCATAATGAAACCTTTGTTTTATAACAAATTACCAGATCCGATCAATTCTACAATCAATTAAAAATACATTGTATGACTTGAAAAAACAAATACCATTGATATGCTTATTACAACAATCTCTTATTTAAGAAATGAGTCAATGATCAATGTCTTGATCTCCAAAAGAAAACGAAAAAAGAAGAAGCAGTCTCTAACATGTTGGGATAATCCTTACGATTGGGGCAATGAACCTGAGAAAAGAAGAAAAAGAAAATTTTGTAAGTAAAAGAGCTTTAACAAGCAAATGAAGGAAAATAAGAAAGTGTTATAATAAGCCAGGACCCAAGAGACGATGATTTTTTGTAAAAGTCGCTTATTGTCCTGTAGGAAAAAACAAATGCAAGTGTTGGACATGCGAAGAAGTAGGGCATTATGCTAACGAATGCAAAAATAGGAAGAATAAAAAGCTTATTGAAACTTTGGGTGATCTAGATTATTTTAACCTTAGCAAAGCAGAAACACTACATCTAGCCTAGAAAAACAATAAGAAAATTGTTGAGATTATACTAGAGAATGAATATGAAAAGAGTGATTATGAACAAACTAAGTACATGGAGGAAAGTAGTTCAATTAGTCTTAGCGATCTTATAGGGGAAGAATTTGTTTTAGATAATGAGAATGAAGATGTCAAAGGAGATTGTGACCTTCTTATAATTTAGAAAGAAATTATCTATAAAAAATCTATCTTTGAAATAAGGAGTAAGTACGTAGGCAAAATGATGGAAGGAGATCTAAAAATAAAAGATTGGGAGTATGATGTAGGAGAAGTCAATCTCATTAATTAGAAAAATATCCTTAAGTATAACAAAGAAAGAAAGTATAGGTATATCCATATTCGAAGTGCGCAATATCAAATTACTCTATTACAATATTATGACAAATATATTAATCTTCATGCTTTGCTTTATAATATCAGGCATACCAAATTTAATAATCAATTATCACAAGGATTAAGACCAATTTATGTAATGGATCGGTACAATTCAATTGTTGACCTAGATATTATGTGAGCCTAAAAGATGACTTTGCCAAAAACTTCCTATCCCTTAGGATAAAAAGAGTTGGAATGGACATGAAAAGAGGAGGTTATGCACTAAGAATATTTTGGAAAATAATCCACAAATTAGATAATATCATAGAACCAAAGACTAAAGACAATAATGATAGAGGCAGAAAAATTTGAAAGTCCTACTCCATTATAAAAAATTCAAAGGATAAAGTCCAATCCTAAGAGATAAAAATTAATATGTCATGGATATCTAGTGTAAGATCCTAGAAATTCCTATAATTATAAATATTCATTTTTTTGATGTGGATCAATCTAAATGGCTTGAGCTCGCAAGACGGTTAGATTTTATGAGTAATTCAAGGGTGCAATTTTAGGAGTTAGTTTAAGTTAATCCAAGCAAAAACAATACTTAATTTTTGATTCCTTGCACCCATAAATTTAGCAAAATTCAAATAAAAATTATTTTGTGCATGTGAAAGCTTTTTCAGCAAAACCCTCTCCCCCAAGCTGCGTGTTTATTGAAAAAACTTTAAACTATTTTCCCTCTCTTTCCTTTTTCATCTTCCTCCAACTCTCGCCCTCCTTCCATTAAACCCTAATGCTAGAGAGTTCCCCTACCACCCTTAATGAGCCCATGAACACCTCGCACTCTCTCTCTTCCTTACGTTTCTCTCTCTCTCTTTCGCTCTTTCTCTCTCTAACTCTCACACTTTCTCTCTCTCACAACTCTCTCTCTCTCTCTCTCTCTCTCTCTCTCTCTCTCTCTCTCTGTGCCATGCTCTCTCTCACCTTGCAGCCATTGTGCCACCCACTGGCACTGCCACCACCATCAGCATCTCCCCCTCTTGCTACCACTGTACCAACTGCCCAGCCACCCTCCTTCTCTCCTTCTCGGTTGGGTATGGCTAGGGTTTATGAAAACCTTAATCCAACTTTTCTTTTCTTTTAATTTATTTTCATAAACCTTCATTAAGATTAATGAGTCTGAGCTTTTTGTAATGTTTCCTTTAATTTTCACATTTAAATTTGCTTGAGTTGAGGAATTAAAATACTCCAAGCCTCCTCCGTTACCCTTAAACTCTTTCAAGGTAAAGTTTTGATCTTTAAATAGCTTGGATGGAATTAGAGGGATGAGATTAGTGATGGAATGAAAAAGATATTGTATGATTGTATTATGAAAACTTTGGGCAATGGGCGATAGGATTTGAGACAAAAACATGGGGAATTATTGCCTCTGTTATAGTCAAAACATACGTTAACATTGAAAAACCACAAGTTAATATTGGCTTGTTGTAAACTTGTGAAAATTATAGGGTTTACATACATAGAAGTCTTATATATCGAAAATTTTGAATTGTGCTAATTGGAATTAAATTCAGAAAGTTATGGTGGAAATACAAAGACTGCACTAATCAGGATTGTACTGAGATAGTTTGGGAATTTAGCTAAATTCAAACTTATTAAGGCTAGAATATGTTAATTCCCTTAAAACAAAAGTTAGAGCAAACGAACTAACATTTCTAGAATGGGCTTAATCTCAAAAATCCGACATCTAGATTGTGAGTTATGCGCCTATAGATGTTGGACCTAAATTCTATCCCTAATCTGGAAGGTTCATATAAGGGTTTAATTAAAGAGATAAAATTTCAAAAATTAACAAAAATTAGTTTGGGAAGTCTAAATTAATAATTGTGCATAGAAATAGGTTTCCAAGTGATTTATGGGTCATAGTTGATTAAGTTCAATTTTGAGCTAAGCATAAATGTTAACAAACTGCTTTTGGAAATTGGATAGGCCCAAGTTAGAAACTTGGGCCCAAGTTAGAAACTTGAGCTCAAGTTTAGGCACTGCATTTTTGTTAGGTAACAATCATGCCCTAGCTCTTCTAAACATCCCTTTAAAATGTACTTTGTGTGAATTATCTTTTAAGTTGATTTGACTTGATGTTCGGGGGACCTTGTTGAATAAACCGATGTGTTGTCGGTGCTTGATTGCTATCAGTAAAGCTTGGTATAAAATCTTGAAATGGCTTGAATGTACTTTTAAATAATTCAAACCTCTATTAGGTCGAGATGGGCAGTTGCAAGTTTGGACAAATGACCTACTCTCAAGTGCTGATAACTAAATAAATGAACTGGGTGAGATGAGGAAGGCTTGCTCCCGATCATAAGAATGCCTTATAGCCTTTCCGGGGTATTTGCATACATGGTTAGCAACCACGTGCTATTTTATTGAACTATCAACAACCATCCAATTGACAGTAGACCATGAACTGGATAAGCGGCTCATCTAAACCAAATGCAGGCCATGAGACCCATTGAGATTGCTCGCCCTTACCTTGCAAAGTGAACTGAGAAAGACTTATATGAACTTAGGGGTTTAGGACGGGTTGGTTGGGCACAATTTATGAATAATTGAGTTATCTTCTCCATCTCTAGCACTGTTTGAAATGGATTTAAGAATCGTTTTGACTATTACGGGTGGTTGTTACTGAGCTCCGTCTCATTCCTTTAAATGTTTTGTTTTTCAGGTGATGATCATGAGCATGGGAATGGGACACCATTTTAGAGCAAGGTTATTGACACATATAACCTAAGAGCTAATGTCATGAACAAATTCCTTGGATTAAATGCCTTATTCAAACTTATTATGCTTTGACTTAACTCCTTTAGTTTGACTTTAGCAATTTTCTGTGATACTGAGCCTTGTGTTCCTTAAGAGGAAATGCAGCAGTAATGCCCTGTTAAGTTGTCAGCAGCCACTTAGGGTTAATATTAGTAAATAAATGGAATTAGAATTTTGGGGGCGTTACAAAGTGATATCAGAGCACCGGTTTATAGACCTACAAACTTGCTTGGGAATGTTGTAATCCAAAATAAAGAGTTTAAAACCTATAGATTTAAGAATTGTGTGGAGAGTGAGTGTAGGATGGGAAAAGGGGTGCATGTATCTGTATAAATGTATTCGAGTATATGTCTTAATTGTAACCATTTGTGTATAGGATGAATGGCACGCAACATTGTCCTTGCTGGGGGGTCTTTGTCTCCATGAGAGTATAACTAAGAAACTTGGAGTGACATGGTTGAGCATGTCTAGTAAGTTGAGGTGGCCATAGATAGGTATCTAGATGATGTGCCTAATAGTTGCTTAAGACTTGGGAAAAATCAAGCTCTTTTGTTGCTCTTGACCCTCCAAGGTGACCCAAAATGGCACTATTGAATTAATGAGCTACACCCTAAGATTCGAGTGTTTCGTAATTGGAGGAGGTGTTATTGGTGTGAATTTAGCAGAGTTAGTTGATCATCTACTTGAGGTGGACCCATATGACCAACCCACTACGCCTATAACCCAAGAGGAGACCGCACCATCCGTTGATGAGGAAGAGATTGTGAGTTCCACCCCTAAGGAACCCAAACAGCTTAGGGAGGACAATGAATATAGGGAGGATGAAGAACCAAAGGAACATAAGGACCCTGGGAAGGAACCCATAGAAGATGAGGACCTTGAGGAGGAACTCATGGAGGATAAGGACCACGAGGAGGCCCATGGAGGATGAGGACCCCAAGGAGGAACCCATAGAGGATGAAGACCCTAAGGACTATTGAAGGATGAAAATCCTAAGGAAGAGTAAGTGGAAGATGAAGATCCTGAAGAAGTAAACCTAGATGAGGGACTACAAGGAAAACCAGTGGAAGAACCTGAGCTTGAAATTGCATTTGCACTTGCAACTAAGTCTAAACCTGAACCTAAAACTACTTATTGGAAACAGGGGAGGTGTGGTAGGATGTGTCCGGGGACATGTATATTAGATGCTCCTAGGAAGTAGATGTTGGATGATGCTTAAAGCCAATAATGTTATATTTTAAAGATTGTACTGTTTTTCTCGTTGTTAGTAGAGTTGGAACTGAGGAAGTTACCGAATTGCTTGTGTAATGGAAATAGTGGTGTGATAAACATTTATCACTTCTGGTATATGCATTGAATATATTTATTAAGTTTACATGGGTGCAGTTGCTTACATGATTTTTTAAGAACTGTGTGTTTGATCTAAAGATGAAAACTAGTGATGTTAATGAAGTGTGTATGAGACATGTGGTTATGTGCGATAAGAACTTAGCCGTGTAAGTGCTAGGCTAATTGGTCAATATGAATGATACAAATCGATACGACTATGAATCTTACTATAAGTCTGTGCATGGTGATGTAAATCAAGGAGGATTTTAAAGTGTTATAAAATACACGTCGCTAACTATTAGGAATGAAACTAAACTTGATTAGTTTCCAAATCAAGATGTCGGGAATCAATGGAGGATCTCAAACCGGACTCCATCCGAATGAAAGGGCCTATGTTAATAAGGAGAACACTATGGCTAGCTTGAGGGAGAGATTGGAAGACCTTCGGCCTAGAAATGGGGGTGAGATTCTTAGCAATGTTATGAGACCAACCCACCAACTGGAATGGACTTCTCAAACCGCCTGCTTCTAGAGCTGCTACAGAAGTAAGGGGATCAAATGCAATAGCAAAATGAACACCTCCAGAAGATGGTGGAGGTAAAGGAAAAGAAGATAGGGGAGGATAACTCATGAATTTTTAAGAGGCTTGCTACCCATAACACACCAAAGTACAATGGTGCCCCTAACCCTTAAGCATTTGAAGATTAGATTCGAGGCATGGAGAAGTTGTTTGATGTTCTCCAGTGTCCTAAGGAATGGAGGGTGATGAGGCCAACCTTTGTTGAGTTACTATAAGGGAAAGACAGTATTAGCCTGGATTTGGGTGGAATAGGTTTAAGGACTTACTCAAGAACTGTTTCTACCCAGTATCCCTTCAGAAAGCCAAGAAGAACGAATTTATGCAAGTACAACAATGGAAGATGAGTGTGCTAGAATATGCTTCCAAATTTATGGAACTCTCTCGCTTTGCCCCTACCTTAGTGGTAGATGAAAAATTGAAGATGAACCTTTTTGAGGTGGGGCTTAACCTAAACCTCAAAGAAAGGATGTCAGTGCGTCAATATGTTTCCTATGAGGATATGTACAACACAGTTGTCAATATGGAAAGGGCAATAAAGGAGAAGAATGAGTATTACAATGAGTAGCGAAGGAATCCAAAGAAGGGGGACCAGAGAGAAAATCACCACTTTCAGAGTCAACACAAGAAGTCCCAGATGAGCAACTACAATAACAATAATTTGCATACTGGGCAGCGGGCTAATAACCGGCCTAGGGTGACCTGCAATGCCTGTGGGAAGCCAAGGCACTACGCACCCAAGTGTCGTACCAATAGGAGATGTTACCACTGTGGAAGCTCTTTACATCAGGTGAGGAATTGGCCACATCCATCACCCTCTACTAATTAGAGGCATAGAGGACGATAGCCACACCAATACTATCAACATAAGGGTGGGCAAGTAGCAAACCCGAACAAACAACCCTGCGCCCCCCAGCAGAACGAACCGAGACCTCACAACCAACCACCCTGGAACACTGGACGCATGGTCTATGTGATGCGAAGGGAAGAAGCCGAAGATGCTTCTAACGCGGTGGCTGGTATTTTCTCTTTCAAAACTCAACCTGTTGATATCCTATTTGACACTAGTGTTACACATTCTTTCATTTCTGTTAAGTTAGTTGAGGCATTATGGCTAACTCCAACATCTGGTCTATTACCTATGGCCCTTCTTGATGGGAAGAGAGTGATGTGTGATGAGTTATACATAGATTGCCCTATCCAAATTGATGGTTATGAGTTCCTAGCAGACTTGTACAAATTTGGGTTAACTGATTTTGATGTGATCTTGTGTTGGATTAGTTATCGAAATACCAAGCACAAATAAATAGTCCTAAACAGAATACTACCTTAAGAGTGCCTAAGGGCAAAAAGGTAATTCATAAAGGGCAGGTCCTAAAGTGTGGAGTGAGACTTGTCACAATAACTGAAGCCCAAAAGCTATTAGGATAAGGTTGCGAGGGGTTCTTATGCAATGTGGTAGATACTAAAACCCTTGAGCCATCCCTAAAGGACATCCCAATAGTTTATCCTGATGTCTTTCTGAGGAGATCCCAGGTATGTCACCACCTAGGGAGGTAGAATTCTACATTGACTTGGTGCTAGAAGTAACCCCTATCTCCAAATCCCTTTATCGGTCAAGCTCAAAGAGCTAAAAAGCTCAGCTTGACGAGTTATTAGAAAAAGGCTATGTTAAACCAAGTACGTCTCCATGGGGAGCCCCAATGCTATTCGTGAAGAAGAAGGATGGAACCTTGAGGTTATGTATTGATTATAGGAAACTTAACAAGATAACCATCAAGAATCACTATCCTTTGCCTCAGAACAGATAACCTCTTCGACCAGTTAAAGGGCTTTTGGACTTTTTCTAAAATAGATCTTCGATCTCGCTACCATCAACTCTGTATCAAGGAGGATGACATACCAAATACGGCATTCTGCACTCGATACGGTGACTATGAGTACGTAGTGATGTCTTTTAGGCTTCCCAATACCCCAGCCTCATTCATGGTCCTTATGAATAGAGTCTTTAAACCTGATTTGGATCAATTTGTAGTAGTGTTCATAGATGACATATTGATCTACTCTAGGACACCAGAGGAACATACTCATCACTTAAGGACAGTCTTAGAAGTGATAAGGAAAAATGAATTGTACGTGAAGTTAAAGAAGTGTGAGTTTTGGTTGGAAAAAATGGCATTTTTAAGGCATGTGCTGTCCAGAGAAGGTATCTATGTGGATCCTCAAAAGATAGAAGCTATAACATAGTGACCTATACCTAAGAATGCAACTAAAATGAGGAGTTTTCTGGGATTGGCAACATATTACTGCAGAATTATTCAGAACTTCTCTAAGATCACAACATCCCTCACTAACTTGACAAGGAAAGCTACTAAGTATGAGTGGACTGACAAGTGCAAGAAAGCCTTTCAAGAGCTTAAGAGGAGATTAACTAGTGCATTTGTATTGCCATTACCCACCATTGGCGAGAATTTTGTGGTATATAGTGATGCATCTAAAAAGGATTAGGTTATGCGCTGATGAAAAACAACCATGTCAAAAGTTACGCCTCCTGGGAATTAAAAACCCATGAGCATAACTATCCAACCCCTAAGTTGGAACTAGCGGTAGTGGTATTTGCATTGAAAATTTGGAGGCATTATTTATACAGGGTGCACTGTGAGATCTTTACTAACCACCAAAGTCTAAAGTACATGTTTTCATCAAAGGACCTGAACGTCAGGCAAATCAGATGGTTAGAATTCCTTAAGGATTATGATATAAACTTCTAGTAACAGCCAGGGAAGGCAAATGCAATAGTTGATGCATTAAGTTGTAGGCCATACCTGACCCTTAGCTACTTATTAGCATTACCCAGAGACTTATGCAAGGATTTTAAGAAGCTAGAGATCAATGTGGTGACAAAGAGGGACAAACCCATGCTTTATACCACAAAGGTACAGCCCACTCTTATTGAGGAAATTTGAACAGCCCAGAACGCTGGCCCGCAACTAGAAAGGATCAAGGCAGAAGTGCTAGCAAGAAAGACACCTGGCTTCGTGATCCATAAAGATGGAACCTTAAGGTTTCAAAATCAGGTATCTTTCCCAGCTGTGGAGGAACCTAAGAAGAAAATTCTAGATGAGGGCCACACCACCCCACATTCTATAGACCTTGGGGAAACAAGCTGTATAAGGACTTGAAACAGACCTTCTGATGGAGAAATAGGAAATAAGAGGTAGCCGACTATGTAGCTAAGTATCTAACCTATCAGTGGGTGAAAATGGAACACTAAAGACCTGCAGGACTCTTACAACCATTGAAGGCTCTTGAGTGAAAATCAAACTTAGTTTATAGGATTTTATGTTGGGCTTACCACCCACTCAAAGAAAGAATAATGGAATTTGGGTCATCATAGATAGACTTACAAAGGCGGCACATTTTATAGCAATGAGAAACACATGGAAACTAGATCAATTGGCCTATGCCTATTTAGAGAAGATCCTTCGATTACATGAGGTACTAAGTTCTATAGTTTCATACTAGAACACCATATTTCAATCCAAATTCTAGTAGAAGCTATAAGAGGTGTTTGGGACGTTACTACACTTTAGTATAGCCTTCCATCGAGCTACAGATGGACAACCTGAGCGAACGATTCAAACACTGGAAGATATGTTACGAGCTTGTGCTTTGGACAAGCAATTGGCACTGATCAAGTTCTCCTGCAACAATAATTACCATTCTAGTATTGGAATGGATCCTTATGAAGCATTGTATGGTAGACGATGCAGAACCTACTGTGATAGAAACAGATTAAAGATGCATTGACCATTGGACTTGACCTAACCCAAGCTACTACCCAGAAGGTCAAGGTAATCTAAGAACGAATGAAGGCAGCTCATAGCCATCAGAAAAGCCAAGCGGATAGAAGGCGTAAGCCTCTAGAGTTTGAGATAAGAGACCATATTTTCCTTAAGGTGTCCGCAACCAAGGGCATCATGGGATTTGGTACGGCGGGCAAGCTTAGCCAAGGTATGTCGAGTCATACCCCATCATTTAATGAGTTAGGAAAGTGGCATATTGATTAGAACTGCCACTAGAATTACCAAAGGTTCATAATGTCTTCCATGTATCATAGCTATAAAAGTATATTCCTGACCCCAACAAAACCCATGCAACTTTAAGAAGACCTACTATGCTAGGTGCAACTAATCCGCATCTTGGATTGAAGAGCAAAACAGCTCTGCAAGAAAATAGGACCACTAGTGAAAGTCCTTTGGGCCAATCATGAGATATCGGAAGTGACCTGGGAACTAGAACAAGAAATGCAACCCAAGTACCCTCACTTGTTCGACTAATCAGGTGGATGTGAAGTTCCAAGGATGAAACTTCCTTTAAGGGGGTAGAATGTAAAGCCCCTGATGTTCCTATAGTTATAAATATTCGTTGTATTGAAGTGGACCAACCTAGATGGCTTAAGCTCGTAAGATGGTTAGATTTTATGCGTAATTTAAGGATGTAATTTTAGGAGTTAGTTTTAAGTTAATCCAAGCAAAAATAATATTTAATTTTTTTTGCTTGCCCCCAGAAATTTAGGAAAATTCAAATAAAAATTATTTTGTGCAAGTGAAGTTTTTTTTCAGAAAACCTTCTATCCCAAATCATGTGTTTATAAAAAAATATTTTCCCTACCTTTCCTTTTTCATCTTCCTCCTCCAACTCTCTCCCTCCTCCCTTAAAACCCTAAATCTAGAGAGTTTCCCTACCACCTGTAATCAACCCACAAACACCTCACACTCTCTCTCTTCCTCATGTCTCTCTCGCCTCTCTGCGCTCTTTGTTTCTCTCTCTCACTCTTACACTCTCGCTCTCTCCCATGGTTCTCTTTCTCTCTCTCCTGCTCTCTCTTTCTCACCGTACAGTAACCGTGCTGCCCACCGACGCTGCCCCCTTCTGCTGCAGCTAGCATCTGCACCAGCAGCCCAACCACCTTCCTTCCCTTCTCTTGGTTGGGTATGGCTAGGATTTATGAAAACCCTAATCCAAATTTTCTTTTCTTTTAATTTCTTTCCATAAAACTTCATTGAGATTAATGAATTTGAGTTTTTCTTTAATGTTTGCTTTGATTTTCATATTTAAATTTGCTTGAGTTGAGGAATTAGAATACTCCAAGCCTCCTCTTTTATCCTATAACTCTTTCAAGGTAATGTTTTGATCTTTGACCCTCATAATTGTTTAACTTGGATTGGATTAGAAGGATGGGGTTAGTGGTGGAATGAAGAGGACATTGTATGCTTGCATTACAAAAGCTTTGGGCAATGGGTGATAATATTTGAGACAAGAACTTAGGGAATTATTACCACTGTTACAGTCAAAACATAGGTTAGAAACACAAATTGATATTGGCTTGTTGAAAAATAATGAAATTCATAGGGTTTATAGATCTAGAAATCTTCTATATCTGGAATTTTGAATCATGCTAATTGGAATTAAATTCAGAAAGTTATGGTGGAAATACGGAGGCTGCGCTAATTAAGATTATACTTGGACAGTTTTGGAATTTGGCTAAATTTGAACTTATGGTAGTATGTACACTTTGGTCAGCTCTGCTATTCCTAGCTCTGTCACCCGCCGTCACCTTGAACGTTGCTGCCTCGGTCAAGGCCCTCTTCTCCATGCCTCAAATCATGTCCTGTTGCTTCTCTTCTCTGAGGATCATTGAATACACCTTGTTTAGGTTAGGAAGCAGCTCAATAATGAGCATATTAGATCTGACAATGCTAAATTGGGACATGTTAAGGCCCATAAGGAATTGATGAACTTTTTTGAACTCCTGATACTTGAACGAGCCGAAGTCTTTCACGCACTTGTAAATTGGCATCTGCAGGTATGCATCAAGCTCATCCCACAAAGTTTTGAGCTTGGTAAAATATTCACTCACACTAGAGGTTCCTTAATCTGTGAGTATGATTTCTCTTCTCAATTGGTGAATTCTGATTTTATTGCCCTGAGAGTATCGCTCTCTTAGATATGTCCAAATTTGACTTGCAATTTTTGTATATGTAATTGAACCGTGAAGCCTTTTGTCAATTACATTGTATAGCTACGCAATGACTATGGAATTACACTTCTCCCAGGCATGAACATATGGGGAAGATTAGTCTAGTTTTGTTATGTCAACATTCAAATCCAAATTTGGGTTTAGATTTCAATGCGTTAGTAACTACATGATCTCTAATTTGAATAGTTTTCACCATCCGAGATGATTGGGGATATAATGTTTCCCGGGCTATCTGAACTGCAAAGATAGTAGAAGGGTCTTGGATCATTGGAATCAATGGCTTCCTTTTCATTCTTGTCATCTTTCGCGAAATGGAGCTTATGCTATTTCATGTTAGGCTCTAATACCATGAAAAATTCTGTGCTTTGGAGAGAATTTGTGTTGTTAGCCCTCTCCTAGCCATTGCCCTTTATTTATTGATGAGAAAAAGATATAGTACTAGTCAAAGATTTGACGCAATCATACATAGGGAAGGAGTTGACTAGATACTACATACAAAAGTTGTAATACTCTACAAATATAAGCCTAACTAGATTTCCTAAATTTAATAGGTATCCTAATACCACCTCTAACGCATTATATATGAGCACAACAAAGTATTCTTAGTAAACTTAAACCACACCCACCCTCCTCTCTCTCTCTCTCTCTCTCTCTCTCTCTCTCCCTCTTTTCTTGTGTTACAGTTAATTACCTAGAAAAGTTTTTGGTCATGACTAGATCTGTATTTAATGTATGAAACTCTTCTACACTATTGGATTCAACTCGAGGCTTTCATTCTAATAGTCCTATAGTTGGGAAAACAAATTTTTATATTTCTTTGATATTGTATACATAATTAAATAGGCTAAAAAAATTGTATTCATAATAATATGAGATTTTAATCACACACACACACACACACACACACACACACACACACACACACACAC
>JACYFF010031955.1:55358212-55370092 GCA_017589665.1 Selenicereus undatus
CACACACACACACACACACACACACACACACACACACACACACACACACACACACACACACACACACACACACACATATATCTATTTTTGGGTTCTAAATTTGCGAACTTAATATCTGCTAACTTTGGTGGATTTTAATGCTAATGTGGCAGAGAATTATTGGCCATGAATTTAACATGTAGCTTGTACAGTCAAACACAACATCCAAGGCTTTAGAAGTGCCCCAAGAAATATTAATTCTATGATATGGAGGGATCCAATGCAACCAATAGTAATTAGGGTTAATTAGAATTAGTCACGTATTTGCATTGCTACTTATCTTTAGCTAATAAGCTACGCCAGATTTTTCATTGCTTTGTCATTTTCCTAGCTACTTCCTAAGCTTTGAATGTAAATAACTGTTATTTCTATGTACCTCTTTTGGATTCCACTCAATGCAAGCATAAACCCTAAAATTATAAATTTTTATCCCCACTCTTTCTCCTTTCTGTATCACTTCTCTTCATGAAAATGAACAATTATATATTCTAATAAAGCTCAATTTTATATGATAATGGTACCTTTGAGACCTCTGGTGATCTTTAATCATCAAGAAAAATTATTTTTTAATGTCCTATGTATGAAATCATATTATTAATATCTTAGCCAAAACTCTTAACATCACTAATGTTGAGGTTCCAAGCATTTTAGAGGCATTACGCATTTAATCTATTTGTAAGTTGATTTATGTATGAGCTTAAATGGCTACAATGCTAAATCACATCCTTATTGTTCCCTTTTCTTTTATCTTTTTTCTTCGAGAATGAATATACCGTATGTAAAATTGACTAATGGCTACATTTCTTTGTTTTCCTTATTTTTAAGAAAGAAGGATCCTCCTTATATACTATTTAATTTTGGGGTACACAGGATGTAAAGGCAACATATGAACAACACTCGGATGCCAAATGAGATGCTATTTGTTGATTTTTCATTTTAATTGTTCTCATTAAGTATAATATATGTAGTAAAATTGATTGTTGTTTATAATTTCGGATTATTTTTAAATTTAATATGTTTAGGATTTTGAGGAGAGGAGAAAGGGTGACATTGTACAGTATATACAAGATTTTACACATCTCGCATTAAAGTCTAGAAATATAAGGGGAACATATGAGGGTTATAAGATTTATCAGTATATTTTTGGAGAAAACATAAATAGTTATCAAGTGAATTAAGTATTCATTGATTCATTAATAAACTGTGTATTTGTAAATTTTTTTATATATATGTTAAAATTTATTGAAAAAATTGAGCAATTGTATTATTAAATTTTATATGTAAAACTCTATGAGGGAGTAAGGACAAGAGTTAGGACCTTAGGGGGGATTCAGAGGACTTCCCTATAGACATCATCAAGGCTCAACACTAAGCCCTTTTCTTTTTACTATGGTTATGGACGAACTCACTAGATGGATTCAAGATGGGGTACCTTGGTGCATGTTGTTTATGGATGACATAGTTCTTATTGACGAGACTAGGGGGTGAACTTCAAGTTAAAGGAGTACAGAGATTCCTTAGGGGCTAAAGGCTTTAGATTGAGTAGGTCTAAGACTGAGTACTTATAATGCAGATTTAGTGAGGGGAAGGTGGTATTGAAGATGAAGTGACCATCAGAGGTATGGCTATACCTAAGGTCAAAAGGTTTCGATATCTAGGCTCAATCATTCAAGAAGGAGAGGATATTGATGGAGACATTAACCACTGTATAAAGGTATATTAGCAAAAGTGGAAGAATGCCTCGGGGGTATTGTGCGATAAGAGGATTTCACTAAGATTGAATGGGAAGGTTTACTGTATGATTGTTAAACTAGCATTATTGTATGGTGTAGATTGTTGGCCTACCAAAAAGTGGCAGGGTTAGAGGATGGCAGTCGCTGAGATGAGGATGTTACGTTGGATGTGTGGTCATACGACATTGGACAGGATTAGAAATACAGTGATTAGAGACAAACTAGAAGTAGCACCTATAGAGAGAAGATGAAAGAACCTGGAGTCAGATGGTTTGGGCATATAAGGAGGAGTGAGGATGCACCAGTGAGGTGATGTGAGAAGATCGATCTTCCAGGGTGTAGAAGGGGTTGGGGTAGACCAAGGAAGAGCTGGAGCGAAGTGATTAGAAATTATTTGAAAACATTAGGGCTAACGGAGGATATGACCCAGGACTTGAAGCTTTGGAGATCTAGTATTAAAGTTACAGACTTTAGATAATGTGTTTCTTACCCTTACCTTAGTTCCCAATGGGGCTTAAAGTGCTGACACATAGAGTTGGCTTACACTCGTTGTGTGCTTCTAATCCTAGTGTATGCTTGTTTCATTTATTACGTGACTTGTCGACTTTTGCGGTGCATCGCGTTCTATTTTATTATCTACCTTATCTATTTGTTATCTTACCAAAGGATTTTCAACTATAAAATGTCTTTTCATACCTTTTTTGTGGGTCTATCGAAATTGGTCTTCCTGTGGGTAGTGATATCAACTAAGGTAAGACTATTACATCTGATCTTCCTAGACCCCGCAAAAGCGGGACCCACATTGGGAGGTTATTGTTATTGTTGTAGCATGATTTATCATTCCATGCCTATCTCCCTTTTTGAAGTGAAATAGCTCGACCGACCCAAGTGATTATCATTCAGGAATAGTCCAGTGTAAGAACTTTTCAAACAATTATTGTAACTATTTTGTGCATGTTAACTCCTTTAAATATGAACGACTTGCCTTTAAGTTACAATGTATTGATAAATTGATTTTGGAATTAATTATTTGAAGAGAGAAATGAAAGGTAGCTTTACTTCCCTATAAATAGTAATCAAATACGTGAGTTATGTTGCATTTATTCAATAATAACATATACAAGACTATGATTAGTATTGTGTTACATTGGTCACTTGCTAGATTTTGGCAATATTTTTTTAACCTGTCATAGATACAATAACAAACTAAAAAAACCCCCCCTAACTATCTCAATTGCCATTTGCCAGAATAAGTCAACTCGAAAGACCACACGCCTGGAGTATCCAACCTGTAAATAAAAAATTTAAAGACAAGAAAGATACAATTCAAGGTGATGTCCATTTCCTCTAAGAGCCAAACTCAATAAGGTGAAACCCTAATAGCCCAATTCAAGGTGGTTTGTTTTTTCCCCTAATTCCCCCTAAGTTATTAATAATTACTAAATTGAGTTTTGTTTACTCTTGTGTTTGATGATTTTTTAGAAATTCTTTGCAAGTTATTCCTTCAATTATGTGGAAATGTGGGTGCTTGCACTGTAATTGAAACAAACATCAAGAGTTTAGTTTCTTCATGATCAATTGAATATCATAGTCACTTAGTGTTTACCTGTATTCATAAGTGAATTAATGACTGAGTTGTTGACAAACATCAACGTTGGAGATGCGAAGCCTAAAGAAAGATGTGGGTTTCTCCATTTCCCCTAGAATTAGCAGTTGGAAATGAGTTCGGATTATGCTACTAATTCGTATGCCGGAATGCTTGATCCAGCGGAATTATTATGTGAAGTCCTAGTTTTAACTTAGCTAGACGTTGTGGAGTTGTGGTTCAATTGGTTATAGTTGCTTGAATGACTGAGAAAAGACTTAGCTTGCTTAAATGTGATATGATAGACTGGGTTGGAAGCATTGTTAATAGATTAAGTGTACAAAAGTTATGATTGCTTGTCATTTGTAGTTGCATATCAGAAGTTGATTACTTCCAAAATATATAGGCATGTAAACCTTGAATTTTTTATTTTAGGTTTGTTTGAATGGGGAAATTATGCTTATAGTAGCAAGATCAATTAGGATTAAAAGGTATCAAGCTCAAGCCAAAAAAAAAAGGAATGATAAGAGAGGGGAGATGTACAAGTGGGTTGCGCTGTGGTAATTTGTGGTGCTAGTAGCAAAAGCGGTATAGTTAGCTTGCAATCTACTGGCTGTTTCAATCGGCTGAATCAATGACTAGTTAGGCTGATTCGAACACATCAATCGATGGCTCAACACTAGCTCTAGTTAAGGTGTTTGGGTATGTGTTTCCTTTAGGATTCATTAAAGTTATGATGGGAACTAAGAGTATTCTAGTGAATGGGCGACATTGTGAAACAAAAGCACAAGTTGTGACTATAGGTATTAAGTGACATATGAAAGTGTACTCGTATTAAGTTAGGGGAGCTAACTATGGTGAGACTGTGGGGTTAACTAAATTGGGAAACCTAAGTAACTTAGAATTGTGGCTATGGAAGGCCATGGGAGTTCAAATTGAAACTAAATATTTGAGATGAGGAGGGTTGCTAGTTGAGGGCGGTCATTTGGGTGCTAGCAGGCACTGGAACCTCCGAATAATAATAACTGTTTGGTGTAATGAATGATGGGAGTTCTAGCAACGTCTTTTGGCTTTAGAGAGACTCCAAGTCACTTGGTTACCATAATGTGCACAGTGTGAGGTTGCTTAACTTATGGGAGAAACTAGAGCAAAAATAAGTGGCATGACCAGCTATTGTGCAATTCCTTAATGTTAAAACACGTTTTGAAACTGTATATAAGAATACTTAAGCCACATTATTGTACTCGAAATGTTTTAGCTATAAGCTTATGTTTACTCCGTTGATCCACAATTATTTTGTATGGCGGTTATGTGATATATAACTTGAACTGAAATAACTTCTAGATTGCTTAACTTGTGACTCAACTTGTTAAATACACTGGCCTGCATTTATAATTAATGTGGGTGAGCTCTGATTTACACTTGTTACTAGAACCATTAAAAAGACAATGTTTCTTTAAATGTAATCATAGCATTGCAAACTTGTGTTTGGGTGAGTGAGAAAAATATGTTTGGATGGCTAAAAGTTCTTTTCCAGCAATTATGCATCATCATGCCCCAAAGTATTGTTTTGATCTCGGCATGGAACTAGAATTGTGAAATCTAATTGATTGTTAATGTTTCGGCTTAATGAATGCATATTTTCATGAATTAGGCCCTGAAATGCCTTGACTTTGAACTTGAATTTGTTCCAAACAAGTTGTTTACCGATGTTTTGGTTACAAAGGAATCAAGTAAACCTTTTAGTTTGGAAGGCCAAATCCTATATCTTGAAGAGCTAGCATTAAAAGAAAACCTATGCCCTTGTATGGAAGAGTCACTAATTGAGAACCATGACTTTTATATAAAAGAGTCATTGAAACCTATGCGAATATAGTTGTTTTCAAAACCCTGACAAGGGTGCTATAGGTCTTTCACTTATTAATTCTTGGGATCTAGGGGGCACTAGGTGTATGAGACACCTAGAGGATTTGACCATGGTTTTTAAAATCCTATTTTACGTGATATATTATGAAGCTAAAAGTGGTTCAACTCGATGTTGCAAGGATAAGAAGTATTGTTCAGATGAGGGTAATACTCTCTTTGGGATTTTGGAATGGTGGAAACGGATCTCTAACCTATTTTTACATGTGGCTAAATGTACTAATCAATGCGACTTCTCTAATGAGAGATTATAGCTTTAGAGAAAGAAAGAGAGAGCTCTCTGTTCTCTAACTTGCTTACTCCCCAAATCAGAGATGAGAACTAGAAAAAAGAAGAAAAAAAGGAACCCACAACTCATTTATTAAAGCTTCATGGTTGCCCCACTGGCTCTCCAGATCTGCTTCTTGCTACTTCATCTCCCCTGCCTTGCTCTAATGTTACATTAACACTTACCTTGCATCTTGATCTTACTAAACCTGTGCTTTTCCATTGTCTTCCTTATAGCTCCAATTTTGATCTATCTTATTCCTACTTTTTGGTTAAGTTGTCAATTATTGATATTTTTGGGAAGAAAATTCAAGCTCCTATGAGCTTAGATTTGTCTTTTCGAACTCGATTTGTCTCTTCGAACTCTAGTTTCAATCGATCTTGCCATGACTTCATTATCCAAAATAGCTCTCAAATTATTGTTGCTTTGGCTCTACCAATGCCGCCTATGGCGCGTGTTTAGCTATGTCTGTTCTTTTAGGCTCGCCACCAGCTTCCATGCTTGGACTACAAGCAGCCATGGTTTCTTCACTCCAATATGTTATCCTCACCATATCTGCCCCGCGTCACTGCTCATGGACGTGACAGGCATTTAATGACCAGATATATGGCTTCTCTACCATCGTGTGCTTGGTGAGCCCATGGTGTTGTTCCTGTGAAGTTTCTGGCTATGTCATAGTTACAGATCAGCCTCAAATTCCATTTCGTAACCTTCTTCATTGGTGCTTTAAATTCGTAAGTGTTGTTCTTAATTGTCTAAGCCTCTTGAGCAATCCTCATGTATGTCTCTCGCACCCTTCTTTTTCTAGTTTCTTTGCTCAGGATCTTATAAAGTATGTTAATTACATTGCCTTGATAACCACCATCTTGAATTTGATGCCCATTTTCGCCTGCTTTCGAAGGTATTATCATCCTTGCTTTGATGTCGAGTGCTCTGTTCTCTAATTTTGATCTTTTGAAATTGATTCTAATGCACTTGGTTTGCATACTATGTGCAACTCTGGGTTTGCGCAACTAATACTCAAGTTCTATTTTTTCTGGGTTGTGTATGATGTTATGGCCTTAATTCAGGGTGCTCCGCTAGGCTGACTTGTTATTTCTTACACTAACTGGTTTGGTTTTGGGGTTGACACTCTTATTTTACAATCCTCATATGCATATTTGGAAACTAGTTTCTGACACAAATTGGTATAGTTCATTAGCGCATAACGCATGTTCTTTTAGTTTAAGTGATTTGCTTATGGTTACTTTCTGGCATAATCTTCATGACTCTGCTTTGTGTGCTTCCCATGTGCGCCAAGCTTGTCTCATTTTATGGACTTGGTCAGGTCCACTGCACTTATGCTATATGGCTGATTTTATTTGGGTTCTAACAGCTTATGGTGTGTACCCTCACAATCACCTCTTGTATCACCCTTCTTCGGTATACTTCAGTCGGTGAACACACCCTCAGCTTTGTTCAAATCCCTTACTTGACAATGGCTTTAGCTGGTATGTAACGACCTTGTTGATGTACTTTTTTACTAACTTCTCATTTTGTTCTTCATTTTGCAGGTGTAGGAGACTACCAATCATATGGTTTGCTAATGTTGTTTAGTCTTTTTTTTCAAAACAGCACCTTTGTGTGCTTAGACTACATCTTCAGATGCTTGATCCACCCTTGCAAAGGTGTTGGCTATTTGTTGTTATGATTCACATTCTTTCATTAAGAACTTTGGCTTCATTGTTTTGGATAACCTTGACTCACATTCTATTGCACATCGTTTTGCTTAGATCGCATGTTAACATGCTTCGAACACATGAAAACATGCTAGATAATTTTCCCTTACATTGTGTTGTATGTTGGAGTCATGATGGTTTTGTTCCTCTATTGATTTTTTTTATGGCCAATTTTTTTCAGTGATTATTCCAATAGTTGTTCTTGGTTTTTGTTGTAACTTGGATTATTCTTTTGGGGCAAGTCCCTGGTTGACTTATGTCGATGTCCTCATAGAGGAAAGCAGTGCCCACTGCTCTCCCTTGCTAAATGTGCTTGTATTAAAATTTTAGCCTGTAAAGTCCACGGTTCCAAAAAGTATCAAATTACAGAGGAAGTCAAGTACTCGCAGAAATATCAGCAACCTGACTTCTTGTTTTTAATTGAAACAATGGTGTCTGAAAAAACCACCAAATAGATAGAGCAATGTCATGGACTTGCAGAAAGTTAGGTGCTCTGGAATAAAATGAATATTATGGCCAATGTCCTGTTGAAGGAAGATAGAGCAATTCATACGCTTATTTTTGAAAGTTAGACTCAAAATTTTATATCATCTCTAGCATTTATGCTCCGACTTAACCTCACGACAAGGATGTATTTTGGGCGCATTTAAGGAATCTTAACTCTATCTTTGATAAACCTTGGTGTTTAATTGGGGATTTCAATGAGCTGGAATGCCCTTCTGATAAAAAAACGAGGGCTTATGGCGGCACTGTCACGGCTGTCACAGCTACCCTACTTTTTGAACTCTGTCCAGGCCAGCTCTTTGCTAATTTTGGGTCACCCTTTTACTTGGAAAAAGCGTATCCATGAACTTGTAGTCTATGAAAAGTTAGACACAACAATTGGACACAATGATTGGTGTTGTCAGTGTCCAAATAACATTGTATCGAGGGACCCTTTTACTTGCTCAGACCATAGTGACCTACTTCTTAACATGAATCCTTCCCACTTACCTCACCGAAAGGTTAGTTTTTAGACACCAACCTCATTGGTCTTTTTATGAAGATGTGCAACGTATTGTTAGCAAGCAGTGGTCGTCACGTGTCACAGGTACACCTATGTTCAGGTTAACTAGAAAATTACACTCTGTCAAAAGTGAGCTCAGATTTTAGAGTAAAACTAAGTTTGCCAACTTTCGCAAACAGGTGGAGAAAAACATAGAAAAATTACAATTAGTTGAATCCAATTTGATTGATAATCCTCATAGCCCTAGGCTTAACGAAATTGGTACTTTTTAACAAACGCTATTGGGGCAATCTTGCCCGTAAGAAATGGCTAGTAGATGGTGATAGGAATTCTCAATTTTTTCATCAATCCACTAGCAATAGAAAACATCGTTGTTCGATCCCTCGAATCAAGGATGCTTCAGGTGTATGGCTTGAGGAGTTGCCTATAATCAGACAAAAATTTGTTGAAGACTTTTCCACCCATTTTAGTTTTACTCACAAACCCCTTTCTGTATTGGATTCCAATTTCTCATCACTTGTCATTACTGTGGAAGAAAGTATAGATTTGATTAAACCTGTTACTGAAGATGAAATTTATACTGTTGTTTTCCAAATGGATCCCCATAAAGCCCCTGGTTCGGATGGGTTTGGAGCTTCTTTTGTCCATGACCATTGGGCCATTATTAAGGATCAACTATGTGTTGCTATTAAAGATTTTTTTCAACTTTGGGCAGCTTCTCAAAGAAGTCAACCACACATTGATTGCCTTAATCCCGAAGGTGGATAACCCTGAAACAACAACGCAATTTTAACCAATCAGCCTTTGCAATATTTTATATAAAATAATAGCCAAAATTCTAGTTAATAGAATGCAACCTATTTTTACAATGCATCATTCATCCGACCCAGATTGCTTTTATCGCTAATTGTGCAATGCACGATAATATTTTGATTGCACATGAGATTATGAACAAGTTTAGACTTCAAAGGAAACAAGGGCTATGTACCCTTAAAATTAGATAAGGAAAAAGCTTATGATAGAATTGAATGAGACTTCTTGCTAAGTTGTCTACAACAATTAGGCTTCCATGACACTTGGATTAGATGGATAAAAGAATGCATTTCAATAGTCTCTTATTTGATTATTATTATTAATGATGAACCGACTGGCCTTCTCAAGCCATCTAGAGGACTACGCTAGGGGGATCCTCTATCTCCTTACCTATTCATCATATCTATGGATGTCCTTGAGCGTAGGCTACATGCACAATCCCTTAATGCCAAATCTGGAATAGGGATTAAAATAGCTCCATTTGCAACACGAATACCATGTCTTCTCTCTGCATATGGTAGTCTTCTCTTCTGTAAAGCTACCTCTCAGGCTTGCCATAAATTAAAAAAATATTCTTGATACCTTTTGTACACATTCAGGGCAATTAATTAATTTTCGTAAGTCTAACATTGTTTTCTCTAAGAACACACGATCTCTTAATAAGCAAATTGTGGGTGGCATATTTAATATTCCACATAGTTCATCTCTAGGTAAATACCTGGGGTGTTCTACCTTTCAGGGGCGGCCTAGTGCTAATCTTTTCTAAAACCTTGCTAGGAAAGCCAACTCCAAACTTGATAGTTGGAAGGCCAAATGTTTTCCAAAGCAGGTCGGGTTGTGTTAATTCAATCCACCCTTGAAGCTTTACCAAGCCATATAATGCAGTATTTTAAACTTCCCGACACTGTTACTGACAAATTACATCAAATAAATCGTGATTTTTTTTAGAAAAACTCTACCTCTAGCAAATGATTGCCTCTAATAGCTTGGGACAAGATCCGTCAACTTAAAAAGTTTGGAGGTTTGGGACTTCAGAAAACTGTGGCAGTTAATACATCTTTTCTCTTGAAATTGGCATGGAAAATTATTACCAAATCAAATAATTTTTGGGTTCGGCAATAAATGCGAGCGAAATATGGCTCTTCTGACTGGTTCTTTGATTGTAAATTAAAACAATCATATTATTGGGTATAGAAGTCTTCTTCGGCTGAGACCTTTTATTAAACAACGCATTCATTCGAAAGTTGGGAATGGTAAAACCATCAATTTTTGGATAGATTCTTGGTGTGTGGGGGAGTGCTTGGCCTCTAAGCTAGGCCTAGACCCTTCAACCTTAACCGATGCTAATATTAAGGTTAGTGAATTTCTAAATCCCAAAAAGGAGTGAGATTCTCTCAAATTAGGACAGTATTTACCAAATGATTTAGTTCAAATTATCCAAGGTATCCATATCCCTTACACAGAGGTTATGGATTCCTTTTGTTGGGGCTTTATAGGTAGTGGTGAATTCTCTACGAAATCTGCTACTTGTAAGGCCAAAGACAATATTTCTAAGGAGCAACCTATGTGGCAATATGGTTGGATTTGGAAATTAGATGTGATGCCTAAAATCAAAATATTCTTGTGGCAATTATGCCATAATGTTTTGCCTTCACGTGGCACGCTGCTTCGTCAGGGAATCCAACTGGATCCTATATGCCCGACTTGTCTTAACGATCTTGAAGATTCAGACCATATCTTTCTCCACTGCCCTATGGCACTGAAACTTTGGCATATAGCTATCGCACACTAGTGGATTCCAAGTATTCCATTCTCTCGGTCTACATCTGCACTCCGAGAAGAACTGCATTCGTTAGTCTGCAACCATTTCTCCCATTTTTCTCGAGTTGCATTACTCTTATGGAGTATCTGGAAATCTCGTAATGTGTTAGTTTTTAAAAATGAAACTCCATCACCAGTGGGGACTTTACTATTCGCAAAGCGTAGTTGGGCGGAATGGAAATTATGAACTTCAACCTCTTCCTCTCCATCAGCTTCTACACCATCTTCTCCCCACCACACTCATCATCATCCAATGAACATGCAATTAATCACGTGGAAGTTACCACGAGAGGGATCCATCAAAATCAACTTTGATGGATCCAAATCTTTAGCGGGTGCAATGACAAACTCTGTTATTCATGACTGGCAAGGAGGTTTTATCATGTCTGGCTGCCGCTTTATGGACCAAGCCTCAATTTTGCTCGCAGAAGCCACGACAATGAGAGAAGGAATTCAGGTCGCTCTATAGGCCAATTTTCGGAGGATTGAAGTCGAAGGCAATAATTAGATTGTTATCAAAGTGATAAAAATGCAGATCATCACATCTTGGCAAATAGCTCCTATCCTTCAAGACATTAGGAGCATGATTTCAAGTTGTGAGTCTATCTCATTTACACATATCTATCGTGAGAGTAACATGGCAGCATATTAGATGGCCAAATATGGTTGTTCACTTAGATGTACTTCTCTTTCTATTTTTTCATCCCCACCTTGTCGGGATTTTCTATTTCATTTTATCGATGATAATTTGGGTAGAACCCTTGGGAGAAGGGTTATCTAATGTTTGGTACTTACCTTTCCAAAAAAAAAAGATGTGGTTAAATGTACTAGGGGATTTCTTAAGAGTGATAAATTATGGTTTTCACATGATACATCTATGAGTAATTTGTGTACAACATACACACACACACACACACACACACACACACACTCATGCACACACACACACACACACACACACACACACACACACA
>JACYFF010031955.1:55372992-55385982 GCA_017589665.1 Selenicereus undatus
TGGTTGTCACTGAGGATGAGGAGAATAGCAAGAAGTATGAGCAGATTGCTTTATGCTTACTTGGAAGATTGTATACGGATAGTGCATTCAATGCTAGAGCCATGAAGTCGGTGATGCTGAATATATGGAAGCCGGTAAAAGGTTTGGTGGTTTGGTCGTGAGGGATGTGCATACAAATCTTTTTGCCTTCCAATTTTTTTCATCGGTTCATAAAGAATATGTTATGAATGAAGGGCCTTGGGTGCTTGATGGGCATATTCTGTTGCTGAAGCATATGACTGGCTTGGAGATGCTCTCGGAATTAAATTTACAACGACAAGATTCCGTCAAAGCATATGATGTTCTGGGTGAGAGGCAGACCGTTTCTTTTGCTCGGTTGCTTGCATCGAACATTGGAGAGATGGTGAGTTGCGAAGAAGCTACAATGTATGGGGTAAGCCCTATGTTGTTGAGTGGATATTGATATCTCGAAACTTCAAAGGGAATGTACGTTTCGGTGGTGGGCAAATCTATTCGGCTTAGGTTCTAATTTGTCAAGCTTTCAAACTTTTGTTATGGATGTTGGAAATCGGGCATGTTCTGAAGGGTTGTGACCTAGTAGTTGCAGTTGAAGATGACCCAGAGCTTCAATATGGTGCATGGTAGCAGGCGTCTCCTTTGAAGTTCCGAATACGTAATGCTGAATCTGATTTACCGGAGGAGAAGAAACTATTTATGGCTTTTCATAGAAAGGGCATCTAATAAATTCCGAACAAAATTAGTCTTCGATAATCCGACTTTTATTGACACAGTGGAGAAGGGGGGAGTTGCCAAGTTGCATGTACCATCAAATACGGCCATAGATGAAGCTGAAGTTATGGTGCCGTCGTGGGAGGTATTCAAATGCAAGTAGGATGATGTCCATTTCTCCAGCGGGGGAGGTTGTAAAGTGAGGGCTGCCACGAGGTTGTGGATTTGATTGGATTAAATGAGTTGGCGGAGGTTGCACCTCTCGAGAGCCATGAGTATATTATGCGTAAATTACAGCGGGCTAGGCGAACCTAAGCCAGTTGACGACATTTGTGGGCTACTACGAAGGATGTCGCCTAGTTTGGTTGTTTTTGTCTGAAACCAAACGTAGTAAATCGGAGATGGATGATAATTAATTCGTCTTGTTGACTTTTTTGGAGTGTTTGTTGATTGCCGGGGAAGAATTGGGGGCCTTGCTCTACTTTGGGGGATGTTGATGTTTGTTCATACTCTTCCAATAATATTGATGCTGTGGTTAGGTTGGAAAATGAGGATTTTCACTAGAGGTTCATGGGCATCTACGGTTGGCCAGAAATCACAAAATAAATGGATGACAGAGAAATTGATTCAGGATCTCAAGACCCATTCTGGTTATACTTGGCTCATTGGGTGATTTGAGTGAGACTTTTTACAATTTGGAGGAAAAAGGGGGCCCCTAAAACCCCAGCATGCGCTTTAAGAGTTTAGGGAAGCAATTGTTGACTATGGGCCTTTTGATCTCGGCTTCTTGAGTTCTGAATTCACATGGTGAAACTTTTCGGGGGGGGGGGTGTCAGGTTATTGTGGAAGGGAGACTAGATTGATTTTGTACTGATACAGATTGGTTTTTATATTTTTCTGATGCTGCTCTTTCTCACATTGATTTTGATCTCTCTTACCTTAGTTTAAAAAAGCGCACCTGAGGCGCGCCTAGGAGAGAGTCGATCAGGCTGGCGCCTCAGGTGACACTAGGCGCAGCGAATTCCGGAGGCGCAGGGAGGCGCGCGCCTCAAATGCGCCCGTGCTTTTCTCGCCTCAGAGCAATTTGCGGTGGTAGAGAGAGATTTTTGAGAAATTAGTAATCAAAAGCCAAAATTTCTCCAAATTAAAACTTACCCAGGTAATTATTGTCAGATTCGAGTAGAAACCCCCATCCAATTGCTTCGAATTGCTTTGAATTCAGCCTAATTTTGAAAACCCTAATTTTAAGAAACCCTAATTTTTCGAAAGCCTAATCTCCCTTGAATTAGAGGCTTGTATGGTGGCTTGATCGGGACAAACTGGGTCGACCTACTTCCTCAAGCTTTTCCGGCGGCCCATCTTCACCAGCCGCCGGCGATCTGCTCTGGCAAGTGTTGTGCTGTACCGCTGACTTCCTCATCCAGTGTTAGGGTTTCGAAAGACTGGGTGGGTGGGTTGCTTTGTACTCTTCTCTCTCCTCTTTTTGGTTTTGTAGTAATTAAATGTCTTTTTTTTTCTTTGGGGTTTGGGACAGTGGGTGGCAACGTTTTTCTGCGCCCTGGGAAACATGTATGTGGGCTATTTTTACTATTTGAATATTGTGCATACTTGCTAAATCTCTATTTTTTATTATTTTTTATTTGATAAGGCTAAATCTCTAATTGTTAGCATTTTAGCCTTTTATTTTAGTGAGTTATAATATTGCTTTAGCATATTTTATTCCGTTTTACAACCATTTTAGACTTTATGACGGTTCTAATGGTATCAAATCAATGTAGTGATGCAAGTATATGACTTATTTGGGCATAATATGTTTTTTGAATAAATTTTTTTGTAGTTTTTTTATGAAACTGCGCCTCGCGTCCTTGAGGCGCGCGCCATCGCCTCAAGGCTCACGCCTCGCGCCTCGGGACCCTTTGCGCCTCGCGCTTTTTCAAACTAAGTCTCTTACCACTTGCCTATACTATTGAAGTGCAATCGAGGACGCTGTTCTCGTCATATAAATCACAAGATTTTCTTCTTCGAAAAAGTGTGGGCCTTAGATCAATCGTGTTCCCAGGTTATTTTGGATGGTTGGTTGGCCAAGCCTTTCTTAAAGTAGATGTTGTTGATAGTCTTTTAGCAAAAGCTGATGGTTGTGCTAGGACGTTGGCGAAGTGGAATTCTAAGACAGTTGGTCATATTGGGAAAGAGATTAGAGCTTTTGAAATCAAGCTGAAGACTCAGAGAGATGCAATATGTAGGCATGATATGCTTTGGACTATTAGGGAGTCGTGGAAAAAAGAGGGAGTATTATGGTGGCAGAGAGTGAGATCCGACTACTTGAAGTATGGTGACTAGAATGCAAGGTGCTTCCACTCGAGCATGCGTAGGGTGAAGAATCACATTGATTTTATTATTGTTGATGACGGAATACGCCATGATGACATAGGGGTTGAACAAACTGCCGGTATTTGGAGGAATTGTTTGCGGCATCTCAAAATTTGGATATGGATGAGGTTGGTTGCTGTGTGGAGCCACATGTTACTGCTGAAATGAATGAGTTTCTGTGGAACTAAAGAGGAGGCTGTGGCGGCTCTCAAGCAGATGCACCCTCACAAGGGGTAGTTTGAACCCATATTTTTCCCTAAAATACTGGGAAGTTGTTGGCAATGATGTTACGATAGCTCTTTTGGCTATCCTAAATGGTCATGCAATGGGTCACTGTAATTCCTAAGGAACTGAAGGCAAGCTCCATGCATGACTTTCAGCCAATTAGCCTGTGTAATGTAGGCTATAAGTTGGTGACTAAGGTGATTGCTAATAGGCTCAAGTCTATTCTTCCACAGGTGGTTTCTAAGTCTTAATATGCATTCACTTTGGGTAGGTTGATAACGAATAACATTTTAATGGCCTTCAAGATTTTTCATTCTATGTGGGGTGATTGTGGAATGAGGGATCTATGGCGATTAAGCTGGGCATGGCGAAGGTGACAAGGTGGAGTGATCTTTCTTATAGAGAATGATGCTTCAGCTGGGGTTCCAGTGGGTGGTGCTGATCATGAGGTGTCTCAAATTAGTTTCCTTCTCGTTTCTTATTAATGGTATTCCTAGAGGTCATGTTATTCATAGGAGGGGCCTTCGACAGGGAGATCCTATCTCCCCGTACCTTGCTTTGTTCGAAAGGGTTGACTAGTTTATTGAAGCAAGTTGTAGAAAGGGGGGCGATTCATGGGTACCTTGTGGTAGCGAGGGCTCCTATTATATCCCATCTAATGTTCGCTAATGATACTATTATTTTCTGTGGGACAGAGAAGGAGTAGGCATGGGGTTAGTTAAGCACATTTCACGGGCTCATGAGAAGGCTTCGAGTCACCAAGTGAACTCTGCGCAAACAAATGTCTCTCTTAGTAAGGGAGTAAGCGTGTCCAATCTGATAAACGGAGTCGTGTCATGAATTGTCTTGGTATTTGTGAAATCTTGTCACATGATAAATATCAAGGCTCATTTGGTAGGAAAGTTAAGAAGAAGAAGAAGGAGGACGTCATGGTCCTACCTCTAGTCATCTTTTGGAATATTTGGAGAGACAGAAATAGAAGAGTTTTTGATAACGTAGAAACTCCTCTTCAGCCTTTTGGAAGAATGGGAAGTTTAGCTCTTCCTTTATTGATTTGGCAGACTGTGTGGATAGTTTATATTTAGGTTGTAAATAGCCTTTTGTACAATTCTCACATTGCTCTTTGTGCAACTGAGCTTCTTATTTTTATATTAATATATTACCTTTTCCTATAAAAAAAAAAGATAAATATCAAGGCTTGCCGACGGCTGTGGGGAGGTCTAAAAAAGGCCTTTTTTGTTCATTGTGGACTGAATCAAGAAACGTTTATCAAGCTGGATGGGAAAACTGGCGTCCTGGCGGGGAGGGAGGTACTGATAAAAGCTGTGGCCCAAGCGATCCCAAACTATGCAATGATTGTGTTCAAACTCTCAAACTCTCCAAGGACTTCTGTCATTTCATTCAAGCTTCAATAAACCATTTTTGGTGGTGCCCCAAGCAGAATGTTCGTAAAATTCATTAGGTTAGTGGTGAATCCCTATGCTTAAGCAAGAAGGATGGGGGGCTTGGCTTTCGTGACATGGAAGCCCTCAAGGAGGCCATGCTAGCTAAACAATTTTGGGTTCTTGTCAAAGAGGTGAACTCTCTGATTGTGAGATTGCTTAAAGAAAAATATTTTCTGAATGTAGATTTATTTGTTGCACAATTGGGCCCGAGACCGAGCTTCACTTGGCGTAGTATTTTATGCGTCAAGAGTTTGGTTATCTAAGGGACTAGATGGCTGGTGGGTAACGGTTTCTTGCTCGATATATGGGAGAGATGGATTCCACGATGGATATCTTACAAGGTAATCACCCCCAAACCCATCGAATCTCCTTTACAGCAAGTATGTGACTTGATTGATACTGGTCGCAGGGATTGGAGGGAGGGGCTGATTAGTGAGCATTTTCTACCATGTTATGTGGAGGGCATTTTGGAGATTCCCTTGTGTAATTCTTGGCTAAGGGACATGCTGATTTGGCACTTTGACCCAAATGGTTTATTTCCCGTAAAATCGGCATATAACTTGATCATGAATTCACGTAGGAGGAACTGGGGTTGCTCCTCTCATATTAAGCCGAGGTTATGGAGATTGCTGTGGGGTCTGGAGGTTCCACCATGTATCAAGATTTTTGTTTGGCGAATTTGTCGAGGGGTGGTACCTACTGGGGGTACTATAGCTAAGCGGCTGCTATCTTTTGACGTGAAGTGTAACATCTGTGGGTGTGTCGAGGAGTCAGATTCCCATGCTTTTCTTGAGTGTGCACTTGCTGCTTGTATTTGGGAGTCTAGTCCTTTTGATCATGACCTCGGGGATGGTAAATTTAGGACGTTGGCTGATTGTGTTGAAGCTGCTGGGAACAGGCTGGATGGTGATGATGCTTTGGGTGAATTCATGGCAGCCTTGTGGGAATGTTGGAATTTGAGGAACCGGTTTGTCTTCCGTACGCCTGGCCGCAATTTGGGGGTGTTGAGTGATTTGGCTGTTTCTTTTGTCAGAGCATACAGGGAAGTGAGGAGGTTGTGTGAGAAGTGAGGGGTGGGGCATCCTTCTGCTTGACGTCCCCCTCCTATGGGAACACTAAAACTGAACTTCGATGCTTAGTTCGGGGGGGGGGGTCTCTGGTTGTCCTTGGGCCTCTGTTATTTGGAATGGAGACGGGGATATCATACTAGGTGGGTGCAAACAAGGCATGTGCTTCGGGTGTCCCGAGATTGAAGAGGCAAGAGCCTGTTTATCTGGCTGCAATGTGCAAAGGAGCGAGCTTGGATAACATTATTGTCGAAGGTGACTGTCTACCTCTAATCCAGAAAATAAAGAGTAAGAAGTTGGGTGATAGTTTTGTTGGTTTAGCTATTGACGACATTTTGAGGTTTATTTGTCTTTTAGTTTTATTTCTTGGGCTTATGTTGGGGGGGGGGGGGCACAGAATGGCACATGACCTAGCCCATTAGCAACCTTTGTTCGTAGGATGTAGGATGTGGACTGACGATGTTCCTGATACCAATTGTGGACCGAGTGTCGACAAAGATGTATGAGTTTATTGATGGAAATCTAATTTGATCCCCCTTTGCTTTGATAAAAAAAAAGGGAATTCGGGATCCCATTGAGTTTAGACTATAGAGACTTGACTTTCTCCAGGATTTTCTTTCCGAATTGATGATTGATGTTGAGTACAAGTTTTCCTGGTTTTCGTGTGTACTATTTAGTTGAAGGGGGAGGGGCGAATGGGGTGTAGTCTTCTAGAATAGCCAGTGGAAATTGAGAGAGAGACGGATAAGGTGGGTTTGGCTTGATTTGGGCTAACATGAATATATGCAATGCAGGGAAGCAATAGTGACATGGATTAAGAAGAAGACAGGACCCGGCATATACAATATTACAACTACTGAGGAAGCTGAAAGGATATTGACCTCAGAAAGCAGAGTTGTTTTAGCGTACCTCAACTCTTTGACGGTAACTTCTCACTTCCTATTTGACCCCGTATATTTGAGTTTAATGCACTTTTGGTCCCAGGGCTTCGGTGATCTTGAGTGGTGTAATCTCTGAAGGGCTTTTGTGTCTTTGGTTCTCTGCCCAGTCTTTGCCTTTTTGGCAGCATAATCTTGTGGTTGGAAGAAATTTCCCATCTTGTGTAATCATGTTATAAAGCCGGTTAATCCAATGCTCCTACTAACCTTTTTGCTAGACTGCTTTAAATGTGCCTTGCCTATGAAGGCATGTACCTTCACAACACATGGTTTGTGGGGTGTGCCTGTGCAGAAAATTCATTTGATGTACCTTAGTGGAACCAAGAAGTGGGGGCCTAAAAGCTTGTGTCTTATGGTTGAGAATGAGAACAGGGGACACTGCCCTTCAAAATTTGTGCGACATGCCAAGCAGGATGTTGGTGGAGCTTTCATCTGTATATAGTAGCTTTTAAGCACCTTGCAAGTGCATTGTCTCACTTTTCCATTGATTACTATCACCACCCCCCCCCCCCCCCCCGCGGAAAAAAAACCAAAAAACGAAAGTGCACACACGGACTCGCACGCGCACGCACACAGACCCACACATCTCCGACGCTAATTACTTTGGCCCAGTGCATCACAGTAACCTAGGTGAAGATGTGAAGCTTGATGTCTTGCTGGCATAAAAGACCCACTTATGTTCATTTGTAGGGACCAGGTTTATTTTGTTGGGTGATACAAAACCTATGCTGGTATGTCTTATCATAATGAATAATAAAGAAAGAGACAGCATAGATTTCTGCAATTGCTCAACTTTTAAATTGGCGGCTAAAAATGTGACCACGAGCAGTGAGTGTCATGCTGTTGATCACCCACGCCCCTACCCCCCAAACCAAAAAAAGAAAAAAAAGAAAGAAGAGCATAGTGTGATGCTAAACTTGTCTCATCACTATCAGCATATATCTACAAATCAAATGTTTGTGTGCAATTTATGTATGATTCATTTCTCTTTCCCCCCTCCCGAGTGCTCTGTTACTGTTGGCTGAAATATCTTTTGAATTGCTTGAATATCTCCAAATCAAATGTTTGTGTAATTTACGTCTGATTCATTTCTCTTTCCCCCCTTCTGAGTGCTCTGGTACTGCTGGATGACATATCTTTTGAATTGCTTGTGTTCTCCAAATCCCCCTGTTTTTACCCACTTCAATTTAGCATCAGCTTGTCATTTACAGGGCCCCGAAAGTGAGGAGCTTGCTGCTGCTTCAAAACTTGAAGATGATGTAAACTTCTATCAAACTACAGAGCCAAATGTGGCAAAGCTTTTCCACATTGATGCTGAAACTAAATGCCCTGCTTTGGTATTGCTTAAGAAGGAGGCCGAGAAAATGAGTTATTTTGGTTAGTAGGCTCATTAATTTCCTCTTCTATTCAGCTGATATCTGTGTTTATCCTCATGTTTACAGATTTTAACACTGTGATGTTGACTACTGTAGATGGCCAATTTGCTAAGTCAGGGATTCATGATTTTGTTGTTGCGAACAAACTTCCCTTGGTGACAACCTTCACCAAAGAAAGCAGTGCTTTAATATTTGAAAGTCAGATCAAGAAGCAGGTATCCTTTTTTAAAAAAAAATTGGTTTTCGTCTATTCCTTTTTTTTTTTTTGAAGGGGGGAGGGGGGGAGGAGGTTAACTTGTGATTATTGGCTCAATTAAACGTGATGTAGCTTTGGAAATGTATTGCCAAACTGATACTTAAATTGTTTGGAACATATGTTCAGCTCCTTCTGTTTGCCACTGCAAAAGGTTCACATAATGTCCTCCCAATATTCCAAGAAGCTGCCAAACTTTTCAAGGGAAAGGTAATGTGACTTCTTGGATCCTTCTTGATTTTAATATAAATGTGTGTCAAAGTAGGCCTGAATCTGAAGACATCCATGTATTGCACATTTGGACGACTAGTACTCACTCAGCCAACTTGCAAGTTTAACCTAAACTTCTATGCATATGCACTCCTGCAAATTCAGACAGATTATTTCTCTCTGCTTTTTGGTGCATAATATGCCTAGGCTGTTGGTTGTACTCTTCTAATGTTCTAAGTGGAGAGTTTTATCTGATCTTTTTTCATTTGCATCCTTTTCTTTTCTCTTTTTAGTTGTTCTGCAATGTACAATCACTGTTATAATTTGAACTTTCAAATTTTTGGATTACATCTAGCTTTTAAATATGCTGGGATTAAACTAAATGGAAATCCAAACCCATACCTCGAAAGTCCTGTTTTTTTTGGGTTGGGAGGGGGGGTAGTAACCTTATCCCTGAATTCTAGAGAGGCTGATTCCTACATTGAAAGCCATTGGCTGCCTACTGCTTTATACAGACGGAGCATATGTTAAGGTTTTGATTTTTATTTTTTATTTTAAATTTTTAATCACTAGCATATGCTGGGATTGGGCTACTGCCAAATTTGCCCCTAATGAAGCACGCAATTGTCCCTGTTGTGGTTTCCTGTTGATTTTTTTCTTTTTTGGGGGGGGGGGGGGTTGCAAAGAAAGCTATGATGAGAGGCCAATGTTCATTATTGATGGTACGCAGAAGATATAAACTCGGGCTATAACGATTTTCTGTTTGAGGACTTGCAAGAAAGCTGTTGAATTTCCAAGCTCTAAGATGCATCTTAATGGATAATTTTGTTCCTCTTAGCGGCATATCACTTGGTATACCAAGAATCTGATGAAACCGTAAGATGGCTTAGCTAGAACTAGCACCATTTGAATGTGCTGCTCCTTTGTCCCATTTATAATGTCAAATCTGGGGAGCTATATGAAGCTAAGCACAAAATTCTCAGTTTTTAATAGTGCACGGTTGAAGAGGGGTTTTCAATCAATAAAACACTAATAATTTATTGAAAAATTGAACTTTCACAATATAATGGGACTGAAAATCCTATGGTACAAATGGGATGACAGAATGCCTCTTTTTTTCTTTCTAGGAAGCATACGAAGGAAGGCTTTTGATGCCTCTTAGTTCTGGTTTATGCTATAATAATCATCTGGTTTGGAATTTAGGTTTGTTGAATCTCTCTCTCTCTCTCTGTCTCTCTCTCTCTCACACACGCGCGCGCGCGCGCACACACACACACACACACACAGAGGGCGGGGCACAGGAATATTCATTTGTGAAAAGCTATATATGTTGCTTTTAATTGTGCATCATACTTGAACTATTGACAGTTCATATAAAAAGATAATAAGCAGTGTCTCTTTCCCACAAAGCTAAAAACACAAGTCCATAACCTGCAAGAATTCGATATATGTAATTGTAGAGGGCTAATTCTTTGTTAGTTATACATTGTCAGCTTTTTCCTTCCCACTTATATTCTATTAATTATTTCCCATTAAGAAACTGTTTGCATCTTGCCTTGCTGATGGTTATTCTTTTTGATTTTGGTGCAGATTCTGTTTGTTTATGTTCAAGTTGACGATGAAGATACTGGAAAGCCTGTAGCTGAGTACTTTGGTGTCACTGGAGATGCACCCAAAGTATGATAGTTGCTCTATTTGTGTTTTTAATAAGCTGAACACATTTGAACCTTTAAAATACTTTTTTTTTCCCCAAAAAAGTGTTTTAGAATAAATTTTCTTCAAACATCTTTTTTGTCCAGATAATTGCAACCAAATATTTGCAAATTGGCAAAATGCATAATGTTGGCCTTGTCTAAACCACCAAATATGGTTAGATAGAGATGAAGTGGTGACAAACATATAGATCTTATAAAGTGGTTAATGAAAAAGAAATAATAGAAGGGAGTCACCTAGAAAAAGATAGCTTAAGGGTAGTTTTTTGTTAATTAAGCCTGTTGACTTTCTTTTCAATGATTTTCTTCTTGGTTTAATGCTTGAAACGTGTAGTAGCATTGACATTTTATTGATCCTTTGGTGCAGATTCTTGCATACTCAGGAACTGAGGACGGAAAGAAGTATGTTCTTGATGGAGAAGTGACCTTGGATAAGATTAAGGTTGATAAAAAAGCTCTTACCTTTTGGATCATAATAATAACATGATTCCTGCATATTGCATTGTGCCTTATCTTTTAAGAATCATTCTCATGGTTACACATTTGGTTTAATTCGTATAGGATTTTGGGGAAGGTTTTCTGGAGGGAAAGCTCAAACCTGTCTACAAATCTGATCCAATCCCTGAAACTGTAAAGTTCCATTCTCTTTATGCCTTTCTTTAGCAGTGTTTACTGGCTTGCTGATACAAATCTTTTGATCCAACGTCTTTATTTTTGTCTGACATCAAGCAGAATGATGGTGATGTGAAGATAGTAGTTGGAAATAACTTTGATGAAGTAGTCCTCGATGAGTCAAAGGATGTTTTACTAGAGGTTTTATACCCATTTCCAATACTGATGCTCTTTTGTTGATTTTCCTTTGGCAATGAATTTCCCCTTTCAGGTTCTTATTTGAGTTCATTTTTCTGTCCAGATTTATGCTCCCTGGTGTGTTCACTGCCAAGCATTAGAGCCAACTTACAACAAGCTTGCTAAGCATCTACGAGGCATTGATTCTATTATTATAGCCAAAATGGATGGAACAACGAATGAGCACCCCAGGGCAAAGGTAACTGCAAGAATCTGTTACGTTGTATCTCATTCCATCTTGGTTTCCTACTCTTTTACCTCACGCATGCCTGCTTCCAGCAGGAGTCGTAATTTGTTGATATTGGATCATTGTGTTTTGTTAATGGTACTTTATTGGGAGGCTATTACTGTCTTCATGGTGAAAATATTTATAATTGCTATCTACTTGTCTTGGCGACTGGTATATTTGCACAATTTGGAAGTCAACTTTTTGCTTCACTTGCAGTCTGAGGGTTTCCCTACGCTTCTATTCTTTCCAGCAGGAAACAAAAGTTCTGATCCTGTAAGTCCTTTCCCTTGGCTAATGCGTCATAACCTTGCATCTTGCAACATGTAATGATGATTGTGTGGCAAATTGTGCTTCGGCAGATTACCGTTGATGCAGATCGCACTGTGGCTGCACTCTACAAATTCTTGAGGAAACACGCATCGATACCTTTTAAATTGCAAAAACTGACATCCATGCCGAAGGGTTCTGAGGCCAAAGATCCTTTTGAGAAAATTGATGGTAAAGATTTGAAGGATGAATTGTAGGTCTCCATGCACTGATGAAGCTGACCCCATTCGCTGGGCTCCATTTGATCATAAGCATAGAGATTTGTCTGAGGAAGACTGGAAAAGGAACAGCAAATTAATGTGCTCCTTCAATCCTTCTGGTATGGATTTTTGTGCCCCCCTTTGTTGTAGGTGTGATTTGGGAACCCTGAAAGGAGGCTCTCAACGCTAACATGCGCAGGATTTGATCCTACATCTTTTATACCAGTCATGAAAGACTAGTTGAGGTAGTCGGCCGGCAGTACTGAGTGAGAGACATTCGTTAGTTATTGTTGTAATAGTTGTAAAATTAATGTGATTTATGGGCTGCTTTCTTTTTTCATCATGCCAATGTATAGTTTCCAGTCGGTGGAGAGAATCTGAGAATGCAATTAGTATTGAACAGTCTTGTGCTGCTCCATCAAAAATCATGAACACAAGAATAATCGTGCAGATGATAATTTGTCTTTGTGACTCTGTTCTGTCTTAATGAATCCGAGCGCCTGCGGACTTCTGAGTTCTATGTATGGTGTATCAGAAGCTGCTCAATAATATAGTGGGCGGAGGGATAAAGAGGCCCCACATGTATGTGGGTGCTGCATGGCTACCCAGTGTGCCTCACCCAGGTTAAAGGCATCAACGCTGGGCTCCGGAGCATTCTTTTGGGCATCGACTATTGAGCCATATGTTAACGGAAAATGTACTTACTTTCACATGGCATATGATTGCTCTGTCCCTAGATATTCGTTAGATCAATTGGATTCTTAGTGGCTAATTTAATCTCTAGATCGACGTCATGCATTGTCATTTTTATTCTTTGCTTCAGGATAGAGTATGGGCTACTGTAGACCTCGAAAACGTTGCAACACCGGGTAAGCAACCTGTAAGAACTCCTGAAAGCGGTGAGTGTTCCTTTTTTTTAAAAGCTTAGGAAGGCATTGTGAATGTAGAGAGAATTCAATGGTTGAATCATGACGTGTTTATGTAGGGTTTTTAGGATGGCTCTCAAGAGAAATTATACATACATACATATCATATATATATATATATATATATATATATA
>JACYFF010031955.1:55407399-55491765 GCA_017589665.1 Selenicereus undatus
CCCCCCCCCCCCCCCCCCCCCCCCCAAGCTTTTGTTGGGCTTAATCCTCGAGTAGATTTCTCATCCTAAATCAATCTTTAATTATCCATTAAAAGAGAGTGTTCTTACTCCAAAAAGTACGTATTCTTACTTGAGACATCAGCTACTAGTGTATCAACTTGTTACTTACTAGAGTGGTTCATTGCTAGACGTTGTACGATCAACCTGTAATCGCTTTCTTAGAGATCAATTGGTCATCATTCTTGATTGTCAACTTGCAATTACTTTCCTAGGTATCAATTGCTCAAGTTCTTGGTGTGCGATCAATGAAGCAATTCCAATTTTGGGATAGGGGTCTAGTATGTCACGACTCAGTCCTCTTTTCCTTTTTCTAGATTAGTTCGTTCTTCTATTTGTTAGTTGTATGAGTACGACCTTTACTACTATTCTAAAATTCTAGAACTAGATTTTTTCCGCACACTAGATAATTTGTGCTTGCCAAATATGCCTATATTTGTTTGGAAAGAATTATCACCGGTGATTTGATAAGTATATTTTTTTTTCTTGCTTAATCTATTGAAGAGTATGTTTTGACTAGCGATGAGACTACCATAAAATCTTTGAGAGATTCTAATAAAGATTATAACACATGTCATGGTTTGCTTTTGCATCATACAATTGATTCCTTGTATCGACTGCTAATAACACATTGGAGGCTCTTAAGTATATGAGTATGAATTATGATGATACTAGGATTATAAAGCATGCTTGTAGTAGATGGTTAGCATTTCAGACAACAAATGATAAAGCTTTCTGCAACTGTATGAGTGTGAGCATCTATGTTGAAATTCTTGCTAAAAATTTGATTATTCGTGATGTCTTTTAAGCTAACAGGTTGATGAACAAATTGCTTTTTGGACAAAGGAAAAAACTCTTCAAGAAATAACTGGCTATGCCAAAAATTGAGTACACCGCTAGATTCAGATTCAATCCAATCGAAGGAACAATTTGAAACTCTTATTTTGTAACTAACGTGATTCGGATTTAAAATGGTTTCAACTGTGATAGAGCTAAAGAGCCGAAGGGAAGGGCTGGATCTGGTTTCATGGGAAGAAACAAAACGGCCAGGTATAAGGACACCATCGTAAAGACATTGGACGAGGAATATGGTCATCTTGCTAAATATGCGAAGAGGGGTGGCATCTGTCCTACTGACCCCAAATCTAAGCAGAGCAAGCCACAAACCAATTTTATTGAGAACGTCGGTTTTACAATTGTACTAGGGCTAAACATATATTATGCAATGCATCGAAGTTGTGAACATCGGTTTTACAATTGTACTAGGGGTAAACATATATTACGCAATGCATCGAAGTTGTGTGTGGCAGGTTAGCCACATACACCACTTTCCACCCCTCTCACCTGGGTTTGAGTCAGGGGGGGGGGGGGCAGGGCACAACTTTGGCTTTATGCCTTGCAAGTTGTGTGTGGACGGATGGTGGTCCTGAGTCTTAGTCTTGGCTTTGACATCCCCTTACCCCTGGTCCGTTCAAGGCCTGCTGGGTACCCCTGCGATAGGGACCTAGTGGGTTGGGCCGACTTACCATTGTAAAAAAAATTATAAAAAAAAATTACGCAATGCAGTTAAGTGAATGATACCGAGGCCGCCAGACATATATGCACTCGCATGGACCTTTATGAAGATTGTGCAATGTTGTTAAATGAGAATGTCTTTGTTGGCATGGGTTTTAGCTAACTCAATTGGTAAAGTCTTTAAAAGTTGTTGCTAACCTGAGTTTAAATTTTATCTACATCAACATCTCTCTTTACACAAAAAAATAAAAAGAATGAATTTAGGGGTAATTCTACTACTCTAATTTTGCTTCACTTATAAATTTATTCATGCATAGTACTTATCATTGTGTAATAAAGTTCTTCTCCTAAAAGAGAAAAAAAAAACCAGAAAAGTGAATTTGCTAACATATAATGAGAATATTTACCATTTTGGATATTATTGTTGCTTATTTTGCATAGTATCATTGTACTGTAGATTTTTTTTGCTATAAATGCTACGGCAAGATCAATTAACCTATCATAGTATGTCACCCAGCAAATTTTATTTTTCTCCTTGAAAAATATTTGATTGTGTATAGAACCTTTTCAAATTGATTAAAAAGTTAAAAATAAATAAAAATTTAAAAGACATACTAATCACATAAAAATGTCATCTTTTACTAGTGGTAAGGAAACATTACTGCGTAAATACTCTACCTTCATTCAAAAGAAGCAATATAAATTTAGAAAAATAAATTTTAAAAAGAACCACAAATATTAAATTTATTCACCTGTTTTGCACCAAATAATAAAAATAAAAATAGTAACAACAACATCATCATCAACAATAACAATAGTAATAATTGTTGTTGTTATTATTGATTCTTCTAAATGAAAATAAACTATCTACATATTTGTTTTCCTTCAAAAAAATTTAAAAAAATTTGCCTTATGTGATTGTGTGTTCATTATTATTTATTTATTTGTTTTTTGATTTTTATAAATTTAAAAATGCTTCTTTTTGTATGAAAACATACTTTGAGGACAAAAATTTTAAAAAATTGCAACATAATGACACCCATCTAAATTTAAATTTAAAATCTAAACAAAAAAAATTGGGCAAACCAACCTTAGGGCCTGCTCTTTTCGTGGATCAATCCATATTTACCCACTTCAACCTACTTCAACCTACATCAACCCACTTGAAAAAAAAATACCAACTTCAACCCACTTCAACGAACTTTAACCCATCCCCTTCATAATTTTAATAATTTGTAAAGTATCATGTGAGATTTAGGGCTTGTTGTTTTCGTGGGTAAATTGCGTGGGAAAAAAGGTGAAGTAAGTTGAAGTAGGTTGAGGTGAGTTGAGGTAGGATGAAGTTGATATTTTTTTTTGAGGTGGATTGAAATAGGTCGAATTAGATTGAAATAGGTTGACGTAGGTTGCAGTGCGTTGAAATTGGTATATTTTTTATATGGTGGGTTGAAGTGGGTTAAAATAATGATAATGTAATTCATGTGTGAAAATTTATGAAGTTATCGAAATTTTGTGAAATTTTTGTTTATTCTTTCTTATTTTTCAATTTTTATATTTTTTATATTTTACATTTTTTACTTTTAATTTTTAATTTTTAATTTTTATTTTTTTAATTTCTTTTTTTAAATTTCTTTTTTTAAATTTAAATTTAAATTTTTAATTTTTTCAATTTCTTATTTTTTTATTTTTTATTTTTTATTTTTTATTTTTTATTTTTTATTTATCTATTTTTTGTATTTTTTTTAGTTTTAAATTTTTTTATTTTTTGTTTTAAATTTTTTTATTTTTAATTTTTAATTTTTTGCTTTTTACTTTTTATTTTTTTATTTTTTTATTTTTTATTTTATTTTTTGTTTTTTATTTTTTATTTTTCTATGATTTTATGTTTTTTATGTTTTTATTTTTTCATTTCTTGCTTCTTATTTTTTATTTTTTATTTTTATTTTTCATTTTTTATTTTTAATGTTTAATTTTTATCTTTCCTTTTTTCATTTTTTTATTCTTTTATATTTTTTTGTTGTTTATGTTGTTCATGTTTTTATTTTTTTATTTCTTATTTCTCATTTTTATTTTTTATTTTTTACATTTTAATTTTAATTTTCAATTTTAATTTTCAACCTACCTCAACCCATTTCAACCTAGTTCAACTTACTTCAACCTACTTAAACCTTTTGACCCACCCAATTTACTCACGAAAAGAACAAACCCTTAGAATTCAAACCCAATCTCAAATCTAAGATATGCACAGTACTAAATACATATGTTTATATGTAAGAATTTTCCAAGAAATCCGATGAACAGAGCCTAAAAGATCAAGAGTAACAATTCGATTCGCAAAATGACTATCCAATGAATGTTGTATTATTATTGGCTCCTGTCCACGGAAATTCGTCAAAGAATCATCAACAATGATAACCAATTTACGCACACAAGAATGTCACAAGAATCCCTAATAATACAAGAATAAATCCCAATCAACTATATTCCAGTAATCCCACTAGCTAAGTGCATAACTGTATACTCTCACAAGTTTTTTTTTCTTTTTTTTTTGTTAAAGGAAAAAGAAAACAATGACAATAACAAGAACATACCCTGCAAGCTGCAAAAGATCTAAACAATAACATATCGTTCCTCCATTGCTGTTCCATCACTGTTTCTCTCTTCTCATATCATATTACTCCTGGCAGCGTAGCCGTACTGAGACCGGCGAATATTCTCCTGCCGCTTCTTGTAGACAAACCCTGCAAAACCCACAACGCAAGCTCCGACCACAACTCCGAGGACAACGCCGGCTTTCTGGCCGCGGCTTATCCCTCGTTCGGTGGAACTCTTCTCCTGCTCGTGAATATTGGCCACTTCCGGCGACTCGCCCGCCGCCGGCGATGGAGAGGGAGATTTCGGAGGGCTGTGGTCGGATTCCGGCGACTGCAACGGCGAAAGAGAAGGAGACTGAGGCGGCGGAGGCGACGGCGGATAGCTGATTCCCGACGCTGGAGAAGGCGATTCCGGCGGGCTAGAGGGAGGAAGAGAAATTGCCGGAGACGGAGAATGAGAGCCGTGTGTAGTCGCCGGAGATGGAGGTGGTGAAGATGCCGGCGGATCTGAAGAAGAGAGGACGGAATGTGTGTAGAGGGAGAGAAACAGAAAGACTAACGCACAAATTGTGGGTGTTCTCTGAGTAAACGCCATTGAAGATCTGAAAAGGTACCCAGAAAAAGTGATGAACTGTGGAGATCTGGGTTGTTCTTGGTTCAAGAGTCGAGTAATATAATGGAGCAGCTTGAAAACGCAAAAGGCGTGGACAGGGAGAGTTGAAAGCGAACGACGATCTGTGAGAGAGAGAGAGAGAGAGGGACACAGTGATAGAGTGTCGGTGGGGTTAAATGCGTTTGGAATTGTAGCGGTTAAAGCCCCATGATACGAGTATTCAGCCCGTAATCTAGGTGGGGTACCGCCGGAAAAATCGCAAAAATTAAAGTTTCGTCGGTTGCTTCCGGGTGAATTAAAGTGACGCGAATTACTTTACTTAATTGGTGGTTATGTTTATTTTCATTAAGGATGGCAGTGAAATCCGTATCTATTTAAAATTTGTAAAATTTACCCCATTTAAAATTCAAGTGGGTGGTGAAAATGAGTTTTAAATGGGTATGAAACGGGTGTTGAAAAACGGGTACATGTATGAGTACGAATATGAATATAGCCATCATATACCCCATATACGTACCCGTTTTTATAATAAAATTAAAAAAATATTTTTGTTTAACATTTTTTCAGTTTAAGTCCAATCCAAATTCTTCTAACAAAAAATTAGTCAATAATGTACTTTATATCACATTTCTAAATAATATATTTTCAAAATATCACAACTTTGCAATCTTATAATGACAAAAATATATATCGTACTTGGATATGGGTTGTATATGGGTATTAATTTTCATTCTTTATGTGAATCCGAATAAAACCCGCAAACCTGCAAAACCCGATGGATATAGGTATGAGTTTTATTTTTTAAAACCCGATGGGTACAGATACAGATATGGGTACGATTTTTGAAAACGAGTATAAGAGAGGGTATGGCTCAACCCGCCTCGTACCCGCCCCATTGCTATCCCTAATTTTCATGTAGAGTTATTAATTACTGCTCATTTATTTAATCGGTAATTTATTACGCATTAAAAATTCAATTTATGATGATGGGCTAATAAGAGCATATGTAACGTCGATCTATAATTTTGAATCATAAGTGGGAGTTCGCACCCTCTACATTATTTCACAAGCTAACTTTTTTCTCTTCTCTACGTTTTATAAATCACCAACTTGGGTCATCAAATAAAATAATATTGTATAGACCCCACAACTAACATATTTTTGGATTTTAGACTTTTAAGGGTTTAGTTGTCAAAAAAGGAGAAAAAATGTATGGGAGGCGGATCACAACCGTGAGGTGGATCGTAGGGTGAAAGAAGCGGATCACTGATGCATAGTGTTTCACAAACCTTGCAATGCAGGTGCTCTAACGATTCGCTTGTGAATGTTAAAGCTTGGGGCCCAAATGCAACATTGACCTCCTTCCAACGAAAGTTTAGCATAATAAACTTAGCAAACACTTTCGATCTTATTTAACTTCAAAACTATTTTCTTACATTAGCCCTATTTGGCGATCTTATTTAACTTCAAAACTATTTTCTTACATTGGCCCTATTTGACAATCAGCTCTTAGCTGTTAGTTGTGTTCGTTGTTTCTATTGGCTGTTTGTTGTTAGCTGTTTGGATTGATTGTTTGCATTAGCTGTTTGAATCGGCTGTTTCTAGAAAAAAAAGTTTGATAAAATTAGCTGTTTCTGAAAAGTTTATTTGTTAAAATCCCATTTATGCCCTTCTCTACATTACTTTTTAGTTAAACATGATTTTTTATTTATTGGCTCTTTTATTTTCTTTTCAAAAATAATTAAATTTATGTCATATGTAAGAATTAATTCAATGCTTGGTACCTTATTTTGATATTAATTCTACATATATTTTGTATTCATTATTTATCTTATTTCTTTTCAGTTTATATGTATTCATGTGATATCTACTTCTTTTAACTTTATTTTATTATTCATTTAAGGATTTTTTTTTGTTTGTGAGTTGAAATTTATATGATTTTTTTATTGTTAATCTTTTCAAGATCTCTTTCTTTGTTTTTTACAAATTAAAATTTGTCTGAATTTAAAATGATTTGATCTTCATTAAATCATATTCAAATAAATATAATATCAAATGTCACTACTAACTTGCATCAATTCAAAAAGCTATTTATCTTAGCCACTCATGGCATGTCTTTTAATTTTAAACGACTAGAATTATAGTTTTTGATTTCATTAATGGCATGTCTTGTAATTTTAATAAAGTGTTGGATATTTTTGTCATTTATACAAACAACCATTTACAAAAGCTACTCATCTTAACTTTTTGGCAATTGGCTTTTTGAGTTAAAACAGTTATTACAAAAAGCTGTTTACCAAACATTAAATTGGCTTTTCTGACCAGGTCAAAACAGCCAAAAACCCCCCAAAAGCCATTTTGTATAAAAAAGTCAATGAAAAAGCCAACAACCAAACACCCCCTTTGTGCAATGCACCAATGAGTAATAAACTTGGCAAACAGTCATTTTGTTCAGCTTTGGGTCAGGTCATGTTCGATTTGAGTTGATTTCGGGTCAGTTGATTTTTGGTCAGAGATAGATAAATTTCTCATGAAAAGAAAAATAATTTCCATGTAAACATTTGGGTTAGATTCGGTTTGGCTTGGATGATTTTCGATTCCGATTAATTTTGGGTCAGCTATCCCAGGTGTTTGCTTGGGCCTTTTTGGTCTGGTTCAGTTAGTTTGAGTCACTTTTGCTATGTCTATGCACCGTATAATATAGAGTGTGTCAATACTCAATCGGGATGACATGAAAATGGGTATCAACGTCATTAATGTTTCTCTTTTGTAGAATATCAATGGTTTTTTTTTTTAAAAAATACAACTAAGTCTGGGGTCTATATCCCAAATTTGTATCATACACCATTATCATTGCCTTGATTGGCTTGGCCAGATCAACCCCAAATTGCAGAATGGCCTTACTTCTCTTGTAGGCACTAAAAATTTAATAATAAATATCATGCTATAAATAAATATAAATTGATTATTTTGGGTTAGCCCATTTAATTAATTTTAATTTATTTAAATAAATTAGGTCGAATCGGCTACCTAGTCATAACCCAAATGGCTGTCAAATCAAAAGTTAAATTGACTAACAAGTCAATGGCTCAATCAACGGCTCAAGAAGGAAAACAAGTCGCAAACCCTAGTAAGGGGAGAGAGATTCATTCCCTATAAATAAAGCACTACTCCCTCCTACTTTGGGGGTGGAAGATTCATTCACTCCGAATGCATTTTGAAGACTCAAATGACTAATTTTTTTAAAGGAAGACAATAAACACAATCAAAGCATGTGCCGTCTACCATTGAAGATGAAACAAAATTTGTATTGATTGAGATCAAGCCTCTTAGACCCTCTCTCAAAATCAAATTCATTGAAGTTCATTCAAAGGAAGTCAAATCAATCAACTTGAGTGGGATTCAAGTCAACCGATCCTCTTTCAAGTACAAATTGAAGATCGAATAAGAGGAATTATTTATTTGTTTACTTGTAACAAAATACACAGAGATTGTATCCATATTTTCAGAAGTCATTACAAATTAAATTTGTCCACGTTTCCTATCTTAATTTATTTTAGGCTCGAAATTTGTGTTTGTAAATTTTTGGCATGCCCAGTGGGGTTTCTCTGTCTCGTATCTCTTTCTCCAAGCAAACAAGTTCTACACTCCTTTGAAGAAGAAATAACTCTTGAACACGTTATCCTTCCATCTTCGAAGAAGGAAACTATCGGATCTACATTTGAAGAATCTGCAAAGGCTAGTATTGCATCTGGCAATTGAAGCATTAGAGTGATGACTAGGAGCATGACCAAAGTTGCTGCCTCCATCACCCCAAAACAACAAGTTGTGACTCCAACTTAGCAGTCACATAAAACTCAAAATTTTGGCTTCAACTTGCCTACTGATGGAGTCAATCGAATTACTTTTCTCCCTAAGTTGAAGCTAAAACCTTTTCTTGTCTTCAATATGAGGAAAACTCTACCCAGTGAACTGGATGAATTTCAAGGCTACACTAATGAGGTCTTCCAACCTTTCAATCATAAGGATGATGACTATGGTAGTAGTAATTCTTCACCAACACATCTCCAAGGGGTTCGTTTTTCTCACAAGTTGAAATTGAATCCTCTGACACTATCTTCATGCCAGTCATGGTGATAGAGGCTATCAACTTAGAGGAAGAATTGACAAATATGAAGGCAACTCTGAAAAGACTCTCTAAGGAGGACGAAGAAAAGGATGCTCAAATTAAACGTCAAAATAAGCAGATTGCTAATTTGAAAAAGAAGTTGGAAAAGCCATCATCTAAAGCTTCGAACAAAGGCTCAAGTGGCGAAGATTCTGACAAAGAGTCCAATCACAGCATGGAGTCTAATGATGAACAAAATCCAAAGATCGATTCAACCTTGAATTGAATGTCAATTGAGCAAATTCAAAACTTGATAGCTGATGCGGTAAAGGCCCATCTAGAAGGAGGTTCTCATAGAACACATCGTTACAACAAGCCTTATACGGAAATGATTGATGCGCTGCAGATGCCTAAGGGATTCCAACCTCCAAAATTTCATCAGTTTGATGGCAAAGGGAACCCGAAGCAGCATATATCACTTTTCATCAAGACTTGCAATAATGCTGGCACAGGTGGTGTAGTGAAGTAATTCGTGCGATCTCTTAAGGGTCTTGCGTTTGACTAGTATGCAGACCTTGCTTCTGCATCCATTGATAGTTGGGCAAAAATGGAAAATGAATTCTTGAATCGCTTCTATGGCACACACGCATGGTCAGCATAGGTGAGTTGACTAACACTAGGCAATGGGATGAGGAGCCAGTCATAAATTATATCAATCGTTAGGGTGCCCTCTCTTTGAAGTGCAAGGATCACTTGCTCGAATCTTCTACTGTTGAGATGTGTGCTCCAAGAATGGAGTGGAGTATCTTATACATGTTACAGGTAAACAAGCCCAAGACTTTCTAAGAACTAGCAACACGAACTCATGACATGGAGCTTACAATTGCCTATTATGGAAGATGACTCGATGATGGTGAATCAGTGACATCGTGAAGAAGTAAAGGCTCCATGCTTAGAGGCTCTGAAGAGAATAAATGCCCTTATTCTGAGTCTGATGCATCAGAAATTCTTCACAAACTTCTCGAGAAAGGGCTTATACAACTCCTAGAGTGAAGACGTGTTGAAGAAATTAGAAGACCTAATGATCCCAAATATTGCAAGTATCACATGATCATCATTCATCCTATAGAGAAGTGTAAGGCATTCAGGGGACAAGTCCTGCAACTTGCAAAAGAAAGAAAGATTACATTAGATGAGAAAGACACCGAAGAATCTGATTGATCATTTATTAAGATAATATTGGAAAATGTTTTGCAAGAGGAGCAACCCAAAATCAACATTTAGGGATCAGACCTTCAAGCCACTTAAAGGCTATTAAGTCAAACAATCAAGACTTCCAAGGCAACATAACTATATGCTTGATGAAGTGTTTCAAGTCATTCTTAAAGAGTCCTAAGTTGCAAAGCAATTTTGACTCTCAAGTTACCCTTAAAACTTCCAAGTCTAAGCTTCTAGACTCTCAAGTCAGCACAAACTATCAAGTTACTCGTAGGATGCTGAAGCCATTAAAAATCAAAGACTTCCAAGTCACCAAAAGACTATCAAGTCAACAAAATTACAAACTTTGAAGTGAATTCAACGACTCACATGTTATCAAAATCAAAAGCCCCTCAAGTCATCAAAACCAAAAGCCATCAAAATCAAGACTCTTAAGTTTCCTAAATTCAAGATTCATAAGTCATCGAAGACAAAGACTTTCAAATCATCAAAATTAAAGACAACTAAGCCTCCTAAGTTCAAGACTCGCAAGTCATCAAAAGTAAATATAGCTAAGTCTCCCAAGTTCTAGACTCTCAAGTCATCAAAATTAAAGATAGCTAAGTCTCCCAAGTTCAAGACTCTCAGGTCATCAAAATTAAAGACTCCAAGTCATCGAAGATAAAGACTCCCGAGTCTTTAAAGTTTAAGACTCTTAAGTCACCAAAATTAAAGACTCCAAGTCACCGAAAATAAAGACCCTCAAGTCTTCAAAGTTTAAGACTCTCAAGTCATCAAAATTAAAGACACCAAGGCATGGAAGATAAGTACTCCCAAGTCTTCAAAGTCAAAGATGCCAAAATAAGAGACTATCAAGTCAGTAAAATTCAAGACTCCTAAGTCATCAAATTGCAAAGACTACCAAGTCGTAAAACTCTCGGACTTCCAAGTCAATGCTAGCAAGCTCTCAAGTCACCAAATCTGGTGGACTTCTAAGTTGATCTTTTAATACTTCAAAGTTGTTTCTCCAATACTCCTAAATCAATAAAATTACTGACTCCCAAGTTACAAAGTAAACTCTCAAGTCATCAAAGTTCAAGTCTCTGAAGACATCAGAATTAAAAGACTATTAAGTCATCAAAGTTCTAGATAGGGCTGGCCAAAAAACCCGTAACCGCCTAAAACCCGCAAAACCCGCCCCAATGGGTATGGGTACGGGGTGGGTGTTGCTAAAATGGGTATGGGTATGGATATGGGTATGGGAATAGCTCATACCTGCCCTATACCCATTTTATTAATACCCACCTCGTACCCGTCTCATACCTGCCCCATATAAAACCCATACCTGTTTGTTTAAAGTTCTAATTTGTTACTTGTAATTGAATATTTTACTAGTTGCTTTGAGTTGTATGATATTCCAAACTTCGGCATAATATTTTATTTCAAACTGTAATTGTCAAGCGCTAATTTATTGTTTTGATTGACAAATTTTTAGTTGTATTTGATGTGATATGATATGTCATCGGAAGCTTAGTGTTAATGTGACATATTGAGTATTTGATATCGAATATGGGTACAAAATGTGTTTAATTCTTTTTTGTCTATATGTACCCGAATAAAACCCGCATACCCGCTATATCCAGTGGGTATGGGTATGGGTATAACTTTACAATACCCGATGGGTATGGGTGTGGATATGTGTATTAATTTTAAAAATGGGCATGGGTGAGGGTATGGCTAAACCCGCCTCGTACCCGCCCATTGCCACCCCCAGTTCTAGACTCTAAAATCAAGAAAGTTCTAAGCTCCAAGCTATCAAACTGAAAGACTTTCAAATATTCAAAGTTTAAGACTCCTAAATCAACCAAATAATCGACTCCCAAGTCACAAAAAGGATTCTTGAGTCTTCAAAGTTTAAGACTCCCAAATCATCAAAGTTACTGATTCTCAAGTCATTGAGCAAACATTTGTGTCATCTAAGCAGACTTTAGATTGTCACTAAAGTGGTAGCGTCTCAAGTCATTAAAGATTATAATCCTTAAGTCATTAAAGCTTGTGACCCTGAAAGGCACTAAGTCAAGTCTTGCATTGTTTAAGTTGCAAACTCTTAGCACTCCTTTAAATTGTGGGCAATAGTGACACATGCCTCTTCCTTTAAGTTGGTGATAATAATATTGGAGCCTCCTTGTTCAAGTTGTCCACCTCCTCTTTCGAGTTATCATCAATGACAACGTGGGCTTTTTCCTTCAAATTGGAAGCAACAGTGCCATAACCTCCTCATTCATGTTGGCAACACATGGCTTCTCTTTCAAGTTGGTAGAAACAGTGCCATAACCTCCTCCTTCATGTTATCGACGTGCACCCCCCTCCTTCAAGTTAGTGACGACAGCAACGTGACCTCCATCTTTATAATAGGGAAAGTCACTCGAGACGGATTCGCATGAGCAGGTGATCCAAGGGTGAGAAAAATAGGAAAAATCACTTAAGGTGGACCTATTCAAAAAAAAAAAATTCACATTGCTTGTGGCAAGTCATAAAGAAAATGATCCATTTAGTCCAAAGCTTTAAGCATCCGACATTTCCAATGACGAACCTGCAAAAGTATGAAAAAAAAGAAGTTGTATAGTTGCTTGACATGTGCGATATATCCTTCTTCAAGTTGGTTACATAGGCGATGCAGATCTCATTAAGAGGATTCAAGGTTAACTAGTTGATGCACCCAAAAGGGTTAGACATTCAAAGATCAACTGATAATCAAGTCAAATTTGCCTTTGGAGGATTTTCGCCTATGAGGAAGTTCAACTTAGAACGATGCACGGTTAACGCGTTGATGTACCCAAAAGGGTTAGACATTCAAAGGTTAACTGGTAATCAAGTCAAATTTGGCTTTGGAGAATTTTCACCTTTGGGGAAGTTCAACTTAGAACGATGCACGGTTAACCCGTTGATGTACCCAAAATATTAAACATTCAAAGGTTAATCGGTAATCAAGTCAAATTCGCCTTTGGAGAATTTTCGCCTTTGAAGAAGTTAAACTTAGAAGGATTCACGGTTAACCCATTGATGTACCCAAAAGAGTTAGACATTCAAAGGTTACCTGATAATCAAGTTAAATTCGCCTTTGGATTACTTTCGCCTTTGAGGAAGTTCAACTTAGGAGGATTCAAAGTTAACATGTTGATATACCCAAAAGAGTTAGACATTCAAAGGTTAACCGATAATTAAGTTAAATTCGCCTTTGGAGGATTTTAGCCTTTGAGAAAGTTCAACTTAGAAGGATGCACGGTTAACCCGTTGATGTACTCAAAAGGGTTAGACATTTAAAGGTTAATTGATAATCAAGTCAAATTCGCATTGGGAGAATTTTCGCCTTTGAGGAAGTTCAACTTAGAAGGATGCACAATTAAACCGTTGATGTACCCAAAAGGGTTAGACATTCAAAGGTTAATCGGTAATCAAGTCAAATTTGGCTTTGGAGGATTTTCACTTTTGAGGGAGTTAAACTTAGAAGGATTCATGGTTTTCCTGTTGATGTATCCAAAAGGGTTAGACATTCAAAGGTTAACTAATCATCAAGTCAAATTCGCCTTTAGAGGATTTTCGCCTTTGAGGAAGTTCAACTTAGGAGGATTCAATGTTAACCCCATTGATGTATCCAGAAGGGTTAGACATTCAAAAGTTAACTGATAATCAAGTCAAATTCGCCTTTGGAGGATTTTCACCTTTGAGAAAGTTCAACTTAGGAGGATTCAAGGTTAATCCGTTGATGTACACAAAAGGGTTAGACATTCAAAGATTAATCGATAATCAAGTCAAATTCGCCTTTGTTGGATTTTCACCTTTGTGAACGTTCTCCTTAAGAGAATTCATGATTAACCCGTTGATGTACCTGAAAGGGTTAAACATTCAAATGTTAACTGATAATTAAATCGAATTCGCATTTGGAGAACTCTCACCTTTGGGAATGTTCGCCTTAGAAGGACTATTAATTAGTGATGTGCTCATTTTATAAAATATTAATCCAAAGATTGGGGTCTCGTATAATTCGAGCGGTGGGTCTGCATCCAAAAAATTAAATAAAGCAAAGTGAAAAGAAAAAGCACCACCTCAAAAAAAAATCCGAATAGTAGGTTTGCATCCAAAAAATTAAAAAAGAGCAAAGTGAAAAGAAAAAGCACCACCCCAAAATGACCAAAAAAAGAAATACAAGGGTTTTATTAGAAAAGCTTGCTGCTTGATGAGAAACAGGGCGACCAGGCTCTTATTGAGAACAAACTTCTCCAAGGTGTTGATACGACAAACTATTTGCAATCAGGCGCTCCGTCTTCTACAACCGACGTTGATATTGGCTTCGTTTGCTTTGAAATTGGCCATGGTCGCGACTGAGGTTTTCTTCATAATTGATTCATGAAGGAATCAATCCAAAGGGGCAAAACATTCCAACTTTCCTTCGATAAGAAGCCTACAATGCAAGAGCACTTCCAATCAAGGGATCGCGAAATTAAAATTGTTTGTTTGCAGCAGCACTTTGGGGAAACTTGGCTTCATCATGTGCTCAGGTCGCCATTCTCATGAAGCCTCCTCTGCCATTGATGACTGCAAAACAGAGACCGCCCCCCAAAAAAAGAGAACGGGACCAAGGCAAACAGCAACAGGCAATAATACAAATTAAAATTTTCTTTTTAAAGAAAAAGAAAAAGGTGATTGAAAGAAAAAGAAAAAGGTGATTGAAGGCTGCTCTACATCCAGTTTACTAGAATGTGGACTTCATTAGCTGTCACAATCAATGGAGATGTATTAGGCTACATATAGTGTGAATGCAGTATGTATTAGGATAATCATGTGGTTAACCAAATTGAGTTTTGAAATATAATTAACAAATCAGCTAGGATATTGGGAATCCTTATTTCCAAATTTATCTTTATAGATATTCTCCCTTTAAACAAAAAAGATCTCATCAGAATTTAATTTTGGTTAGTCACTTGAAGATCATCTATTTCCCTCCTTTGGTGTATAAAAAAGGCAGACATGAGGCCCCAAAAAAAACAAAAAAAATTACTACCCTTGTCAATTAACACCCTCTTATGACATGAGATTCGGCATGGGCGCCATAACAAGGCAAGTTGCAAATGAGCTCTTATTATCTATCAAGCTTTGAGACTTGACCACATAAGTTCAAAGTCATCGATACGGTCAACTCTCGAGGCGACAATTTGTAGGCACTAAAAATTTAATAATAAGTGTCATGCTATAAATAAATATAAATTGATTACTTTGGGTTAGCCCAATTAATTAATTTTAATTTACTTAAATAAATTAGGTCAAATCGGTCTCTAAGTCATGACCCAAATGACTGTCAATTCAAAAGTCAAATTGATTATCAAGTCAAAAGCCCAATCAACAGCTCAAGAAAGTGAATAAGTCGCAAACCCTAGTAAGGGGAGAGAGATTCATTCCCTATAAATAGAGTACTACTCCCTCCTACTTTGGCGGTGGAAGATTCATTCACTCCGAAAGCATTCTGAAGACTCAAAATGCCAATTTCTCCAAATGAAGACAACAAGCACAGTCAAAGCATGTGCTGTCTACCATCGAATGTCAAAGAAAACTCGTATTGATTGAAATCAAGCCTATTAGGACCTATCTCAAAATCAAATTCATTAAAGTTCATTCAAAGGAAGTCAAATCAATCAACTTGATTAGGATTCAAGTCAACCGACCATCTTTCAAGTACAAATTGGAGATTGAATCAGAGGATTTATTTATTTCTTTACTTGTAACAAATACAGAGATTGTATTTATATTTTCTGAAATTAATGCAAATTAAATTTGTCCATATTTCTTGTCTTAATTTATTTTAGAATCAAAATTTGTGTTTACACCTTTGTAGTCACTAATGATTCCATAAATAGGTTCAAGGGATGGATGACTTCACCTATAAACAACCACACACATTTCTAGTGTGTTTGTCCTCACCATTATTTAAAAAGACTTCTAATTAGGTTTGTCCTCAGTAGTATTGAAAGTCAACCATGTTTAATTATGGATTTTTTATGAGCGGACTCCCTTCAAAGGAATGTGTGTCTTTAGTAAAATAAATAAATAACCATATCAATCATTTGAACCTTTCTCATACTAGACCTTAGGGTGTCAAAATCATCCCCGCTTGAAGAACACAACATTTTTTTGTTTTTTTTTTTTACTAGATAAACTGTCTTACTTATACATTTTCTTAACCTATGATCCAATTTATAATCCTTCGCTCTGTGTAACTCACTATTGCATGCCACCTCCAGCACCCGTTTATAACACCTTTCATTTCTTAGCCATGTATAGTTACACAAGACAAATTATGTCAATTGTCAATGACCTCACAAATCATCGTATATGTTTCCAACGTGCTTATCTTTCCTCACACATGACCCGAGAAACTAGTCAAGAGGCTCGCCATTCTAGAGTGGCCCAAACCAAAGTTACGAAATATGTCTCCAGAACTCGTATCGATTTCTTCATAAAGCGGTACATCTCATGCTAATATCGACTCTATTAAGCTAAATCTTGTAGAAATGGAATATTAAAATTTAATAATAGCTTTATTTAAGCTAAAGTCACTATGAAAGCCTACATGAAAAATGGACAAAAAATTGAAACCCATTTGGCCTCCAAACTCAAAACCCATAAATAAATATTATCAAATATCTTTTTCCTATGACCTATGATCCAATTTATAATCCTTCACTCTGTGTAACTCACTACCGCATACCACCTCCAGTACCCCTTTATGAAACCTTTTGTTTCCTAGCCACATATAGTTTCTCGAGATAAATTATGTCAATTGTCAATGATCCCACAAATCATCGTGTTGTTTCCAACGTGCTTATCTTTACTCGCACATTACCCGTGAAACTAATCAAGAGGCCCACCATTCTAGAGTGGCCCAAACCAAAGTTATGAAATATGTCTCCAGAACTTGTACCGATTTCTTAATAAAGCGGTACATCTCATGCCAATATCGAATCTATTGAACTAAATCTTGCAGAAATGGAACACTAAAATTTAATAAAAATTTTAATTAAGCTAAAGTCACAATGAAACCCTATGTGAAAAATGGATGAAAAATTAAAACCTATTTGACCTCTAAATTCAAAAACCATAAATAACCATTATCAAATATCTTTTTCCTATGACCTATGATCCAATTTATAATCCTTCACTCTATGTAACTCACTATCACATACCACCTCCAGCACCCCTCTATAACACATTTCATTTCCTAGCCATGTATAGTTACTCGAGATAAATTATGTCAATTGTCAATGGCTCCACAAATCATCGTATATGTTTCCAATGTGCTTATCTTTTCTCACACATTGCGTGAGAACCTAGTCAAGAAGCCCGCCATTCTAGAGTGACCCAAGCCAAAGTTATAAAATATGTCTCCAAAACTTGTACCGATTTCTTAATAAAGTGGTACGTCTCATGATAATATTGAATCTATTGAACTAAATCTTGTAGAAATAGAACATTAAAATTTAATAGCAATTTTATTTAAGCTAAAGTCACTATGAAAGCCTATATGAAGAATGAACGAAAAATTGAAACCCATTTGACCTCCAAACTCAAAACCCATATATAAAGCCTAGAAACAATGTCTTGGCCTAGAGGCTGAGGCTAAAGTATTAGGTACATTAGGCATCAAATTCAATTCCCCTTTTGTTTATATGGTATTGCAAAACCCTTTGTGTGGCTAGTCTGAACTCCTCCCATCCCCCCCTCGAAGAATAAATCTCTCCCCCTCATGTAGAACCCTAACTACTTACCTTATCCTTGGGTACATATGTTATCCCAAACCTAATTTCCCCTCATATTATAGTGTTGCTTTACTAGCTGGTTACTAAATCCCTTCTATCATGTGGCATCAAACAAACATTCCTTAAAAATGATGGGGGGAAAGAACCGCTTCCTACCTGTCCTATCCAATACGTCACCTACATATCATGCTTTTCGCTCAACTATTTTGGCGCAACTCTCTTAGGTAGCCTAGAGAACTCCCACAAATCATTATCGTCGGGTAATAAAGCAAAGAAGGAAAGAAAAAGTTCATGAAAAAGGGGACATGCCACATTGGCATGTCCTTTGTCATGATCATGCATATGGGGAACAATTGAGTCAACTTAAGAGGAAATACATGAAGCCCCTTTACCCCATTATTGTGGTTGATATATTTGATGTTTGGGGGGATTAATTTTATGGGCTTACTTTCTAATTCATTCAAATGTAGTTTCTATTAGTCGACTGTATTTAAGGCATTCATTATATGTGTATATTTGGGAATATGTGTGAGTTTTATATGTGTTGAAAAAATGAGAAAAGATGAAAAAAGGAAAAAAATTACAAAACTAAAAAAAAAACAAGAGAAAAGAGTTGAAAAAAAACTTTTGAAAAAAAGAATGAAAAAATTCAAAAATGGAAACAAAGAGAGGAGTGAATGAGAGATGGAATAAAATGTTGAAAAAAGAGTGGAAAGAAAAGAGGGGAAAAACAAAACAGAGGGTTGAAAAGATGTACAGTTGGGAAAAAATTTAGCATTGAGAGCCCTTACAAAGTGGCACTCCTATGCTATGTTTTGTCCATTCAGAAAGACAAATAGAGATGTATCTGTTTCGCCCACGCCAGGAGGCACGACCGTACCAAATCAGGCAATTCCAAGGAGCTCCACAGTAATGTGGTACGGCATGCCCGTGACATATCAAATATGCTGTAGAAAACCTAAAACCCCTTTTTTTTTCTTTTTTTTTAATTTTTCTTCATCCTTCTTTCCTTTTATTTCTTCTACCCTAAAACACCCATCATTCGTCCATTCACTCCCCACCAAAATGCTCACCAAAACCCCTCAATTCTTTATCAAAATTTTCAATTCCATTCCAAACCATCTCCAGCAAAAATCTCTTTACAAATTGCTCACTTTCTCCCCAGTCACCCACTTCCTCTCTCTAAAACTCTAACCTCTGTTGTCAAGGTTGAAGATGGTAGAGAGGGAAAGCTTGATTTTTACCTCAATTTCAACTCACATTCAAAATTTTGGCCATTCAAGATGCCTTTTTAGGGACAAGGAGTGAAATTCCATCAATTATTCTGTCAATTCCTGAAGCATGGATAGAAAGAGAGTGGGTAAGCCTTCTATCAAGTCAACACTTCCTAAGAAGTAAAACAAGACTTCATCATCATCAAATCTACATCCTAAAAAAAAAGGTAAATTTGATGCCTACCCATTGTTGCTTCTCCCTAGTAATCATGGTTTTACAATGTGTGAGTGAGGAGCAAAAGGTCAAATTTGAGTTATTAAGTTCTAAAATTAGCTTGTGATAAAAATTTTAGTATGTGGATACATTGAGAATTTTGGGAATGTTGGACGATGTGGTTATGTTGCTTGGAAAATTAGGTTAGCTTGAGTATGTGAATTTGAAATGTAAGTCACATGATAGATTGATGCTTGAGTTTTTAAGTTCATTGAATGTTGATTAGGCTGACTCTTATGAGGCTAAAGAGGTGTTGATTACCTTTAGGATGTTCAATAATGATGTAAGATTAAGTTTGAGAGACTCTAATGAACTTCTTCACCTCATGGTCCACGGTAAGTAATTGTAAACCCAATCTTGCTTGGTTGAGTATCACATATGCCAAATGTAAACTATTCGTGGTAGGTGGGATCAACCCTGTGTTTTTGATTCTAGGCAAACAAATGCCATTAATATTTGCAATGCCAAGATCCATTGCCTACAATGTTTAATAGTCAATTAAATTTTTGGGTGTCATGATAGCCCAAATCGAAAGGTAGAGTTATTCATAATTTGGTATGTCTTGAATATGGAGCACATTGATACAGGGGTTTTATTATCCAACACCTTTTAGATGTTGCCAAAACAACCCATAACATTGTCATTAGTGTAAGGGTTTTACCACCATATCCAAAGGGTTGCATTATGATGAAAATTTTAGGTCATTTAAGGATCATTTCTTGGGCAAAAGCCTAGACCTCATCACTTTAACAAATATGAGTATAATTGACACCAAGGGTGGGATATACAAGTACCTTCACCACAAAAACATCCTTTTCACCTTTTCTAATGTGGGATGCACAATATTAGGTAACAAGGGGAATTGATCTTGCGATGGGGTAGTGAACACTGAAGTCCGTGAGTAGATGGCCCAAGCGGTGATAAAGGGAAAGATGATGATGGAGAGGGAGAAGGTGATGATGAGGGTAACAAGGGTAATAAGGTGAGAGGAGAGGATGATCCAATATAGGAACCACCATTTCAACAACCATCACCATTTGATATAGATGATTCATCACTATTAGCTTAAGTCCATTTGATAGTGCAGTCTTTCAATACTTTTTCAACCTCTAAGTGGAGGTGCTCGGATTACGATCGGACTACAATGCAATGCTACAAGATATGCATCGCATGACTGTACGCATGGACTGTATTGATGACGAAGTCACTTATTTTAGGGGGTACGTTAAGCACCAAGAGAGAAAGAGTTAGTGAGAGCACGACGAGAGTAACAAAGTGTTATAAGAAAGGCATGAGACTTGGAGGAAATGAGAAGAACTAATGTGCTCATTTGGAGACAAGCAAAGGCCAATTGCAACATGAGAAGAGGTTTCATGCTTTCATGGGCGGTTAAGGGAGCTCGTCATTATTTTCATCATTCCTTCTGCACTTTTGGCCACCACCTGGGCTGGATGGGGCCCAATGATTGTGAGTTATATCTCTCTTCCCTCCCTTACTCTTTATAACATGTTTACTTATTGGGGAGGGCAATTATACGTGGATATTTGATAGGAGGACATCCCATATAAGGTAGGTTGCTTTCTGTTGTGCATATTCTTTTTCCTCATCCCTTAGTCCACTATGATTATGATGTTTGGAGTGACAATTAGGCCATTTAAGGTGTAATATGGTTGTTAATTAGCCATGTGATTAAGGATTTGTGTTGATTGAGATTTTGGTCTTTGTGACTGGCAGGATTTGTGTGCATCATCAATGTGCTATTTGGAGCAAAAGGTAATGTATATAGTTGCATTTATGGTAGGTATTGTATTTGTATTATAAATATGCATGCTTGTCTCTGGATCTTATGTCCTTCACCTATTCAAGGTACATTTTCTTTTGCTGCTATGTAGACACTCTTTCCATTTCTTCTTCTTTTAAATTTCTATTTAGGTCTCTTATTCCCACAATGAGGACATTGTATATTTTAAGTGTGAAGGTGAGGAGTCATTCCTCTTAAAATTTTGAAAAAGAAAAAAAGAAAAACTTTTAAAAGACTTAATAAGATTTTTAATTTTTTGCTAATAGTGAGTTTTTGGGGGGGAAACGAGCATTTTTGGTTAACATTATCTCTTTTGCCTTGAACACAAATGATGTGTAATTAGGGTGCATATGATATGTTTTGGTCCAAGTTTGTGGTCAACTCATGCATTGTTTTGGCCTAATAGGTTAGAGTAAGCATGGTAAATGAACACGTGAGGTTTTGAGCCTAATTGAACTACTCTATCACTTATAGTCATATGATTTCTTTCATAAGAGTCTCATCCAAAGTCGCCATTCTCCACAATTTGTCTTAATTCTTTTTAAAACCACATATCAGATTTGCATGTTTGATGAGAGAAAAGAGGCATTATTTGTGTGTTAGGAAACTAAATATGACAAAAAGCCAACCAATGAGAATAATTCAATCCCTTGCTAACTCCTTGAGCCTTAGTTGTTATTGTTCTTTGTGAACCACTCTTTTGACCCTTTGCCAAACATAATTTCTATATGCAAGCCACACTTCAAAGAGGGTTATAGGGTTGTTGGTGGGCGAGAGTATTTTGTAGCATGTTGTTGTAAGCAAAGAAAGGAATAATTACTAAGAGTTGTTTTGAGCTTTTTGTAACTTGAGTTGGAGTTATCTATATTGCTAAAGTCCTTATGTCAAGTTGTGTTGGTTTAGCCAAGGAAAAAAAAAGAAAAACGAGAGATAAAAATCATCATAAAAAAAAGTTGAAAATGAAAAAAATATAGAATAAAAATTTGGGCGTAAGGATTTCATTTTGTGTTTAACTCACATAAGCATGAGGCTTTATGTTTGGGAAGTTAATTATATTACTTGGTTGGGTTGTGGGATGGTGAATTCAAGATGGGAGGTGGGTGCCTCCCTAGTTTTTGGCAAATTAGCTCCTCATGTCCCAAAGCATTTTTCCACTTCCTACCCCTAGCCCGAGTCGCATTACAACCCATGAAATTCCTCTTGATCATTAACTTGCATTTGCATTCGTGTGATGGAGAATAAGAGATAGGTCAAACCTATAGTAGGGGACGTCCTTTGGACTGAGCTTGAGCGAAACCCCATCATGTTTCAAGCACATAAGGAGAGTTTCACATGACTGAACGTGAGTTAGCCATTACTTGTTCAGCACTAAAGAGAGTTAGAATTATTGCATGATTTTCATTTAAGAAGATCAAAAAACTTGATTATGTATTCCATGCATGTGCTCCATATACTCTTGTCATTTGGGTGATTTGTGGACTTGAAGAGTGCATGTATATCCCATTGATGTTATTTTGTGAAAATTTATAAAAAATCAAAAAGATTTTCCATTTTTCTTTCTCTTTTCTTTTTCTTCTTTAAAGATTTTGTGATTACATCTTCCATAAACCCTCATGAGATCGCATTCATCCACTTTTCAATCTCCCTTTTTCTCTTCAGCTCTTGGTTTGGCACAGTTGGACTATTTCTTGAACATTTTGGCTTCTTTTTGGCATGTTTCCTCCGTTATGCTAGACTGGCTTAGATATCCAATTATTGAGGAGTCAGTATTAGAGGGTATAAGACATAATTGGTCAACAACACTATGCTAATGAAAGTGCGATTATGGTCATTGTTGAGTAGAGTCTTTCCCTTGTGTTCATCAAGTAGGTCAAAAATGAAGGGGAAAAAAAGTTCATACAAAAATATAAACAGAGGCAAACCTAAGATCAATCAAATCTTATATTAGAAAATTGAAGGGAAAAAATTATCTATAATAGAGTTGACATAACTAATCCAAATTCTAAGGCAGCAAAGTTTGAATACACCATAATGATGACAAAAAATAATATGTAAAAAGTATCAACTAAATTAATTCCTATGTCTATCACAAATTACAGATTGTAGTACATGGGTTGAGAAGATCTTAGCAATCTAAGGATCCTCAAAACATATCATATAAATTAAACCATGACATAATCAGGCAATGACCTTTCACCAAAATCTATAAAAATAAATAAAGTGAACATTAAAAACCCATATACTATTCTTATGACTTTATATATAATGAAAGTGGACCTATAGTAGATATATTTGTTCAACTTATCCTCAAAACACAAATTGCAAAACCATGTTTTAGTACTTCTCATAATGAACTTCCATATTAGCTTCCTACCTCGCAACGATTTCCATTGCATTAAGTGTGGTAGAATGCAAACTGCAACTTATTTTTAATTATTGTGATACTAATTGTCTTGTTTGGTGCATTCTTTCAAGAGCTCTCATGTTACTTTAACATCCATATACAATCTTAATGAGATGGGGTGAGATGAATGACTAAAGGCTCCAACTGCTTCTAATTGATATATAGGCAAAATATTACTTGAAATTGTGGATGAGTTGAACTAATTTAATCAACAAATCAAAAGCCATTGTGATCATGCATAGATTGGTTAGAGGCTGGAGCGTTCATACTTTGAATCCATGATGATAAAAAAGTTTTCATTCCAATAGTGATACCAAAGATATATTTTGCTTAGTGGATAAGGAGACCATGCAATCCTAAATATTGATAGTAGAATAGGGAGGCCAAAAAGAGAAGTTGGATTGAGGGTTTGATCTAAACATATGACAAAATAAAACTCTTTCCAATTTGAGCAATAGATAAGAGGGGCAATCACCAATGACATCCATTGAGCACCCATCTACCCCCATTAATACCACTTCTATACACCATCCATCTATTTACCCCAATATATAGCACACCATGAGCCCCTCCCCCCTAAAAAAAATGTATTTTTTGTCCTTGCCTTAGCTTGCTATAATTCTTTGCCTTAATTAATTAACACCACTCTCACAACCTCTATATCTCATCTATCACCTCCAACCCATAACTAAGAATGATGTTCTCTTTTCCATCACTCATTATTGTCTACAACTTACCTATTTCAATTCTAGCATAGTTAGTTACTCTACAACTGTCATCACTTTCATTGCTGCACACCTCCTTAGCCCATCTATCTCTAAGAAACCATTGGAAAAAATAAGACCCTTTTTCCTATCATTCACTATATTTCCCACATTGTCCTCCCTTTATCCCAAAGCAAAACATATTTAAAAAAGAAGAAAATAAAAATATCCAATTCAATTATAGAAGCAAGCATAAAAACATGAATGGACATAATTCACATAATAAGCTATCCTTATGTATCGATGATTGGCTACTTAACTAAGTTGTTTGCGCACTGTACAAAATAAGTAAAAACTACTTTGAACCCAGTTGTAACAAACATGTGAAAAAGAAGCTAATCATAAAAAAACTTTACTAAAGTTGATTAACAGCTAATGCTTTGTCCAGGTTATGATGAGGTTCATGGGAATAAGTTCACAACTTTAAAAACAAGATATGGGTTGCTCTCATATGCCAGTTTCTACCCTATGATATCCAAAATCCCAAAAAAAAGCTAAGAAAGGAAAAAAGGTCAAAAACTATCATAGTATAACTTTTAAAAGAAATTGAATCAATAGAAATGAAATAAAATGCATAATTTTTTTTTGCAATAGTAATGTGAAAAGAATCTAACGAATCAACTGCCTCTATAGTACATGCACAACATCATATTGTCTCTTTTCTCAATCACCCACCCCCTCCCTTTTTAAACTCCCTGGGAAAAAAAACCCCCAATTCCTCTATTTTGGTTCCCATCATAAATATCCTTAGTTGAGCTCCTCATTTATAGTATTGGCAATAGTTCAACCTCTTGCTATAAGCCTAATTATGGTAAAGATGGAAAACAAGGCAATGGATGACAAATTTGCAATATACTGAAGTTCATTTGATCAACACTCATGATAAGGAAAACATTGAGTGAATATTGAGCAAAATGATTGATATATACATGCTTATTTACGCACTACATAGAGATAACTAAGGATATTAGTTGATTCACATAGAGAATTTGTACTTGCCAATTATGAATCAGGTTTCCTTTGAATCTTTAATCATCAACTCCTCGCTCGCCCTCATTGGGATGTATGTTGGTGGTAATTACTCTTGGTGCTGACCATTAGAGAATGGGTTTTCTAAAATCTATGCAGAGAAGAATAGTTGGTTTTTTTTATGACAGTTTCCTTTGCTATTTTAAAAAACTAAAAATCTAGTTCGAGAGAGAAGACCAAGTCCACTTATAATTCAACAATAGTCTTACCCTATGTAGTCCACATCGTGCTGGTAAAATTGTTAAAGAAGTAAAAACCAAGGCCAACCAAGACAAAAGCAAGTTCACTTATAATTCAAAAATAATCCCACTCATTGTCTACAAATACTGAAAGTGATGGTAAAAAAAAATTAGGAAGAGGGACCTTATGGAACCTAATGTAAATATGTGAACTAAACAAAATTGAAACAAAAGGGACTTAAAGGCAAGAATGATTGAAGACAAGAAGAAGGGTTGAACATACAACAACGTGAACCTTAACTTAATCAAAGTGATTAATTAAAAGAGAGACAGGTACAAAAAGCATGAAAACAGAGAGAGCGAGAATGGAGAAGATGCAGACCAAGATGAAACACTAAAATAGGAGCCACATGTTTAGCTAACCCAACCTCGGGTATTTATTTGATCTGAGTACAACTTGATTAGAAGCTTTGGAATAATTAATGACTTAATTGAAATGGAAATTGAAATTGCACTTTTAGGGGAGCAAGGACTGATGAAATAGCCCCTAAAAAAACAAAAATAATGGGATCTAACAAACTAAAATCATACAAAATTCACAAATGAGACCAAAATTTATAAATTGGGCTCGTACCTTAAACATGATTGGCTTTCTCCAATTTCATTTGTACACAATTTCAAATTCCTCTCTTTTAATCTAGTGAGCAAAGATCAGATGAAGGCTTGAAAGAATCACAGGCAGTAATGATGAAGGAAATATAATTCTATTGACGCCCAAATAAATTCTATCAAAATCAAACAAAAAGCTTTGAATTCCTTTTGAACACACCAAAAACAAAAAAAAATTGAACTTAAAACAGAAAATCTTGGTAATGGCGAGCTTAGAAATTGCCGGCATTAGTGCATGCACAATTAATAAATTGATGAGCACATTTTGGTGGTTTGAGTAGAAACCTTAGAGGTAGATTCAATGTAGGGTCCCCCTGATTTCCTTACTTTACAATTGGCATAATTTCTTACACAAGGAATGTTTTATCACCATAATTGTTTATCTACCTTCTATTCTCACCTCTCCCAGCCCCGTCCTTTCAACCTTTAACATGTATTCCTTCATCAACTTCTCGACCATATTGCCATCAGCAGCAACCCAAACTTAGGCTCTACAAAGAGAAGTTAGAAAGAGAACTTAGGATTTATGGAGGATATAAGGATCTAGGTGGTGTGGTGAGCCTATTACGAAGAGCATCACCTAGGAGTGGGAAGTTTTTTAAAAGGGTAAGAAACAGATAGTTAAGGGAAAGTACTGTATCCCCAAGAGAGATATGTTGCATTGAGTGAGGAGTGAAATAAGGTGGTTAGTTTTCTTGCAAATCTAACAATTTAGTCGTTAATCAACAAGTTCTCTTTTAAATTTTAATTTAATTTATTTTTAACAGTTGGGATTGATCCTATCATGAGATTTGTGGTGATAAATTAAGCAAGCTCCACAAATTACTCTGGTATTGGTTAACCTACTTCTCTTTTATTATAGTAATAGATTAACTGCAAATGATGAGATTTGATGAGTATGGGGCTGAAAGGAGATTGGGGGTTCATTTCCAAAGGATTTGAGCCTATAATCTACTTCCCAAAACCTTAATCATTCTCTTTTCTTCATCTTCTTTGTAATCTTTTCTCCTCGTACTCTACTTTGGATTTGGCAATATCAAGTTTCAATTCTCATCTAAGGAAGTTAGAATAGAGTTGATCAATGATAATTGGAGGTAGACTAAAGATATAATGAATGTCAATCATTCAAAAATTGACATCAAATGCTGATGGATTGGTGGGTAATTTTCTCTCTTTTCCCCGTTATTGCTTTTGTCAGATTAGATAATTAGTGATTAAAGGATTGATTTTCTTTTTGTGGGTGATCTTTTGAGGAGAAATTTGGGAAGTTGTTGTATGTCAATGTTGAGCCATTGTCCATGTCATGCCATTGACAACCCCATTTGATGTGTTCATGTGTTGTTTTCCTTGTTTACTTCATTTGATGTTAAATTAATAGTAGTTTATTTGCTTGTGATGCTCTTAGATTTTTGTTGCTAGTTTACTTAGGAGTGCATTTTAGATTAGTAGTAGATAACTTGATTGATTGTCATACCCCTCTCACAATGTGGTCACTACTCAAGTGAAGTGACCAACATCCCTAAGGATGACAACCCGTTAGTTGAAGACTCTCAACATTTGATTAAAGAGGTACTTGGACTATTTGGTTGGTGGATTGAATAGTGTTGTGGAGCATTGGTGTAAGTTTTTTTTTTACAATGGTAAACGGGCCCAGCCCACTAGGCCCCTATCGTAGGGTTTACCCAGTGGACTTGAACGGACAAGGGGACGGGGAATGACAAATCCCAGACCAAAGTCTAGTCCCACACTCTCCCACACACAAATGCACCGCAAATGTGGCCCCTAGGATTGAACCCGGGTGAGGGGGGAGAATGTGTGGAGCATTGGTGTATGATGACAAGTCGTGATCACATATACCAAGTATCTTACATCCTATCGTAAGACCAAACTGCAATAGCCTACACCAGGTCTACGTTGCAAGGCTTAAATGGAGCTCATGGCCTCATGTCAAGATTTCTAAGTTATGCCTATTTAGTTGTTTAACACTAAAGTAAATGATGATGTAAATAAGATGTTGAGGTGAAATATGCTTATAAATGACAAAGTTTAGTAGTTTATTTGCTTATGATGAAATGCATATTTAAGTTTTATTATTCAGGTTTGAGGAGTATGAATTAATTAGGTAAACAAGCCCTCAAATAATTCATTAATTTAAGGAACAAAATAAAACAAAAAAAGGTAAAAAAGGGGTAATCAAATCAACCACAAAAATCTAGAAAAAGAAAAAGAAAAAGGAAGAAAATAAGAGGATAAAATTCACAAAACACATTTATTTTGGCAAAGAAAATCTCGACTCCCCATTTTCTCTCTCTCCTCTCCCCCCTCCCCAGTTAATGCCCTTCTAATGACCCATAACCCACTGTCGCATTGACCGTTGCTAGTTGCTTATAGTCTCCACTAGTAGTCGCCATGAGCCCACTCAGGCATGACCTCTACTTCCTTCCTCTTCCTGTCACCTATTTCATTCAAATTTTCAAGGCAAAACCCAACAATCCTTAACTCACTTTCATTTCTTTTTAACGAATTCTCTCAAATTGTGAAGTTCACGTATTTATTTGGATTTATGTAGATGTTTAAGCATAAATTGAGGTATTGATTTTGTTTGATTGAGATTAAATGAAATGAGGGCTTGGAGTGTTGAATGGAAAGTTTAGGAATGCATTGGTCAGTAGTGTTGAAGCTTGTTGTTCTTTCTCAAAAGTATGATTAATTATTGTCAGTTGAAAGATTACGTGGGTATTTTGGATTAAATATAGTGGTTCATAATTGATTGGAGTCGATTACTTAAAAACTAGTTGAGGAATTGACCTTACCCGCTAGTGCACGGGTGTTGTAGTTTGGAGAAGATATCGTTCTCACAGGGACCAAATATAGTATATTGAGTTTTGTCCTACAAAAGTGTTAAGCAAGCAAATTTCAATTGGGTGTTCGAATAACGCTATAATCTAATTGAAAAATTCAATCATTTTAAGACATCTAGGGACTTGTTTCGACTAGTAAAGATGTGGATCAAATGGAACACAACATGTACTTGATCTATATTGGGTGATTGAAATGGGTGCAATCGTATTTAGAATTCAATCTTTTCTTTCGAAATAAACTGAATTGCCTAAACTAACCAATTTTCATTCTTTCAAATGTCTCTGTTTAGTCAAAGTTATGGATTTTTAATGGCTAAAGTTCCTCTTAATAAAGCAAATCTTTCTTAAGTATTACTAAGTCAAATCCTATCTTGTCGATCAGACAACAAGTTTCACCTTTCAGTCCTTCACTTAACCATTTAGAGTTAGCAAGTAAATTTGGCCAAAATTCACTCACAACAATCTCACACACAAGATAGAATTCAACTAATTCTAGTCAAGAACAAGCACAATAGAATTCAACCAATACTAGTCAAGAACAAGCACAACTAAACAAAAATTAGAGATTCCAACATCAATACTTGGCTGACAATCCCTAGATTGAGAAAACTGCTCGCACATATTTGAAATAACAACAAATAAACAAAGCCTGAGAGAAGAAAACTTAGCACAATTGGAGATCCTCCAAAGGTTTCCCAACTTTGCAAGGACTCCAAAACAACAAGCATTTCTTCATAACTTTCACTTTTAAACTCAAAACTAACTAAAAAAACTAAAACAAAACTAAGAAAATGGAAAAGAATGGAAGAGATTAGAGAATAGGAGTTCTCTTTTTGCTATATATCTCACAAATCTGTTGTGACATGGCTCTATTTAAAGAAGACCGCGTTCAACCTTAGCCACACGATGAAGGAAAAACAAAGAGACCTGTTGTTATGGACTCACCATGGACTGTGGTGAGGTCTGTCTCAACATTCTTCTGTTCTTCCTTCCTTCCATGGCCACGGTGAATTGGGGGTGTTCGTGGGGGGTCAAGCTACACTCATTAGGGGTCAAATCTAGGGTAAAATGGTCTAAAAACCTGTAGAGCGTAAAATAGAAAAAGCAGTGCATAATATAGTATAAAACACATAATTCTCCTAAAACGGTACAAAGTGAACTCAAAATAGAGTACACTTTAAGAACTTATCAAACTCCCCCATACTTAAACCGTTGCTTGTCCCCAAGAAACTATGAAACTGAGGCTAAAAACAAATAACCTTCTCTGGCAGAAATCAGTAGCAACATCAATAGCTAGATCAACCCAAGAAGTTTAGCCCAAAGGTGATTAAAAGCTTTTACAAATAGATAGAAGAAGGAAAATTTTGAAATAAAAGTAAGAACCATCACATCAAATATTAAATCAATCGCTCAAATTAACTTGAGCATTCATATTGGCATATTACAATAAGTAGAGCTAGATGAACCGATAGAACCTCACTTTAGGGATGAGACACTCATCACTCATATGTTTAAAGTAAAATGTGGTTTTCTCAAATCTCATTTGATAAAACCAAATCAACCATAAACTTGATAAGACTCTCTAATTCACCCCCACAATAATGCAAAACACACAAGGCAATCATAAGGAATTTTTAAGGTTGTAACGGGGCAACTGGATGAAGGTAAGGAGGGAACAAATATTTTGGGATTTGTGGGTAAGGCTAAAAGCCAAAAACTAAGAGTATAAACCATCATCTCCCAACTAAAACATATTCCTCAAGCCTATACATCTCAAAATATCAACAACATCCCCATCGAGATCACAAGAGAAAGTGCTTAAAACCAATGCCAAATCCTTTTATTTCATTTTTTTCTTTTTTTTTCTTTTTTTTTGTTTCTTGTTTCTTTCGACATTGTTCTTTAAACACCTTTGGTGTGGTTTGTTGTTATTTTTTCATCATTTTTTTTCATTTTTTTTCTTGTCAACCATCAAAGAGAAGGATCTTGGCAAGGGAAACTATGTCTTTTCAACACTTTTCTAGCAACTCGCAAAACATAACCCAATTGACTTGAAGGGAAAATAGAACATGAATCCCTTATCACATCCAACCAAACCCCAATATCCACAAAATGTTATTAACCACAAAATACTCTCAATCAATTATGGAACTCTATAGCCTTAGCTAAAAGGGTAAGACATGTGTTTGGCCAAGGATGATGATATAGGTTTTCATCAATAAATATGGTAAAGGCTCAAAGGGGTAGCAAGGGATAAATTATTCATATAAGGGTGGCTATTTAGTCAATGTAACTCATAAAGTCAAAGAATGCCTCAATCATGTTGCCTAAATATGCATACTAAATGTGCTATGGAACAAGAGTCAAAGCAAGTTCTAGATATTTGAAATCTAGGAAGAGTCACACATGAAAGGAAATATGAGACTAGAATGATGAATTCGTCTATTTAAGCTCAAAATCTCACAGAACAAAGCTCATCTAGCTCATTAAATTTCATATTCTAAATACCCATGCCAAGAATCATTAAGAAATAAATTCACATCCGAATTGATGGTCAAAACCTGAAGCATAGTTCAAACTCATAAACAAGCATTTTATACACAAATGGTCCTAATAAAAAGGGTCAAAATAGGCAAAAGAAAGCCACTTAGTCTAAAGAGTCATCATCAAAGGATTTATATGCTCTTTTTTTTTGTTTTTTTTGTTTTTCTTTTTAGGATTTGTTTTACTAAGCCTAAAATGCAACTAAAGACTAAAAAATGTCAAAACAAAACTAAAACGAAGAAAGAAACCTAAAAAACTAAATGATTAACTAAAAATGCAAATTAAACCTAAATGTATAACCTAAAAACGCAAACTTTCACACATCCACAATACACATATATACAACCACTAACACATAACAAACACAACAACTCCTCGATGCTTGGACAAAGCACTGTCCTCAATGTAAAATTATAAGACACTAAAAGGGAGGGGGAGGGGGGTCAGATAAGTGGTGGATAGCAGTCTTGTCAATAGGTTCCCCTATATAGTAAGGTTTAAGACACTACCCATTTACCTTAAACGTGCTAGTTGTCTCACTCCAGACTTCCATTGCTCCATGACGAAAGATTTTTATAACTTTACATGGGCCCAACCACTGGGATCTCATCTTGCTCGGAAATAACTGCAACTTAGAATTGAACAACAAGACGGAGTCCCCTGCCTCAGATCTTTTCTTCATAATATGTTTGTCATGCCAATGCTTGGTCCTTTCCTTATAAATTCTCAAGCTTTCATAGGCCTCTAGACGTAACTCATCTAACTCATTCAACCGCAAAAGCCTCTTCTCACCTACCGCCTTAAGATCAAAGTTTAGAGTTCTAATTGCCCAATATGCTTTGTATTCTAACTCAATCGACAAATGGCAAGATTTTTCGAAAATTAAGTAGTATGAAGTAGTATCGAGAGGTGCTTTGTAAGCACTCTGGTGAGCCCAAAGTGCATCCTCAAGCTTTTTAGACTAATCTTTTCGGGACCGATCAATCGTTTTTTCCAAAATAATTTCAACTCTCGATTAGATAACTCAACTTGACCATTGGTTTGCGGATGATTAGGCGTAGCAATTTTATGAAAAACCCCATACTTCTTTAAGAGGGACTCAAGTGGTTTATTGTAAAAATGAGTCCTATTACCACTCAAAAGAGCTCTTGATGTGCCAAACCTTGTAAATATGTGTTTTTTTTTTAAGAAACTTAAATACCACCTTGGAATCATTAGTAGGAGAGGCAATGGCTTCTACCTACTTGGAAACATAATCAACCGCCACCAGAATATGAAAATTATTGTGAGAAGGAGGGAATGATCCCATAAAGTCAATTCCCCAAACATAAAAAAGCTCTACCTTAAGAATCCCATTTTAAGGCATCTCATGCCTTTTTGGAAATGTTCCCCATTCGTTGGCATCTATCACAACCCATAATGAGGGTTCTGGCATCTTGAAAGAGAGTGGGCCAATAGAAACTGACTTGAAGCACCTTAGCTATAGTCTTGTTGGGTCCAAAGTTTCCACCATAAGTTGAGACATGGCAATGGTGGAGGACACTAGGATCCTCAACTCCTGGCAAACATTTTCTATATGCTCCATCTCCACACACCTTGCAAAGTAGAGGCTCTTCCCACACATAATATTTCACATTGGTCATCTGGAAAAGAGTCATCTATAGAAAATTCCTCTATTGGAGTGGCCTCAGGAAGTAAGCGCGACAAGTGGTCCGCAACTGCATTTCTATGACCTGCTTTGTCCTGAATTTCCAAATCAAACTCTTTGAGAAAAAGCACTCATCGAATAAGATAAGGCTTAGAGTTAGACTTCTTCAAGAGATGTTTCAATGCGACATGATTTGTAAAAATAATCACCTTAGAATTGATTAAATACAAATGAAATTTTTCCAAGGCAAGCACAATAGGTAGGAACTTTTTCGCAGTTTTGGCATAATTCATTTGAGCATCACCCAAAGTTCTGCTTGCATAGTAGCTAGCATAAGGCTTATTGTCCTTCCTTTGTCCTAAAACTGCTCCCACTGCATAGTAAATGGCATCGCACATGACCTCAAAAGGTAACTCCTAATTCGGGGCCTGCATAATTAGGGTAGAAATCAAATCCTCCTTCAACCTGTGAGAGGCACTTAAACACTTTTCATTAAATTCAAAGGGCACATCTTTGACAAGCAAATGGGTGATATGTTTTGTAATTTTTGAAAAATCTTTTATGAACCGTCGGTAGAAGCCAACGTGTCCAAGAAAACTCCTTACACCCTTTATAAAAGAAGGTGGTAGTAATTTCTCAATTACCTCTACCTTTGCCTTGTCAACTTCAATGCCACTATTTGAAATAATATGGCTTAAAACAACCCTCTCCTGTACCATAAAATGACACTTTTTTCAATTCAAGACTAAATTCATATCTTCACATCTTTGCAAGACTTTAGACAAATTATTCAAGCAATGGTAAAAAATTATACCATATACAGAAAAATCATCCACAAAGACTTCCATTATGTCCTCAATAAAATCGGAAACAATAGCCACCATGCATCGTTGAAATATGGCGAGGGCGTTGCACAACCCAAATGGCATTCTCCTATAAGCAAATGTACCGTATGGATAAGTAAAGGTAGTTTTTCTTGGTCACTAGCGTGAATAGGGATTTGAAAGAATCCTGAATAGCCATCTAAGTAGTAAAAATAAGAGTTCTTTGTCAGCGTCTCGAGCATTTGGTCAATGAAAGGTAGGGGAAAATGGTCTTTATGAGTGGCTTTATTCAATTTCCTATAGTCTATGCACATGCGCCAACCAATAAATGTCATGCCAAGTATAAGTTCATTATTTTTATTTTTTACAACCATCATTCCCCCCTTTTTAGGGGACAACATGGACCGAGCTTACCCACTTACTGTCAGAGATAGGGTAGATAATGCCAACCTTAAGTAGTTTCAAAATTTCTTTCTTTACCACATCTTGCGTATTAGGATTCAATCTCCTTTGGTGTTCAATTGAGGGTTTATGGTCATCTCCCATCAAAATACGATGCATACACACAGAAGGTTAAATTCCTTTAAGGTTGTAACGCCCCAAATTAAACATGTTTCACTATTTATATTCTCCTTAATTAAAATCTAGACAACCCAATGATAGAGGCATTACCGCCGTCCAAAAGGACAAGACTTAAAACATGAGTGCTAAACATAACACAGTTAAGCATAACCTCAAACATATACACTCACATCAAGTGTTAACCAATGAAGGGTTTATAAACCATAGTAAAATAAATCACTATATAGTCTACATCTTCATCCATAGAAGAATTCAATATACATCTTTAAGGTATGCATATACTGCATTACTTCTAATCCATCTGAATTTTCTTGCTTCACGTATTCTCTTCAGCTGATTTGTTAGCATGGGGGCAACTCTCTCAGCATTTGCCTAAAACAAAACATAAAAACATTTCGAACTGTGAGCCGAAGCTCAGTACATGCATTCCTGAATTGTTAAATGATCATTGAAACACTGGTTGGGCCCGCTTTGCAATTCATTTTAAGTTAAAACAGTGAATGAGATAAATATAAAACTGCATTGCAAGTTATTATCTGATAGTGAACCCCTTGATACTGTTACGATCTATGGATAGGTGTACACCTGCCAAGCCGATCGGGGACCTGGCCTGAAGCCGCGCGGGTAACTGAAGGGCGAATGCCCTATAGATAATAACTGACGGGGTCACTAATTAACTGATAAATCACTGTGTAAACTGATTCATTGATGTACTTACCAAAACATGATAACGTTGATAAATACACTCTGATTTCTAAAGATACAGGCAATGGACGTACCTGAAGTCTTTAAAATGATATTTCACTTGATAATACTTATGCACAATGAAAATGATAGACTAGGCCTCAACTCTGTTTCATAATTGTCACTGTAAGTATGTGTAGTTAGTAAATGATCCTTACTCGCATAATCGAGTAGGTAAAAGTATGTGTAACAGAAATTGAGTAATGAAATGGGATACATAACTTGTGCATTTCAATATAATAAACTGATTTTAATTGAATATAAGACAAGTTAAACCAAAATGAACTTATTTAAATCAGTTATGGTTATTGAACTTGAAATACAATAAACTGAAGCAAAAAAAGGCCAAATGGAAATGATTGAGGTGATAATGAAAAGATTTTAATTGATATAACTGACACATGGTTTGCTGATATTTCTGAAATGGATAAAGGAAAGAGTGAAGCTTCTGAAAAGGATAATAAAATGGTTAATGCCTCTGAAATGCGTGACAAATGGCTTATGCCATAAAGGGTGCTGCAAGGTTCATAAAAGCTCATATAACACCCTAACTTGGTCCAAAGGACACTGATTTTGAGTTAATAATCTGCTCACTTCCCAAATTTCATTTTCATACTCATGTAACTCAGTTTTCAACCCAAGTAAGCTTTTGTACACTAACAAACTTGTTGAACTCACTACACTTTGTAATTTCCTTGCAATACCCATAATTATATAGAAACTTCTGAAAATATTTTCAAATGTCTCAATTTCTGCATTCACTCATGTTAACGATAGATGGTCTGTATTAGAAAATCCATATCTTTCACTCCCAACCTCCAAATGAGATATAAAACCCCAATATGAAAACTTCACAGTGTCCTCTAAAACTCTTATTTAGGACACAAAGCATGATTCACATAATAAGGTCCCTAAAAGTAGGGTAGAACACAGACGTGCACAATTTCTGATCAATCTGCGCAGTCGCAGTAAAATGACCATAACTTTTTCCACAGAACTCGGATTAAGGCGATTCAAGAGGCATTTTAAAGATAACTCATTGATCTATACACACACCAAAAATCACAATTTTTAAGTGACCCAATCAATACCAGTTTTTCCGTGAAGTTACTGTTCCAATTCAGTTCCCAGTTTCGATACATTCTGCACAGTCTTGAGTAAATTGGTCATAACTTTGTCCACACAACTCAAAATTGAGTAATTCCAAATCCTATTGAAAGATAACACATCAAAATATCACTACACCAAAAATCATGAATTTTGGATGTGCCAAACAGTACCAGTTAATTCCCAAAGTAGCCCCTGTTTTAGGTCTGTTTCCCAGCTTTAACTCACATGATTGCAATCTTTTCTTCACATAACCACCCACTAAAATCACTCTTTAACTTATATAAATCAGCATAAACATCTTGACATTCATTACCAATGCTAAAGATCACAAAATCTCATTTAAAACGATCAAAATTCAACACTTGAACATGAAGCTTGCATGATTAACATAAAACCCTAACCCTAGCTTCAACTCCAACATGATCCATCACCAAGATAACCAAAACAAGAAGCAAGAACCAAAAGTTCAAAGAACAAGATTGAAGTCACTTACTTTGAGCTTGAAATAAGTGGAGATGGAGATGATATTGGGTGATTTTGAGGATGGGAAATGGTAGCCAATGGAGGGAGGTTGTTTGGGGATTGAAATCCTTGCCGGAGAGTGGCCGGAAAGTGGCCGGAAAACACCATAATAGGGCTGGGAGGGGGCTGCCATGGAGGTTGAGAGGAAGAGAGAGAAAGGAGAGCTTTGATGTTTTGCCACTTGGTGTAAATACTTGGTGCAAAATGACCTTAAATACTTGGCTAAAAATTGCCCTCCCAAAAAAAATATCTTTACTCATTATCATTAGGAGTTAATCATGGTAATTAGCTAAACAAATGAATTAGAAACTTGTTGGGCTGGAATTGGGCTTAAATGAGCTCGGGTTTGGAAAAGAACTAAAACCGAGCGCGTTTGATTTATTTTTTTTTTTTGTTGGAAGCTCGGGATTAAAATGTAATATCATGAAAAATAATTTAATATTTTAAATCATAAATATCATGAAAAATAATTTAATCTTTTAAATCATAAATATCGAGGCCTACTATCAATTTTTCTCGAAATTGTCCGATAAATGAAACTCGAATTGCAAAGTGGGATCCGAAATGAATTTTTCCAACTGCGATGATTCAATGAGATAAATAAATATGAAAATCAATAACATGACTTAATTAAATAAATAAATATAGTTTAGGGTCGTGCTATTACAAAGGTCATTAGGAGTATATCTTATGACCTTACAATGCAATCTAAGTATTCTTAGCAAAGAGTCAACTTGAGATGCATTTAGACTCGCATTCACAATCACAAGATATGTAGAATTTGGGTCAAGAAACTCATACCTTAAAAAGGAAGGAAGAGGTTTTAGTTCAACCTCGGGGGCACGTTCCTCATCTGTCGAGGATGCTTCATCATATAATAGCTATTCCATCGTGGCAAAAGTTGGGCTAACTGGCAGAGAAGCTTCCAGGAATTGAGCGCACAATGCTAGCTTCGGGTTTTCATCTTGAGTAGTACCATCATTTAATAAACAATACTCAAGTGGATCATGAGCATCATTAGTAGAAATGGTCTTTTGTACCAAACTATCAACTACATCAATCCGATGACACTCACCAGAGATAGAAGGAAATTTAGAAGCTTCAAATCAAGTTAAGTTCCACATGTTCATCACCAACGTCAAAAGATAACTTATCATTTTTAACATCTATACAACACTCAGCAGTGGCCAAGAATGGCCTCCCAAGAATAATGGGGTGCGCATATCTTCTTCCACTTTAAGGATTATAAAATGTGCCGTCACGTATAAATCTTCTACTTTAATGGGTACATCCTCTAAAATAGCCACGGGATACTTTACAGAACGGTCTGCTAATTGTAAAGATATGGTGGTGGGTGTTATTTCTCCTGGGTCCCACTTTTTGTAAAGAGAGAAGGGCATTAAACTTACACTGCACCGTAAATCACATAAGACACGATCTATTGACTTATTCCCTATCAAATAAGGGATAGAAAAGCTACCGGGATTCTTAAGCTTAGCAGGGAGCTTATTTTGAATTGCAACACTACATTTTTTAGTCAATGCCACTGTTTCATGCTCTTCTAGCTTTCTTTTATTAGACAAAATCTCCTTCAAAAATTTAGCATAAGAAGGAATTTGTGACAAGGCATCAATGAATGAAATGTTAATGTACAGTTTCTTAAGGACCTCTAGAAACTTCCCAAATTGTTGGTCTAGTTTAGCCTTGGCCATTCGTTGGGGGAACGGTAAAGGTGGTACATAGGGTTTTAGGGAGATTTTCTGGGGGTCATCAAGAATCTTATTAGAATTACCATCACCCTCAACCTTATTAGAGGAAGTAGATACTTCTTTCTCAACGACCTCATCATTTCCATAATGTTAATGCTCATTTTGGCCAGTTCCCTGAGGTTCCTCAAGTTGCTTACCCCCTCTTAAAATCATGGCATTACATTGTTCCCCAAAGCTAGGTTCATTCTTACTAGGAAATTTACCTAGAGTTGTAGATGAAGATGTAGCTTGTTAAGCAATTTGTGCTTTTAACATCTTATTATGAGTAGTAAGCACATCGACCTTAGAGGCCAATTACTTAATGTACTCATTTTGCTTTTGTTGTGCCAAAAGCATATTTAGTCTCCTTGTTGGATTTTTGAGATGCTTATTGAGGATTGAATGGTCTTTAGAATCCAAGGGGTGGTCTAAAATTTGTTTGAGGCACGAGTACGACATTAGACCTATAGGAGAAATTAGGGTGATTCCTTCAACCAGGATTATATGTGCTAGTGAAAGGATCATTTCTTGGTATAGGGTTATAGTTCTTCACATAGTTGACCTGGTCACTTATATCTTGGATAAAAGGACTACCCACTTGACAATGCACAGTCAAATGATTAACTGACTCACGTATATCACATCATGGGGAAGGGGTACTTGAACTGACAAAAGTGAGATTTAACCGCTCTAATTTTTGAGACATAGCATCAACTTCAGAAGAAAGTATAGAAATAGCATCTAATTCCAGCTTACCTCTAACCCACTTAGGTTGGGTTTTGTCACACGATCATTAGAAATTGTTAAGAGCCATATCCTCTACAAGACTCTATGCTTCATCTTCAGTTTTGTTCATAAGAATACCTTCTGCTCCCACATCAATAGTAGATCTTAATGGCTAAGTGACTCCATTATAAAATGTTATGCACGATCATCAACCTTTGGAGACCATGGTGAGGACATAATCGTAAAGGTTCCTTGAATCGCTCCTAGGCTTCATAGAGCGTCTCATCTTCCATTCGACAGTAGGTATTGATTTTATTCTGCAGGCTTGCCGTCTTACTCAGAGGAAAGAACTTGGCAAGAAAATTTTTTGTAAGCTCGTCCCATGTCTTGATGCATCCTGGAGGCAACGAGTGAAGCCAAACCCTCACTTTATCCCTAGGTGAAAAGGGAAATAAGCGTAAGTGGATGGCATTAGTGGAAACTCCATTGAGCTTTAACATGTCGCACACCTCTAAAAAGACCGAGAGGTGTAAGTTTGGATCTTCTAACGGGGTGCGTCCAAACTGGGATTGCTGTACCATTGATATAAGGATGGTTTGAGCTCAAAATTATTTGCTTGTATGGTTGGCTGAGCGATGCTCGAGGAAATGCCTTGGATTTTCGGGGTAACAAAATCCCGAAGTGTCCTTCTTTGGTCACCTTCTATTCCTGCCATCGACGAAGAAACTGCTTGAGCCTCTAGCCTTTGCTCTTCTACCCTTAATTTCTTCCTCCTAGAGCAAAAAGTCCTTTTGATTTCTGCATTAAATTCAAATGGAAAGGTACTTCGCACATAGAGGAGAAATTCAGTAAAATTACCAACAAAACTATCAATGTAAATAAAAAATATAGAAAGAATGACAAAAATGCTTAGTCAATTTCTAAGGGCTAACTCAATGTCCACAAATTTGGTCCTCGGCAACGGTGCCAGAAACTTGATCTTGCCCTACAAGTGCACAGGTGTTGCATTTTAGAAAGGTATCGTTCCCACATAAGCCAAATGTAGTCTATTGTGTTTTGTCCTATAAAAATGCTAAGCAAGCAAATTTCAGTTGGATGTTTGAATAATGCTATAATCTAATTGGAACATTCAATCAATTTAATACATCTAGGGATTTGTTTTGCCTAGTAAAGATGTGGGTCAATGGAATATAACATGCACTTGATCTATATTGGGAGATTGAAAGGGGTGCAATCGTATTTAGAATTCATCTTTTCTTTCGAAATAAACTGAATTTCCTAAACTAACCAATTGTCATTCTTTCAAATGTCCTTTTTTAGTCTAAGTTATAAATTTTTGATAGCTAAAGTTCCACTTAATAAGCAAATATTTCTCAAGATTGTTAAGTCAAGTCCTTTCTTGTCAATCAAACAAGAAGTTTTACCTTTCAGTCCTTCACTTAACTATTTAGAGTTAGCAAGTAAATTTGGCTAAAATTGACTCACAACAATCTCACCCACAAGATAGAACTCAACCAATTCCAATTACGAGCAAGCACAACTAAATAAAACTTAGAGATTCCAATATCAATACTTGGCTAATAATCCCTAAATTGAGAAAGCTACTCTCACATATTTGAAATAACAACAACTAAACAAAGTTTGAGAGAAGAAAACTTAGCACAATTAGAGATCCTCCAAGGGTTTCCTAACTTTGCAAGGGCTCCAAAACAGCAAGCACTTCTTCACAACTTTCACTCTTAATCCCAAAACCAACTAATAAATCTAAATCTAAACTAAGAAAATGGAAAAGGACGGAAGAGATTAGAGAATATGAGTTCTCTTTTTGCTATATATCTCTCAAATCTACTGCGAAATGACTCTGTTTAAAGAAGAACTCGATCAACCTAAGCCACATGATGAAGGAAAACAAATAGACTTGCAATTATGGACTCACCATGGACCGTTCGTGGTGAGCTCTGTCTCGACATTCTTCTGTTCTTTTTTCCTTTCATAGCTATATGACTTAGGGGTGTCTGTGGGGGTTCAAGCTACACTCATTTAGGGGTCAAATCTGGGTAAAATGGTATAAAGACTTGTAAAACATAGAAAAGAACCATACTCAAGCGTAAAATATAAAAGGAGTGCATAGTATAGCATAAAACACATAATTCTCCTAAAAATAGTTTAAAATGACCTCAAAATAGAGTGCACTTTAAGGACTTATCAGGAATGAATGGAGGAAAAGGAGTAAATTTGAGATTGAGGAATAATTAGGCTAACTTAAGTATTATATAAAAGCTCTGAATGAGGTTTGATGTGGGTGAGTTGAATGCTTTGAAGTATAATCTTCATTTCTAAAGTTGTACGGAATAATATTAGGTTTGGAGAATTAATAATTCCTAAAGTTAAAAGGGAAGATTAGTGTTTGATTTGAGGTCATGCCATTGATCTATAAAGGAAAATCCTACAAATAAGCGAGGCAGGATGTGGAGGGAACAAGGTGTATTCTGAACCTTAAATTAATTAAGCATATTATATTCCGTTGATGAACTTAATTTTTTAATCAAAATCTAAGCAGGAATAAGTTAGTACATGCAAGTCAAAGAAGGTTGGGCTAACAGTTAGTTCAGTAAATAGTTATGGTGAGGTAATAAGTTTTAAAATGAATAGGAAAAATAATTAACTAGATGTCTAAAAGAAGAATTTAGTAAGGTGTGTAAAAGAGAAATTAATTATTAAGGTATAATTAGCCATATTTGATCAAACTAAGGGAAAGATGAAATAGGAATATGATACATTACTAGGACTGTGCACCAAAGTCCTTGCTTAAAGGATAATAAAAATAGAATACCTTTTAATTAAACAAGGTCACAAGTAAAATTCCCATTCAATTTTAAAAGAAAACAATCGTCTATACTCTAGTTTTGTATAACAAATTGACAATTAATCTTGTAACGAGACAAATTATAATAATCTTATCTATTTGACCGATTATTTCACAATTAATTAGCAATTGATGGGGTGGAGAGGATATCAGAGGTTCACAAAAAAAAAGAACAGCATTACTTGAAGGTAATAATGATAATATTAAAGAAGAGAGTGGAAATTAAAAAAATATACCCCTCTTAATAAACATAACCAAGTGTAGTGCATTTATTTAATTAGAATTAACAAAATAAAAAATATGTAGATTATTAACAATTTTAGAGTATGTTTGAATCAGAAGAGGAGACCATCGCCATTGATCTATATCATAGTCAATACCTAAAGGAGATAACATATTTTAAGAAACAAGGTATGCGTACCTTTCGAAAATCACATATTTATTATAAACATCAAAATCTAATAATGTATAACTATTTAAGGAATTATTTTTAAACATTGTTTTGCTACATGATTAAGTGGATCCATAAATTATTAACTATTAGGGCTTGGGTCCATCAATTGACCCATATGTCTTCAACTAGGCATCTCGATCGGCCTATGAAGTGTGCACCTTGCTCATGAGCCTATTGTTTAGATATAAGCTCATTAATTTGGGTTTCACTTTCTAATAATAACTGGCAATATTTTTAATGTAATTCTCTCTTCCCCTCATTTCAAGCTAAAATCGATTGAAATGCACTCACTTACTAAAAAATGAATTTCTATCGTTACACTATAAGGTAAATACATTGATTTCGGCTCATTATTTGAGTATTTTTGTGTATTTTTTGTTTTAGGTAAAGAAATTGTAAAGCATATAGTTGAGAACACTTGTAACACCCCAAGCATTTAACTAGCAACCGCTATAAAAAATAATGCACCGTTCTGCATTTGTGCTACCACGCTTAATTGAAGAGTGGAGAGAAAAATAAAATTTGATAGTTTTCTCGACTTGACATTTAATATGTGTGGGGAAGTTATAAACCTTTTTCGATACTTATCAATTGTGGAGAATTATATATATATATGTCTATATATATATATATATATATATATATATATATATATATATATGTAAACTTGAAAATATATTAATTTTGGAGAATTTTTTAAAAAGATAGAAAATATTTGAATATTTAATTTATACCTAGTACTATTAATTTGTAGCCAAAGGAATTTAAAAAATACACTAAGAAAACCTCATGCACTAGGCCTTTTTGAGCACCCAACAAAGACAAAATAAAATGGCGTCTTATTCCCCCCCTCCCCAAAACAAACAAACGAGAAGCTTCTTCCTCTTTCAATTCATAAGCTACGAGCCCTAGCTAGCCTGCCCCCTAGCTTATTGATTTGGGTATGTGCTGGGATTTATCAATTCTCCTTGAATTCGATCTGATAGCAATTTCCAATTGAAGAAGCACCAAAAGCGAACAAGAATCTGGGCATCAACTTAAAGAATCCTCAGGCTTTATAACTCATTCGTCGTACTAGCGATTGTCTACCCTCCTTCAATTCCGTGTGTCTTCCCTCAAACCCCACTATCTGAGTTGAATTCGCTCCAGAATTAGTCTTCTTCTTCTTCTTTTTCTTTCTTTGCCAAGCTATCATAGCAACAACATTTCTAGGATTTTTTGAGGCTACTTCTTTCCAGGGATGTCATTGTTCACGGTGATCCCTAATTATTCTAGTTCCACTTTAGGTCTCCTAACGAGTCTACTTTTCTAGAAGGAAACTTAGTTCATACATTTGATTCATTTGTTGTGCCATGCAGATGCCTATTTGTCAGAGCTATTGAATTTCGTTCCTTGATGCATTTTCTTGAATTTGGTAACTTATTCGGTTGGTTTTGTTGTAGAATTGGCAATTTATGAGTTTAAACATATATATTTGGGGTTGAAAGACAGGTATTGATAAGATTATGACATGAGGAAAAAGGATTAGTTTCCACATCAATGAAGAATTTTTCATTTTGCTTGTGAAATAGGTGGGATTATAAAGCCAAAGCTCAAATTAATGAAAGCCCTCTAAGGGGGTTGCTTTAACTTAAGAGAAGTCTCATTATGGAAATTGTGGAATAACACTTCTCATTTTCTTCTCTTTCGGCAAGCTTCCCTACGTTGGTTGAGCATGCACCTTATTTGGAGACAAAAGGGTGTAATTTGGGGCATTTCTTTTAAGGGGTTTCATACAGCTTTCAAGACCCCTATTGGTACCATACCTTTTTGATTGGTCTATAGTAAGCCCTCCACCTCCCTGTTGAGCTAGAACGCAAGGCCTACTGGGCCATCAAACACTTCAACCTCGATTTGAAGATTGCAGGGGAGAAGAGGTTATTACAATTGAACGAGCTTAAGGAGATCCGTTTGGATGCTTATGAAATCCTCCAAATCTATGAAGAGTGGATTAAAAAGTGGTATGATGAGAGCATTAAGTAGAGGGAGTTTCGGGAAGGCGATTTAGGTCTGCTATTCAACCAAGATTGAAGTTGTTTTTGGGTAAGCCTCACTCTTGATGCTCGGATCCTTTTAAAGTCTTCAAGGTCTACCCTTATGGAGTTGTTGAGATTGGAACAGAAGTCACTAGCTCCTTTAAAGTGAATGGCTGTAAGCTCAAACACTACATTGTTGGTGAGCCTATTAAGGGGAAGGTCTCTTGTGACCTTCTCGATGCTTCTTCTACTTAGAAGCCAGCAAAGGTCAAGCTCGAGACCTAAAACAAGTTCTTCTTAGGAGGCAAACTAAGTTTTATTGTTTGAAAAACAGAGAAAATGAGAGGAAGTAGACAAAGAGATGAAAAAAAGAGAGGATTTTTAAAAAAAGAGAGGATTTTGGGTCAGTCAAAATGTATGGCTTGCCAGGTAAAAAGCGCATGCCCATGTGTCAAAGGTAGAAAATTCCCATAGTTGTGCACTTTGGCGTGGTCGTGCATGTCAGTAAACGGGTGATGCCCCTTCTCTGGTTGATGCCCCTTTCTTTGATTGATGCCAGTCCTCCGGTCATCGCCACCACTCCTTTCGTCTACTATTTTCTCTCTCCCACATTCGAACAACTACCTCCTTCGAAAGCCTATTGGCCCCTTCCATCTTACTGGTTCTCAACTGACAATTTCAGTGAGATTCCGACCACCACTCTTTGCTTTGGTGCATGTTTGGGTCTAATTGCCCTGTTGAGTGTTTGCTTGATGGATTCACCCCTATTTGGCTTGAGTTTGGGTTAAAGTTTCACTTCCATTATAATGGCTCCCAAGAACAAAGATGTTGCCTCTTCTTCCTCTCCTAAGAAGCCCACCAAGTCCATTATGGTCACCACTAGTTCCACTGGCTCCACCTCAAGGTAATTATGCTCAATCCCAACTCCCACCTGTTCTTAATAAGCATGGCATTCAATTTATCAATGAAAATCAATGTCGCCGCTATGATGCCTCAGTTTCTGTAAAAATTTCTAAGCCCAAATATATTGATGTTAATTTTTTGAGAACCTTACATATGTGGGATGATTTGAGTGCTTCATTTAGTGTGTTGGGTTGCAAAATTATGTGAATTTACAATTCCTAGTTTATCAGTGGCTAGTTTGGGAGTTCTATAGCTCCTTTGTGATAGATGAGATGACGGATTACAATGATGTCCCTCGTTACAATCGCTTTAGATTGGATGACCTGACCCATAAGATGAATGCTGCTTTGGCAAATTATTACAACTCCCCTTAGGTGGAGTGACTGTTTTTGTTCACCAAGATTATAGTCAGAGTGATTTTTGGAACAAGATTACTTGTGATGCCCCCTTATGTTTCCTACTCTAGCCAAGCCACTTCTATATGCAACTCCAACCTTTGGTACCTCTAACGGCTTACAGTGAATATTGTCTTTCCTTGATTAAGAGCTAAGGGGTACCTCACTGCAGTGAGTTGTTTATTTTGTAGGCGGCATCACACAGGGTTCGCATTAACACTGGCTTTCACATTGCTAAACAACTAGAGGAGTAAGCTCTGAGTCTCACTACTGTCATTGCCACGGGTGGCATTATTACAGCCTTAGCTAGTGGTTTAGGGCTTGGAAACCTTTTGCCTTTTATGTCGATTCTTTACAAAGGGGGCGTCTTAACTTAGCCTCTTCTGCCAGCATGGAAATATTCACGATGGTTAGTGGTCGGTGTGGGTGAACCATCATGGACTTGCCCTATTCCCTTAGCCTAATGCTGCCAAGACCACCATCACCGATGAATCCAATTGGAGCTATAATTATGATATTGATGCTGAGGGTGATAAAGATGATGATGTTGTTAAGGCTCAGCTTTGTGTTAGGGCTGCTATGGATGCTACAGGGTTGATGGTTATGTGAGTGGGAATATTGAGACCAGACCATCTAGCTCATCATGTTCCCCTTCGACAGCTCCTCACTAACGGCTTTGCTCATCTCCACCTGAGGCTCGATCACATAGATGAGGAGCACTCCTAGGAGCATGCCGAGCTGCTTCATCCGCAGGATGAGTGGGACTGTAGACAGTGAAACATGGAGCATCATGTTTATTATGCTTATGAGCACTTTCAATGGCGCTATATTTCGCCCAATTAGAGGCCTCGTGACCCACCTGGTCCCTACTTATGCGGTGGGGGTATCCTCAATTTCCCCTTATTTAGCATGTTTGTGTATTTCATTGGGGACAATTAAATGTTAAAGCGTGGGGGGCTGAGCTCATGGGCTCTTAGATATGATGATGATTTAAGGTGATCTTTGGGTTGTTGAGATTGTGGATGATGGACTAACTGGTACTGTTAGTTGTAGTAGTGTACATCTGTCTTTGCACTTAGCATACTCACACTTAGGTCGTAGTTTTCAGTTTTAGTTAAGGGTGCATTTGTCTTAATTTTATCTCTTGTTTAATAGGGGAAATAGGATACAACATATAGGTAGATGTTGCATTGTATATTTTTATCTCTAACTGCTCATCTCAAGTGGAAATGTGTTAAGTAGGGCTTCCATAGGACCGCAAGGTAATCTTTCTAACCCTTCTCTCCATTTGTGTACTTGTTGATATCTTTAGGTGGATTTATTGCTTTAAAAAAAATAATAAATGAATTTGTTTAAAAAACGCCCCTATGATGATGAGTTAAAGCATTACTAGTTAGTAGATCGGTGCAATTGTGCATGATCGCAAGCTATTCTGACTAAATCCTTTTTAAATGATCGATTTAAAAAGTGCTGATTGCATTACTTGGTCTTGGACATTGGTTAGCCCTTGAAAGCTCCATTTTATGATTGACAATCCCTTTGGGACATTTCTGAAACTAGCTGAGTTACTCTGGTAGTACATCTCGTGAGATTTTGGGCCTATGTAGACTATTGATTCTCATTTAGTTCATTATTCTCCTTGATTGTGTGGCCCTCCTGTGTGCATGCCATTCAGAACTTGGGTTGTTTCTCTCTAAGACTAGACATAACGTGTGCATTTGATAAAATGATGGAGACGTTTCTCTCTAAGAAAGGAGTGTCCTCTACGTATATTTGAGGTATTAAGGATATATATGAGAGAGGCAGAACGAATGATAGGACGCTATGAGGAGTTACTAATAACTTCCACGTTGGTATGGGCCTGCATCAGGGTTTCGCATTAAACTCTTTTCTCTTCACTCTAGTTATGGATGAACTTACAAAAGGGATTCAAGATGAGTTACCATGGTGTATGTTATTCGCAGATGACATTGTCCTTATTGATGAGACTAAAGAGGGAGTTAATGACAAGTTGAAGCGTTGGAAACATACACTAGAGTCTAGAGGCTTTAGGGTAAGTAGTCGAAAACTAAATACCTACATTGTTGTTTCAGTGAAAAGAAAGTTACGGGGGGAGAATTCACCGTTGATGGGATGACAATACCAAAGGTCGAGAAGTTTAAATCTCTAAGTTCAATCATCCAACAAAAAGGGGATATTGACGAAGATATTAGCCATCGCATAAAAGTGGATTGGCAAAAATACAAGTGGGCTTTCAAGTGTACTATGTGATAAGAGGATGCCTGTAGGACTAAAAGGCAGAGTTTATTATATGGTAGTTAGACCTACTTTGTTGTACAAATCGGATTGTTGGCCTATAAAAAAGACGCAGGTTCAAAGGTCGATGGTAGCAGAGAAGAAGATGATTAGATGGATATGTAGTTATACGAGAATGGATAGAATTAGGAATAGAATAATCAGACACTTAGTTAAACTGGCTCCCATCGAAGATAAGATAAGAGAAACAAAATTTAGATGGTTTGGACATGTGAAAAGTAGGAGTGCGGATGCTCCAGTAAAGAAATGTGAGAGAATTAACATCCCCAAAGGTAGAAGAGGTAGGGGATGACCAACGAAGAGTTTGGACGAGGTGATTAGAGATGACTTGAAAGTTGTAGGGTTGACGGAGGATATGACCCAAGATAGGAGACTAAGGTGGGGTGGGATAAGATTAAGGTCTTGAATCTTAGAGAGTTGGCCTCGTAGTTGTTATTCGGTGTATCCAGTTTGTATGCAGGTAATAAAGACATTTGGGAAGAGACATTTAATGCCTACTTTTGTCTGCTAAGGTATGGTACCTTCCCTTGCTATATTATACTTATGTTTACATAGTTTATGTCACCAGATTTATTAGTATTTACTAGTTTATTCTCTACCACTTATCCTTAGTTTTATCCTTTTTTTTTCATAAAATGTTTTTACAAAATCCTTGTCCTATAAAATGTTTTTCACAAATTCCTGTTATGTGGGTCTTCTGGAATCAGTCTCTCTATGGCCAGGGATGTCGGTAGAGGTAAGGTTGTCTACATCTGGATCTCCCCAGACCCCGTGAAAACGGGACCCACACTGGGAGTTGGTGTTGTTGTTGTTGTATGGAGGCGATTCTTGATTGATTGATTGCCACATAGACAAACAACCTTCTAGTGATTAATGTTCTATCTCTTGATAGCCCTTTGAGCCTTTGACTGATTTCATATGTTATAAACCTTCTTCATTTAGCCCTTGGCCCCATACAACTTGCTATCCTTATGTCGAGACTAATGGAGCTTTGTTGGAAGGATTTTTCATGGGCAATGTAAGGTGTAGGTTCACTCATCTTGGTGGCTATCGTTGGATGTATTATTATGAAAAGGAGCTTTGTTGTTCTCTTATTTCAAGTTTCATGGGAAGATGAGTTGAGTTGAGCGTGAAATGTTTCCTCGTGCCACATACATCTTGAAAAACAAAACAAAAAAAGGAGAAAAAAAAGACAAGAAGTGAGAACAAAAGTGTTGGTATGGTTGGAGAATATAATGCAATAATGATTATCTCAACTCATTTCCTATGGCCCATTCAGGGGTTTGTCCTCACGTTGGTTAGTATGGAATGACATGAAGATGTAATGTACCTAAGGGAATGCTTGCAGTGCTCCTTAGCTTCGGGCTTTAGCTCTGCATTCCCAAATCTATCCTCCCTTGTTCACCGCTAAGCCTTATTATAATCCGTAATAAGTCCTTTGGATTTTCACTTGCATGTGCATTCTAGTAGTGGAGGTTTTAGAATGTAACCAAGCTTATGGTGAGGTTGTAATGTTGGGAGGATGATTGAGAGAGCCATACCTTTTTAAACCCATGAGAGAGAAAGTATTCTTATTTTTCAAATGCGAGAAATTCTACCAGATTGACTAGTTCAACACTTGTTTGGAGATACCCTGATTAATGGGAGCTTTGATATGGGTTAGCTCAGTGTGAGCTAAGTGTTAAGTCTAGGCAATGTGATTTTAGAAATGACTTTGAATGGTTTTTTCATACCGCCTATTTATGCCTTGAGTAGTCCTACTGTTGTGTTCAGTTATGCCTGACTGACTGATTATCATTTGACTTTGCCTGGGGAGGTGGCAGAATTAGTGGTTTCACTCCCTCTTCAGTTCGTTCGTGTTTTCTATAATAAACCAACCCTAATCCATATTTATTTATTTAAATCACATTTATTTATTTAATTAATCATGTTTATTCATTTAATTTATCGTGTTTATGGATTTAATCACTCATGGTTGTTTGTTTAACCAAATCATGTTTATTAATTCAATTACACTTAATGTATATATTTATCGAATTACCTTAAGTCATCTAAATTTTTCACTTTCATTTATCATATTTAAGTATCCCAGTTGGGGATATTTCATTTGGGTCCCATTTTGCAATTCAAGTTTCATTGATTGTTAATTCAAGTTTCGTTGATTGATTAAATTTCAGGTGAATCGATAGTAGGCCTCGATAATTATGATTGAGCGCTAAATTATTTTTCATAATGTCACAAAATTTTAAGTTTTAGTTATGCAAAAACTTGGTCCCGAATTTATTTATTTTGGCCCAATTCATTAGGCCCAAAATTTGGGTCCAATTCCTAAATTATGTTTATTTATTTAATTACCTCATGTTAAAGATTTTCTCAAATATATTTATCGCATTTAATCATCCCCAGTGGGGAAAAATTTATTTGAAAGAATTTATAGTAGGTCCTAATAATTATAATCCAAGTGATTTAATTTATTTTTCCATATTGTCACAAAGATTTAATTTCAAGCGACATAAAAACGTTATTGTTACGAAGCGGTTTATTTCCAAATCCAACTTTCTTCGACCCAATATAAAGTCCAACATGTTTGCTTCTTAACGTAACTAATTATCATGATTAAGCTTAACCATGGTTAGCCAAAAAGTCACTTTTGTAGATATAAACTCAGTCAAGTATTTTGTCATTTTATTCATAGCCAAGTGATCACACACACTTCTCTCTCTTCTTCCCTTCTACACGGCCAACGACCCAACAGCCCAATTCCAGCCATTTTCAGCCACCTTCCAGCCACCAGTCAGCCACCCCCGGGCTACCAAGACAACCACCATCCATCCCCACAGCCCCCTCAAGCATCAAACATCATTTTCAGCCACTTATCTTCAAGCAAAGTGAGTAAACTTGATTTTGTTGGTTTTGATTTTTATTTTAGTTTTGATTCTTGTTTTGATGTTTGTGATCATTGATCATGATGTTTTGATAAGAAATAAGAGTTATTTTGGTGTTGATCATGGTGAAGTTGAGCTTGAATCATGCTAGGGTTTAGGGATGATCATGTTCATGCAAGCTTAAGTTAAAACTATGTTTATGGATTGATTTGTATTTGAATTTATAATCTTTAAGTTTTATTGATGATTATGATGATTTGTTTGGTGATTTGGAATGATTTCAAGTGAGGATTTATGTGAAAAAGGAAGAGAAAACTAAAATAGTGAAGGATGGAAATTTTAGGGAAATAGGGCCGACTTCGGGATTAAACTGGTAATGATTGGCCTATGAAAAAATTATTATTTTTGGTGAGTAGATATTTCAGTGTGTTAGCTTTCAAATGGATTTTTAATCGTCTTAATCCGAGGTCTGTGGGAAAAGGTTATGATCGTTTTACCAAAACTGTGTAGAATTGACCAAAAACTGACACACTTATGTTTTAGCCCCATTTTGGGAACCCTATTGTCGGAATCATGTTTTGTGTTGCAAATGAAAGTTTTTCGAGACTTCTTAATATTTTCATATTAGGGTTTTAGGTCTCCATTTGAGGTCAAGGAACAAAGTTATGACTTTTTGAAGTGAACTGACCTGCTTTGGTGCAATTGGGATGTTATTGCAATTTCTGTGCAGCGTATACTTGGAGAAAAATTTAGAAACCTATACTGTAGATTTTTCATATTATTTTTGAATTTTATATAATATTTCATGAATTTTGGTTGAGTATTTTGAATTTGGTGATTTTGGGAAGTATTTTGAGTAATTGTGTAAAGAGTAATAATAAAGATTGAGTGAGATTGATCATGCATTCATTTTGTGTATTTTGGGCCAAGTAAGGTCATTTAAGGGGGAAATGAATATTCATGGAGCTTTTAGCTTGATTAATGAGAAAGAAGAAGACAAGTATACAATTTGGGAGCTTGTTTATGAGCTTTGAATCATGTATGAATTTTACAAAGAAAATACTAAGTTTCGTGAGCTTAATAGCTTCTATTGAGTTCAATGATTCATTTGGGGTGGAATTCTATATCTCATGGATTTATGAATGAAATATGAGAAGTGAGGAGAGTTGTGACTCAGAAACCATATTTATCAGACCAAGTTATTGCAGTTTATTCTATTTTGAATCAAGATATACCTCTCTTGGCCTCAAACCTTTATTACTCACTCACTTCAGAATGTATCAAATGTATTTATCAAGCCAATCTAGTGTACTCACTGTTATCTTGAATCAAGTTATACATCAGCAAGCCTTAAGCCCGTATCAGCAACCTATTTCAAAAAAGGCTACAACCACTCTCTCAATTGCCACCATTAAGGCCTTTTCCTTTGTAATCTCATTTATCTCATTGTGGACTATTTTACTTTCATTTACTTTATATCGGATTTAATTGCTTTTATTAATTCAGCTTTGAAGTTATATTAAAATACCCAAGTTATGTATACCATTTAATTACTCAATTTCTATTATGCATACTTTTACTTACTTAATTATGCGAGTAAGAATCATTTACTGACTACACATACCTACAATGACATTTATGAAACAGAGTGGAGGCCTAGTTATCGTTCTCTATTATGCATAATTGTTATCAAGTCAGAACATATTTTATCAAGTTAGATGACATTTTTAAAGACTCAAGGTACGTCCTTTGCCTATATTTTAATAAAGCAGAACATGTTTATCAAGTTACAACTCTTAATGAGTTTATCAATGAATCAGTTTATACAGTGATTTGCCATTTAACTTGTGACCTCGTTAATTATCACCTATAGGGCATCAGCCCATCATTTACCCGCGTGGCTTCAGGCCAACTCTTGATCGGATTGGCAGATGTACACCTCTGTATAGATCATATCATTGCAAGGGGTTCACATCCAGATAATAATGAGCAATTCAGTTTCATGGTACTTTTATTTTCATTATTATTGCGAACTAAATGAATTGCAAAAAAAAAGCGAATACCCATCAATAGTGTTTCTATGCTCATTTTACAATGCAGGAATGTATGTACTGAGTAATTGCTCACATTTTCGAATTGTTTTCATGTTTTCCATTTTAGGTGATGAAGTATCACATGTTTCTCCTTTTAGCAAGCCCTTTTTGAAGTTATCAGATGCTCACAGTGGATTCAGCATATTGTGAATGTTGGGATCAACCTCAGGGTCAACTTGGGTATATGCTCAATATACTTGTGTAGTGCGAGTAGAGTTAGCAAATGGTATGATTAAGTCGATTGTATTGAAGTTGAACTATTATGGACTTTGGTCTTGGAGTGTTTCAGTGTAATAGATATTGTGATTTGAACATGAGTTGCAAGATCAAACAGTTTCAGTGAGCCTTATCCTTATTAGGATGGCAGTAGCGCCTTCTATTATTAAGTCCTCCGCTGCAGTTCTTCCGTAAATCATATTATTAGCATTTTGGGGGTTTTACATTTTCTGACTTGCTTGATGACAAACAAGAGGCAAGCATAGGGGAGTTGATAAAACCTCTAATTTCATCATTTTGGTCCTTGAGTTCACCACTCTTCCCCATATATCTCCTTAATTTAGTGAGGAATTTAGTCACGTATCCCCTTCTTTACTCGTAATCATCTCATTTGGATTAAATTCCCTTGATGTAAATATTTTATGCTAATTGAAGGTAATTCGCATTTAAGGGCCTAAAGATGAGCAATGAGTGATGTTCTATATAGATAAAAGGTTTAAGGAGTTGGCACAAAGTTCAAGGAATCAAGAAATAGAGCTGACAGATCTGCACGGCTAGCCGTGCGCAGATGTTTGGCCGTGGAGAATTACTAAAAAGTTGAAGGCATGCATGACTGCCTTACATACTAAAATTATTCTAAAATTATTATAGAGCAACCTTTTGAGGTGATTTGTAAGGTTTGTTTAGGGGATTTCTAAGACTTTTTTGCTTCAAGTTTTTGATCATTGGATATTGTTAAAGGATCGTTATTGCGCTTAATCCAAATTTGTTCCTTAGCTCTTTTATTTTGCTAATAGTTTTCTTGGTTTTCATTTCCATCCATGTACATCAAATTAGGTTTTCGAATTGGTGCCTTCAGTATGTTTAGAGGCTAAATTCCCATTTGGGTTGGGAGTAGCCCCTACAACAACAACAACAACAATACCTCCCAGTGTGGGTCCCGCTGCCGCGGGGTCTGGGGAGATCCAGCTGTAGGCAACCTTACCCCTACCGGTATTCCTACCCGTAGAGAGGTTGATTCCAAGAGACCCACGAAAAAGGTTTGGTGAAAAAGTTTTATAGAAGACAGCGTTTGCGAAGCATTCAAAGAGGAGAAACAGTGACCAAGAAGCTGAAACTGAAAGAAAGTTGAAAGAACGTACCTCGACATGCGACTTTAAGCAGCTGTCATCACTCCCAGAAAAACAACCCAACCTGCATACGAGCTTGACAGACCCCTACCAGCACCAAACCACTACAGTTACAGACAACTGCAGAGTCGCTTCTCTACCATCTAAAATCCAAATCCTACTTCGCCACATCCTCCTATCCTGAGCCAAGTCCTCCGTCAAACCCACTACTTTCAAGTCCTCTCTAATCAACTCGTCCAAACTCTTCTTCGGTCTACCCCTTCCTCTCTTACCACCCGGGACGTCGATTAACTCACACCACCTCACCGAGGCCGCCATACTCCTCCTTTTGACGTGGCCGAACCATCGGAGTCTTGATTCCCTCATCTTCTCTTCTATGGGGGTCACTTTAGCTAAGTCCCTGATTACATCATTCCTAACTCTGTCCATTCTCGTAAAACCACACATCTACCTGACCATCCTCATCTCAGCTACCAGCAATCTCTTAACCTGTGTCTTTTTTAAAGGGCAACATTCCGATCCATATAGGACAGCCGGTCGAACTACCATCCGATAGACTTTGCCTTTCAATCCTAAGGGCACCCTCTTGTCACACAGCACACCTGAGGCAGCCTTCCATTTTTGCCGGCCCACTCTTATACGCTGGTTAATATCCTCGTCAATGTCTCCATTTTGCTGGATGATCGAGCCAAGGTACTTAAACTTATCTACCTTAGGTATGTGTCTCCCATCCAGGGTGACTTCTCCCCCCTCCTCTATCCTTCCACTGAAACAACAATGCATGTATTCCGTCTTCGATCTGCTCAATCTAAAACCCCTAGCTTCCATCGTACGCTGCCAACTCTCCAACTTGTCATTCACCCCTTGCCTGGTCTCATCAATAAGAACAATATCATCTGCAAAAAGCATACACCACGGAACCTCCCCCTGAATCCCTCTAGTAAGTTCATCTAAAACTAAGGTGAAAAGGAACGGGCTTAGGGCGGAGCCCTGGTGCAGACCCCTACTAACAGCGAAGTCCTTTGAGACTCCTCCCGGCGTCCTAACACTCGTCCGCCCTCCCTCGTACATATCTTTAATCACACGAATATACATGGATGACACCCCTTTCTTTTCCAAACAACTCCATAACGCTTCCCGCGGGACTCTATCATATGCTTTTTCCAGGTCAATTAATACCATATGGAGATCCACCTTTCTATCCCTGTACAAACCCATGAGCCTTCTGAGAAGGTAAATCGCCTCTATGGTCGACCTGTTTGGCATAAAGCCAAATTGATTCTCTGAAATTGCAACATCACTTCGCAGCCTTCTCTCGATCACCCTCTCCCATAGCTTCATAGTGTGGCTGAGCAACTTAATACCCCTAAAATTATTACAATCTTGAATATCCCCTTTGTTTTTATATAGGGGAATGACTGTGCTTGCCCTCCATTCTTTGGGCATCTTAGCGGTCCTAAAAATGACGTTGAAAAGCTCCGAAAGCCACTCTAAACCTGTTTCCCCCAAACACTTCCAAACTTCCACCGGAATCTGGTCCGGACCCTCTGCCTTCCCATTCGCCATCTTCTTCAAGGCCTCCTTAATCTCATCTTTTGTTATATGGCCATACACCTGAGGATCTAGAAGCCTATCACTACCTTCTCCGCCCCTACTACAGGCTTCTCCCATCCCCTCCCCATTAAGGAGTTTAGCAAAGAACTGCTGCCATCTCGCCTTGATTTCAGCATCCTCATACAACACCTTACCATCTTCGTCCTTGATGCACCTCACCACACCTAGATCCCTAGTCTTCCTTTCCCTAGTCTTTGCCAGTTTAAAAACTTCCTTCTCCCCCTCCTTGGTCCCCAATCTATGATACAATCTATCAAAAACCAGGCTCTTTGCTGCCGCCACAGCTTTCTTGGCTTCCTTCTTAGACTATTATGTTGATTAATTCATGATTTAGACTTTTGTAAATCTTGCTCAAGTATATGATTTGGATTCTCGTTTAGCGCACCAATTGCTTGAAGAAAATCTCAAAAGAGTATTTTTACTGATCTTAATTAGGATTTAGGGGAGCAACGAAAATTGAAACATTTATCAAGTGTGTCTTTGCAAGCAACTAGAATTCCTAATATGAAAATACTTAGGGTTTGAATTGGAATTATTGATTACTTAATCTTGTGGTTTTCATGAAAATAGCTTATTTGGGTTGGTTGGCCAGTCTAATTGTATGAAAATTTTCGAGTGTGAAATGTATAAGATGCAAGTGTACAACTTTTGACATAGTACTTGAGGCTCATCTCCTAAGAGACGATGATGAAATTAATGTCACAAATATCAAACTAAGCTAACTTCTTTATTAAAAACAAACTAGATTAACCACTATGTAATAACCAAAATTAACGCCAGACCAATTGCGAATTTCTGAAGCCAACCCACTAATAGGAAAACAAAACTTCAATAAACTAAGTAAAGCAAAGTATGTGATTCATAGAGCAATTATATAGGAAAGATGTAATAAATAGAATGACATACAGAGGGAAGTGTAACCTCATGTATCATCACAAGATCAAGAACAGAAAACTTGTTCGCTTCCTTTTCTTGAAGCCCAGTGACTACAACTTTTGTCATCAAGCAAAAACCTAAAGTAATCTAATCTTTATTATATAGTAAAATTGAAGTTCAAATAATCCAAACAAATCCAAAAATAAAGGGGGATCAGAAGGAGCAATCATCCTTGCTTGACTAACCTCAGCCTGAGTGTGCTAACCTCTATTAATGGAGGTAGCAAAGCAAACATAACTCACCCCGTAAGCAACGAAACTCAGGATAAGGCAGAGGGTTATTGATTAGACAAAACCAAGCGACTAACAAATCCGAACACAAATCAAAATTATCCAGAAACATGATATATAATGCCAAGACCTAAAGCTCTTCGTCAATGGTGGAGACAAACATAATATGACCCAGAGAACATAACAAGCACAGAGCAAAATAAAGATGATGAGAGATAGAGGAAGCTAAAGAATCAGGGGCATCACTGCCAGTGAGCTCAACTCAGTCCATCAATCGATTTTCATCACCCGTGTTGGAGTAAAGGCACCCCAAAAGGGTGTACACTCACTCTCTCTATCCTTTCCTTTTGTTGTCCCACAGAGAACTTTTGGGAGGTGTTTTGAAGGGTTTATATATCCCACTCTCATGGTGCTTGTTGAATAACTTGAAGCCATGTTTTAAGAGGGTTGAGGGTGACACGCGCGCGTGCGCCGCCGCCGTTCGCCTGTCCGGTCCGGGCTGGGCTTGGCACGAGCCATGGGCTGTGGGCCTTATTGCTTATATTTTGGAGGATTTTTCTTTGGACTGTTTGTGCGTATAAGCTGTCGTAAACCTAACGGTTTAGTTTTCAAGCTTGACTGAGTCTTGCTCCATTAACGCTTCAGTTACTGTAATCACTCCTATTCCTTAATTTTGCGCCCTCATTTTAGTCCCCTCTTCATTGCTGTCTAACAACTATTTTCCTTCATCACTCCATTATAAAAGGAGCCTTTCTGCAGCTCTGGAGAACAAACAGAAAACATAAGCCTTCTCTCCTTTTCTCTTCCTTTCTTTCTTTCTATGCAAACAAATATTTGTACTCCATAGTCTCTCCCTCAAGTGCATGAGTGAGAGGCTCGCTATGTTAAACCTTGGGAACCTTTTTCGCCTTTATGATTTGCACCGAAGTCGTGCGAATTTAGCTTTCAGGTGAGTGGTTTCATTCACGACACATGCCATCTCTCTGTTTTCTCAACAGCCATTACATTCTTCATTCCAACAATATGAAACTAAATCAATGGATGCACCCCTAAAAACTCTCCCTGAACTCTATAAAATTGAACCCCATGATGGAACCAATTATAAACGTTGGTCCCAGAAACTGCTCCTCTGTTTTGAGCAACTTGAGATCGATTACGTTCTCACTACTGACCTTCTTGGCGTCACCAATACAACTACTAATGTTGAACCTTCTACTCCTGCTGCTTCTAAAACACCTTCCATCCCACTTGATGACGCCACTAAGAAGAAGCTTGAAATGGACAACAAATTGGCTCGGAGTTATTTATTGAACAATATGTCCATAGCACTATTTAATTTATTTGTGAACTTAAAATCTGCAAAGATTATATGGACCAAACTGGAAAGATTGTAGAAACCATCTCAAGCATAAGAAAAAGGATCTCACACTGCAGGAACTAATCAGCCACATGCAGACTGAAGAAGCAAACCGACTGAAAGATAAGATGTCTTCTCTTCAGTTAAATTCTGTTAATTCTAACTTGGTTGAATCTGTTGTGCCAGCGAACAAAGACAGGTTCAAAGGCAAAGGGAAAAAAATTCTAGAAGCCAAATCTCAGAAACCAGAATGTTGTCAACAAGAAAATTCAAAAGCCCAAGGTAGTGTGTTATGTGTGCGGCAAACCCGAACATAAGGCCCATCAATGCAATCAGCGAAAAGGGTCAGTTCAAGACAAACAGAAGCCCACAACACCTATTGCCAACATTGCTGAAACCGAGGACTATGCGATAACATGTGCAGTCACCACCTTGGAGGCAAATCTGGTGCATAATATGACAGAGTGGATTCTGGATTCTGGAGTTTCAGGACATTTTTGTGCCAACAGAGAACTCATGATCGACTTTGAAGATGCTGCTGATGGACAATGCGTATACATAGGCAACTCATCGACAACTGCTGTCAAGGGTAAAGGCAAGGTTTTACTTAAGTTTACTTCTGAAAAAATGTTGTCTTTAAGTAATGTTTTATTTGTCCATTCCCTCCTTAGAAATTTAGTTTCTAGTACCCTTCTTGATATTGTTGGCCTGAAAATTATGCAAGAAGCTGGTAAAGTTGTTATCATGCAAAATGGGGATTTTGTTGGGAAGGGGTATCGTAGTGGGGGATTACTTGTTCTAAATGCTGTTGCACAAGTTAATAATGAAACTGCTGTCAATTTTGTTTATATTGCTAAGTCTGTTGACTTGTGGCATGGTAGGCTTGGACATGTTAATTTTACTTCATTGAAAAGGGTTAGAAACATGCGATTAATTCCAAATGTGAATACTGAAAACTGTTCTAAGTGTCCTGTCTGTGTTGAAGCAAAATTTGCTAAGAAATCGTTTAAATTGGTAACTACTAGAAAAATAGAATTGTTGGAACTTGTGCTTTCAGACTTAGCAGACTTTAAGGACACAATGAGTAAAGGTGGAAAGAAATGGTATATCACTTTTGTAGACGATTACTCTAGGTATACCAAGGTTTAGCTTCTTAAGTCTAAAGATTAGGCTGAGGAAATGTTCTTAAAGTACAAAGCTGAAGTTGAAAACCAGTTAGACCAGAAAATCAAGGGACTTAGGTCTAACAGAGGTGGGGAATATGATACCAATTCCTTGACTACTTTTTGTGAGAAAAATGGCACAATACATGAGCCTAGTGCCCCTTATAAGCCTCAACAAAATGGTGTTGCTGAACAGAACAACCGCACCCCTAAAGATACGATGAATGCCATGCTTGTAAGTTCTGGATTATCTGATAACATGTGAGGGAGGCTGTCTTGACTGCTTGTTTTATACTCAATAGAGTTGCACTGCCTAGTCATAAAGGTTCGAACATTGGCCCCAAGACTTTTGATGCTGTTTTCATTGGTTATGCTCAAAACAGTGCTGCATATAGATTTATGTCATTATCTGATTTTTCTATTTTTGAATATACAGATGCTGAATTTTTCGAGCATATTTTTCCTTTGAAAAGGATGTGCCTCATATTACGTCTAATGTCTTGCCTGAACATCTGAACTTGCCTGCTTCTAGCTCTAATGTTAGAGACTTGGTAACTGAACCTAGAAGAAGCAAAAGACAAAGGACTAAAACTAGTTTTGGCCCTGACTTTTTCACTTCTTTTTTAGTAGAAGTCCTTGATAGCTTTAATATTGATGCATTGATTAATGAGTTTGTGTCTCTTTTCTTGATGAAGATCCTAAAACCTACCAAGAGGCTATGAGGTCTATAGAGGTTGCTTTTTAGAAAGAAGCTATTAAGACTGAAATAGATTCCCTTGAGTCAAACAAAACTTGGGAGCTGATCGACTTACCTAAGGGGTGTAGACCTATTAGTAGTAAATGGATCTTCAAGAAGAAACTTAGGACGGATGGCTCTATTGAAAGGTACAAAGCTAGATTAGTTATTAGAGACTTTGACCAAAAGAAGGGGGTTGATTTCTTTGATACATATTCCCCTGTGACAAAAATTGCAACAATCAGAACTCTAGTTGCTTTAGCTGTCATTCATGTGGTGCATCAAATGTATGTTAAAACAGCTTTCCTTAATGGTGACTTAGAGGAAGAGATTTATATGTCACAACCTAAGGAGTGTGAGGTTCCCGGTCAGGAGAACAAAGTATGCAAACTGAGAAAACCCCTTTATGGTCTAAAGCAAGGCCCCAAGTAGCGGTATGAAAAATTTGCTAGCTCTTTAGAGAAAATGGCTTTGTTGTTAACAACTCAGATTCCTGTGTTTATTCCAAGATGATTGGATCTGATTATGTGATCATATGCGCATATGTGGATGATATGCTGATTTTTGGTACCAACTTGTCTGTTATTAATGAGAGTAAAAGACTTTTGTCTTCCTTCTTTGAAATGAAAGATTTAGGAGACGCAGATGTGATCTAGGGGATTAAACTTAGAAAAACCAAGAGTGGCTTTTCTTTGTGTCAGTCTCATTACATTAAGAAAATGTTTAAAAGGTTTAATTTTTTCGACGTGATACCTGTGAAAACTCCCTATGACTCTAGCATACATCTTAAGAAGAACTGAGGACCTAGTGTGTCTCAAATTGAATATACAAAAATAATAGGCAGTATGATGTTTCTCATGAACTACACTCATCCCGATATTCCATATGCTATTAGTAGACTAAGTAGGTACACTCATAACCTTGCTAAAGAACATTGGGATGCACTTTATTGTTTGTTGAGATACCTTAGAGGTACTATGGATTGGTATTTACATTTTTGTAAATTTCTTACTGTACTAGAAGATTTTTGTGATGCAAATTGGGTTGCTGATAATGATGAAGTAAGTTCTACTTCTAGCTATGTTTTTACATCGGAAGGAGGAGCTATTTCGTGGAAGTCTACAAAACAAACATGTATAGCTCGCTCAACCATGGAATCTGAGTTTATTACTCTTGAGTTGGCAGGTCAAGAAGTAGAATGGCTTAAGGGTTTCTTGACAGACATACCATTGTAGGGGAAACAATCAACACCTATCTCCTTGCACTGTGATTGACAAGCAGCAATCGGAGTTGCGCACAACAGTGTCTATAACAGAAAAAAGAGACATATACATATTAGACATGGTGCGGTAAAGCAATTGCTAAAGTGTGGTGTTATCTCCTTGAAGTATGTGAGATCCAATAAAAACTTAGCAGACCCTCTCACAAAGGGATTGCCAAGAAAAGTAGTTCTCGAATTGTCGAGGGGGGTGGGGCTGAAGCCCATGGAATGAGGAGGTGTGGTGGATACCCATTTGTGGTCAAACAAAGCCATACTAATCTTCTAATTGCACTGCTTCCCATCCCTATGGTGTGTGGTAGTGCTTGTGTTATAGAGAAGCACATTAATGAATCCATAGCCTATTATGGTGGTGCTATAGAGAAGCACTTGATGGATTCATCATCATTTTATAAGAGGTTGAGCTAACTTATGCTCTTAATAATTCTAAGCATTAATATGGTGGTTTGAGTGTAGATAGACTTATGGAATTACCTAAGTAAGTGTGAAGGTCTGGTTGCCTTCTATGAGAGACTAGGGCTGTCTCTCTAGAGCACTTATGGGACCCGAGGTATGCACATAGGCCTTAAAAGCGCAAATGATTATCGCGGAGTATACATCTTTTAGGGGCTGATATGTGTCGAGAGGGCCTCACCTAAAGTTTAACAAGTTCAAGACTACGTTCACTTGTTAGACTTAGCTGTTGCCTCTATTCACTACGTATCAATTCAAATGAAAGACATTGATATTTAAGTATCCGACCCTCCTTGCCTAGGAAATCTTTCATCTTTTCTTTTGTGTGCCATTAGTGGGGGATTGTTGGAGTAATGGCACCCCAAAAGGGTGTACACTCCTCTATCTTTTCCTTTTGTTGTCCCACATGGAACTTTTGAGGGGTGTTTTGAAGGGTTTATATATCCCACTCTCATTGTGCCTGTTGAATAGCTTGAAGCCATGTTTTAAGAGGGTTGAGGGCGCCTTGGGATACAACACGCGTGCGCCCACTATCGCCGCCGCCCGCCCATCTGATCTAGGCTAGGCACGGCGCGGGCTGTAGGCTGTGGGCCTCATTGCTTATATTTTTTGAGGATTTTTCTTTGGACTGTTTGCATATAAGCTGTCGTAAACCTAACGGTTTAATTTCCAAGCTTGACTGAGTCTTCCTCCACTAACGCTTCAGTTACTGTAATCACTCATATTCCTTGATTTTGCGCCCTCATTTGACTTCCCTCTTCATTGCTGTTTAACAGCTATTTTCCTTCATCACTCCGTTATAAAAGGAGCGTTTCTGCAGCTCTGGAGAACAAACAGAAAACATAAGCCTTCTCTCCTCTTCTCTTCCTTTCTTTCTTCCTGGGCAAACAGATAGTTATACTCCACAGTCTCTCCCTCGAGTGCACGAGTGAGAGGCTCGCTGTGTTAAACCTTGGGGAGCTGCTTTGCCTTTATGATTTGCAGCGAAGTCGAGCGCATTTAGCTTTCAGGTTAGTGGTTCCATCCACGACACAGTTTATCTCTTTGTCTTCTCAGCAGCCATTACATTCTTCATTCGAACAACCTGTATAAGAACAGTGCATTGAACAACCAAGAACTTCAAGCACAAATAGAAATAGAGAGCACAAACGGGGGAAGGGAAACTGAAATCACTCAAAGTCCAAATTGAAAGCATTGCAATTACAAGTTGAAGATTATGATTAAATACTCCTAACCAACTAGTCGAGCTTTAAAAACATGAAATTACAAGAAAGAACATATTTGAAATTCCAAAACAAGATAGCAAAATACCAGAACTTAATACCCTAAAACTCTAAAATGAAACTTGAAATTAAAACCCTAAAATTGTCTAACTGAAATTAAAACCAACAAGAACCCTCAAATTGAGCCTAGATACCTCACTTTGCTGCTTCCCTCTTCAATTTAAATGCCCCCCAAGTTGGCGTTCTTGCTTCATTGAAGCCATTGATGCGAGGATGGTGTGGCTTGTGGACGTTGATGATGGTGGTGGTTAGCTGGTGTTTGGCATGGCTTGTGGACGATAATGGTGGTGGTGAGCTGGTGTTTGGTGTGGCCCTATTGGTGCTGATGAATGTGGAGATAGATGATGATAGAGATGGTGGGAGATGATCTTGTTTTCAAAGAGAGAGACAGCTGAGAGAGAGACAAACATATGGGGGGTTATATCAGGTCTAAGCCCATGAGGAGGAGAGAGAATAAGAACATAAGAGGGGGGTAGAATTCATGTGCCAAGCATGAGGGGGACTTGTAGTGCTTTTCTTTTATTGATCTATTTTCTCTTTTTTTTCACTCTTTTTTATGCTAGGTTTTTACTGAGAATAGGCCAAATCAAGTAAGAGCAACCCACACTCTTTGATTCAACATTTTCACAATCTTTTTTATGTTTTTCTGATTTTTCCAACACCTACAAAGCAAAATAAAATCAAATAAAGATCCTAATTTTATATTTATTTTTAGTATAAATTAAGTACAAGGGTATAGGAAAAATATTGTAATTTGGGTGTAGACAAATACCCTCACACTAAGATTTTGCCCATCCTCAAGTAAAACAAACTAAACTACCTAAAATGAAATGAAAAATAAGAAAAAGGAAATCCTAACTTACTTTTATAGGAATCATGGTTGCATTTAGCATATGCAACAAGCCCTTTAAACCCTTGGTTTTCCAAGTGGACGAGTAAGGTCATGTGAGGGTTTTCCCTTTTTTTCTTTTTCCAACAAGAATAATACCTACTGGACTTGCAAATATTCGGGCCTTCCCTAAAAAGGAATTTTATTAGATGTGCAAAGTACTTATTTCATTGCCCAAACAGATGTGTAATCAAGTAAAATAGTACAAATTCAAGCAAATTAAAGATATGAAATAAAAATAGTGGCTTTAAACATTGGTGCTCGAGTATTTATTTACTTTTTAAGATTTTTTTCTTTTTTTTCCCGCATTTTTCAAGAGCATAGAAGGTAATTTCGACAAACAAAAGTTCACATACCAACTTAACAACAAGACCCTAAGAAATTGATGGTAAAGTGAGCAAGGTAGGTAGAAAATCACACACATGAGATAGGGTTATTATGATGCATCGAATCTACGTCCTCAACAAGACATATCATCATGTAAACTTCATTTACATATAACTTAATAACCTAGCAACATGGGAACACAATTGCCTAAGAAAGAACACAAATCCCCAAAGGAAAAAAAATAAAAATCTTTTTGAATTTTTTCAAAGTTTTCGAAAAAAAAATACAAATGGGTACCTCAACCCCACAGCAAAACTCTACAATGTCTTCATTGTGGGAACTAAGGCGCCAAAAGCAATCACATAAGTTATACAACCGTAAAACCAATATAAATCCACAAGTATATACAAACCAGGATATCACCCGAAGCAAAAACAAAACCAAAATCCAAAATCACCAAAATCAAAATCAAAATCAAAATCACAAAAGAAAACAAAAACAAAATCAAAATCAAGGTGCTACAAGACAAAAGAAAATCGTAAACAAAAGAAAATATAAAACACAATGCAAAACACAATACAAAACAAAAACAAAACCACTAAAACACAAAAAGAAAACAAAAACAAAATATTAAACTAGACAAAACAAAAGAAAAAACAAAAACTCACAAAACCAAAGAAACAAAATATACAATTAAAACATACTAAAAAAACAAAAATACCCAAAATAAACAAGAAACTATTAAATAAAAACAAACAGAACACCCCTAACACAATCACAATCCTAAATATCTACAACTATTCAACTAAAAGGACTAGCAAGTATTCACAAAACAAGATACACCACCAATAGCAAAATACATAACACAACCAATGGTGATCATAACCAATTCAGTTCAACAAATCCCAAATTTTTCCTCAAGACCGATCACCTACGCAATCACAATCCTAAATATCCACGACTTTATACAAAAAGAAAGACAAGGAACGCAAAAAAAGAATAGCAAAGGGGTGGAACAATCATACTAGGTTGGGTACTTATTGTACCTAAACTAATGCCTCACTCAAATAATGTCGAGGATGTCCATGAAACATCAACCACTCCATCTCAGCTCATAAGCTACTACTCATCAAAACCCACCAATGCTCATAACAGCTTGTGAAACAATCAAGCACAATCCTCACAGAAATGAAAGTAGTCAGAAATAGGAGGTGTAGCCCAAATAAATTGCATAAAAGGAATGGAACTTAAGGCTCTCTTGAGCTTATGAAAGCTCTCAGCCCAATCAAACGAGAGATGTGTATACGCAAAATAAGGCGCTCGAGTTAATGGTTTAATAATGATGTGACTATAGGAATGCATAACCTATCGAGAGTGGTTGGAATGATCTAAATGAAGTCCAACATCTCTAAAGGGAGAGGGAAGAGGACCAAGGCAAAGCCAATCAAATGAGATATGAAAATCAAAACTCATAGGATGACCTAAAGTTTAAGTCCTTCTCCTTAAAGTGATCCTCGAGTCTTTCTATATCACTATCATCAAGACTCTAATCTAAACAAGGACTGCCAAGCATAAAAGTTTCAGACTCTACAAAAGTAGACTCGAGAGGGTCTAAAGAAGGAGGAAGAATGGGGAGGGAAGAAATGAGTGAAATGGGATGGGTGGGAGCTAAGTCAAAGGAAGAATCCATATGGATGGGATCATTGAGCTCCATGTGAGGTGTAACCTCATTAGACTCCATAAAAGAAGGGCCATCAAGACAATGCTCCTCAGAAAAGGTATCCTCTGACTCAAGTAATATGCCACACTAATCATCAGAACTAACATCAGTCTAAAATCCATCTCCCTCATCTAGCTCCCCCAAGGAAGCCAAAGGAAGAGATAAATCATGAAGGATTAGACTACTCTCGAGGTGATTACTAACTGTGCTAAACTCTAGGGAGGGTCCAAATGCTAAAGGAGATGATGGATCACTTGCTTCCTCGAGGTCATCATAATGTGTATCATGATGAAAATCATACCCTAAAGGAATCGATGCCTCACTCCTAACATCAAAGTCCTCACACGACCTGGCCTTAGGTGCAGGAAAGCCTAAACTAAGGTCAGTCTTAAGTAAACTATGCAAGTAAAGCTCCCTATTTAAGGCAGCCAATGCTTCTAATCTATGTGGTCTACCAAGTAGTGGACAAGTACGAACATCATGATAAAAGGAATCACAATAATTAACATCATTATCAAAGTAATCACAATAAGGACATGAAATAGGAACATAAGGAGTTTAGAGTGCTCATAAGATATACCCCCAAACTAACTCTCATTTGAAGGTGTATGATGTACAATATAATGGTCGGGAATGGGGAGACTAAAGGTCTCTCTAGTATGTTCATGCTACCAAGTCTCATGAACCAAATATTCAATAAAATCCCAAATTTCATTAGGAGTCTTAGTGAATAAATATTCCAAACCCCGGAGGTACATAGTCTCAACATGACCTCGATATTCATCATCAGGACCTTCAAAGATCACTTGGCAAATTCCCATTTCTCAAACTATCGATCAACACATTGAGTACGAAAGTCATTCAATCTACTCAAATATCGCCAAAATATTTCATGTTCAAATTGAGGGACATAGAAAATTGCCATTTGTTTTGAAAATTTTTTAAGTTTTGTTTTTTTCAATTTTTAGGGGCTTTTAAATTTTTTTTCCCAATTTTGTTTTCAATTTTTGACTTTTCTAATTTTTTTGGATTTTGTTTCAAGAAATAAACTAAGTTAAGTTACTATTAATAAGGAAATAAAGAAAGCAAAATAAAACATGTACAACTAATAAGAAAGTAACAAAGAAAAAGAAAATGTGACCCAATCTCACGCCGTCATCCCCGACATCGACACCAAAAACTTGTACGCAATTTTCGAGGCTGAAATATATAGGCTGCAAGCGTACAACTTTCACCATAGTACTTGAAGATCATCTCCTCAGAGACGAAGATGAACTTAAGGAAACTAAATATCAAACAAGGTCAACTTATTTATTAAAACAAACTAGATTAAGCAGTATGGAATAACTAGATTAACTTTAGACCAATTGGGAATTTCTCAAGTCAACCCACTTACTAGGAATAAAACTTCAATACACTAACTAAAGCAAAGTATATGATTCATATAGCAATTATATAGAAAAGATGTAATAAACAGAGTGACATAAAGAATGAAGCCTAACCTCATGCATTATCACAAGATCAAAAATAGAAAACTTGTTCGCTTCCTTTTCTACAAACCTAGTGACTACAACTTTGTCATCAAGCAAAAACCAAAAGTAATCTAATCTTTCATATCTAGCAAAATTGTTGTTTGCATAATCAAAACAAATTCAAGAAATAAAGGGGGATGAGAAGGAACATGCATTCTTGCTTGACTAATCTTAGCCTGAGTGTGCTAACCTCCATTAAAGAAGGTAACGAAGCACATATAACTCACTGTAGGAGTAAGGGAAGTTAAACAGAGGGTGATTGATTAGACAAAACCAAGTGACTAGCAAAACTGAATGCAAATCAAAATTACCTAGAATAGGATACATAAAGCCGAGACTTAAAGCTCTTCTTCAATTGTGGAGACAGACATAATCTAACTTAGAATATAGAACAAGCACATAGCAAAATAGAGACGACGAGAAGCAGAGGAAAGGGAGGAATCAGAGGCATCACTGTCCATGAGCTAAGCCTAGTCCATCAATTGATCTTCATCACCTGCACAAGAACACACATTCAACAACCTAGAACTTCAAGCACAAATAGAAACAGAGGGGCATAAAATGGGGGAAGGGAAACTGAAATTGCTCAAAGTCCAACCTAAAAACATTATAATTACAGGCTGAAGATTATGATCAACTACTCGCAAGCAACCAATCGAGCATCAAAAACATGAAATTGCAAACAAGAACATATCTGAAATTCCAAAACAAGATAGCAAAATACCGGAATGTAAAACCTTAAAACTCTAAAACGATACTTGAAATTAAAACCCTCAAAATATCTAACAGGCATTAAAACTAATAAGAACCCTAAAATTAAGTCCAGATACCTCACTTTGGCATATGCCCTCTTCAATTTAAACACCCCCCAACTCGGTGTCCTTGCTTTATATGGGCCGTTTATGTGAGGGTGGTGTGGCTTCTTGACGATGGCGGTGATGAGCTGGCATTTGGTGTGACGTTGGTGGTGCTAATGAAGGTGGAGATAGATGATGATAGATGGGAGATGGTCTTGCTTTCAAAGAGATAGAGGGAGAGCCAAAGGTGAGACAGAGAAATGGGGGGGTTGTATCAGGTCTAAGCCCATGAGGAGGAGACAACAACAACACCTCCCAGTCTGGGTCCCACTTTCGTGGGGTCTGGGGAGATCCAAATGTAGGGAACCTTACCTCAACCGGCAAGACTGCCCGTTGAGAGACTCATTCAAAGAGACCCACAAAACAAGATTTTATGAAAACATTTTATAGGAGAAGGATTTTGTGGAAACATTTTATAAAAGAACAATTTTGTGAACACATTTTATGGAGCAAAACTAAGGATAAGGATAAGCATCACAGAATTAAATTAAGGAGTACTAAATCAAGGGCAATAACTATGTAAACATTAGTACAACAAAGCAGAGGAAGGTACCATACCTTAGCCAATATATGTAGGCAAACAATGTTTCCTCCCAGATGTAAGTATTACCTGCATACAAACACAATATCCGAAAACAACAACCAAACCTACCCTAACGCAATCAAAAGATAACTATGAAGCCACCTCTCTGCGATCTAAGATCTTAATCCTATCCCGCCAGAGTCTCCTATCCTAAGCCATGTCCTCCGTCAGCCCAACAACTTTCAAGTCCTCTCTAATCACCTCGTCCAAACTCTTCTTTGGTCGCCCCCTCCCTCTTTTCCCTTCGGGGATGCTAATCTTCTCACATCTCCTCACTGGAGCGTCCACACTCCTTTTCACATGGTCGAACCATCTAAGTCTTGTTTCTCTCATCTTATCTTCGATAGGAGCTACTTTAACCAAGTCTCTAATGACTCCATTACTAATTTTATCCATTCTCGTATCACCACAAATCCATCTAATCATCCTCATCTCTGCTACCATTAACTTTTGGACCTGTGTCTTCTTTATAGGCCAACACTCCGCATCATACAAAACAACAGGTCTAACTACCATACGGTAGACTTTGTCTTTTAGTCCTGCAGGCATTCTCTTATCACACAGCACACCTGAAGCGTTCTTCCATTTCATCCAACCCGCTTTTATGCACTGGTTAATATCTTTGTCAATGTCCCCTTTCTGCCGAATGATCGAGCCTAGATATTTAAATTTCATGACCTTTGGTATCGCTATCCCCTCAATGGTGACTTCTCCCTTACCATCTTCCCTACCGCTGAAACAACAATGTAGGTATTCCATTTTCGATGTACTTACTCTAAAACCTTTAGACTCCAGTGTATGTCTCTATCGCTACAACTTGTCGTTAATTCCCTCTCTGGTTACATCAATAAGAACAATATCATCTGTAAACAACATACACAATGGTAACCTATCTTGAATCCCTTTTGTAAGTTCATCCATAACTAGAGAGAAAAGAAACAGGCTAAGAGCGGAACCCTGATGCAGGCCCATACCAACGGAGAAGTCATTGGTAACCCCTCCTAGTGTCATAAAATTCGTCCTACCTCCCATGTACATATCCTTAATAAGTCGAATACACAAAGGAGACACTCCTTTCTTTTCCAAGTAATCCCACAGCACTTCACGCGGAACTCTATCATATGCTTTTTCCAGATCAATAAACACCAAATGAAGATCTACCTTTCTATCTCTGTACACTCCCATGAGTCTTCTAAGGAGGTAAATCGCCTCTGTGGTTGATCTGCCCACCATAAAACGAAATCGGTTCTCAGATATCGGAATATCCTTCCGCAACCTTCTGTCAATCACCCTTTCCCACAACTTCATAGTGTGACTGAGCAACTTTATACCCCTATAATTATTACAATCTTGAATATCTCCTTTGTTCTTGTACAATGGGATGATTGTACTAAACCTTCATTCTCTGGGCATCTTAGCAGTTCTCAAAATTACATTAAAAATCTCTGCTAGCCACTTCAATCCCTCTTCACCCAAACACTTCCACACTGCCACCGATATCTGATCTGGTCCCTCTACTTTTCCATTGGACATCTTCTTCAGGATCTCTTTAATCTCATCCTTATTGATAGGTTCACCCAAATGGGGGTCAAGTAGGTTCGCTACTTTCTCTTTCCCTACTTCGGGAATCTACCATCACTTCATAATTAAGGAGCTTCAAAAAGTACTTTTTCCATCTCACCTTGATTTCTGCATCCTCTGACAATACCTCACCATTTTCATCTTTGATGAACCTCACAACACCCAGATCCCTTGTTTTTCTTTCCCTTGCCCTCGCCAGTTTAAAGACTTCCTTCTCACCTTCATTGGTCCCCAGTTTTTGATATAACCTATCATAAGCCATGTTCTTAGCTACAGCAACAGCTTTCTTGGCTACCTTTTTTGCAGCCTTATATCTAACTCTACTAGTCTCTTTCTCTTCATCCGTCTCACTATTCATGAAAGCAGCGTATGTCTCTTTTTTCTCGTTGACTTTCTCCTTTACCTCTTCGTTCCACCACCAGGCTCCTTTCATTATGCTGCCACCTCTCCTAAAAGTACCTAGGATTTCTTTAGCCAACTGTCGAATACATTCTGCCATTGCCTCCCACATGGTTCATATCATTTTTTTTTTGTCATAGGAAGGACCCAATCTGCTTTTATCTCTTCATTATCATTTATTGTAAATTCCTCTCCTTGAAAATCATCGAGACTAATTGAGTTACTTTCCGTCATATGACTAGGTTCTCCATAATCAATGTTTTCATATTTGTCTTTCATTATTATCTCAATAATTTTTGTCTTTTTTAGGGCAAGGTCTAGTACGTCTTCTTCGCTAAGCTCAAAATAATCTAAATTAACCACTTTTTCAATAAGCTCATTGTTCTTCCTATTTTTGCACTCGTTTGCATAATGCACTGCTTCTCCACATGCCTAACACTGACAACTATTTACAGACAATATGCAGCCTTTCTAAAAATCTTTGCCTTTTGGGGTTTGGCTTTTTATCATTCTTTCTTTTGTATTTTTCTCTTCTTTGCTAGTTAAAGCTCTTTTCTTATAAAATTTGCATTTTCTTCTCTTCTCAGGCTCATTTTCCCATTGATTAAGAGTATCCTAGGAGTTTAGAAATTGATTCTCATTTTCCTTTGTTTTTGGAGATGAAGACATTGATAATTAACCTATTTTCTTAAATAAGAGATTCATGTACCAAGAGTGTCAATGGCATCCATTTTCCAAGTCATATCATGTATTTTTCATTAACTATGGAATCATTGCATAAGGTAGTTTGTGGAAAAATATACCAAGATTGGCTTCATGATGCCCGATTTTGTGGTAATATTGACTGAATTTAGCAATATAATTTTCATATATCTCATACCCCAGAGCTCTTGCTATTAGTATTTCCTTACGACTCTCTTGCTTTTTCTTCATAATCAAGTTGTGCACTAATAAATTCAGGTTTGATTTTCTTGCATAATTGTTTGAACATAGCGGTAGGTGTTTCCATCATTCTTAAAACACTTTTACCTTCTTTATCTATTGAGTTAACAATGAGCTACAATGCTAGAAAAACTATGTTCGATATAGTTTAGGAAATTGCTAGTAGTCCATATCATATTCAAGCTTAGGACACTATTCATATCCCTATTCCAATGTTCAAAGATTTCCTCTATATTACGAGCTACATCTATATTTATGATGTATATGTTTAATTAATTGAGGTGAAGCTAATTTCTTCAAAGGATGTAGTTTTTTTTGGGGGGGGGGACCCAAAGGAAAAGTTCATTCATCCTACTAAAACATATATAGGTCTTATAAATGGGTATTTCTTCTAGATGATTCACCATACTCTTCGAGCCTTATAATTACTTTGTTAACTAAATTGGATTCAAATTGGTCGATATTAAGCTCTTTGCCAATTTCATTGTTTTCGTTTTCAACCACCAATTTTCCATATTTTTATCCTATTTTCTCCTAATTTCTTCGTAAAGAATGACGTCCATCTTCTCTAGTTTAATTTGGTTCGTTTATTAATATATTTCTTTCTCTAACTGGATATTATTTGTCTCTTTATTTTCGTCAGATAATACTTCTTGTTTGTGCACTATTGCGCTCATGATGTTATTTAATTCTTCCATATTTTGCTCTTTATCAAACATATTTCGTAAGTCCTCCATATTGTACAACTTATATTCCGTCCTCTTTCTCTTGTTCTTTTCTTCTTTTTCAGGTTATTTTTCAGATCATTTTCCACTTCTTTTTTTTATTTTTATTTCTTACAAAGGAAATGGACTTTTGCTTTTTACGTTTTGGAATGATGTATACTCCAAAAAAATACCAAGATCCACTACTAAACGACATCCTTTTTCCGATGGAAAAAGCTACTTTATCTGTAAAAAAATTAATTTTCGAGTGATCTTCCGATGAATGATGTTCATTGGAATAGGGTCGGTCGGGAAGGGGTTCCAACAGAATAACAGATTCTGTCAGAATTGTTCTAATAGCAGACTAATTCCATTGGACAGCCATTCCGACGGAAGACCAACGGTCTTTTGATGGAAGAATACGTTCAATAGACTGTTCCGTCAGATAAAAAAAAGTTGAATTTTCATTTTTTAATAAAAAACCTTAAAACCCAGGATTCCTTCGAAATTTTCGTGCTCCCATGGCTTAAAGCATCTTCACTATGATCCCAACTCATTTCTTCATTGTTAGTTGGAATGAATGGTGTCACTGGAATATAGGAACTAAATTGGTTGACCATAAATTCTCATGGAGTCTGAGTGGTAGGAAGTCTTTGATTCTAAAACAAACTCATGTCAACGTTAGGGAACATAGAAGTTTGAGGTATATTTTGGGTGAACTGCATGCTTTGAATGTTGTTGGTGACAAGAAAAGGTTGTAAGGAATCTCAGTAGTGTTTTGTCATCCTTGAAAATCCTCTTCTTTTTGGCCACTTTGGTTAGTACGCCCTCTCCCCCGATTTCTGCAACGTCCACCACCACATCCATGTTACGTACTTGGCATTTTTATGACAAGCATACAAAGCGTAGTGATCAAATAATATAAGTGAAAACAAATAAACAATTTCACCAAATCAAACCATGAAAATTGTATTAAAACACTAAAGATATCATCATTGAACAAAGTCTACAGGCATACAATGTAAAAGTACTTAAATTGACCTAATATACAATTTGGTAGGAGCTAGCCTAGTCTTCATCCTCAGTTTCATTAACATCCTCAGAATCTTCAAGGTAGACATCTATTTCGTTATCAGTATCTTTAGAGTCATCATCCCACTCCTCCTATTCACTTCCCTCATTTGCACCATCTTTATTAACCTCTTCAATATCTTCTTCTTCATTCAACAACGTTATGAGAATTGTGCTATTCACCAATGTTGCGTAAGACACATGTTCCTCTTGAAATGGAACTGGTAAAGTGAATTTGTTATACACTTTATGTCTAGGTTTGTTTGATGCGACAATTCACCAATTAGATTTATCTCTTATTCCATTTTGGTACCTTATGCACACCACTTGGATTGCAGAAGTAGCAAATATAAAAGGGTCAGATTTTCTATATCTTCGTGTGTCATTGACCTTTACAAAGGGACACAATCTGGGGCAACGTGTACCTTAAGAAGTATTATCAAATCAATCACACCTAACAACTCAACAACATACATTGTTTACATAGTTTTCTAAGATATTCAATACGAACAACATCTTAGAGGATTCCATAATAATCATCCTCAAATCCACCTTCCCCACCCTCTTTCACACAAACACCACAATTGTAAGTCTTTTTCCCTTCACACCTTTTTTATGTGTGAAATAGAAATCCATTGACTCTAAACGTAGACCAAGATATCACTTTTCTTAAAGGCAATTGAGCCAAATGACATTTGTGTATTTGGTATTCATCATTGAGGATTTGTACAATTTCAACCTACATAGATTTTAAAAAAGTTTATCAAAATAGAAACCATATGATATAGGATGTTATTAATTAGCTAAATATATAATAAAAAGATCTTACTACTTTTTTGAGCCATCAAATAAACTCAGCCTCAATCATAGCATCTACCTCCACATCCGTTGAAGTTGGATTTTCCTCTAGTTTTTATAGTTTGAATAAACTGTATAGATGTTATTGATTAGGTGCGAACATATAATAAGGTGTAAATTTTATTATATGAAAGTAACTTGGTCGATATAAGGTTGGACTTGATTACAATTCAACAAAATGTGAAGGTGTGCAGCATGTAACTCTTCATCAGTTAGCTACCTCTATGTATAACTTCCAACTGGAGCACCTTGGGTTTTAAAAATTGATAAAGTGAGCTAATTTTATGGCTAGTCATTGTAATCCTCATTACATCGATGTCTTATGTGCATTGAAGGCATATTAGAGCCAAAGTAATACGAAGAAAACTGCGATATCTCAAAAAACAGGTAACCTTCAGCCATTAACCCTTTAGGATATGGTTTCTTTTTTGTCGTCTTCTCAAGCCACCCAAAGTACCTAAAATAAAGTGTTTTATATGTGTATTTCAATATAACTCCAGATTTAGATGAATGATCTAATTTTAGTATTCATATTTACCTTTCAAATTGATACATCCATTGATATGGCACTTGACCGCCTAGGTATGTTTCTTCTGCCAAATGTATAGGTAAGTGTTCCATGACATTGAAGAACCCTAGAGGAAAAACTCTCTCCAATTTATAAAGTGTGATGCTTATATTACGTTGCAATTCCTGTAGCTTATCAACCCTTAATAATGTTGAGCAAAGACTTTTGAAGTATTCACCTAACTTAACAAGTAGTTCTAACACATCATTTGGTAGAGCACAAAATGTTATTGGCATAAGTGTCTGCAAAAACACATGACACTCATGACTTTTCATGTTTTGAAACTTTTTAGACTTTATATCTGCACAATGCTCAATCTTAGAGCAATAAGCATAAGGCATTGTTAGCTATTGCGCCCACTTATACAACCCTTTTCTTTTGTCCAAAGAAAGTGCGAATGAAGACTTGAGTTTTAGGGTTCTTCTGTTAGCACCATGTTTTAGATTCAACTCACTCCAATCGCACATATCCACCATGTCCATCCTAGCTTTAACATCATCTTCCGTTTTGCTAGGCATATCCATGATAGTATTAATGATGTTATCACAAAAGTTCTTCTCTATGTGCATCACGTTCGTGTTGTGATGTAGCAAGTGATCTCTCCAATAAGGTAACTTGCAACAAATACTAGCCCAGTTATGTAAATTTTTCTTAAAACCTAAGATTACAAAATCTCTGTGAGTGGTTACTTTTGGAAGAGTTTGAACCTCACAGTACAGTGCCTCCCCATTTTTTATGCATGGATGACCATCTTTCATGACTTTTCCCTTACAAAATACGGTTCAATTTTTTCGAAATGCATGATGTCTAGGTAGGAATCAATAGTGATAGCCAAACTAGGATGGTTTACCCCCTATGTTTCAAATGTGTTGCCTTCAACTTATCCATACAAATAGGGCAACTGTTAACACCATGAGTGCTCCATCTAGATAACATTCCAAGGGCTGGGAAGTCATTCACTATCTGCGTTAATGCAGCTCTCATCAAGAAGTTCTGCCTCATTGAAAAGTTAAAAGTTCGAACACCATCCCATAGAGACTTTTCAGCTCACCAATCAAAGGTTGTAGGTAAACATCTATTTTGTTCTTATGATTTGTTGGTTCAGGTATAATGCAAGTTAAGAACGCATATGGTGTCATCATGCACATACCTGGGGGAAGGTTGTAAGGTGACACAACTACAGGCCAAATTGAATTAGGCCATGCAGATTGTGAGAGTGAGCTAAACCCATCTGCACACAATTCAAGTCAGACATTACGAGGCTCAGCAGCAAAATCTGAGTGTGTGCGATCAAAATATTTCCATGCTTCTCCAGCTAAAGGATGACAAAGAATACCATCCTCGCACCTATTGTTATGGTGCCACCTTATGTGTTCAGTTATGTTTCTTGAGGCATAAAGGCATTGTAACCTTGGCGTCAAAGGGAAGTAGAATATTTTCATATATGGTTTTGGCTTCTTCCTAGTATCGCCTGACTTCTTTGGCTTCCATCTTGGTAACTCACAAAACTTGTATTTGTCAAGTGCTGAATCCCTGCTTAAAATAAAGCATACAACCACTACGACAATAATCAATCGTTTGTACATCTAGTCCCTAACTTCGAACCTTCTTTTTCGACTCTGAGTACTTTTTTGGCACACAGTTGTCTACCAGATAAGTCTCATGTATTAACTGCATTACCTTATTGAACAATTTTGCGCCATATTGTAGTCAAATTTGATACTTATCAATTTAACGACATTTGATAATTCAGTTTGGTTACTCCACTCATCCCATAAAGGTCTCTGAGCAACTTCAAGCATATCATAGAATGCCTCAGCTTCTGCATTTGGTTGCTCACTTACATTAACTTCATTAATAATAATGACATCATTCACCATTGCTCCAACATGATCAACAAATGGTTCAGTGTTATAAAAGTGCATAGGGCTTAAAACTATGTGCACATAAAAGTTTTGTAAGTTGCTATTTCCAACATTACTATATTTAATAGGCTTTATCTCCCTATAAGACGTACAATACTAATGGCCTTTAACAAAATCGTTGTCGTACGAGTATAATTTCACATCATTAGGTTCTCTATGTAAGCTCTGTTTTGGCATTTGACAAAAGGACATCTATAATGTCCATTATTTATGAACTCCATATGACTTCTTGGAAATTAATCAAACAATTCAACTACTTCGAAAAATTCTTGTCTATACCCTTTTCTACATGGTAAAAATCTTTTATACATTCACCTCCAATGGGGCGGTCCATCCAATATGATCCACTCCTCACTATAAGAAATGTAATTATAAATAAATGGGTTATTTATAATCATGTACATAATTATTATATTTTACTTCATATATAGCTAAGTTTAATGATTTATTTATCATTATTGTATTTCGTATACACTTTATTCAATATACGATGGACAAAAATAACATATTATGACAATTAGTTTAGGATTTAAACCTGTTCGAATGACTAAAATTGTAGCCCAAACTTGTGACATTCACACCGACAATAATGACATTCACAACAACAATAACGCGTTTTTTTTCCCTTTCGCAATTTGTTTTGTCTTATGACCTATCTCCTTTATATTGATCATTCACAAAAATTAGAACCCGAAACATGAATATTATATATATTCTCATGATCTAAATCATACATAACAACATAAAACATTTCAACATTAACGGAATAATTATCTAATAATTTGTTAATTGTTGACTACCCAATTGAAGCATAATACATTCAAACTACTATTTAACTAAGCCATTGTCATTCACACTTTTATTGTTAACATTAAATTCTGCGTAACTAAAATTTAGTTAATAAACAACATCTATTAACAAATATATTCTTAAACATTTCTAATACCTACCAATTAATTAAGAAATTACATGCAAACTATCTAATTCACAAAATAAAATCAACAAATGATACATTAAATAATTAATTAACTACAATTTATCAAACTAATAACATCCCACACACTTCCTATTTTTGACAACCGTCACTTATATATATCTCCTTCAATATAATTTTCACAAATTATTTAACATATATGATTAATTATTGCTTAGATGTCACATAACTACCAAATTATATCTCAAATTTTATAAATCTACTACATAACTAGGTAGAATTACTTACTTGAAAATGTCAAACAAATTGGGTCACAAATGACGGAGGAAGTTGGGGGCGGCCGGTAGCGGAGGGCGTGTGGTGGCGACTGATGGATGCAGCGACAACGGACAGATGCAGCGGTGGTCGTGGGTGGGTGATCCCTATCTTTCTCTATATAACGTTAAGACCTTCGAAAAATGAAGCTGAATGCGGTTTCAGAGGGGTTAGAAATGCTTCCAACGGAATCTTCCATCGGAAGCACTACTCTGATGGAATTGTTCGTCGGAAGCCCTTTTTTCCAAAAAAATAAATAAATTTCTCCCCTGTATGGTAGACTGGTCAACACATCTGGAATTTTCGACTGCATGTTCTGTTGGAGCTTCAAGATTCCGTCGGAATTCCAACGGTTTAATGTTTCGTCGAAGGGTCCGTCAAACATGTCCCCAGACGGTGTTATTCCGTCGGCAATCCGAACAGTCCTACGGACTGAAATTCTATTCAGAGATTTCTATCGAAAAAAGATGAATTTTTAGCAGTGATCAACTTTCCCTCTCTGTCTAAATTCGTTGATTAATGATAAATGGATTAGAAATAGTTATTTGTTTACCTTCTTAACTTCAGTCTTACTAATTCGCTTTTATTTCTAAAACTATATCAGTGATTTACTTGTGGTCCTACTAAAGTAGATCCTATTGGGATGTGCAGAATACCTGAATAATTTGGGACAAGACAAGTAGGTGATGACTCAATCATTAAATACAATTATTTATCTTAATTAACTATTAATTAAGCTAACTATCTTAGTTATTTTTGCTAACATGACTTTGATACCAATTTAAGAATGGCTTCGAGTAGTAGTCATGCGAAGAATATCACAAGCATAAAATCCAAAATTTTGAACGTAAGTTTTTAGGTTGGGGTGATATATGCAAATTTTAAAAACCTAGAGTACTTGGCGTAATTTGAAAAGCTACGTTTGGTCATGTTTGGTTCCAAAAAATGTTTACCTAAAGTTGGATGGGCCTAAAAATATTTATCAGAAATTGTGGGTTAAGAAAATTACTTACCCTAACCTTGATGGTCCAAAAGATAATTTATTCCTCTTGCATGCATTCATTTCTACACCGCTGACACTTTTACTCTACTCTTTTGATCTTGTGAATAGATTAGAAACTAATATAAAATATGTTTCCTGTAGTCACAAAAGCCTACCCACAAATTCCTTCCTAAGCAATCAAGGCACAGTTGCAAAAGTCTTTCTTTCAATGATTGGTACTCAGGATCCTCTTGATTTTCCCCTTGACTTGAAGTAAGTTTGTTTATAATCGTCTTCGTTCGTGTTGTTGACCTATAGTCGTTTGAGCATTTTGACCTTCGGATGGAGTTCCTAGAAAAAAAATCCCTTAAGGATAATTTTGCGTCCATGTTTTGGATCGACACTTTTGTTTTTATTCCTTGCACTTGTTTAGCTTGTTGCTTAGTCATTTGATCAACCATAAATGGTGCATTCCTATCACTTATTTGACTTGTAAATCAATTTTGAGCTTTCTATTGTTTTATATAATTGATGTTTAGAAATACTTTGTTTTCGTGGCCACCTATTCCAAACCTGTTCAACCTTACAATCATTTTTGCATCACATTGTCATGGAATATTTCCTTTGCTTGTCATTTCACATCATGCTATCTAATCTCAAAATAATGATCCACATTAGCATTTCTATTATTTTATATCCTCCCTTATTTTCAATTGTTGGCACATTTTCCCATTAGTCATCCTTGTGTTGGTCGTCAGTAGCATTTCCTTACAACTCCATAATTTATTGATTTAAATAATTTACTTAATGTGTTTTGATCGAAATAAAAGCTCTATTTTATATTGATTCTCTTTTCTTTAATATACCTCAGATTCAAGAATTCCATGAATTAAAACTTTTTGTTTTGAAATTTAAAACCTTTTCCCTAAAAAGTTTTTTCCTACACTATTTCCTATTTTCTACTTCATATCTTTAATGCCTTATAGACCCTCAGGGATACTCGTGTCTTCTTTCTAACATAATTAGATTTGTATGTGAATTTTATTACATTCAATTGAATGCATATCTTTTTGGCTGAAAACATTCCTTTTCATTGACTATACTCCTTTTCAAACTAGCGTGATTAAATTTGTGTGTGAATCTTGTTACATTTAATTAAATATGTACCTTTTCGAATGAAAATATTTTTTTCAATTGATTACACTCCTTTTCAACTGTAAAGAATTCTTGGAGCCCTGATACGTTTGATTATTATAGCCTCTTTCCCCAATGTGTCAAAAGTATACTTATCTATATATATTCATACTTTGCCTCATTCATTTATACTTGTCCATCCATTCAATTGTACTGAATCAAAGATATAAATCAAATGTGATTGAATATTCCATGCTTTAGTTACCTTGATCCCATCATATGTTCTCAAAATCAATGGCTTGGTCAATTTCATTTCTTACTAATAATAATGTTACTACATAATATCATCTTCTGACCCTTGTTTATTGCCAAATTAATATAAACTATTATTTCTCCTTGTAATTAATGCTTAGCGTATGCTTAATTCTGATTATCATCCATTTTTGAAGTCCCTTGATTTTACGCTTGTTTTGCTCCATTAATATCATGCTAAATCCTTTCTTTACTAAGCGTTGAATGTTGTTGTCCACCCTTGAGAATATTGGTTCATTTGATGGCTCTCTTGTCATTTCCTTGGTTACAACTATTCTTTGTGGCCACCATTTCTTCGATTATTTTGATGCGCACTTGTTTGAAACTAGTGGCAACTTATCTAATTACCACTCACCCTTATATATGCTTTGCACATTCCTACTCCAGACCACTTAAGGTTTGCAAGTCTAATAAGTTATAGGCATGAAATGTTCAAGCCTTGACAAAGATAAGTATGTAGGGCTCAAAACCAAAGTCGAATCAAAATAGCTTGGAACTCATTCCATCTTCACGTAAAACCTTTAAATGATTTATGTCTCAAAGTGATCACCAAGCAACTCATTCATACCACACATTACATGCTTAACTTTCAAACTTTTGAGAGAGATTTTTAGACCTAAGATGCTCAAGGACATATAGAAATTGTCAAGGAATATGAATAATATGACATGTAAGCACGTAATTAAGTGCAAAAGAAGCAAGCTCAATAAAGTTATATCGTCACTCTAAGTCCATTAGGAAAATCTTAGTCACTTGAAGGCTACATAGATAATCACACTAGACATGACAGCTAAATAATTTTCAGTTGTTTCAAGGAAAAATTATATCAAATCTCAAGTGTTGACTTCCTCGAGTTGGTGGTTAAATAATTTTGATGAAATACAAAATTAATGACGGACTAAAGATACGGGCTAAGAAAAGAAGTTCGCAAAAAAAAGGGGCTAATTCAAAAAGGAAATGTATGATACAATATGTCTATTTCTTGCCCAAACAAAATAGTAGAAATAATGAATTCAAATTGTAAACAGAAAGTATCTGGTTTCTAATTAATATCAATGGATTTGATTTGATTTGATTTGATTAAGATTTTGGCTTACTGATTGAAGAGATTATTATCACAAAATGATCTTATAACAAAATTTTGAAGATTGTTTCTTGGGTGACAAAACTTGAATTTAAAACTTGAACATTAACACTCAAATTAATCAAGAATTATATTAGATTATTTACATGTGGCATTATCTTAAAAATATTTTAAGCCCACATTGATATGGGATCATATTTTGAGTTGGTATGTTATATTATTGCTTGATTAAATTAATCTACTTATTAAAACATGATGATAACATGTCAAGGAATTAGATTGCCAAGCTTAAATAATATTATGCATATCATGCTTGCCAGGTTTAAATAATGTGTATGAATACATTCATGCTAAAAACATAAAAAAACACATGTGACAATGAAAATCATTGTGCTAACTTTTACTGAGCTGAGAATTATATCTGTGATTTATTCTTGGTCTAATTAACATGCAATATAATATTGAAGATATCAAGGCCATGACCAAACCAATTATTATTTTATCTTGATTTTATTTGAGCAGTTAGAATGCTGAAATGCAATATTAATTGTTGATTATTGATCTAATTGAGAAGAACAAAAAGATTCTTTGCAGCCGATATCATTAGTTGCCTTACTTAATTTGATGAAGATCAAAAAAGGTTTTGAAATCAATCTCAAGGGCCAGAAATGAGGTGATAAAGTGTTCAAATAAAAAAGCTTCCATTTTTTTAGCCCAATGCCACCAATGGCTTGTTGGCCTATAAATAGAGGTGATGGAAGCAAGTCAAAGGCACCGTTGAAGCGATAAAACACATTGAGCTTATAATGGAAAATCTTGCTCTCTTGAGTGATTTATTATTAAAGTTGTATTGAGATAGAATAGTTATATAAAATTAATAGTGGTGTTAGGGTGAGGAACCTAGGAATTGAGACCAACTCCTCCCAAGCTTAAATTGAAAGGTCAATTTAAGAGTTAGGATTTTAAGATTGGGAAGACTCTACGATCTTGTACACAAGTCCATCCTAGTAAAGCGAAGAAGAGAGTTGAATCCTAAAGTTGGATAACTATGGGGGAGACTTAAGCCTACTTTAGTCCTAACCTCGTTAAAATATTATTGCAGATTGTCTAGTTTTAATTTATATTTATATTTTTGCATTCAATTCTATTTATACGATCACCCTATTCACCCCCTCTAGGGTGATCTAAACTTGCAATTACTATCATAGCAATCTCACATTTCATTTGACTTAACAGTGAAAGAGGTGATGAATATGGCCTTCGTAGAAGATGTTAACGTCGAGGGACGATCCTTTGTTTAAAGGAACTAATTTCTCTTTGGGCAAATGCTACATAGATATTTATTGAACACAAATATGAAACTATGGGAGATTATGAACAACAAAGTCTATACCATTCCAAACATTACAAGTGACAAGAGAGAAGAAATAGATAAGCCAGAGGATCAATATAGTAATGTTGATTGGGATAAACTTATGAAGAATCCAAGAGCAAACCATGTTCTTTGTTTGAGTTATTTTGTGGCTTAGATGCTAACAGACATAATCAAATTTTTGCTGGTGACACAAGTAACCAAATTTGGAACAAACTAAGGGGCAGTTTGGTGAGCTAAAAATGAAAATGGAACTTAAACCCTTAGCTATTAGGTTCCACTTTTTTGTGTTTGGTGAGCATTTTAAGGGGATAGAACTTAAACCCTCCCATTTCCAAGGGGGTTCAAGTCCCCAAACCCATGGAATCAATAATAATAATAATAATAATAATAATAATAATAATAATAATAATAA